>OX420944.1:13765833-14396666 GCA_949091785.1 Polymixis lichenea
GGCTCTGTCAGGTCCACCGTAACGTAATGATAACAATTTAACGCATTATTTTTCGGTAGATTATAACCTATCGAAGTAAAACCGTACAGTTGTGAACTGGTATCAAGACGGATAGTAACTTGCGCTATTACTAAATAGTCAAGTAACTGCCACTAACTTTGAAGTAGGTAGCGCTGGCCGGCCGCTGCCGCGGCACCGCTCGCTTCGTTCGCTCGGCTAGCACACGGTTGGTCGCAATTCTAACCTAACCTATTCGGTCGGTAAGCAGTATGGTGCAGTTTACAATTTATCGACTGTTTATAATCTCACGAGATAGATTATAAACTAACGGTGTTCACAATCATACGATGACATATATATGTTTTATTTATATTATCAAGGTGCAATGCTTATGAGTTTTTCAATGGAGTTTACTTTTAAACATAGAGAGTAACCGGATCAAAGTTAAACTAAAGCAGTTTTAAATTATAATAATACTTTTTACTTAGAAAACACGGCAATTCGTTTAACTAACAGAGTCAGGTACAAGGACAGGTTGACATTGTAGCGTGGGGGAAAATGTCACAGTGTCTAGTAAAGCACCCGACAAGGCACAGATTTGACATAACAAGGTTTCAACTCGTAGGTAGCCAGTGTTTATTTCTACTCTCCCTTAGTAAAGCGTAGGTAGATTAGTTCTACTGAATATTGGAAACGAAAGCAGATTGATTTATAACTGTGTTTACGTTAGGCAGGTTTCACTCAACTGATTGAACTAACTCGAGAACGGCGGGAGTTGTTGATTTGCGTTCTATGAAATTGAATATTTGTTCACCATGATTTGTAACGTAATGCACAAGACTCTGCTTATGATCTATTTTATATAATTACTTTATTTCCTTTGCAACTACTATATACTATAGTCTAGCTTAACACCTGCCTAGCCTTTTTCCAATTATGTTGGGGTCAGCTTCCAGACTAACCAGATGCAGCTGAATACCAGTATTTTACATAAAGCGACTGCCTATCTGACCTCCACGATACCCCTAGGTAAGACTGGCTGTCAGATTTTCGGGCTTATGACGACCCATAACGACTGTCAAAGGTGCACGAATGACGGCTTAACGTGCTTGCTGAGGCACGGAGGGGTATACTATAGTCTAACTACAGTTATTAAAACATTTACAATAATATTCTAGAGGCAGTTTTCTTGTTTTACAATTAAGTTCATTTATTTCTGATTTCGCATATAGGAAACTTGAAGGCTATCTTAGAACGTAAACTATACATGATATCGTCAGCGCCATACACACCACCCATTAATCTCTCCAACAAAAGTTAAACAGTACTCCGACACACGACAAACATTTGTATGCAAATATTACCCCTCCCCGCAACCCCGTTTCCTACTTCTTGTAAAGCCGTACCAAGATATTGGTATACAGGCAGCTAACTTGCAACAACTTTTATGCAATAAGTTATTTAATATCTATTTGTTTCACTTGATCATAATCCAGCCAACAGTCCATTACATTAGGGTACAATTAAAAATACAATGTATAAGGCACCTGACCCAGCGTCGGCTATCAACGAGATGCGAGTAGAGCTAGCATCTAAAAACGAATTGGCGAGCAATGTGCAGCGAGTTCGCGCACTCGCCGCACCAGCGATAAGCGATTACTCGCTGGTATGCGTATGTAGCAAGCGTTAGTCTCTCGGCGAGTGTTCTGCCCGCGAAGCGTGCGACACTGAGCGAGTAATCTCTTTGATAGGTTTTGTGGCTGCGACAAACCGAGTACTGGTTTTGCGCCGTGGTGCGAGTAGTCAGTGACAATCATTTGTACGTTTCTTGAGCGAAAAAATCGTTTGTAGCTAGTCACATCCTCGTCAGCGGTGCGTTTTGGCAATAGGGTGTAAACATTAATGTTGAAAATGAATACAGTGTACAAAATAGCTTGTTCCACTGTACCTACATGTTCTAGGACTCACCGGCGACGTTAAGCGAGGCGTTGTGACTGACGGCCTCGCCAGCCAGGTTGCGTGCCACGCACCAGTATACACCTTCGTCGCTCTCCTTTTTGCCCCGGTTCACCCTGGGGACATGAATCTTGTGAGCTGTCTTGATTGTACGTAAGTGGTGTTTGTTATGCCTAGATTCATGACGAGGAAGTTTAGGATTTAAGAGCTGCATTCAAGTAGGTAGGTACATGACTGGCGAAATGTAATACCTCTGTAAAAAAAACCCCTTAAGGAATTACAGACTCGTGTTTGAGATTTGGATTACCTACAGCTAAGCTAGAATTCTTAGCAATCGATTTTACCTAAGTACTCATCTTTCAAAATTCCAATTCAGTGAAGATTGTTGTGATACAATAAATACAGGGTGGCAGGGACAGGGACGCACAATCTGTTACCATTCAGTGTACTCTAATTAAGCAGGAGAATCCATAATTATGTATGATTCTGGACTCTCCTGCGTTGCAATTTTTCTTCGGTTATCAAAAGTGCAATCCCTGCGCGGTCAAAGTTTACGGAACCGCAATTTGTTTCAGTAACCGCAACCCAGTTTAGTTCATATTTATTCTATGTCCTCTAATATATCTAATGTAAAGAGTATCTTCGTTGGCTTCGTGAATCACAAAAAGAATTACTAAGGCTGGAAAATTCCGTAATAACCAACGAGACACCTTCCAAAATACAACGTATTTAGACACAAAAGCGGGTTTCCAGTCCAAAACAAATTGAAATTCAACCTCTTTATTCAGATTAGGATCGTTACAAAACACTTTTTGATCACACACCGCTGCTTCAGAATGGTATTGCCCTGAAATTGGAGCAGCGGAAGACACTTTCAAGGAAATGAATTTGCTAAATATTTCTCTCGTAGTAGGTAAACTAAATAATAGAAAATAAAAGAGAATTATTTTTTAGGAAGATGCCAAGAGTGTACCTAAAAAGTTTTGTTGGACATGGTCCTGTATTTTGTAAAATGTGAACTGACTATCGCAGATGATTTATTAGATATTTAGGTGTTCAAAGTTTGATTGCTTTAAACGTAAAGGCTCCTGCAGACCGGCGACTCTACCAGAACAAATTCTACGAAAACTTTACGGAAATTGATCAACTGAAGTCGCGTCGCGCTGGGCTGCGGGAGCCTTAAAACGCGAAGCTATGGGTGGCTGATGATATATACTGCAAAGAAGACTTCTACAGAATCACCGTGATTGCGTAACAATCATTCAATCATATTCTGAATAATTTTGAAGAACCTTGCTAATCCATTGCGTCATATGTTCGAAAAAATTGTCCGCTCGTTAACGGAAATAACGCAATGAATATTGTTGACCTATCAATATGAAAGTCCTTCCTACTGTTAATGTGTTACGCAGTTAACCCGCCGCTATAGATGCTTTATCAAAATAAGCATTCTACATATATAGTTCTACACTGCACTCATTCTGCCTACCACTCATCTGAAGATCTTAACTTCTCTATACAAAAAAAGAAGAAACGTACCTTAAAAATAGCAGTCCGTCTTCCAACAGCACTCGGTGTCCATCCTCAGCTTGCGGCAGAGGAGATCCATCCTTATACCACTGAACATAAGGCTTGGGTCTGCCTTCCACCACACATCTCAAGGTTGCAGGCTCACTGCGTCCCGACACTGTGTTTGATGGGTGTTCCTTGATGCGGGGCGCTCTGTTCTGTGCTGGAGAGGAGAACAGAAAGTAAATAACCACGTGACGGCTACTAAGGGCGAATCAGCAAAGAAGGGATAAGTGCAGATTTGGAGACAGTCCAGGCAGAGAACACACAAAATTGAGAGACAATAATAACATATTGATGCACGATAAAATGGGTAAGTGGAGCAAAAGAGTCGTAGAATACCCAAGCCCAAATGGTAACATAAACATACCCAAGGGACGGAAGAGGACGGCAAAAGAAGACGAGGAAGACGAGACACAAGGTGGAAAGATGAAATCAAATTGACAGCAGGACCAAACTGGTGAAGGGTTTCTCAAGACAGGCAACAGTGGAAATCGTTGGAGCAGGCCTTTGCCAATAGGCACGCCTAATTAATGGACAGTTTACTTAGCTAACTATTAAAATTTTATGCACAAGTAAAAAATACTGTACAAAGGCGGACTTCATTAATGCCTGATGCCGGGGCCACACCAACGGAAAACGCCGTTGATTATCGCGATGATGGTCGTTAACCGTAGTTGTAGCCAAAACTTATCGCAAAAATTTGACAACGGCATTCACATTTCCATTCGACGTTAGGCGATAACTCGGGTGGCGTCAAGTGCGGCCACCGAATTTATCGCTTTAACTATCGGAATCTTTACCACGTTGCTTATCGCGATGATGGGCATTGACGTTGCCCGTTAGTGTGGCCCCAGTATGAGGCATACATGACATTGTATCGACTTTTTTTTCGACAGTGTTTTTTTTTCGTAGTTTCATCGTACACCATCATCACATCAGCCGAAAGACGTCCACTGCTAGACATAAGCCTCCCCCAAAAGGGGGGATTTGCCATAATCGCCACGCTTGGCAGGCGGGTTGGCGATCGCAGTATGGTGGTAAAATGCATAGAGAACGCTGCTGCCCATTCTGTAGTAAGTCTCTTACTCGCCTTCTACGACACCCACGGGAAGAGATGAAATGGTGCTATTCTATTACGTCCGGCACCACATGGAACTTAAGTACCTAATCTAAAGTTTACATAAGTGAAAATGTTAGTGTTTCAGAATTAGAGGCTTATCTGTTTATCTAAGTTTGAATAGAGCCAACGATAACCATGAAAGTCTGTATTTTTTCTTGACATAACCCATAGCCTCCCACCGAGAATTCCCTCACACCGAAAGGAGACCTGTGTTCCAGCAGTGAGCAGTGGTGGCCCAGTGGTAACGGCCGCGACTTACGAGATGTAGGTCGTAGGTTTGAACTCAGACAGGCGGTTTACTTTGTGTAAATTATTTCATCACCAATGCTCTAAAAAACGGTGAAGGAAAACATCGTGAGGAAACCGGCATGTCCTAGAACCAAAAATTCGAAGACATGTCATCATCATCATCATCATTTTAGCCGGAAGACGTCCACTGCTGGACATAGGCCTCCCCCAGGCTCCTCAACTTCGACCGGTCTTGTGCTTCCCACATCCAGTGGATTCCCGTGGCCTTCACAAGGTCATCGGTGCACCTTTGTGGGAGGCCTTCCAACGCCACGTCTTCCGGTACACGGTCGCCACTCCAGAACGTTTCGGCCCCATTCTTCGGGCTATGTCGGTCGCCTTGGTTCTCCTGCGGATCTCTTCATTCCTGATTCGATCACGTAGGGAAACTTATAGCATAAACTCCATTGCCCTTGGTGATTTTAAGCCTTCTGATAAGGACCATTGTGAGCGACCACGTTACGGTGCCATAGGTCATCACTAGCAACACACAAACTAGAAAGGCGAAGACATGTGACAACTACGAACACATACAGGGCCCGCGTGGTGGATTACGGCCCACTCGCTCTCACAGAGAGGAGGCCTGTGCCCCAGCAGTGGGAACATAGGCTGATTATGTATTATGTATGCTTACCCATAGACATAACCACACGGTTAAAAACCATATTATTGATACATTCAAGACTTTCACATCTTAACCAACAAAATTGCCTATGCAGGTAATTTGATACTGTATTTGGAACATCTTTGACGTAATCATGAACCAATTAATACTCAACTCTTACAATTAAGTAGGTAAACCCAGATAGAATTCTTTTTTTTTTTGAGGGTGGGTAATCATCAAATAACTTCTCCCGCTCTGGGTGGAGCAGGAGGGCGTGTCAGACTTTTCTGACTAAAACCCACCCGTGTTCTCTCAGTTGACTGTGTGCCGGTATCTCTTTCGAACAACCCGCACCCCTGACAAAGATAGAATCCCTGCTAATAACGCATAACCGTAAATAAAATAAGTATCATCATAATCGTAATCAAATGATTAAAACCGTCTCCGTCCACTGATGGACATAGGCCTCCCCAAGCACCGCTATTTCGACCCGTTCTATGCTTCTTGCATCCAGCGGATTCCTGCGGTCTTCACCAGGTCATCGATCCATCTTGTGGGAGACCTTCCAACGCTACGTCTACCAGTACGCGGCCGCTATTCCAGAAAATAATTAAGAATGAAGTTTTAAATAAATTTAATGTAGGTATGATCTATGAAGTGATGACATCTGTATGAGCCATTTACTTATTTAGCACGTGGTTGACATGAGGTACACATGTTTATTTTGTTGAAACATCTGTTTGTGTGTTTCTTAAGCCATATGCAATTACAATGTTGTAAGTATCTATCAATTAAACCAGCTGTTTACATCTATTGATATTTGAAAACTTCAGGGGGTTATGCAATTCAAACTACTTAATAATTACTTAAATAACATAATAATTATTTAATTAATAGCACCCTAAATACTTAACACACTATCAATAAAAATCTGTAGCATATTGAATCTATTGCTTCATTATTGTGTTCAAAAAATAAAATCAAAAAACCAGACTGCGTAAAAACTGAACTATGATTAAAAAAAGACGGAATCAAGAAACTTTTGTTTTAAGAGGTTGACTATCAAACTGAATACTAAGTATAAGCAATCTCATGCAGTCGGAATGAAACAATAACACACTACAACAGCAATAAAGGCCCCTCGCCCACGGCGACTTCTGGTAGCGATGCTGTCGCGCGTTTTGTAAACGCGCTTCTGCATCGCTACTATCGCACGTTAGTCACGTTTGCAACGTGCGACAGAAACAATGCAAAAGCGCGGCTGTATCGATACATCGATACAGCCGAAAGAAGAAAGAAACCTAAGGCCCCTCGCCCACGACGACTTTTGGTAGCGATGCTGTCGCGCTTTTTGTAAACGCGCTTCCGCATTGCTACTATCGCGCGTTAGTCGCGTTTGCAACGTGCGACAGAAACGATGCTAACGCGCGGCTGTATCAATACATCGATAAAGCCGAAAGAAGAAAGAAGCCTAATAAGATCGCGACTGAATAGCGACAGCATCGCGATAGTAGCGGTACAGAATCTGGGCGAAGGTACACAGCCAGCGACAGCATTGCGGCTGTATCGATACACATGGGCGACAGCATCGCTGCAAAAAGTCGCCGTGGGCGAGGCCTCTAATAAGATCGCGACTGAAGCGCGACAGCTTCGCAATAGTAGCGATACAGAATCTGGGCGAAGGTACACAGCCAGCGACAGCATCGCTACTGCATCGCTACAAAGAGTCGTCGTGGGCGAGGCCTCAAAAACCTTTATTGCCTCCGACTAACAGTACCTTAGCACGTTACTTTTGAGTAGTGGACGATGGGCCTGACGCCCAAGATCAAGGTCATACCAAAGATTAAAAAATGATCAAAAATCAACACACACCTGATATAAAATACATAACGTAACATCACGCCTCGTTTCTCCGAAGGGTAGTGCAGAGGTGTACCTATAGAACACCCGCCGATCACCAGTTATGTTTAAGTCCCATGTAATAGAGGACGAGCCTATTGCCATCAACCGAGCACGAGTCCATACTCCGGGCTGCTACTGCAAAATTCCAGATAAATAAACCCAGTACCATGGCCCAACCTCGGAATCGAACTCTGGACCTAATCTACAGCAGTAGCTCCCAACCACTAGACCACCGAGGCAGTCAGACAGACACTTGATATACTCATTTATATTAGACGAAACGTAAACAGGAAGCAAACATACATACGTTTCCTATGGGCCTCATCCTTTTCATGGAGCAATTAATTAAGAGTAAAAGATCCGAAGATTCACAAGTCAACAAGCAGCTGATTGGGTTCTCTTACATTTTCCTAAACTATATGATAACTGCCATAATATCTTATCAGCTCATAACGATCTACACTGTGGACATAAAGGAGCGTCCCAATGACCTCTACAATTTGATTTCAGACGGGATATCGCTCTTCGCTCTGAACGATTGGTGATAGAAATATAGCTCTTTCCTCTTTGTATTTTGAGTTTGCGAGGTGTATGAAGGAAGAGAGAACTATGCAATCAAATAGGCCATGAGCAATTTAATCGCATTTAAGTTATACTGGTAAGAAACACAAAGCATAAAAATTTCATCCACGGTGCTGTTCTACCACGGAACGTTATAAAAAGTTCTGTTTGATAAATAAAATCTGTATTATAAAAAAAGTTTATTTTTTATAACTTTTATCTTCCTGCTACCCTGGCAGTATTCAGTAGGTACATGATTTTAGACCTACATTGAAACTGTGACGAAATTATTCGTCAGTTATAAAAAAAATGCTGTTACATTAGTTTTGACCGCGTCGGTTATTGCGCTTTTCTATGAAATGGCAGATTTTATAGGGGTATAGAATCATTTACTGAGTCTATGGTAACAGGCTGCACGTTGATGTCCCTGCCCTCTATAGCATTAGCATCGTTAGTATGAGAATGCTATAAACACACAAGACCTATCTGCTACCTGCCACCCTGTTCTTCTGCGTTTGAACTATTTATCCAGCGGAAATTTGGTGAAAACAAAATAGAACGATTTACGAAGCTTATATATTTTCAAGCATAAATTTCACCGAAACTGCTCTATCTGCCGATCTATTCAGTAAAAATCGAATTCTGAAAAGTCAGGTGAAGTGAGCTTTAATTAAACTGTCAATAGTGTCAAACCCTAGCATCACCCGAAGTATTCTGTACAAATCTCATCGTGAGAACTGAGTTGAAGTGACCGTGAAGTTAGCTGGCAATCCATCTGATGCAAAATAAATACTAATGACAGCTCACTTAAGCTCACTTCACCCAAGTCATCACGGTGGGAGTTTTACAGAATAGCACTGCAGATGGAATGACGGCTCACTTCACCTTAGTTTTCACCGTGAGATTTTTACAGAATACCCCGGCTGATCTAAGCTAGGGTCTTCTAGCTTGATTTGAGTATCTATTAAGCTACACTAACCAACTTACTCCAACTTAAGTAGATCACAGTTGTAAACAGTGACTAATAAGGTCGCACAGAGTCGCACTCAACTCAAACCATAAATAATGGATGTTGTTTCACACATGTTTGAGGTTTTTAACCTTTTAAAACAAATGGTCTTGTATGTTTAATTTTATCACATTAAATTGTAAACACATTGTTGTAATTGTAACTTGTTGGGCATGATTCATTTCAATATTAAATGTCAGTGATTACTGTGGATGTGGAGTGACTTAAAATTAAATCATTGTAACTGTTCAAGATATGATTACTGCACCATTGTTTATTTTTTCAAGAGGTATGTTCATTTTATTCATCTGTTACGTAACATTACTTAGCAATGTAAGGAATTTAAAGTACAAAATCGAATCGTTGAATCATGTAACCGACCCTTAACTATTAAAAATATCTCTTGTACGAGGAAAAAGGAGTATGTGTAGTTTCTGCCTACCCCCATGGGGAGACGCCGTGAATTTAAGTACATGTGTATGTAATTAGATACCTACATTAAGTATCAATACTATTCATATTTTTTACTTCTACATCCTACGTCCATGGAGAGTTCGAACTGCGGTCAGTATGTTTTACTCAATCCACTTGATCATACTTTAAATCCCTGGCTTAAGATAAAACACTTCACTTTTCGTGGGAATCATAACAGACAACAACATCACACCATGTACCATTATTATGTGCCTATCACAGTAAAGGGGGTTGTGGCTAAGTGAACAGCCGCACGGGTCGATCGATCAGGTTAAGCTACGCTTGCCGCGGTTGGTCCGTGGATGGGTGACCATCTTTACATACCAAGACACCTCCGTGCCTCAGAAAGCACGTTAAGCCGTTACTCCCGGCTGTCATTCGTGGAACTTTGACAGACGTTACGGGTCGTCAGAAGTCTGAAAGTCTGACAACCAGTCTTACCAAGTAACCCAGTAATTAGCCAGTAACTGGGTTGTGGAGGTCAAATAGGCAGTCGCGCCATGTAAAATACTGGCATTCAGCTGCATCCGGTTAGACTGGCAGCCGACCCCAACACAGCTCGGAAAAGGCTAGGGTAAAATACTTATTATCTAACCTAACCTCTGAACCTCTTTTTGGTCTTTGTAAACTATGATTAGAACGCAAAACTCTAACTCAAAACATTTATTTTAACGAAATCACTTATAGTCAATTTTGAATTGTCAAAAACTCGGTCAGTTTGTCCGAAAGTTAAAGCTACTGGCCCAATCCAAAACGAAGATCTCTTTAGAGAAGAGCAGATAAGAAACCCCAAGGACAATCTTTTAAATCAAGATAATACAAGTCTAGAAATGATAACAATGTAATAAAGTCAAGAAACACCTCCAAATAATTAAAACATTCAAAATAAGCTCTGGCAGTTAGTTGAAGAGCAGTCTCAGCCGATGGCGCGGCGGCGCACGTTCACGAAAATGACGCGAGGATCCGCAGTCTGCACCATCCAGCTCAAACATTTTGTAGGGAACCAAATGATCCAACAACACACGTGCCACCATTAGTGAGACTTTTAAGTGAGCAGGCTATCCTCTCAACTGCCATGCTCTTTCAAGTAAACGTGTACACCATAATGACATTATAAACAGATCCATGGTACTCGTTTACAAAAAATTTAACTGCGTCTTAATTATACAAAAGTACAGTTTGCAATGTATTTGATAAATCAAGAATACATTACGAAATACTGTAATAACTTAACCTAACCCTTAAGCTAAGGTTAACAGTCTTTGAAAACTATGATATTGTAATATTTTACGCCACTATCAACTGTTTTTGCCATACACCAACTAAAGTTAAAATAAAAAGCTAGTGAAACGCACATAAAAATCGTTTCTGTCCATTGATTCCGCCAATACGTAAAGAATGTGCATCACGCTCTAATTCTAGACTAAATTGATGATCAATCACTATAGTCATGACTTCGTAATATGAACGTCAATGAACTGGGTGGAGCTGTCGCCATTTTGAAACACAGTCATGTCAAACGGGGTAAATAGAGATGTAGAGAGACACGGGACGAAACTTTCAAAGGGATTCTAACATTGAAATAATATAGTTTGTTGCCAAAAAGACTAATAGTGTTTACTGTAGTTTAATTAATGATTAAGTCCCCTTATTGGCAAGTAACTAAAACTATTATTTCAACGATAAAATCCCTTTTAAAGTTGCGTCCCGAACTCCTGATTCATACCTGCATCACTATTCTCTCCAATTGTAGGTACATTTAATACATCCAAAAGAAAGCGGTTTTCACGTCTTTTCTTGATGGATTGCATGTGTGCAAAAAAACTAAAATATGCATGCGCGTAGCACGTGGCGTAGCGTGCTGCACTAATAATTTAATTGATCATTATTTTATAGAAAATATTTTTTCTCTGCAAATAAAACTATTTACTTTATTTAACTTGAATCTTGGTACAATTACCTACTAATCCATGTATAATATAAGTACAGATTGTAACTATGTATTAATGTTATATATTTGAAGCAACGTGTAGTTTAAATAAAAGGTGTTGAAGGTCGATGAGGAAACTATCTATGAAACCCACACGGAGGAACTCGCGGGAAAAAAGCTAGTAAAATTGTGAATACAATAATAAGCAATGAATCAGTATCTCAAAACCTGTTTTTTAAACAATTTTTTGTTATTTACCTGTTACATACCTATATAGTTTAAGGTGCTGAAATCGTACAAGATTGCTACAGATTTTACTGATCAATCTAAATTCATTTGAATTTAAAAGAAAGGGGGTGTAGAGTGTGAGTGAGTTTTGAAGAGTGGGATTAGTATTTACTAATCCCACTCTTTCTACACAAATCCTAACAAACATAACTAATTCTATCCATGCATATAAATCGAATTAAGTTGTCCTTATAATAAAGTAGCATTAAATTTCGTTACTCATTCTGTTAAACCGAACGATTGACGCCTACTCCATCCGCAAAGCATTCCTCTCTCTAGTCATAGAAGAGCCGCATCTTTATAAAAAGTAACATATGGATCTCTCAATACCGTCCGTTTGTCCGTATGTCCGTTCCACTGCATTTAGATAGACACACAGATAAAACGACACTCGGGTATTGTAATAATTGTGATTTATTTTTTAAGTTTTATTTCTTTTGATAGGGTTGGCAGTTATACGTTTTACGAAACTAAAACCTATAAAATATTGTTGTAGAAAATACTTTTGACTTACGTCCGTCTTGTTTTTATACGAAACGTTTAACCGCAATCTGTTTTAGTAAAAAGTTAAGAAGAGGTCAAAGGTGATCTGGCTTGAAAATAATTTGCCTATGAGTTTTTGTAAGTACTGTGCCGACAACATGCCTGTCTTACAGATTCTTTGGCAAAGATAATTTGTTAAAATTCTTTCGAATTTCTAGTAGGTAATTTATGTATATCGTAATTCGTAATAGTAAACCATTAACTGTTTATAATAATTACATTAGCAATTTTTGACAAATAATTATAATTACATTTTCATTTCATGACAAATAATTATAATTACGTTACATTTTTTTAGCAAATAATTATAATTAAATTATCATTTTTTGACAAATAATTCACGCACGGAACTAAAACAAAATGTTAATTTATTTGAAATGTTTGATAGCTATGCACCGATCCATTAATAATTCAGTGAAAATAATAAAGAACCGGCTATAAAACAGCTGCATAGTACCTATAAATTAAATCTGAAATAATAACTACCCTAACTATGTTATTAACTACTTATATAATTGCAGTCTTTATATTAATTGTAGACCTTTTATGTGCAACCAAGCGAAAAGGTAGGGGGAACCTTCTTACAAAAAGGATTTTAAGAAATTACAAAACCAACAAATAGGTGAGTTATGTGTGTACGTAATTTCACTTATCCGTAGTTTGTGAATGTGTATTTGAAGTGATTGCACTGTGTATAGTTGAAGGGTAGCAAGCAGGTCATTCTTATTGACAGTTTCAGTAGGGTTAGTCTCAATGTAGGCATTTTTACAATAAATTATTGCAATGGACTAGTATGAAAACCCTTTTAACTATTTCCTAATATATTGTCATTTATGTGAAACTTTGTATTTTTGGATGTTTGTTACTCAATCACGGAAAACGGCTGAACGGGGCGCAGGAATAGTTTATAACCTGCATGATTAACAGATAGGATACTTTTAATCCGAAGTACGCTCCCATGAAATAAAATCTGAACCACGCGGCCGAAACCGTTGAAAAAAGCTAGTAAAAATTTATGAATGCCTCGTTAGTCTAGTGGTCGCAAGCGCTACTACTGAGCATGCGGTCCTGGGTTCGATTCCCGACCTGGGAATCACCACGCGATTTAAGAATATGGAGAAGTATTCAAACTAGCAACGTTTAATTATTGTAAAAACAAAATCAAAATAGGTTCCTCCGTTCGGGGGCTACGATGCCACGGACACACACACATACATATGCGATCTGCATTTGTATGCGTACAAAAACAAAGAAAAATGTTTACATATTTTAAAAATAAATGCGTTTTTTTTTTCAAATTAAATCCGGCGCTCTTGACCCTTTGGAGAGTACAGACGTTCTGTTTTTTTTTATTTTTATTTCTCACTAAAGATCAAAACTTTAGTAGGTAGGTATCTGATCTGACCAAATATTTTTTTTTACAAAAATATTAAAATGGCCAACCCTACGATCAACTCAAGCGCAACATCGGTAGTTGTCCTTTATTAATACTTGTCACTGTCAGTGATAACGCGACACAATATAATATAACTATGACAATGTTTGTCTTTTTGTTGCACAGTGTGGGTGCACCGTGCAGCCGGTGGATATAAATCGATTAATATATTTTATACTTTTTTATCAGACAGCTTGACACAATGGATGTAATGTGATTATTTGGAACCGCTTCTCTATAATGAAAAAGTGTGGTTACTATGGTTACGTTAGTTTTGTTTGTTTGTTTTCTTATCGCCTCTTTAAATAAGGTTATCCTTTAGTAGAATTATAATTTTACTAGCTGACCCGACAGACGTTGTCCTGTCTTAACTATATATGTTTCGCGCAAGATTCTTATTTTTTTCTTTCCTAAGAACCTTCTCCTGACAATAACAAACATAACAAAAAAAGTATTAGCAAAATTGGTCCAGCCGTTCACGTGTGATGCCGTGACCAAGGGAAATAGGGATTCATTTTTATACCTATATCGCACACCTAGATCTAAAGGGGGCTAAGTCAAAAATTGGGAGTTTTGACTAACCATTGAATTCTTTAATTCATTACCTATCGACCAATAAAATAGATTAAAAAATATTTTTCTAGTAGAACTTGCAAAGCAAATATGTATACAGATAACTTCTCCAGTGCACAGGAACACGGTAAACAGTTTTTGACCTTTTCTGAAAAAAGTGATTTTTTGAGTTAACTCTGTTTAGATCTAGGTGTGCGATATACAGGATAAGTTTTCAACCAGTGCGCAAACTGTAACCATGAATTCAGCATATCATTCTAGACCCCCCAGCGAAGAAATTTTTCGTCAGTTATCCAAAACACATTAGCTGTTCCATACATTTTGACCTCGTAGGTATTGTAATTTTCTATGAAACAGCTGATTTTTTTTTAACCTACGAAAAACTCTGCGCTGAGGGGGTCTAGAATGATAAACTGAATTCATGGTAAATCAGCTGTTTCACAGAAAAGTGCAACATCTACGCGGTCAAAATGTATGAAACAGCTGATTCTTTTTTTGTATTACCGACGAAAAATATCTGCGCTAGGCGGTCTAGAATGATATGCTGAATTCATGGTTACAGTTTGCGCACTAGATAAAAACTTATCCTGTATCGATAACATAACACACAGGCGTGATGTTATGTCATGCATATTTCCAAAAGAGTTAGACAGAGGTGTAGGCTATATCATGTGAGCACTATTTTGACAAACTATTTTTACCTTTCAGATTAATCCAATAAAACTTAGAACCAGTCTATTTTTCACTAAATTATAACATATTATGACGCTTGTAATCCCCAAAGGGTTAAGTAGAGGTGTGCCTATAGCAACATCCACATTTGTCCCTTGTCATCCGCCAACCGGGCACAAATCCAGAGTCCGGGCTGCTACTGAGAGTTTATTGATAGAAAACCTCAGTAATATTTTGTTCGACTTGGGTATCAAACCCAGTACCTCATGGTCAGCAGAAGTCCTTTCGACCACTCGACCAAAGAGACAGTATTATAACAAACAACCGACCCCCAAGATACAAACCCTGCTTAGTTTGGGGTCAACGGTCAAACCAAAAATGATGATGTACCAATACAAACTTAATTGTGTTTAAGTAAGATCACTTTTGTCTTCCATCACCATTTCCCCTTTTGCCATTAAAACATTTTTTGTATTTTTTGTAAGTGCATACCTATTTTTTTTAATAATTGACCAATAAATAAGCATATCTAAGTATGTAGCCTTAAAATCTGTTATAGTACCTAAAACACTTTATGTAAGTAAGTACCTACCAGTATTGAAGATACAATAAATCTGGAATCAAAGTAAGCATGATAAAGATAATATCGTAAAGTCACACGGTTGTCAAATTCGTGAATTTATCGCATTGGTAAACCTATCAAGTCAACGAAAAATCAAAGGTTTTTGACCTGTGTTGGTGCAAAAAATTGACGTAAGTTACCTAAGTGGTATAATAATAAAATTATGTAAGTATATCTATCGAGCTGTGAGTTCCTACTTGCCTAATCATTTCTGCTCTTTCATGCTCTGTCAGTATCTTTATGCGTAGGTAGGTATTCTTCTAATATTTTAGTACAATCAACTGTAAGTTATGGTTATTCTTTTTTGTACGTAAGTAAAAAAAAAGTGTATCAAATTTTAAAAAAGAGCAAAAATTTGACGTAAATTACAGTGGTATAATAATATAATTATGTAGGTATAGCTATCGAGCTGTGAGTTCCTACTTATCTAATCATTTTTGCTCTTTCATGCTCTGTCAGAATCTTTATGCGTAGGTAGGTATTCTTCTAATATTTTAGTACAATCAACTGTAACATATGGTTATTCTTTTTTGTAAGTGCATTTGTAGAATCAGGTTTAAAAAGTTAACTTTCATAATTTGCTCCGGTCAAAACTTTTCGATTCGGCATCAATAAAATTACTAGAGAGCAATCGATACGTCTGTTATGTAAAGCACCTATAAAAACATACAGTGGCAAATCGAATGATAAATTGGTTAAGAACTTTGATTAAGAAATAGTAGGTATCGTGAGATTCGGAATTTCCGTTCGGATCGGTTGATCAATCTGCCTAGATGTTGAGGTCGTCAGTCGTGCTTCCCGACACACGGAGAAGTATCATATATGTAATGGATCATCACCCATCCTTAAACCGAACGCGGTTAGAGTAGCATAACTTTTGATCGACCCAAGCGGCTTAGCAACAAAGTTTCTAAATTCTACTAAATCACAATAACATTTTTTTCATAATCCAATGTTACTTGTGGGTCAACCAAATTAAATCAAGAGTCGTCTTATTATTTTACAGGAAGCGCTTTTCAGCGAACGCGACAAGGATTGTCCATTTACCACCCTGAAAAGACAAAGGAAGCAAGCGAAATAACGTAAACCTCGCCCAGACAACGAATGTTTAAGGTAGAATACATTTCTGCCTACTCTATAAACAAAACACTACCTACTTCTGAATAGTTGTGAAGTTACACCTAATAAAATGTTAATTTATCCCAATTAAATAGAAAGCCTATAAAACTAAAATAAGCTTTTATAATCAACATCATTGATGAAAATGTGAGAACGAGAAAGTTTTAAACGAAAATGTACCGAATTTCAATTTCTATGTTATAGTAAAATATTCTTACCATTTATTAGTTAAACTTTTATGTTATTATTTCCCATTTAAAACTTGTTAACCCATACATCAATTTCACCCAATAATTTTTAAACAATGTTTACTTTTCTATGAATATTAAACAGCTAATTAACACCGGTAACTTAAACATAATTGCAGCTTAAAAATATATATTACAATACCCATTAATCCAGAATGAGGCCAAAAAGTTCCCACTATAAACTCGTAAAGGCCCAAACTCCACTTAACCGACCGTTAACGTTAATTAAGGTAGCGTTAAAAAAGAAAAAAAAGGTTACATTGTTTTGTATCGGCTACCGAACAGCGGAACTACATTTTATTAATTGGATACTGTTTTTTTAATTACCTGATGGAGAACCGATCTGATAAAAATGTAAGTCCCGCTCAATTGAATAAGGTTTTACGCTGCTGCACTTAGGACCAATAAAGTCCAGTTTTTTTATGTCCGTTATTGTTATTGGTTTATCAAGATCTTTAACAACGTTTATTTATTGTGGTGGTAGAAAGTTTATTTCTTCCTTATGTGCCTACAAAAGGTAGGTAGGTATTTAATTGTAAACTCCAGTTGGTCTATGAAAAGTTTCACAGACATGACAAAACTTTATCAAAAGCCGTTTCAGTGTCTCATTTTTTATAATAATGCTTGAATGTTATCATAGTTCAAATTTTAAACCCTTATAAAAACTCAGTTTTGGCCATGGATTGAACTTCAAAAACAACTTGAAGCTGATATTTAATTAAAATTAAAAACTTTAACATTTTAGAAACTTTTGGAGCTTGCATCAATTCAACCACAATAATCTTAAACAAAGTTCAACTCAAAACAAACACAAAAGCAATAGTTACCATTAGTTCCATTCAGTCCAATGAGAAGTAAATG
Source organism: Polymixis lichenea (assembly GCA_949091785.1). Lineage (NCBI taxonomy): Eukaryota > Metazoa > Arthropoda > Insecta > Lepidoptera > Noctuidae > Polymixis > Polymixis lichenea. The sequence goes on from OX420944.1 coordinate 13,783,611, forward strand.
CACAAATACAAGAAACACAAATTGGTTCCTTCCATTTATGGTGTTATCGCACTCATTAACACCAGCATCCACCATACTGCCACCAAATTATGCTTAATTTTCACAGCATCGATAATTTACATGTTTACAATTTCACTATAGAGTTTCCACTATTTATTTTTTTCACTAACATACTGTAATCTCCATGCATTTGAAATTCGAAGATTCAAAATGTCATTTTATTTGAATAAAAAGTTCGGTAAACAAAGTCGGCATCGCGTCCGGAGCTCGGTTCCACCGTGCCACACGACCATGCGGCTTCGAGTCTAGCGTCGTACTATCGCGTCTCCCTCCCTCATCTCTGTTTACTCTGTCCCAAATGGGGGGATAGGCGAGTGCTCCAAACTTTATGTAACTCTATTATGGTGTAAAGAACCATTATCACTTGATTTGACTGTCACAGAAGTAAAAAGTATTGTGTTTGGGGCAAAGTTGCGTAAACACGTAGTGAACAAACCCAATTTGTTCTAAGTCAGTTGCGAGAATACTTAACACTGGAGAAACTTTTTTATGATCTGTTAAACAACCTTGCCTACTTGCTATTTTCCACAAACAGACTTTAAAAGCGTTTATTTTCACCTTTTTGGTATTGTGAAAGAATCTTGAACCATGGTCATAATTTTTAATGAATACAATTTGCTGAAGTAGGACGTACTTATAGCTAGACTGTGTCGACAAAATGGGTCATACAAATCAAATTACTTATTTCATTCTTTTCCAGTTTGTTTTTGCATTTTGTATATATGTATTTACAATTATATTAATATATTTTAAAGTTTTTCTACTACAGGTACTCTTAGCCTAACAAAAAAGTAATTCACCAAAATGACCGTATAATTTATCGGGGTCGAAGTTGAAAAGGTGTTCGTAAAACTTTATCAGCAATCGTGGGGTTCAGAATAATAACAATTCATCAGACCACGTCAGCAGAAGGGTTGAGCTTCACAAAATCAATGTGTGTCCAATCAATCACAAATCCTCCGATATTAAATTTCTATACAGAACTTCAACAAAAGCGAACCCATAATCTTTACTAAGTTTTTATACAAACAAACCCCCACGATCGAAACTTTGAAGGCCTATTCAAAAAGGAAAGGGAATCAAAATCAAAATCAAAATCAAAAGTCATTTATTCAAATTAGGCTGAGAATCAGCACTTTTCGAACGTCAAAGTACATGAGACAGTCCCCCAAAACGCCCACCCTTCACCACTTCCTAGTGCTTTAGCTGGGAAGAAGAAGTAGCGGAACAAACTCCCCAGCAGCACAGCTGTCTGTTTAGTCGGATAGACTTGATTCTATACATACACAGGCAAAGTAATCAACATTACGAGACACAGAACTTAAAAAATTGTCATTTATGTCAGCTAGCCATGCCAATATACCAACAAATGAAGTGAAAAATTAACTCAAGCACAAAAAATAAAAAGTAAACAAAGCATATACCAAAATAAAAGTCTCCTGGTATAAATGGCGTGATAGCTTACATAAGCAATGCTGGATTATGTTTACAAATGATAACCTAGGACCATCGACGTAAAATAAATAAACAAGTAGGTAATTATTAGCAACAATAACAAAATCATGGTCAGCAAGACGACCAGTCACCACAAGCAGCACCCGTTCACGAGCATAACGCAAAGATCAGCCATTACCCCCCTCGCCATATTTGAGGGAAAGAGGTAACCCGATCCCCAACGCTACCGCAAGCAGTGACATCTACGGGAGCATGACGAACTTGCTGCCGGTTACTCAGGCAAGAATAGAATTATCAATTGTCGAGGTCGCTAGCTAACCATAATGCCATACAACTCCTCATAAAAAAAAAAAAAAATTGTTATGAGTAGAACATGTCAATAACTATTACTTAGTCAATAAAAATATATACATCAATAATTATATGAACCCATATAACCTGTCTCTAGGTACAATTCTGGAGAAAGAACATAAACATTGTCTTGAGTTAATCACAGCGACCAACTATTTTTGTCATTTAAATAGTCGTTGATGGAATAGTAAGCCTTTAAACACAGGTTGGACTTTATTTGAGCTTTAAACGCATCAAAAGGCAAATCTAGCAAAGCAGAGGGAAGCTTGTTATAAAAGTTTATACCAAGCCCAACAAATGAATTATGAACCTTATGAAGCCGGTGAAAAGGAGCACGTAGTTTGTCCTTATTTCTAGTGTTTACGGTGTGAATATCACTGTTTTTAGTGTACAAGTGTATATTTTGTCTAATATATAAGATATTGGCAAAAATGAATTGTGATGCTACCGTGAGAATACCAATTTCTTTAAAAAAGTCCCTCAACGAAACTCTGGCACCTAGCTGGTAAATTGCTCGAACAGCACGTTTTTGAAGCACAAATATATTTTGAATATCAGCAGCTTTGCCCCATAGCAAAATACCGTAGGACATAACGCTGTGAAAATAACTAAAGTAGACTAACCGAGCTGTATCGACGTCAGTGTATTGTCTTATTTTTCTGACGGCGTAGGCAGCTGAACTGAGCCTTCCTGCTAGGCTTGATATGTGTAATCCCCACTGAAGTTTGGCATCTACAGTTATGCCCAGAAAAACGGCCGAGTCTACAGTCTCAAGCACCTCTTTATTTAAGACAATGTTGGGACCCAGATTTCTAACATTCGGTAAGGCAAACTTTACACATTTAGTTTTCTTGGCATTGAGAACTAGGTTATTTGCCGTAAACCAATCCGTAACCATTGAGAGTGCACTGTTTACGTCGTCAAAATCTTGTCTATTCCTGTCTACTTTAAAAATAAGAGAAGTATCATCTGCAAACAGTACAACATCACAAATATCCTTTAAATAAAATGGTAAGTCATTGATATACACTAAAAACAAGAATGGGCCGAGTATTGAGCCTTGAGGCACACCTAATTGAACTGGTAGCCCGGACGATTTTACTCCATTAACTTCTACACATTGCAACCTATTATGTAAATAAGAATTTATTACGTTTAAAGCTTCGTTATGGACACCGTAATAAAGCAGCTTGCGCAAGAGCGTCTCATGGTGCACGCAATCAAAGGCTTTGGAGAGATCACAGAAGACTCCAATAGCATTCTGCGATTTCTCCCATGCGTTAAATATGTGTTTCATCAGAGCAACACCCGCATCTGTAGTCGAACGACCTTTTGTAAAACCATATTGCTCATTATGAAGGAGGCTATTTAAATTAAAATGCCTTAGCAACTGCTTGAGTATCAACTTTTCGAATATTTTGCTAAATGCAGGTAAGATAGAAATAGGCCTGAAATTACGAATGTCATTTTTATTACCTGATTTAAATAATGGTATGACTTTACTACACTTCATGAGGTCAGGAAAAGTCCCTGAATCAACACATTTATTGAAAGTGACAGCTAGATAGGGGGCTACGGTGTCTATTATATTACTTAAAAGCTTAATGGAAATACCCCAGAAATCACCAGTGTTTTTAGACTTAAGTGTGTTAAAAACATTAACTACATCACGAGACGTTACATGTTCGAATCTGAATAGGTCGCTACATTTAGTCACACTACTATGCAAAAGGTTTTCAGCTTTAGACGGGGACGAATTTAGGGAGCAAGTCGTAGTTACAGGTATGTTGGTAAAAAACTCATTAAATGCCTGTGCTACGTCAGCTTCCTTATGAACTAATTGGCTGTCGACCATAATCTCAAGTTGTTTTTCTTGTTTAACTGATTTACCCGTTTCATTGTTAATGATTTTCCAAGTGGTTTTTACTTTGTTATTAGAATTTTTAATTGTACTGATTAAAAATTTCGATTTTGCAAAAGCACTAATCTTTTTAAATAATTTTGAATAGTTTTTGACATACTCTAGGAAAGGAGTATCAAACCTGTATTTTTTCAAACCATATAACTCGTATAGTCTCGATCTACTTTTGTAAATACCTGGAGTAGCCCATTGGTTAAAGCCAACAGAGGTGCCATTAATGTTAATGGTTTTGGTCTTGAAAGCAGATTGGTACTCTTTTTGCACAACATCAAAAAGGGCTCCATAAATTTCATTAGGATTCTCGTGTTGTGCTATGGAGGGTGTAATTCTACGAGCTATATTATTTTTAAACTTGTTGCAACGACTAGCTGTATATGGCCTGCATTCAAACGTATGCGACTATTTATATAATGGCATTGGGAAGCTAGCTAATAAACCACAGTGGTCAGATGTTAAGTCCGTTAACACTAATTTATGTTTGGCATCACAATCACTAAATATATTATCAAGACATGTTGACGAAGATGCCGTGATCCGAGTAGGTTCAAAAAACAAGTTAATTAAATTAAAAGATCTGAACAGATTGAGAAGTCTAATACTTAATGGAGTAACATCTAAAATATTTATATTAAAATCTCCACATATAAATAATAAAATACGGCTTATTTCATTTGACGCATTTGTCGAGTTAGCGCAAGCGCACCAGGCGGCCGCCGACAAAGCCAATGGGATCGTATAAAAAACGTTCTAATTTCAAACCGGTCGCCCCTCCGCCGCACGCGCTCCTGCGCATCCCTTCGCCCATTATTATGCTGAAGAGGTCATTCACAGTTCGCACAATACAACCCATACATGGGTGAGTTGCTAATAGGTGAGGCTGGTCGCTCTTCAATCCTTTTTGAACTTTTTAATATTGAATTATGTAGTGAATGTGCTATACAACGCCTTGTAATGACTGGTCCAAGGTGAAATAACTATGTAGGACGTATGAAATTGTGCCCACACAAGCAATGTTAACGACGCCTGTGATTTAGTAATAAGTCGTAATTAAACTTAAATTGGCGGCAGTACAAAATCCTTGATTACGAAGTCTAAACTTTTTAGATTTTGGTATAATTATACAGAGCTAAATCACCAAGCAACCAACATTTAAACATAAATAAACATTCCTCTGGTAGTCACTCATAGATTGCTAAACATAATTTGCCAATCAAAATTAACTAGCAACAATCTTTTTATATGTTCAACATATGGTCCATGGCCTGTTTTCAATATTGATCCTGGCCCCAAAGATGAAAAAAAAAATGAATGTTGTGTTTTGAATGTTGTGCCAACATTCAAAATAAGCGATGACAAGATGTGCGTAATGGCGCGCAGACTTAACAATCTCTTTAATTAAAGGGTGGCTGCTAATTTAACTGGTCCTGATACCGAAAGATATCGACACCGCCATGTGGTTTTTTTTTTTACGTCATTCATGCAAATTGGACATCAGAGCCAAGTACATCGTTATGTTTAACGAGTACGTAAACATTAAATTTTCGACGGCCCTACTTTTGCAAAAAGTAGAGTAACGATTGCCAAACTTGATAATATTTATAAAAGCTACATACATTCACCAGTGTCTACAGGTATATTTTTTATGAAATCACAATAATACCATACCTACCCAAAAATTTGAAGACTTATGAAAACTACCAACCCGCAGTATACCCGCGTAGTGGATTACGGCTGACTCCCTTTCATGAAGAAGAAGCTGTGTATCAGTCCCAACACAACTGGGTAGGAACATTATAGCCTGATTATGCCATGCCCACCATCAGCGGCGAGGTGTCAATTTTTCTAAGAGAGAAGCTGAAGCCATGTCGACTTTAACTTACTGACTTATCAATAAAGAATACTTACTTTCATTCTAAAATTAATATAGGAATGTAAAGATTGAAGTACAATAAAATGTAACAGCTGAAAACCAAATTAAATGTGCAATATTCCTCCATGTCATTCTCGCTGGCGCATTTTATATATCTGAAAGAAAGAAAGAAAATACATTTATTTAGCACAGACTAAAAGGCACACAATATACAGCAAAATAATAAAAATAAAAAACCAACAAAAAATGCAAAGTGCGTCAAAATGTGCCTCACGGCTGCGCTAAAAAGGCCCAGTTCAGCATAAATGCCAGACAACTAGTGCCTGACGCTGGTTTTCAACTGGACCTGATCTGTCTCAGGCATAACCCGTTGTACAGCGGCTTGCTCTCGTCCATAGCAAGCGGTGCCACGTGACCTAAAGTGACATAATTACGCGATCGCTGTTGTATGATTTTTAGTTCTCGCTTATGACTTTTTGGCGCTGGGTTAATTTAGATTTTTTTGTTGAAAAACAAAGCTAAAAATAACCGTTTTTGTAGTTTAAATCTTATGGTGATTTAAATACCTGTAGTGCACCTAACTATATTTTTTGACAATAGTGCCATTTTTTAATAGCGATAGAGTTGCAGACGCGAATCTCCGAAGAGAAGCCGTTAGGAATCGTGCTATATGGCGATTTCGCCACTGCCCACCATAGAGATAAATAAATTACAGTCATAAGAAAATAAAACAGTTTTCTTTTATATTCCATGCCCATTATTATTTTAACCTATTGCCTTATACAGTTTCAAAGCTGATGCAACCAACTGTTTGTAGAATTACAATAGAACACCATGTTATGATGACTATAAAACATATATTCATAAAAAGAAAACGCATAAAAAAACTACAGTGGGCGTCAGAATATTGCAACAAAGCAGTAAACAAAATGTATTTTTATTTCAACATTGAAAACAAGAAGTAAATTCAGTGCATTTGTAATCAGTGGGGAAAACAGTAGCCATACGGATGTCGCCTACGTTGTACGTGCGTGCACTGGCAATTCGAGAAAATGGCCACGCAATATTGAGCTCTGAAACTAGAAGAAAACCTCCTTTTTCCATATAAAATAGCTAGACAAAGAGAGGTGTGAGAGGTCGCCTTATTCTGGTTACAATAATTTTATTGTCCACCAGTTCAAATCCATAAAAAGAACCATCTCAGCATATATTATAAGTAGCACCATAATAAAAAGACGTTATTGTTATTTATTCTGACCTAATTCCAGTGTTGTTGGCATATAAATTGGCTTTTATATTCAGACAGACAGCCCATTCTCGGTTACTAAATCATAATTCGCACGCACGCCCAATTAAGCCAAACGTTTTAGTGAATTAAAAATGCATATTCATTTTCGTCAAGATTGAAGAATATTGATATGACCTTAAAACAGATAGCAATCGAATATTTTGGAGCACAGTAGCCTGTTGGCAACTATTAAAAATTTAATATTTGCATCAGACTACCAATACGTTTGAACAAATTGAGCCATGTTATACTCAGTCAATCCTTGAATAAATTGTTAATTAAAGCAACGCTGCAAATATTGACACAAGTGTATTTCGTCAGGTTAAATTTGCAACTTCGACTTTTTAATTTCTATTTGAGACTTGTACGGTGTTATTGACGGCTTGTGGCTAGGTAATAACAGCAGCATGGTTCGATGGATCCGTTTGTCGGTCCGTGGATGGCTGACTATTTACATACCAAGACCCCTCCGTGCCTCACGTTAAGCCGTTGATTCTGGCTGTCATTCTTGGATCTTCGACAGTCATTAGGGGTCGAGAAGCCCGAAATCTGACAGCCAGTCTTACCAAGGGGTATCGTAATTACCCAGTAACTGGGTTGTGGGGGTCAGAGAGGCAGTCGTTCCGTGTAAAATACTGGTATTCAGCTGCATCCGGTTAGGCTGGAAGCTGACCCCAACAAAGTTGGGAAAAGACTCTAAAAATGATGACTTGTACGATTGTACAGACGGCTATACATCAAGCTATACATTTCCAGTATAAGCTGATCCCACATTGTATAGGATTTCCGTACAGTGCGAGATCAGCGTAAACTGGAAATGTATAGCCGTGCGTACGTATTGTGCATCATCCAAACATTTTCCGTTCGTAAATAAACTAGAAAAAGTAAAAAGTTGCTTCATTTTATTACTACTCACTTTGTATATAATTTGTACGCCAGCGAACTATCTTTGTGCTACTTTGTAAACAGCAAAAAATATCTAAGCAATGAAATTCTGAGAACGTCTGGAGGTGGCCATTTTGTCATATATGTCAATCGACCATGATGTGAGAGTGAACACTGAAATGATTGTTCTTAACACGACCACTCGTCACAGATCTATATCTGTTATGAATTTATGATCCCGAGAAAGATAAATGATTCTTTCGCAGAATTAAAAACTTCTCAGGACAAACTTGTGGGAATAATACCACCTACTTTGGAAGTTTGCAGCATTAAAATACACTGTAAGGGACATAAATCGTTGATGTCAATAATAAATGGTTTATAGAATAAATAGCTACTTCTACTGAGAGCAAATAAGACAAGAGCGGTTGCAGTTTACTGTTAGGTTTGTTAGAAAGGCGCGGTTGAAACGCTGCATGTAATACGAGCCAGGGAACTATAATTTTTAATAGCTGACATTTGATTTTTCAAATTTTGGGGAAAATTATGTCGTGGTATTATCTTCCATGTGTATTCAGCTGAATCTGTTTGACTTTGTTGCACGTGCCACGTGGAAACCTAATTCCACTATGGGCTAATGGGACTAATAGTTGATAATCCATTATTTTTAAAATGAATCAGAGATACCTACCAGGTTAGTAGCAAAAATTACTGAATGAAACCCGTAAATTAAAAATATAAATGGTAACCTATTCCAATATAACACACATAATCTACATCGTAAGTAATTATTTTTCCAAGATTATCCTGTCACACCTAAAACCGAGATCAAACGCCGTTCATCATAAAACGCTGCGTTCGGAACGCCGAAGTACGTTCGCCCGAGCTTTTCCCGAACGACACCCATTGATTGATGAACAGACAACTGCCGTGTTTTGCATTCAGCTATTTACGGGTATTTCCTCCGCTTAACCCGTCTAAAGACTGATTAATAGCGACCACCGCTGTCTATTACGCGAGGTGACTGGTGGATGTTTGCTTCACTGGGTACCTAAGGAGTACCTGAAGGAAGTCTATTTAGGGACACGTCGGGCCAATTTAGAGGTTAATTCCTTTTTAGTTGTTGGCCAAAGAATCAGTATTGCCATACAACGTGGCAATGCTGCCAGCCTTTTGGGCACCTTTCCTGTTGACGACGATGCAGACTATTTTTATAAAGCCCTAAGTATGATACTTTTCTTTTATATAATTATAGTTCTGTATATTTTCTTTTTTTTAAGAAATAGAATAAGTTACTTTTAGTAGTGGAACCAGTAGGTGAAAATTTTTTATCGTTCGTGCTGTAACAACCTTGTAAAAAGATTTGGATTTATTTGTAGGAACATAATTTTCGTAATTGCTGAATATATCTGTCTAATTTATCAAGCTATATCGAAAACTTCATGATGTCGTTGCCGTCGATAAGGAATTATAAATGATGGCAGATTTAAATCAATAAATATAAATCATACTATCTATTTGGAACTAGAAATACTCTTACTTAGACTGTACACAAGATATTTGATTATTTTATAGACATTCAATATCGATCTCGATGTCGATATCTAATGTGTCGTGATCGAGATTGTGAAGTTTCTATTTCACCTTGCAATTTTATGTTTATGTAGAAATCTATCTTAATATAACTTATTTTGTCTTCCACAAAATAAGATACATATACAGTAGGTACGGTACATCCATTTAATCAAGGAAATAACCATCATAGGAGTACAACAGTTGAAGGTCAAGTGAAAGACCTATAAACAAGTTCAAGAAAGTGAAACGTGACGATTAAGTTAACCATTTACAATCATGTCGATGCTCGTGAATTAATGGTGGACCATCAGTTTTGCTGTTATTAATTTCCAATTATAATTATAGTGAAGTATAGCGTAGATCTTGCCTCGGCGCCTGCGCCTACGCCACGTTGCGCCGACGTCGACCGAACATAATTTGCAACCTGCTAATAGCTATCGTGAAACTGCACGCTCTAGGATTTGTTGGGGAAGTGAAAGACTGAAGAGTTTTTCTTTTGTTTCAATAATAATAACTTCGTTTTTTGAATTGTGAGTGGACTGTAAAAAAATAGGGTGCCTTTTATCAAAAGAAATGGTTGATTTTGCTAAACGTCTTCCGACACGCAATATTTTATTATTATCAAAGAATACTTTTAATTTTATAAGGGCGCTTTTAATAGGTAACTTCTGATTTTATTAATGAGAAAAAAGTTGGTAGATTGAGAGCAGTGGTGGCCTAGGAGTAACGGTTGCAACTTAGGAGTTGTTAATCGTTCGTTCGAACCCAAACTTTACTTTCATTTCAGCCGACAGACGTCCACTGCTGGACATAGGCCTCCCCGAATTTGGGGGGAGTTTGCCATAATCGCCACGCTTGGCAGGCGGGTTGGCGAACGCAGTATGGTGGTAAAATGCATAGAGAACGCTGCTGGCCATTCTCTAGTAAGTCCCTTAGTCGCCTTCTACGACACCCAGGGGAAGAAATGGAATGGTGCTATTCTTTACGTCCGGAACCACACGGAACCAGGGAACTTTACTTTGTGATTCTTTATTGTTTTCGCTTTATTGCATCACAAATGCTCTCGAAACGACGAAGGAAAACATCGTGAGGAAACCAGCGTGTCCTAGAATCAGAAATTCGAAGAGACGTGACATCTACCAAACCGCACTGCGCCCGCGCGGTCCACCACGGCCTCGCTCTCCCACAGTGACGAGATCTATGCCCTAGCAGTCTCGCATTATAGGCTGATTGTGCTTGTTTATGTTAAGTTCAAGTATTGTAGTGCTGGGCCCAGTGTTTTCCAATAGTCATCCACTCTTCCCTGAGTGATGTCTACCCGGAAAATCTCCTCATCTGAAACATTTTAGTTTTTTAACCTCATCATCACTGCGGGACATAGGCCTCCCTCAGACTCCTCCACTTCGACCGGTCTTGTACTTCCCACATCCAGCGGATTCCGGCGGCCTTCACAAGGTCGTCGGTCCACCTTGTGGGAGGCCTTCCCGCTCTACGTCTTCCGGTACGCGGTCGCCACTCCAGAACCTTTCGGACCCATCGGCCATCTGTTCTGCGAGAAATGTGTTTTGCCCATTGCCACTTAAGTTTGGCAATTCTCCTGGCTATGTCGGTTGCCTTGGTCTTCCTGCGGATCTCTTCATTCCTGATTCGATCACGTAGGAAAACTCCGAGCAAAGCCCTCTCCATTGCCCTTTGGGTGACTTTAAGCCTTCTATAAGGCCCATTGTGAGCGACCACGTTTCTGTTTTTTAAGTTAACTGATCGCAAAGGAATCATAAAAATATTTTTTAGAAATTGAATAAACGGTAACAGTGCAGAACACCAAGCCCTTCGACTTATAATGCTCTTTTTACGTATAAACAGATTTTGTCGTACTCATACACTTAAATATGATTGTGGAGGCAATTCTCTGCCGGTTTTTACGATGTGCCGCTTCCTGCTTACCGCTCATAAGTTACACCACTCATCAAGAACAGCGTGGGTCGTACCAAAGCTGATACCGGCCTTTCGCATCGTAACTTAACGCGATTGTACTTTAATTTTAGTTATTTAAGCGCCAACCATCTTGCTTTTGATGTAATTGATCATTAAACTTGTTTATGATACATAATCGTGCGCACATGGACAATAATCGTAGAAGTGAATGTTTGTGGTGTTTACGTTTTGTCATTCACACATTTATTTGCTCATTAATCATTTTTAGGGTTTTTACGTAGCTATTGCATTAGTCATTTGTTTTATTAGTGGTATTGGCTAATGCGTATTGAATTCTGTCCACGCGTTTGATATTTGATCGAAAACTAGTTGGTCTGCAAATGTTATGATTTTTTTTTCGCAATTCTACCCACGATCCTAAATGACTTATATCAGCTATACCGTGGTTATTACATACCTACTAAACTTTACAATTTTAGACCTTTTGCATGCATTGAACTTATTGTTCTTTCATAGCCTTTGACATTTGGTAAATTTGAGAAATAAATTCTGACTAAGCAAACCTACGTTGAACAATAAATAACATTAACAATGTGCAATTCATTTGAAAGCCACAACACTTCAAAACTGCAATACACCAAATTCAATAAGACCCGCGTTCGCGTCTCGCGCTTTTAACAGAACAACATTCCAACTTCCCTGCACTACCCCTATATAATGAAAGGAAACAAAGACTATTTCAAGTCCCCTCCGCTCCACTTTTTCGCTCTCGCGAATAAAAACGTCTAAAAATACGTCGACTTGTCGGAGGTACTTTTTACGAGGCTCGAGTGTTAGCAGACGTACTAAAACTTGTTCACAAGTTTAAAGCTTTATTTTAATTTTCCTTGCACACGATGCCGCTGAGTTTCCCTAAGAAAAAAAATATAACTACCTACCCTGCACGTGCGAGGAATAAAGTGCGATGTTTTATGAGAGCCTCCAGCAAATGAGGTAGCTTAAGGTTGTTATCGTAATGTAGATTGCACGGTTGATTACGAAGAAGTATTTTAGGAATTTTCGGTCTTCTTTTTTGGGTCTTCAGTTTTAAGGTATAAAAGGAGCTTTTTAACGTGTTATTTAACCGTTTGAATTCGACCATCATGTGCGACAATATTGTATTCTTAAAAAACTTAACATGTTATATGTGGGTGTACCTACTATAGTTACACCTCTGCCCAACGCTTCGGGGAAACAACGTGATATTATTATGATATATTAGAATCCAATTTCGAATCTAGGCCAAAAATCAAGGCCTGATTGGTGAATTGACTATCGCATAAAAATACACAATGTTCCATTAGACTCTTGATGACGTTTACTTTGCGACATAGTCCTACGTATGTACATAAATCTCTAGTGGTTTTTAGCCACGATACATCACTCGATCGCCTCCCTCGGGTGCCGTAAGAGACGAAGAGATTATATATTAAGAGCATGATGGGTAACATCATACTGCCAGAATTTGGAAGTCCCTTAGGATTGATAGGTCAGACAGCCATCGATCTGACGGCTCTGATGTCAGTAGATATATGTGAAACAATGTCTCAGAGATCATGAATCAATACTGATCGTGGTAACATCACCACCATATGATACATGAGCAAAGACAATAATGTTTTGAGAAAATGCATAAAGAATATGAAAACAAAAAAGGACGTGAGGAAAAAATCGACACGGTCTATCTAAGGTATATACAGGTCCTGGGAATGTAATCAATACCGTACTTACCTATAAGCATTGAATCTCTGGTCCACGGAAAGGACATAAAACATCAAACAAGTTCTGGGAACAAAGCGAGCTCGATGATAAAATGCTTCGAATTATGCAAATTCCCTCGTTCCCTTCAATAAGGTTTCAATAAAGTAACATTGTCTAAAAATTCCACCTCTTTTTTATGCTGTCATGAGATTAAATTGAATGTCTTGTTTTACGATTCTGCTTATCTCACAGTAATGAAAAAGAATTACATTTTAGGTCTATAATAAAAAAGATTTTGTTTAATTTATCTTTTATGGCTTCATTATAGAAGACATTCTACGAGTATTCCAAGGACAATGAAAGCTTGATAATAATATGGATGGATATGGATGATGATGCAGTTCTTCAAAGATGGACCATCTTTCTACTTCATCCTACTTCCTACTATCCTTATTTATAATATTATAAACGCGAAAGTTTGTATGTCTCTTTCACGCAAAAACTACAAAATGGATTTGGATGAAATTTGGCACAAAGATAGATTATAACCTGGATAAACTTATAGGATATTTTTAATCCCGGTAAAACGTTCCCGTGGGATAATTTTCGACCTTGACGCGGACGAAGCCGCTGGCAAAAGCTAGCTTGAAATAATTTTACCATGGGTCCATGGGGTCTCATGTCTAGACTATAAGACTGCTGCTGTGCTTGTACTAGATCAATAAATTACAGAGACAAATGCAAAATATACCAAAATATCTTTAACATTGTAATACAAAGCATTCTAGCCAGCCACTGCTACGGTGTAAATCTAATACTAACGATGTGTGACTATTCTCTCCCTTTTGTTAAGATAGCTCCACTTCGGTACCTAAATACGAAGATTTAAATCGTTTGATTTGCCTTTACCGGATTTAGTCACATACTGAGAAGAGTGCGCTCGCACCATAATAAGGGCTTTTCCATCAACATCAAGGCAAGTCACTTCGTATTATAAATAACTGTTCACTTTTTTCATTGTTAAGATATTTATTTTAAACTAGCTGTGCCCGCGGCTTCGCTCGCGTTGATGCCGGAAATTATCCTAAAAGTCTATGTTACTCCTTATAACATCAGCTATCTGCCAGTGAAAGTTCTGTCAAATCAGTCGAGCCGTTTTGGAGATTAACCAAACAAGCAGACAAACATTTTTGTTTACATGTACCGTATACGCAGTCATATGAATTCAGTAAAAAGCTATTATGTTGACGTTACAAACATACTTTTTCAATTTTTTTTTTGTATAGATGTGCCCCTTTTTTTATAAATTAACCATTTTTATTCGTTTATTAAGTACATGGAGTGTCAAAACGAAAACAAAAACTCGACAATCTTTTAATGCGGGAGAGCGAATCTAACGATATAAATCTTTGCCCTAAATACTTATCTATACACATGTCAGGCATTGTGCACCGTAGTTAGGAAACAATGGAGTTCCATGCGAGACAGAAAGAGTAAGCTGCTATTTATTAGCTCTGAATAAGGACCTGTATGTAGAACAACACCTCATACTTGAAATTGTAAAGTCCAACATACAACTTACGATTTATCGCCAGGGAAATCTTGGTTTGTATTGCGTAAATTGTTTGTCGAATAGCAATGGGTATTTAGAGCTAAATATTCCAATCATTGTAAAACACAAGGCAGTACACCTTTTGACGAGAGCTTTTGGTGAGTGAAAAACTTTAACAACCTTTGAAATGTTTTTTTTGCCTATATTGTGGCCCACTGCTGGGCAAAGCGAGGGCTTGACCCAGCAGGGGCTACAATATATAAAATGCAAAGGCCCTTTTTCCTTCCAAAACTCCCTGTCTTGTGCGTTCTCAATCCATGTTGGCCCTGCAAACTTTATCAGATCGTCACGCCACCTTCGCCGTGGTCTACCTCGACGGCAATGTCTTTCTTCAGGCGTCCAGTGAGTGAAGATCTTTCTTTGCCCATCTCTCCGAGCGCATTCACGCGACATGTTTGGCCCACTCCCGCTTTAGCCTGCTTTTTCTGCAATATCCGCTACTTGAGTTGCTGTTGAGTTGTTGTTACTTGTTGTAGCTCTGGTTATATCGTCTATTAAATCAGGTAAGAACCTAAACCAAGGAGGTACGTATCTACTATGCCGTCTGTTGGGACAGGTCAGCTCAGATGGAGGAGGCGATTAAACCTGCAATGGCTCTTTCTACAAAAGCCCCTTCTAGGAATGGACCTGCATCGTTAGACTCACATAAAATTCAAATAATATAATGTTTGGTCTTTAAAAGAGACCATGACCTCTGAGTTATTTCGACATTTCTTTTTAGGGATCAGTCAGCTTGGAAATGCCGGTGCCATCTAGTTCTTAAAATATTGACCAACAAAATATTGAACTATAAAAGTGTCTTATAATAAGAACTATTTAATAATAATAATTTAATAATTATTATTTATTTCATAAAAACGTACCTATACAAAAAGAGTACATTTAGCCAACAGTAGTAAATTTCCCATACAATTATAGTGCCTAAAAATAAACTATTTCTAAAATATTTTTATTACAAGTGCAAGTGATAATGTTTTGGAATTAGAAAATTAGGTAGCGACCCGCCCGATCTAGGTTTATTTAAACCTGTGTTTCGGGCCATCGTACTATGTGTAAGATATGTTTTGTCTAAGATCTACTTGCATAAATAAACATTTCATTTCATTTCATATCATTCCAATATTATGGTGTTCAAAAACAGACTATGGGTGCGCTAAGTACCGATTGACAATTATCAAAATAATGTAGGTATCGGATTTTCTTAGTTTAAATGTTCTACGACTTTCCTTATTAAAAATACGGCAACGTTCACCTTTGGGTGGCACTTACTTCCAAATGTAGGAATAGATATATGTAAGATTTAATAGCCATTTATTCAGTGCAGGCTTCAGCGATAATTCAAGGCAATTAAAGAGAATCTTCTTAATCTTAAATTGTAGGAAGTAGTCGTCAAAGTTAGCTCCAATAAAATTTTATTGGACTTGCGAAGTTAAGCAGCGCTAAAAACCACGATTGTTCAAATGCTCATAGATATTAATACGTTTCGAAAATTATTTGAAAACTTTAGTCTGTTTCAGTAAACGTAGGGATCTTCTTCCTGATATCATTAACCCTCATTTAGATTTAGCAAAGTTAACTTTTAACAGTTTAATGCTACCAGATTATGTTCATACTTCTTGTTATAATGTTGCTTACTGGTAGTAACACATTTGTGAAATGTAACATGTAATGTAACACGCGTTAAGCCAAATTCGCTTAGTTGTTGTGTTTCACATTTTTATACTTGTACATTTTATCTAGTCCGACTAAACTTAGTACTAAAACTTAAACTACAAATACTCGTAATATTGCTGGATCATAGAACAGTTATAGACCAAAATCTTACTATTTCTATTTTCAAATTCATTTTTAACGTTCCTCGTTGTTCTAGTGATCACAGGCGCTACTGCTGAGCATGAAGTTAGCATTAGGAGCATAAGGGTTTGATTTTCAGGTTGGGCAAAGTGTTATTGGTTTTCTATCTGTAATGTTGGCTATTCTCGGCAGTAGTAGCCAAGAGTCTAGAATTGTGCCCGATTCAAAATCAAAATCAAAATAAATATAGGCTGGTGTCAGCACTTTTTGAACGTCAAAATTACATATGACAGTCCCCCAAAACGCCCGCCCTTCACCACTTCCTAATGCTTTAGCTGGGAAGAAGAAGTGGCGCAACAAACTCCCCAGCAGCACAGCTGTCTGTTATGTTGGAAGAACTTGATTCTATACAATAGGTACGATTAACGTTACGAGACATAAAATTAAAATATTTGCCATATGTTAGCCAGCACACGCCATTATACCAAAAAAATCATTAAAAATGTACTCAAGCAGAAATAGATAATAAAAAACAAAAACATAAACAGAACTTAAATTAAAGCCTCCAGACGTAAAGGGCGTGCCCGGCATTGTGTTCACATAGTTGCAGCTAGAAGTAACAAATGTTGTTAAAAGCATTAAAAATAACAAAACCATGGTCAGCAAGATGAAAATAGACTCGCCCCCTATTACATGGGACTTAAACATAACTGGTGAAATCTGAGTGTACTAAAGGTACACTTCTGTCGAACCCTTCGGGGAAACAAGTTGTGATGTTGTTTTATATCTAAATCATCATCAGCCATCATCATCAGCCTACAGCAGTCGACTGCTGGACATACGCTTCTCCAATGGCACACCATTCAGCTCGATTCTCGGCATCTCTCATCCAGCTGCTACCAGCCACCCGGCGAAGATCGTCGCTCCACCAGCCTGAGGGCGTCCTACCTTACGTTTGCCGGTTCGCGGTCTCCACTCAGGAAGACGTCTACCCCAACGGTCATCGGTTCTACGGCTAATGTAGCCGGCCCATTGCCACTTCAGCTTGCTAATTCTGTGAGCTATGTCGACAACTTTGGTTCTCTGCCGGATCATCTCATTCCGGATCAAAAAAAAAAAACGAAAACGGTATCTAAATTAATATTAGTAAATCTACACCAGTCATAGCTACTCCAAAGTCAATATGGCCAGAGCTAACTCACTGCACTGTAAGCAGTAAGCTATACCTACCCTATCCACGGGCTTAGCTCTCAGCGTCAACTTTACGAATATATAACTAGAGCCCAGTCTACTTCACTAATAGTAAGACTTCCCCCAGTGGTAACATGAAAAACGGTTTTTGCCAGGGAAAGTTTCCTCGTCCGCCAATATCCCAGCTAAGCCGGATTTGCAACTCACTCCCGGCTTCTTCCTTTTCTTTTTAATTAAAACACTTTTATGGACACTGGAGAGATTTTAAAATGCAAGTTAATTGAAGTGATACGTGACTTCGGATCCGCTTCGTTCCTTCCTGGATTAATTCTGGATTACATATTTTGCTATAAAAGTATCGTTAAAGCGGAGATTAAATGTTGCGAAATATGAAATGGATTAATTTTTTGTCGACGTGAATCGGATCGAGTTTTCCGTTTGTCGGTTTGGCACGGAGATTTTAAATCCATGAATGTGTACAGAATACAAATTAATATTTTGGGTTCGATTTTAAAAACAGATTTTGAAACTGTACATAAAGTAGCAAAGTACGTAAGTTTGCTATGTTTGCATCTGAGTAATAGAAAGCCAATAATGCTTACAACGAATGAAAAAAAAATAGGTACTTTAATTGAAGAGTGGTAAGAGACGAATATCTTCAAAAAAATTACATTTGCGGTAAACAAAAGCAACACAATGCATCAACACAAGAAAGAAACGTTTCGCTTCAGCCAAAAGAAGACATCCTTTTCATATTTTATTTTTCCTTTTTTGTTTTCATCAGTCTTTCGCGACACCTCTCAAGCGTCGTACAAGTACGACAAGTAAGACAGGACACATGTCTTGCAGGCTTTCTCGGTTTTTCTTTAAACATACGGAAATATTACGAATGGAGAGGGTTGAGGCGGGTTGAGTCGGGTTATGCTTGCGATTAATCATTGAGCATTAACCCTTATTCGCCGTTTAAGTACGTGCTTATAAGTTCTTGCCTAATGTTCTGTCTTTATTTGACGAGTTTTATTCCCGCTGTATTTTCGTTTCGAATCTGAGGTAGACCAAATATTGAACGAGCTTTAAATAGGAGGTTTATTATTCTTGTACGGATCATCGATAGGGATCTATCTGCCATATGTTGGGGTTCTTTTGAAGATAGATTTAGAAGTGTGTTTACATTTATAAATATGTTAATAAAGCAATCATTCTGAAGCATAACCGTCGCGTCTGAATAGCTTCAAGAAAAGATCGGCAATTTTATTTTGTAATAAGAGGTACTTAGGTAAGTGTTTTTTATTGCTTACAACATAAGATCCTATTTTACTCTAGGTACCTACTAAAATAAATTACTAACTAACTAACCACGCAAATAAATACAAAAACAAAGGGACACTTGGTGTAGAAGTACTCGTCCGCATCGCTGTCATCTGGAAACGTGATCAGAAGACTAGCAGCATTACTACGTTGAATGGAAATGCTAATTATTTTGCCAAAGAATGACCCGCCCCTGGTCACGTGTACCTAAGTAATTTCTTACACAAGTTAACTCTTATCAAAGGATGGCAATATAATGAGGAAACCCAATCGTTTTACCCAAATCTGCAAGATTAAAACTTTAAGATTAGTAAATTAATTGCAAATTAAAACTTTACGACTATTTTCTTCGTTAATTTTCTATTCATTCGACTTTAACTCAACGTCAAGACTTCAAAGAAAGCTTAGGGAAAATCGTCAGCAATTAAAATAGCTAACTATGAAATAAAACTGTTCATTGTGCAGACATGAATCCGAACCCACTTAAAAATATATTTTCATTCGAATAGAAATAATACAACCCCATTATTATCCCTAAAAAGACCCACATTTCTTTTTTCATTTCAAAACCAATTTATTTCCTACAAAGACGTTTTCAATAGCCCTTTGTTATTCGACGAAATTGATTCGTGGTTTATTCGATTCGTGGATTCTTATCACATAACGTCGGTAATATCTGCAATGGTTTGGCAGATGGGACGTTAGCATGGTCCTTACTGGCCGTAGCTCGTAACTCGGGCGGGGTACTTCCACAATGAGCGTCCACATTCGTTGAAATGGTAATGGGTTACGGTCGGTAGTTTGAGTACGTCCGGGGAATATATCGCCGATTTGGCTAGGTAAGATATTTTTAGTGCTTCTATCCTTTGTGTTTGAAGTATTTTTTTCGTTTATTTTCCGGAATAAAAATGTGTTTTAACCCATATCTGAGTACTGGTGGCTAAGTGATAACGGCCACGACTTACGAACTATAGTTCGTAGATTCAAATCCCGATAGGCGATTTACTTTGTGTAAATTATTTCACTATCCCAAAACGGTGAAGGAAAACATTATGAGGAAATGTCTTAGAACCAGAAACTTGAAGACACTTCTACCAACTCCTACGTGGCGTGGTGAATTACGGCCACTCCCTTTTAAAGTGAGGAAGCTTGTGTCGCAGTAGTGGGAACGTTAAAATCAAAATCAAAATCAAAAGTCATTTATTCAAATTAGGCTGAGAATCAGCGCTTTTCGAACGTCAAAATACATGAGACAGTCCCCCAAAACGCCCACCCTTCACCACTTCCTAGTGCTTTAGCTGGGAAGAAGAAGTGGCGCAACAAACTCCCCAGTTATACACTGATAATGTATGTTAAATCATGTAACCCGTGTCTACGGGAGAGAAACTTTAGCATACACTTTTAAATGAAGAAAAAGTAAGAGAAAACTCAGAAAACAAAAACTATCTTAACAGAAATGAGTCAAATAGGAATCTAAAAGACTTCAGTTGCTCAACAAAGATAAAAACAAAAACACCTTTTTCAACTTTGCTTAAATAGAAAACTCTAGAAGCCAGAGCTAGAGTTATCTCCTCTCTAAATCTGGCTTCCATCTACTTTATTAAGTAACGAAATAAGAATTTCTCGCACGTATTACGAAAGTTAGGACAAGTAACAAATGAGACGTGGAAAAATCGTCGAAATATGTGAGTCGAGTTGATTTTCCCCGAGAGGTTGCTTTCTTCTCTCCTTCTATAGGTACTTTGATCTAACACGTGTATGGTGTTTCGTATTAATGGCAACGATTTATTCTCGTTTGAAATATCACCTGGAATATTGATGTGAGCTTAGGGACTGGTTATTTTTGTTGTTCTTTGATCTCGGATTTTATTAGATGTCAGCATGATTTTGGAAGACTGTCTCAGTTTCCTCACTTGTTAAACTAATAATATAACATGACATGGCATGAATTTAGTGAGATATATTCAGATAGGTCTAATAAGCTGTGGCGTTGTATATGCCGCCACATCACTCCCCTCCGGAGACCAGAGGTCGATTGTGGGCTGAGTCAGTGCATATTGTGATGCTTGCCAGGACCAATTGTGGTTCCAGCGGGTCGGAACCGGGTGTCGCTTAGTTTTCGGTGAGTCGGAACTGTCTGCGGTGATTCCCCAGTGCGTCGGGGTGGCGCTGCGTTGTACTCCAGTGAGTCGTATGTGGTACAGCGCCGGGTTGAGGCTAACTGCTGGCGTCGACCAGGACAGGCTTTGAGGGCTCTTTTTGTGGCCCGGCCGAAAGTGCAGTGTGTTGGGCCATGATTGCAGATGAGGCTGTGGGTGTTGACCAGGCATGCGGTTCGCTGCATGCAGGTGGTCAAGATACCCATTGAAGCCGTGGGTGCTGGCTGGCTGTGTGACACGCCACTCGAAAGCTTGAGGAAGTGATGATGGTGACGTCACGCTGAAGGAGTTGCACAAAAGCTGCGCTGACAATCACGTCGGGGCCACCAGTATAAGGTATGAGGAACAGGGTTTAAAGTTCACTCATACTCTATGGAAAAGGGAGGATCCTCCGACCAGACGGGTGTTGCGTGATGCAGCTACAGTGTCATCAAAAGTAATAACTCACGACATTAATAAGGGTCGTCCAGATTATGTTAAATACAAATACCTTTGTTATATTACACGTGGATTTAACATTTGCTAACCTCTTTATAGAAACATGTTAAGTTATATAGTGCGGACACACCAAAACAAAATTCGTGAACAGACACCTTATAGTACCTATAAAGTACACCCGACCGCTACCCCACCACTGCCCGATGCGGGAACTTTTGGTTGCTGGATTGCCTCCATATCCCAATTCCCCCTCCTTACTAGAGCTGCATCCCCCAGACTGCCCGATGCGGGAACTTTTGGTTGCTGGGTTGCCCCCCATATCCCAATTCGCCCCTCCTTAATAGACCTGCATCCGCCAGACTCCTCCGGGGGATCCATATTATCACGTTCAGTTAACATGGGCCACTCAGTACCAGGAACAGGTACTTTAGATTTTTAGGTACTAATTTGAACAGTAAAAAGGTTCCTGTTCATACATTATTGTGAAACCTTTCCCAATCGAAGCATAAAATCAATAGCAAAGTCAGCTAATAATATTCTATAATGTTCCCACTGCTGGGACACAGGCCTCCTCTCTGTGAAGGCAGTGGGCCGCAAACCACCAGGCGGACCCAATGCAGGTTTGTCGACGTCACACGTCTTCGACTTTTTAGTTCTAGAACATGTCGATTTCCTTTACCGTTTTGAGAGCAGCGTTTACCGTTATGATGAAAAAATTACACAAAGTATCATCACCACTGCTCCTTTAATAAAATCAATAAAACTCCTCAAATAGAATCAGATGTAGATGACCGCGGGAGTACTATAAAAGATCCTAGTTATCAATACCACATGTAATTGATAGGTTAGTTTAATATACCCCAGGGTTGTATCAATTTACTGGTGGCGGTAGAAGTGAACCGCGATCGTCCCTCGGGCTTCTAGCCGTATTTATGGGACCCTGGCGACTTTAATTTCCAGTTCGGTTTTCTAATCGAAGTTTATAGTTACAACTTTAAGTCTGATCATTATCTATTGATGGTGCAGGAAAAGAATTTAAGGTGAATCTAGTCGGTATTTTTTCCATACAAACTTCGGGGGTGTATTACTTCACTGTTCGACAATGTAAATACAAATTAAACATGGTATGGGTTTGTCTCATTATTAATATTGTCTGTGCGGAAACAGAATACTTAAAGAAAAGACATTAAAAAGTTAGGAGCCAACAAAGATTCGTTTTTCTTACTAAGTTAACCTAACTTTGGGCGTGTTTAAGTAATAAAAGAAGTGTGAAACATCCAAAACCAAAAAAAAGTCGGTACTGACAAAGCTCAAATTTCGAAAAATTCAATAAACTTTATTGGTCATTGATTTATGCAGTGGTTTTGTCATAAAACCCCCCGATCTTCCGAAGGACTTTTCTTATATTTTTTTTTACTTGCCTGTTTTACTATAAATGATCCTGCATCTCACTCAATAACGTTATGCATGTAGACGTAACGTTGTTCATGTTCAATTGGGCAAATTTGACAGTTTGGGGTAGCTTGATGTGCTGGCGTCTGTACATACTAATTCCATGACTTTAAACCTAATATTAAATCATAGAACTATACTATTAAAAAAAACAAATTAGATTATATTAAATTTAAATATTAAAACTACATATTATATAACCCAAGCCGCTTGACTCTCTGCTCCTCGGATATATTGAAGTGTCAATATTTCAAAGATAAATGCTTGATTGCAGTGCGCTCATAACAAGCTCGCATAATTTTGGGTCACATCCGCCTGATACCCCAAATTGGGTAAAACCATTTTAATAAAATTAACTTATTTTTGATTTTCAACAGTTTTGGTAAACGACATTTTAGTGCAAGCGCACTTGTAATTCCTCTGAAGTCACGGTCATGCAGTTTCTTCTGAATTTCTAGAGCCATTCCAAATTGCTAAAGGAACATAAAAGTTGAATATCCATATTTTATGACAGCAAATTAACATACAAGGCGTCGGATTGCAGTATGACGAGAGGGGGGAAACTTTAATATATTTTTATGAAAGGCGTTTTGGCGCGAAACGTGAATGATTAATGGCCGACCCTTCACCCGGGATCCGCTTCCGTCCGAGCTAATTCCGGAAAGTTTTCGCTGAAACGTTCCGTTTTTTTATTAATTAAGCCGTCTGCTCTATATAAAAGTCAGTAAGAACCGAGTAATATTTCCGAATTGTTCTAAGTAACTGTATAAACGTTGAGTTTTCTTGGAAATCCTAATTTTAGATAAGCATTTCCATTACCCAAAAAAGAAAAAGAGGTCTTATCTTAATAAGTGTTTCTTTTTTCCTGGCGCGAGTATATTTCTTAGTTAAAATATTCGCAAGGACTAGCTAGATGCAACGAAAAAGCTTCATGAATGGATGAATGGCAAGGCAAAGCAGTGTTATGAAAGAAATCCTGGAAATAAACTATTTACTTTTTATATTAGATGTCACAACGCGTTTAAAAGAGACTCTGACCTCTCGAGTTTGTTTCAACCTTTCTTCGCAGAATAGCCAGAGAGGAGAGCAACCCTTATATTTTTTTTAATTAGTTAAATTCATATAAAAACTGTTTCCGTTTGTTCATAAGCTCATACTTGCATACTCAGTCCGAGGGCTCGAGGCGCTGCGTGCTGAAACAGAGGCTATAAACCTAGTTTGGCAGCAGATGCCAACAACTAGACACAATTGTAACTAATTCACTCTTAAGTATAAGTTTAAGTAGCTACAAACAAATTGTGTAACGACCAAAAAGAATATACATATATTATTTTTGATCTATTATATATATTATTATTATTAGGAAACGCCGACCTCATCTAGTACTTAAAATATGACTGACTACAAATCTACCTAAAGAAATAAAATCAGTTATCATTTATTTATCGTTTTCTAGAAAGATAATATGAATATTTTATTCGTAGACTACTGCCAAAACTGTACTATAAAGAAATGAACATTTGTGATCGAACGCCAAGCCACATTTCAATTTAGAGAGATTTTGCAAAAAAAAACCTTCTATATAAACGAGGTAAGTATCATTTATTTCATGTCCGTAATCTAACATCTAATATTCTTCCTTTGCACCTAAACAGACCCCATCTTTCATTAACAAGGTTCATTTCCAAATGTACATTGTTATTCATATCATACATTGCGATCACGGCCAAATTATCGTAGAAACGTTCGTTATCGAAACCGATACGTATATACAATGTCGTTCTGTATCACCACACAAATACATCATAAACAAAATTTCAATAGGTACAGTCGCGTGCATAAATTGAACAAACGCATCGTAACAAATGGTATATCCGATTTATTCCCCCTACGAAATCGAATCTAAAACCGAATTGGATTTTGAATTACGGCAACGGATAAACAGAGATTTAATAATTTCGTATGTAGATATTCAAGCATTGTTTTAACTTTGTTTGGTTTATATTTCGCAGTTATTACTTTGTACGAAACGGTTTGTTGTTTTTGCGTATCAATCAAGGATTATTTATTGCGTTGTGTTTTATTAGTTGACTTTTCGTGGGATTTCTGACGGTATTTATAAATATTTGGAGCTTATTTATGGGTGCAAAAACAGAAGTCTCATTGACTCGTAAACAATCGTGTTCTTTATGGGTTTCAGAGGTTGTAATGTGTTTTAAAACGAAAATTGCCACCACACCGTCAAATGAAGGAACCTTCGTGAACGGTGGGAGTTTTGGGGGACTGTCTTTTGTAATTTTGACGTTCAAAACGTGCTGACTCTCAGCCTAGTTTGAATAAATGAGTTTTGATTTTGATATATTTCAAAATATTATTTTTCCCAAGCAGGTAGGTAACCAACACAACCTCACAGAGAAATAAAGCGTAGATATAAACAGAATGAGAGTAGCTACCAACTGGACATGTTCAACAGACAGAGTAAAATGCAAAAGGAATGTACTTCCCGCTCCGTTTTTTACATTTTATATCAAGCGGCGCGTCTAGACAGCGCCGGTTAGCTCTTCAACGCTAAGTACCCAACAAAATTAATATTTCTTTCAGAGCCGCTGGCACACTGATAAATGAGCTGTTTATCAAACATCTCCTTCCAAGTAATCACATTGAAATCTGCGCATAATGGGCAACTGCCGCTACCCAGCTGCCGTTTTGCTGTGAAATCATCTAAATTGTATCCCACGGGCACAAATCTCATCTCGTTTTGAGCTGGATCTTTCGAATTTCAATAAGGATAAAACGCGTTTAATAGCCTTACCTGGACTGCGTATAATTGAATAATGTCTGTTGTCTTCACTTCAATCGTTTGGAGATTAATCTCTTGGCCTGTAACAGGCCCATTTCTTGAAGTGTTGATGGTCAAATTAGCAGTATAGTTTCACACAATCATAGGGTATTATGTTTAGGCCCTTCACACACTGTTTCGTGAAGGTAGCTCTACAAAGCGCCATTTTGCACGCACATAATTCTTCTCACATATACTGCCAGTATATTTAGGAACCCATCTACAAGAGAATAGTGAATGTGTGAAAAGGGCCTTAAGGTTTGATGTCAGACGCCAGATGGTCACCGAAGATTAGCTTTAACGATTTAGTCCTAAACCGTCCCTTAGGAAGTTTAGGTGTTAATACCCATAACAGTTTCTTGGGAGCCAGTTCACACATTTTAACGAGTTATTGTTGATATTGTGGTGTTGATTTTACTGAGAACTTTAAGATTGTTAAAACATATTTAACACTTATGTTAAAATTGCTAGTCCGAATTCTTATAATTTCAATTTAGAAGAAATTTAAGAACATTGAAGAAAATTCAATTACCTATCTGAAAAGTATCATAAAAAGGCTTTCCAATTTCAGAAAAATCAAAGCAAAACATTTCAAAATTCTTTCTTTTCTTCCAATGGCGTAATATTCCTTGAAAAGTAAATAATAGCTGCTAGTTATGATAATGTTGGCGCGGAAAGAATGAGATCGGTTCGGGAAATGAGCGCCATTCTTCAAGCGCTCGCCGCGGTGATTGGCGCCTCGAGTTTCCCTTCGCCTATTTACGTATTGATTGTGAAAAATTGAGTATTTATCTTGTTGGTTTTTGTAGGGGAATAATGAAGGTTTGTTGCTAAAATAGGACCGTTACCGTTAATGTTCACTGGGAACTGTCCTGAGAAGTTTTGGTCTAGATTCATTCTTGATAGTAAGACTGAGTTTCCCCACGCGATTGAATCAGAAATGAGACCTGTAGAAGAACCGAGGTAACTGACATAGCCCGAAGAATTGCCAAACTTAAGTGTCACTGATCCGAGCACATGGCTAGCAGCACAGATGGCCGATGGGTCTGAAAGGTTCTGGAGTGGCGACCGCGTACCGCTGGATGCGATAAGCACAGAACTGATCGAAATGGCCCTGCTTTAGGGAGGCCTATGTCCAGCAGTGTTCGTTTTGCGGCTGAAATGAAGATGATGAGTGGGACTAAAAGGCTATATATTACATCCAACATAATCAAATTATGAATAGAAAACATGAGTCTTATTTTTTGATACGAAAGAATCAATTTTGGGTTCCTACCTATCCTGAGTTAGTCGCAGGTCACCACACAACGTCGATAAAAGTCAATATAAAAGTTTTGACAAAATGTAAAAAAATCTCTAGAGTTTTACGGCAGGTTTTAAAATTCAAAAGCGGTTTTAAAAACTAAAGTTTTACTCGAAAAGATATCATAAAAGTCAGTATTGCACCCAGGTGCAGCGAATACCAACGTAAAGCATGTGATGCCTTGACAGAATTTGAAATGTTAACATTGCTATAAAAAGTCTAGACGCAAAAAATTGCACGCTACTCTTTTGGCGCCCACTTGCAGTATCTGCGATCGATATCGGTTCTAATAGACGATTTGCTTATAAAAAAGGCACTAGAGAGAATAAAATAAAAAGCGCTAGGGAAGTCGATAAGACCACTGTGAGCCCTCGTTATCTTGGGTCATAAATTACCCCAACACCCTCGGGGGTTCAGGTAGGTGCCTCCCAGGCAGGATCCTCCGAAACGCTATGAGGATTCCGGGAAATGAAGTGACTACGTGATCCAATTGCGATTTTAGGTGCATTCGATTTATGTGTGTAAAGTAGACACGCAACTTCTTCAGACATTTGATAGGTCCTTTGTTTTGACGATTCGATAATAGAACAAAGGTGAATGAAACGTTCCTGCACGACCAAAAAGGAATCGATACCGATAGGACAATTGGACAACTTAAAAAAGAAAAAGCCGGAACGAGTTAAAATAGATTAATCAGTCATTCAATTCTGTAACGTTCGATTCCTGTTAAAATGGTAATAGAGATCGGCTTTATAGGATTTATTTCTCGTTCTTAAATGTCAAATTAGGGCAATTTCAACGAACATTGGAGCTTCGTTATTTCACGTCGTGAGTAAGAGTTAAAATAGATTAATCACTGTAGATAACAGACTTTGCGATTTCCGAGTTTTAAACGGTAATAAAGGAACCCGATAAATTTTTACTTTCTCTTAATCTTTAATGAACATCTAAGTTATTTAATGACTCACTAATAAAAGTCAACTGGTTACCTACATGGAAATAAAATGCTGCAACTTTACTCCATTTTTATCTGTCTCCAATATAAATTAGAGTCGATTTATATTCGACTTAAACTTTTTGTTTCGAACGAAGCTCGCGTCAACTTTTACATCTAATTTTTCACAGCACGAAACAATGTGCGGAAGTAGGATTACGATTAAAGTTAGACAATAAATCCAGCAGTTCCGGCATCCGCCCGAAACCACATTTGACAGGCTAATACATATTGATACAATATTGGTGGAAGCGATCCAAACACTTTCTATTTTGACACCCCGAAAAATATACTCATCGTCCCTCTGTTTAGGCAATAAGGGGTAGTTTCCAATGGTAGTAGGCCCGTCTAGCTGCATCAATAAGTTTGTTTAGTTTGAGTTTTGACAAATATCTGCAGGTGACGGGTGTGCGGTTTCCCGGCACGGATGCGTTTGACATATTGCTTTGATAGCGGGTTCTGTACATATACTGACGTCATAAATTATAGGAATTGGTATGAAGAAAGAGGTCAGCTATTTATATCAGGGGTTTTTATAAAGGCAAGCGAATTTGAAGAGGACCCTTTTTTATGACTAAAGTTTTTGGGTTGAAACTCTGAGCGTATGGTCACACTCAGAAGGTACTTTCTCTTGCATTATATATTTCAGTCATACTGATGATTGCCATAGCTTTCATTTTTTTATGACTAGGTACGTCTCTGAGCTCAAATCTCAGAAATATATTATATATAAAAACTGCTTGCAGATAGTATTCCCGTCGCCGTCAATTCAGACAGTCATTAACATTAATAAACCAATTACTGAAATGAGTGAGGCAAAAATGTCTCCCTTCATTTCCCTCCCTGTGAGGGCCGTCTCGTCGAGACACCATTTATTTTTACACGCCTAATGAGAACTGACAATCGCCAAAAAGAAATGTCTGGTATCGATCCCATTTAGAAATTAAACAAGCGAAAAAATATGAATTGTAAAAGGAATCATGATTTAGGTCTGAACCTGAAACAACAGTAGAGTTAAAGCTTTTAGCTGATTGAAATAATAAAAATAAAAGGTCTTTGTCTTTTTTTGTAACCAAATCACTTAGTAAAAGTAGAGGACGGTAGTTTTTTTCTTAATTTAACAATTTTAAATAATTAAGTTCGACTTCGAGATCGAGAGAGTTGAATAGAATTATGAAACTTCTCACTTTTATCTTAGACAAAACTAAGAGGCTTCATTTCTACAAAAACATTGCAAAAATATTCACATATTTTTTAAATTATAATGAAATGTTATTATGTAAGTATAGATCATATGACACTTTTACACGTCAATAGATTGTTGGTCAATTTTTTTAAAACAAGATAGTGCCTGAGTTTTCTAGCGAATCTTGATCTCTGAGAATTTTTCTATAAATCCATTAACCTACTTTTTATTAGGTAACGGAAAATTCAATAAAAACCGAAACAAAACCCGATGACCAATAAACACAATCAGACTTACAAATTATCGTCCATATTCCAAGGAAAATGTAATAAATAATTTGTCACAGAGATTGCCCACATAGCCCGAGTCAACGCGTGACACCGGTCGAAAATGATTGGATTACCGCACTGATCAAATTAGGAATGTCTTGTATTTTCCGCTTCTCTGCGTTGCGTATCGAATTTGAGGGCAATTTCTGGTAGCCATTTTGATTGTTGGTAATTGAGTAATATTAGGGTAAATAGGGTAACGTTGGAAAGGTTGTTTTTATTTTTTATATGTATTACTTACTTTTTTATTCAAAAGCTCATGGAATAGTACAAAACATATGTATCATTTCCAATTTCATCGCCAGCATTATGTACATATCTATTGATTTCATTACAGTATTTAATATCAAATTAATAGATGTGCGGGATGCCCTCCAACTAGATGGACCGGCAACCATAAGAAGGTGCCTGGGACAGACTGGATGAGGAAGACGGAGGACAGGTTGTTGTGGCGCAGCTTTGGAGAGGCCTAAGTCCAGCAGTGGAATGCGATTGACTGATGTGGTTCAGTATCAAGTTTACTTTACTTAAAGTCATTTATGATTTAAATAATTAATAGCAATCACAGAAAAGTAATAGGACCTTCAGATTAATAGCATTTATCGAACAAAGTCACCCCAAGTCATAATAAACCCTTTTAAAATAAAAAATTATAACCTAGGCTGTAGACATAAAGCAACTACACTACCTACAATCAGAGTCAAAACTAGCTTTAAAACAAATAAAATAACTATTTAATCGGCAACTTAAAGACATAAATATTTGAAGACACAAATATTTAAAGCCATAATTAATTCAAGGTAGCGTGCAGACGTCCTACCTGGCTGTGGTTCCTGTACCCTCAATTTTAGTGCCCTGTAATATATGAGCCGTAAACCACACTTATCACAACGCACACAAATGCGTCCATAAAATCTGTACTATTACGCTGATACCGTTAAAGTTATGTGCAGGGAAGTTTGTACGTGTTGCTTGGGATATTAGCTTGAAGTCTTACATTCTTCGGCAGGGTCATTCGATTAATCGTCTTAATAGTCGATTTGCACGAATTTACTCGCATGAATCGGGTGAAACAACACTTTTAAATAATATATTTATTTTCTATAGGCGACTCGCATGAATTTAATTTATTTTTGGGCGAATCGAAAACTCTAGAAATACTTTGGCAAAAGGCACTTTTGAATTTTTATGTTAATAAAACACATTAAAGTTTTAAAAGAGGTCACAGTCGTCAAGTAACTTAAAATAAAACCACAAATAAATTAAATTCGTGCGAGACGACTAATAAGCCGATTAATCGAGTCTGGTTAAGCCACGCAGGGATCGGTGCACTTCAATAATTAATTAATTTTATAGTTTAGCATTGTGTAGCATTTATTCTGAAAACTAAGTGAGATTAATTTATTAACACTAAAAGTCATTTCTCAGTACATGCAAAACCTTTTAAGAATGCAAATTAGTTAAATTCTTAAAGCACTTTCTAACACGACAACTCTAAACGACAACACCTACTCGAAAGTTACGATGGTTTAACCCACACAAAACGGCGTGCCTAGATAAAATATCATAAGTGAACACGCCTCAAAAAGCTAGTCGAATAATAAACTTCTATTATAAAGAGCGTCTTCGACTAATTTACGACCAGGTCCATGCAGCCCCACCCTCACTAATCCATACTTATTAAGGATAATGGGGAACCAATGAACAACTTTTCGTCCTTTATCTGGACCCATAAATATTGGCTATCACGCGTCGCCGGTAGCCAGAGGTGTCGAAAGTGCGATTTTACGGGATTTTTATTACATTTTCGTGTAGTAATTTTAATGCAAGTCACAGTAAAATGTTTGATTAATCTGGGTATTGAGACACATTATGGTTCCGCTGCATGGTTTAGGGTTGGCAGTATTTAGATATGGTGTTTGGCGGTGTTTGTGTTTGCCCTTAGTCTGGTTTTGTGCCTGGTTGATGGCAATTGGCTCGTTCCCTATTACCTACATAGACTTAAAATTAACTGGCAAAATGTGGATGTACCGGGTGTACAGTCAGCGTCAAAAATATCGCCACGAACAGACTGTTCAAGAGGATCTCAACAACTAAGAAAATAAAACTTTATCAAATAACTTCTCCCGCTCTGCGTGGACGTGTCAGACTTTTACTGACTAAAACTCACCCGTGTTCCTTCAGTTGCCTGTGTGCCAGGGACCACGGTATCTTTTTCGAACAACCCGCACCCATGGTAGGCATCGGCCCTTGCGGACCCCACCGGTTGGTGCTGACATCTCTTTGAGGCTGATTTACATCCGTCATCTCACACTTAAGGTCCAGTTGAAAACCAGCTTCTGGCATTTTTGCTGAACTGGGCCTTTTTGGTGCAGCCGTGAGGCACACCTTCCTGCTAATCCAGCACACCACACACACGCACTCACATCGCACTTTACTCTTTTTATTTTGTATCTGCTTTATATTAAGTGCCTCTAAGGCTGTGCTAAATAAATGTATCTTCTTTCTTCTTTCATAACATACACCACTTTAAAGGAAAAAACAACTGATCTAACTCCTAACCTCTTCCCAAATCTAGAGCCAGCTTAGATTACTACAATACTTATGATAATATCACAGTAGCAAAATCCCCCGGACCGTTAAGGCAATCTCTAAGCGAAGTCTATGTTCGACCACCAATACTAATCCACTCCGTCTTAGTGGAGCTTGGCTGTTCATTACACAGGGGAGATACTTGCCGCACCTACATAAAATATGTACAGTCTTCTCGGAATTTAATACTGGATTATTAGGAACATACTTCCTCCTTCCTGAAGAAAGGAGGGGGGGGCAGGAAATATGGCTAGATATAGTACAGGTGATGTGGCTGTGAGGATCTTGCTAAGACAATCTACTGCTTCTAATGACAGATAAGTCATAAAGGAAATATAGTCGGTTGCACAATTAAAAGAAAAAAATCCGAATAGGTCTGCTTGTTACCTCGATCACGCCTGATGGAAAGTGATGGATAAAGTCTATGATGGAACGAGCGTGCCCAAAAGGCAGACTTTCAACCAACCTTATAATAAATAAGATGACCGAATAGAGATTGACGAAAACAGATGTCACAGATTAATACGTGAACAGCATAACAAATATTAAATCGCTTCCACCTTTCGATAACACAAGTAAAATGATCCAAGCGAACTACAGTCTACAATATTCCTTGTCCAATCCACCCAGCCCATCCAACATCATAAGCGAAAACAACATCATAACACACAGGATGAATAGCTGACGATCTTTCACCGTAGTCAGCCTGATATGAGGCTGAGCCACAGTATAGTTAGGTACAGAAGGCTTGCTCCATACAATGATCGAAAACCAGCGCACGCATACATTGACGCGTCTTTTTCTTTTCGAGTCGAAGGTAATTAATTGTGTCGAATAGCTCGCCACGGTAGTAGCAGCACCAGTGGTGTTTCTTACCTCCTCGAAACTGCAGGTGCATGTACACTTGGAAGCAGCCCGCGTATTTCGGCCTACGTACAGCCAGTCAAACGGCCCCAGAGCTACCCCAACCAGGTAGCTTGTCTACCTGACGGCAGGCAGACAGAGCTAGACAACAAAAGTTACAGGTTCAATTAGGAAATGGTAGTGTTATGAAATTCGAGAAAAATAACGTCTTTGTTGTTTAGAAACGTCAATTTATGACGACCGGTGAAGTGAATGTAATGACATACATAGCATAAAGCTGCATACTTTTTGATGTTTATTCATGGTAAGAAATTAAAGTGGGTTAAAAATATATATTTTGACCGTCTTCAAAAAGAAGGAGGTTATCAATTCGACATGTTTATATTTATTTTATTTTTTTGTTATGTATGTTCGGGCATAATTCCGTCATATATAGACGGATTTGCAAAATTCTTTTTTTGTTCGAAAGGGGTTTATTTCGAGATGGTTCAATGAAAAAAAAAAATATTTTCCAAAAAAAAACAAACAATCGACTTCCGGAAAAACACTACAAAGTGAAAAATAACTTTAATTTTGGAAGGCGGTGACAAAAAATTAAAATACATAGGTATCCAAAGTCACCGACTTCTGAAATTAATGTTATTTTTCACTTTGTAGTGTTTTTCTAGAAATCGGTTGTTTTTTTTTTTAAAGTTTACTGTACTAGTGGATTTTATTAGCCAAATATCCAAAAGATGGAGGTAAAAGGGCCAGGGGCACCCTGGGTCTCCCCTGAGCCCGGGTCTGCTTGGGACATTCTAGCAAGTTGGTCATGCTCTGGACAGCACCGAACTCGCATTGGGCGTCGGACGGATATTTATATAATCATCGTTTTGCCAAGTTGTATTTGGAACGGTCTACCTGGGCACGTAATCTATTTAGTGCTTTACAAATACTAGTAGGTATGTAGGGTACTCAGGTGGCAGTTGTCTGGTTATGATTAAACCATATCAAACGAATTAACGAATGCGAGTCACGAGTGCACTTGCACTCGCCGTACGAAAGCTTGTCTGTGTGCGTGTGTTTTCACTTCTTCAATGAAACCAACCTTCTGTGTCTATAATCTGATATGAGGCTGAGTCGCAACGAGGATACACGAGACATATTGTCACTCCCTCGCCCCGGGAGGATTGGGCGGCTAATAGCAAAATAGTGTCACTCCCAAGCTTGTCACTTATCATTTGCAACGCTAATGGAATATTTATAACTAGCTTATTATACATTATAGAGTTAACCGTAATGTTTTGGATGGTGCTAGATTTAATAGCTATATTAACCTTGTCGTTAAGCTTGAGTACCTTAAATTGGTATTAATTAGAATCGATATACCCTCTCTATACCGTTATTAGGCTAGTAAAATAATTAAATATTTTACACTTTTAAATCGGTGGCGTCAATCTGCCTAGGCCATTTCCAACTACATTGGGGTAGGCTTCCAGCCTAGCAAAATTTCCACGGTCCAAGTGTGAGAAGGGAACACCGGGGTGGTTTTAATCAGTAAGAGTCTGACAGACCTCTCTGCCAGGGCGGAGGAGAGCCTTGAGGAGTTTAAAGCCCGGAAAAAAAGGGCTTCCGGCCTAGCCGGATGCAATCTGAATAACAGTGTTTTACTGGAAACACTGGTGTGATGTCCTAACAATCGTGGGAGATTGGTAAGACAGAGCACTACTCAGGAAACACAAAACAGGCTAACATATAATACGTACGTACATATATGTATTTACGTACATGTGAAATACGTGATACAATTCCAGAATACAATATTCATACCTGAAAGCTGTCACAGACAATGAAACCATTGCACCGTGATTTACGCCAACGCATGAACCCGGTACCACCACACTTACGCTTACCTGGACCGTACCTGGAATTACAACCGTGATAACTTCCACTGAAAATTGTCAGCAGCTAATTAATATCTTCCACCGGCTACACGAACGCACGGAGACCACCAATTTGCGGGCCAGCACATAACGTTTTATTTGATGCGAACAAGGGTTAGTATTTATTATTGTTTACGTAGCACGATGGCCTCCGGGCACAATTCCGTTGAGTTATGGCCTGGTCACCCCCGTGCGACTGTGCGCAGGTGGGCCAACCGCAGAAGGTCTCAATTTATTGCTAATTTTATTTGTATAGCGGTTCCTGTAAATTTTATTGTTTTTGCTCCTAAAATATTTCGGGCTGGACACAAGCGCTTATGGCGAGAAACCACGTAAACATTTTACTGCTGTAGTTAATCCAGATATTGTGGCTTATTAGTCGATTCGCACGAATTTACTCGTCCGAATCGGGCGAATGGTCACTTAAAGTTTTTATAGGCGACTCCAGTAAGCTAATTTATTCAGGTATGGGCGAATCGACAATTCCAGAAATACGTTTTGTATTTTATGTAATAAAATTAGTGTGTGTGCTGCTGTTCCTTAACTTTTCGTTGTTACCTTAACGTTTTATTCAAAACGAATATTATTCAAAAATATTAAATGATTCAAAAGTGACGATTCGCCCGATTCGAGCGAGAAAATTCGTGCGAATCGAATCAAATAAGCCGATATTGTTGATCGATCAAATTATGGAACTGGGGACGTAAAATGAGCGAACATGTTGTTGAATTTCTTGTTAATGCAAATTCAAAATGACGAATAAATTGAAGCTGCGTCGTTAAAGGTCTCATAAGACGCACTCT
Organism: Polymixis lichenea; assembly: GCA_949091785.1. Lineage (NCBI taxonomy): Eukaryota > Metazoa > Arthropoda > Insecta > Lepidoptera > Noctuidae > Polymixis > Polymixis lichenea. The sequence goes on from OX420944.1 coordinate 13,819,477, forward strand.
TGTGGGCGGGAGAAATATTACACCAGTCTTGAGAACAGTCGTTAGCAATTTTGATGTATGGATATGAGTGAATTTTAATATGGCTAACATAAATAGCTACTAATACATTATCAACGCTTGGAAAAGCTTTGTAGACCTTAAATCTACAATCCACATTTTTCAGAATTTATCCACTTTATTTGTTTATTTATTGAAGAAACAAGTAACAAAGGACTCAGATGTGTGAGTAGCAATATTTCATAAAACCTATGTTAGTAAACTAACACCAAGGATAGAGAGAGCTGGCGGAACATCGTCAGGGATAGAATGTTTTCAAGGGAGGATCACGACCCTCAGTAATGAGGGGCACGACTTGAGGAGGAGGAGGAGTAAACTTAACCTACACAATTAACCTACACCTTTATTTACTTATATGTGAATCCCTGCTATGCTGATTGAGCTTGCTCAATCCCGAAGGAGAGAATTTGCAGCAGCGATTCACACACAAGCAGTCCAGCCTGCTTGCGATACACCGCAGTACAATTGAAAGCCTTACGCAAACATCATCAGCATTACCATTAAAATACACATTACTTTATTAATCACGGTTTTTCCGGTTCCCAAACAGATAAACCGCGCAATACAGTGAAAGTTCGTACAAATCCTACATTATTAACATAGCCAATAACCATCAAAGCTAATGTTCCCGAGATAACAGTCATGTCTTCACAAACATTCGTACATTATCCCAAGTCATTTGCAACACAACTCCTTTTACCTTTCATTTTCTTTATTCGTTCCTTAAGATTCTCACTTTACCTGGATTTCGACACGAAATAAATGTTACCATCCATTAAAACTACGAAAGAGCGATTTCTCTCACAGACGTCATTCGAATAAAATCCGTTATTGGAAATACGCGAGAGTGCTATTAAAAGTACGATATTGCCTTTTATGTTCTCTCTAATTAATTTCCTTGTCGCTTTTGTTTTTTGTCTCGCTCCAGTCTCCTTATTGTTACTATCAGGTAATTTATACACGGGCCTAATGAAAATGTATCTCCGCTATTTATCAAACGAAGTGGCGGTAGACTTTGGCAACGTTATACCGATGGGAAAAGGTCTCATTTATGGTAACTGCTTCCAAGTTTCGCTGACAAAGGGAGAGTAGGGATCCTTTTTCTTTGTCGAAGGATTTGGGTCATTGGTTATTTCTATTGGGAAAAGCTTCAGGTGGAACGTATGTTTTGTTGTTGGGGTAAGTTATTTTGGTAATGCATACCCAAGTAGCATTGCAAGCTGTATACAAGCTGTATTTAAGTTCGATTTTATACTAGAAGCTGTATATTCAGGCTGTATAGAGGCTGTATAAGCGCTTATACAGCCCTTATAAGTAAAAAATGGGCACATTTTATACAGCGTTTTGCTCTAGTATAGCTGTATAATAGCTGTAGAAGCAATAGAGGCGCTGTATAATAGCTGTATTAGAGCTGTTATTCGGTGTACAAAGAAACCATTATACTACAGATATTATCTTATAAATACTTCATAGAGAAAATAGTTTTAAATAGGTTTTTGAAGAGAATCACAAAATGAATGTAATTCTTTCCAATGAATGGCGACATTGTTATTTATAATATTTATTAGTAAGTAAACGTAATCTTGGACTTAGATATCTGAAGGTGTTAATTGGTGAATTGAAATTGCGGATTCAAATTTATTGTGAACCTGTCTATGTTTTCCGTCAAAATATTCAAGCGCCAGCAAAATAATCGATCTGATATAAAAGAAAAATACTATTTATATGGTAAGTCAATGTTGGTTTTAAGGTTAGAATAAAAAACAATGTTATAATAACAGAAGTGAGGGTAGTGTGAGCATTGTGCCCTCATATCAAGCCGAAAATCATTATATATTCCTTAAATTATGTTTCATATTTTGTTTTATACCTACATTCGAAATTACGAAAATGGCGACTATTTGATAAACAGCCTAAACGATAATCGGAGTGTATTATAGTCTGAGTAGCTGTACTAAGTAAGTTATGGATTATATTGTACAGCTTTTGGCTGCTAATCAGCTTTATAATAGAATATTTTTATTACTTAGGCTGTATATCAGTGCTCTATACATAACTTATAATGCTCATAAGGGTTACCTAAAAGAAATAAAAAACGCAGACTCAATATGATACGTACCTACATATAGTAAAACAAAAAAAGGAAGAGATTCTCAATTTAACCTTGTATTTTATACCTAAGTAAACTTATTGTTAAGCATTATTAGTTTGTTGTATGTATTATATCAGTTTTACTTTATTTTCAGGAAAATATGCCGACTAAAATTTAAGCAACCAATGAGAAAGGGCAAAACAAGCTTTGCATTGTACCAAGTTTGTGGGAATCAAAAGGCAAGTTAAGATGGCCAAGAAAGCGATTAGATGTCAACAAATTAGTAAAGGATGAAACATCTCGGCCTTTATATAATTGGTCCACCTCAAAATGCTGTGTGAAAAGACTATCATTATCGTCATATGACGAAGCAGTAAGAGAACTAGATCTCATGGTTCAAATCAATCATCATTTGAACTACTTGCGCTGCTCTATGAAGAAACGTCATAATCATGTTCCAAAGGTTGAATTAAATTTACACATTTAACATAACTGTTATGATCATTAATAACCCTGTTTAATGTTTTTGCTACGGAACCCTCTTCGTTGACCGTAAAGTCTTTCCGAGTGACTGTCATTAATACAAAATAAAGCTGTACTGTAGCTGTCATTTATTTTTTTAGTTTTAAAACACCCTCAAAAACAGAAGTCATAAAACCACTGTATTTACAAGAGTGTACAATTACGCCATAAAAATTAGTTTTTGGATACACCATTGTACAGAAACAAGTCTCAAGTGATACTATAATAACACTAAGAGCTGTAATAAGTAAGTGTTCACATGCAAAATACAGCTTGTATACAGCTTTAACGATAAAACCAGATTAAAGTGTCAAAAAATACTTAAGCTGTATAGTGGAGTTTTCATATTCTGTTTAAATACCCTAAGCTTTCGCGGATCCCTTAATACAGATTGAATAATTTTTTGACACTCTTGTAAGTCTCTAAAGGAACTCTAAGTTCTAAATAGGCTGTTATATGTATGTTGAAAACGCTTGCGTGCTGCTTGGGATAGGTTTTGTTTTCAATAAAACTTTTCTGGGTTTTTTCCGTACCCTCAATCTAATCTAAAAGAAACCTTTTCAAGACTTTCTGGCAATAATGGCTCATCCCTATTACATGGTACTTAAACATCAGCTGTCTAACCTTTTTCCCAACTAAGTACGTTGGGGTCGGCTTTTTGTATCACCGGATGCAGCTGAATTCTAGTAATTCACATGGAGCGGCTCAAAATCAAAATCAAAATCAAAAGTCAAGGCTGACAGTCAGCACTTTTTGAACGTCAAAATTACATAAGACAGTCCCCAAAACGCCCGCCCTTCACCACTTCCTAGTGCTTTAGCTGGGAAGAAGAAGTGGCGCAACAAACTCCCCAGCAGCACAGCTGTCTGTTATGTTGGAAGAACTTGATACTATACAATAATAGCCTAATTAACATTCAACATTTATCTGCCTATCACACCTCCACAACCCAGGTACTGGGTAATATGATACCTTATCGTACGAATGGTTATCAGACATGGGCTTCTTATGATCCGTAACGACTGCCAAATGTGGACGAATGGCAGGCCGGGACCAAACGGCTTAACGTGCTTTCCGAGGCACGGACGGGACTTGATATATAAAGATGGTCACCCATCCACTGACCGACCGCGGCAAGCGTAGTTTCACCTGATCCAACGGCGGTGCGGCAGTTATTTCTTAGCCAGAAGCTCCTTCAAAGGGGCTTGCGGCTTTTTCATGGGATTTAAGCATAACTGGCAAAATTTGGGTGTACTAGAGGTACACTCTGGCTAACCCATCCTGGAATACAGGCGTGATGTTATGTATGTGTTCTGTCTACCAACAAAAATCGTTTTATATTACCTACTCTTAAACCAGGAACTATCAAAGGTAATCAATTTATAGTTCCCATTGTTCATATGCATTTGCATGGCTTAATTCATAGCGTCGTTAATATCACACAAACACAGGTAAAGCAAGAGATATTACTCTAATAACATCTACAGTGGCTGCATGCTTAAGCAGGGGTCATAAACACAAAAGCCGCGCTTATAGAAAGCATTATTAACCCGACTTCCTGAGAGAAGAGATGTTTGGAGGGATTATTACAAGTCTAGCAATAAAGGGGCGAAACGACACCTGGTAAATATTAAAAGGGGAAGATATAAAGTGAGTGTTATGTTTGTCACCAAACGTGACCGCGGGTTTATGAATTTCTTTATAACTTTGCCTTAAGATGGCAAAGGACTGAATAGAACAGCTTTGGTTGTAAGTTAAATAATTAAATTAAATTCATACACTAGCCCGTCTATTCGGTTAAAAATTCACCGCGAAAACTAAAATGAAGTGAGGTGTCATTCCACCGGCAGCCTAATAGCGTAACTCAGATTCTGAATTATTTTGAAGGTTATTTCTAGTCAATTGCTTCATACAGGATAAGTTTTTATCCAGTGCACAAACTGTAACCATGAATTCAGCATATCATTCTAGACCCCCCCAGCGCAGAAATTTTTCGGCGGTAATACAAAAAAAAATCAAATGTTCCATACATTTTGACCGCGTAGGTATTGCACTTTTCTATAAAACAGCTGATTTTTTTTTTGTAAATCCGACGTAAAATTTCTGTGCATGGTTACAGTTGCGCACTGGATAAAAACTTATCCTGTATCATCGAAAAAATTGGCCGCTTGAATGTTGTTGAATTGTCGAAATGAAAGCAATTCTTACTGTTAGTGAGTTACATTAATTACCTTGCAGATGCTAGGGATACTACCCTCCACTAAGTAACAAAAATGATTTAAGTGATTTAAACGAAAAACCAAACCTAAAAGTGTGCACGTTTAACGTAAGATCCTTATCATCGACAGAAAGATACCTCGAACTAACCTATGCCCTAAAAAACATCAACTTTGATATCCTAGGACTCTCAGAAGTCAGAAGACTGGGATGTAATATAGAAGAACACCAGAATTACATCTTCTGCTATATTGGCCAGACGAAAGGCCTTTTTGGAGTAGGGTTTCTAATAAAGACAATGTATAAGAGAAATATAAACAACTTCATAGGAATATCGGAGAGAGTAGCACTTCTACAATTGAAATTTGAAAATTTTTTACTGTCGATAATTCAAGTATATGCACCCACAGAGAAATCAACCGAGGATGAAATTGAACAATTTTACAAGGAAATAGAAACTGCACATGAACTATCCTATGGGAAAGTAATAGTAATGGGTGACTTTAACGCTAAAATAGGAAGTTCAAAAACAGACCACTATCCAATCTTAGGGCAATATGGTTACGGAAAACGCAATGCACGAGGCGACCGCCTTATTACCTACGCTTTCCAACACAAACTATCCATTATGAACACATTTTTCAAGAAAAAACAAAACCGTAGATGGACTTGGGTATCACCTGATAAAAAAACCAAAAACGAAATTGATTACATAATGATAAACAATCCCAAGTTAATAAGAAACATGGAAATACTAAGTAATGTACAATTTTCTTCTGATCATAGATTATTGAGAGTAACAGTTCTCCTAAGCCATCCACGTAAGAGTAGAAAGAACTTTGAAACACCAATTCAGGTCCCGAAGACGGTAGAAGAAATTGAAGACTACAGAACTAACTTACAAACAAAATTAGGATCTAAACAATTGGACGCAACTGATACTCAGACCTATTACAACTTCTTGGAGGAAAGCATTCTGAAAAGTTTGAAGCCGAAGAATATAGTTCAAGCAGAAGACCATAGAATATTCAGTCACGAAACGGTTCAACTAATTAAAAGGCGCACAGAACTAATACATATTAAAAACAAAACAAAAGAAGTGAAAACCGAACTCAGTAGAATATACAAAAAAACACACAGATCAATCAGAAAGGACTACAACAACCATAGACACAAAATAATCACAAGAAACATAACAAAATTTAGAAGTACCAAAAGAGCATACAAGGAGCTGTCCACATACAAAACATGGATTCATAAACTAGAACTAAATTCAAAGGCAACGAATTCAAGGAAAGATGTTATAAACCATGCAACAAATTTTTATAAGGAGTTATATCGAAAAAGAAATAAAAACGAAAATGAAGTACAAACTAGCAACCATAGCGATGGTAACGACATTAAACCAATTCAAGACTCGGAAGTTCACGAACACATTATACAGTTAAAAGCAGAGAAAAGCCCTGGCCCGGATGGACTATGCAATGAAGTTCTGAAAACAGGCGCACCCATTTTAATCTACCACTTGACAAGACTTTTTAATATGGTAATGAACACAGAAACTGTTCCAGAACAATGGCGCATATCTGATATAATTTTAGTATTCAAAAAAGGAAATCCCTTAGATGTAGGAAACTACAGACCTATAAGCCTATTATCAAGCATATACAAGTTATTCTCATCAATACTTCTAAGGAGAATATCACAAGATATTGATGAAATGCAACCTACAGAGCAAGCAGGGTTCAGATCAGGCTTCAGCACAACGGACCACATACACACGCTAGAACAAATCATAGAAAAGCACCAAGAGTTTAATAGATCTCTGTACGTGGCCTTCATTGACTACAGTAAAGCATTTGACAGTATTAGCCACTGCTCAATCTGGAATGCACTGCAATACTCAAATGTCCACCAAAAGTACATTAACATCCTAAAAAATATTTATTCAAATAGTACAAGCAGAATTAAACTTGAAACCAGAGGAGACGAAATAAAAATAGAAAGAGGTGTCAGACAGGGAGACCCGTTGTCACCGAAGCTATTCATTGCAGTACTCGAAAATATATTCCGGAAGCTAAACTGGTCAAATAAAGGACTACTAGTAAACGGGAACTACCTAAACCACTTAAGATTCGCGGATGATATAGCTATTGTAGCCGAAACTCCAAAGGACATCGAAGAAATGATGAAAACACTTGATCATGAAAGCTCTAAAATTGGTCTAGAAATGAACTTAAATAAAACTAAAATAATTACTAACAGTCAAAAGCGACCCATTACAATCAAAGGGAATACCATTGAATATGTTCAAGAGTATATATATCTGGGAAAACAAGTGTCTTTCAATAAATATAACAATGTAGAAGAAATAACCAGGAGAATTAACATAACTTGGAAAAAGTTCTGGTCTCAAAAAGAAATTTTAAAAGGGGATTATGGATTACATCTGAAAAAAACTGTGTTCGATACATGCCTCCTACCGTGCCTACTATATGCATGTCAAACTTGGGTATTCACAAATAAAACAAAACAGAAGATCAAAAGCACCCAAACGGCCATGGAAAGGAGTATGCTGAAGATAAGAAAAATACACAAAGTGAAAAATGAAATCATCAGGAGGAAAACGAAAATCACAGATGCTCTCGAGCATGCCCTTACACTAAAATGGAAATGGGCAGGACACATTTCACGCTACACAGATAAAAGATGGACCATAGAGACCACTCGATGGAAAGGCCCAGGAGGGAAAAGAAATGTTGGTAGACCAAAGAGAAGGTGGGCTGATGATATTACACAGGTGACAGGGAACAATTGGTTAGATCTAGGCAAGGACAAGGACGTGTGGAAGAAGCTGGAGGAGGCCTTTACCCAAAAAGGGGTCCATATTCCAAACAAAGAAGATTAACATAAGTACTAACATATTCTAAGCAAAATATACTAACAAACCACTAACAACATTTGAAATGTAAACTGGCAATATGGAATAAAAGGGCTTTATTATTATTATTATTATTATTAGATGCTAGGGATGGGCACTATTGACAGCTCACTTCACCGACTTTTTACGGTGAGATATACCTATCACAGAATAGATCGGCCGTTGCTGTTGTATAAAACTTTACCAGATTTTTTGTGGTCATTAATTTACTTAATTATTCAACCAAGTAAATTAATTATCACAAAAAATCAGATTCCCGAGACGGTAGGGTATTATTTTTCCAGCTAGGAGGAACCAAATTAATGAAGTTCATTTATTAAGTCTTATCTAGGCCGAGGACATTTTTTACAAGTTAAAAAGAAATAAACAACTGAAAGCGGACCTACGTCAAACAAGTTTACCAAGAATTCAACAAAGAAATTTTCACTGCGGCGTACAAAAATACAAGTGTTCTTCTTAAACGACGCCAATCTACAAAAATGACGAACATTTCATAATTATTTCAGCTTTGATCCCAGGATTCGTTGCGAGCTTCACATTTCTGTGTAAATTCACTGAATCACCTCCAAGTAGCAAGAAGCAAGGTGAATGAGACGATTACTGCTCACTTCCGAGACGGGACCCCGACTGCAGGATTAGATTGAAATTGAATGGTGTTCTGGAAAATGAGAAATAAAAAGAAAAAAAGGCACGTGCCGTAGTAATGAATACGAAAGTACTTTTGAAGAACTATTTTCAGTGAATGAAGGAGATTAAGTAAAACAAACTTCTCATTGGAGATTTTATGCGATTTTTTTAAAGGAAATTGAAGATATTGCGTCGCCTTTGTTTTAAAATGTTTAAAGCAAAGGCGACTCAACATCTAATTGGAAAAAGTGATTGTGCACTTATTATGACCTGATGATTTGATCGTAATTAAATAAATTTCCAACTCACAGCCGAACGAACATAGTAAATTATGTTCGTTCGGCTGTGAGTTGGAAATTTATTTAATTACGATAAAATGGTGCAGAAATTAACTCCTATAAAATTAAGGAATAAAGAAAATATACGCTGGAATTATGAAACTGCACAGTCTTCGACTGAACAGATTATTTATCTCAATAAATGTTTAATAAATTTTTTTTTTTCGATGCTAGATATACAGAGTATAATTTTTATCACCGTTAACCTCATAAGGGGTCATTATACTCATCATTATGAACAACTTTCACTATGGGCCCAAACCTGAAATCGCGAAAATAAAATCAGCTGTTCCTTACATTTTAACGAGTTATGCGAACATAAATGTAGGGAACAACTGATTTTAATTTCGCGATTTCAGGTTTGGGCCCATATTAAAAGTTGTTCATAATAATGAGTACAATGACCCCTTATGAGGTTAACGGTGATTAAAATTACACCTTGTATATGTAGCCATTCTGAGGTTTACAAAATTAATTCGATTTAGGGCTGATTTTTCAACAGTCAGATAACTTTTATCTGAATAATAAATCTGACAGTTTTGGATATTTTCGTATATTTTTTGTATATACAAAAGCTGTCAAACCGACATATTTATTTCTCAGATAAAACTTATCAGACTATTGAAAAATCTGCCCTTAGGCTGATAAAGTAAGATAAGATATCCTACTAATATCATAAATATTAAAGTTTGTATGTTTGGATGTTTGTTACTCAATGACGCAAAAACGGGTAAACAAATTTGAATGAAATTTGGCACGCAGATAGTTTGAAACCTGGAATAACACATAGGATACTTTTTATTCCGTTTGTATGTTCCCGTGGGATAATTTTCGACCTCCACGCGGGCGAAGCCACTGGAAAAATCTTTTAACGTTTATTTGAGGTATTTTTAACCTTTTCTCATCATGGTTTAAAGTGCTCCCAACATTGTTTTATATGTAAAGTGCATTCAATAAAAATTTAAGCACACCTGTTATGTATTTTTTTAATACAAAGCATTATCCTGAAGATGGTGTATCTCAAAACACGGACGAATAAAGAAGAATTTAATCTGTTGGCTTCCTATGACCATGTTTTTGACAGGATAATTTGAAATACGACCATAGGAGGAGCGCCAAAGCATGTTTTCTGCCAAAATTTCAATCATACGCTGAAAGCGCCAATTGTTACGAAACGTTGAATTGTTTTTTAAATTATACTCAATACATGCTTGTCATTTATATTTCGGATTGAGTGCCTACAGAGAGTATAAAACATAAAAAAAGACAAACAAACATCGTAAATTTTTAAGGTAAGTATAAATAAACAAAACCTCTCTCGTTCAACGTATCGATCATAAATCGTGTAAGCCCAAAACACCGTAAACCATGGGTACTGTACTTGCCTAATACGCGCGTTCTCCATAGCACGTCATAAAGTGGAAATTGCCTTCCTAGTTGAATTCATCCGACGCGCAGGGACTGGGCTCCCTACCCTAATAACATTGCAGTTTCCTGGAAAATTTTAGTGTACCGTGGACCAGCGGGGCGGAATAAAGGCGAGAGCTCGTTTCCGCGACTTACACCCTACCACGATAATGAAAATCTCAAATTTTTCAACCCGAAGCAATTTACATTGCGGTATTTGTTCACCCTCTTCACCAAATCCAGGACACAAAACAGGCAATGGACGAAATCTTAATTTAAATCTGAATTTTTGGGGAGTGCATAGTAGATGAATAGAATGCTCTTACCGTGATATAGGTGAAGTTTATCCGGCGGACTAACAAAGCTGAGCATGAAAATAGGTATAAAAAGTAGGTGTACCTGGCTAATGACATTTTTGGAGATTCGTAGGTTTTAATCGGACTAGTAACAGGGTTTTACTTATCTTGTTCACTTTGCATTGAGCTTTGCGACCAAATACTTTACGAGAAAATATTAAGAAAAATCTACTCTTCGGTAGGTACCTATTTATAAGTGTATTTTTAATTTTACCAAAAAAATTGAACTGATCTTTATGATAAGTTCCGTTCTCTTTAATATATGTATTACCTACCGCATTTAATCTTAGGAATTTTGGATAGTTTTTCAACCCACAACTAGTACTCAAGCATCTCTGTGTAGTAGAAAGGGTTTGATTTGATTAGGTTGTCGGCTTGCTTACTGCCTACTTGCTAAGCAATCCGATTGATTTACGAAGGGCGACAGTGGCGCCGCGCTTCCGCGTGTTTTTTCACTTCAACTAATCGTCCACGAACTACACGAGACTACCGCGTGCTAAAACCTTTTTTCTAATACGAAATGGTCCTTCTGTGATTTTGTGCTACAACCCCATCAAGACACGAACAATAACATTAACCAACACCTGTGAAAATAAATGTGCAGTGAAGTTTAGCTGGATTTAGTACGATTGGACAAGACGCCGTGACCAGGTGCGCGAGGCGGGTGGCGGGAGTTCGCTGGTTTTTCAAATCTACAATTTCCTACACATAAGTGTTTGTAACGGTACGTAACACGTTACTTACCAATTAAAAGTACGTAAATACATACCTGTTCCAAATTTAAGATGAAATGAAAGGTGGGTAACTACAACTCATGAATTGAAATCAAACTAATCCAGTAACTTTATAGGCTGAGTTCATAACTCCACAAAAAACAAAACAATTCTAAATGACAACCCTCAAGTAAACAAAAAAGGAACTGCTTAAGTACAAACCAACGCTCATGATGACGTCAAGAGCCTTCATAAAGTCAAAGGTACGAGTTCAAGTGCTCCACAGGGCGCTGGCGGCGAGACGATATAGGGAACCCTGCAGTCACCGGATTAACTATATTTTACTAACGAATTAATTTGAACCAGCAGCTGCTTCACTGCGCGGAAGTAAATCTAGTTACAATTTGAAGAAACAATTGAATGAGATGTCAGTTATTGTATTGATTTCGATAGTAGTATTAGACTAAGTATGCACAGGCGATATTTTCTCGCCATGATTTTTTAAAATCCAACAATGTTTTTTGTCGACGTGCTGAGATGCACTCAGTTTTTCTCAATGCTCGGCTCAACACCAGAGTTGGAAATCCAGTGCACGATAAAATCGTATTTTTTTTGCGAACGTAGGCTTATTGAGATTGATTATCTTTTTCAAAGAGTAAAAGTTAAGAAACAGTTTTTTTTTTAGGTTTAGAAGGGACTAAATTCTTGAAAACAATGATTTTTAACCATTTTCAATCATTGGAATCTCACTCCCGGAGTAACATAACGAAACGGGAAATATATGAATGTAGTAAGTAACAACTGAATACCTCGACTAGGGGATGCATCAGAGCTAAGGTAGCTAAAAGATCAAAATTGTGTTCCGGGCGTCAAAATTACAATAACGAAAATTTTGCAATGAAAAAAACTGAACTCGGAAGGCCAATCATACCACTAGGCAGACCACTAAATCAAAGAGCACCATTTCATATAGATAATATCGCTCACCTAGTAATATATTGGCACATCTGCAAAAAATGCGAAACTGAGTTTATACGGCAAAAGTGTTTAAAAGTGCATAATTTATAAAGTGGTAAAACGGCGTAACGCTAGTTTCCGTATTCATCGAGAGAGGGCGTTAGTGTCATTGTACCACTATTGTTGTTTCCCCCCGTATACGCGTAAAACAACGGCTCATTGGTCAGTTGTGCGGGGCTTTCCGCGAGGTGCAGAACTGCATTGATATAAGTAACAGTTGTGACATTTCTTAATTTAAATTAATAAGTAAAAAAATGGGATAGAGTCACTGTTAAACAGCCGTAATGCAATAATTAGTATTCTTGTAATACCGCTATTTAGTTTTAGATGTAAAAAAAGGATTTTGAAACTTTTCCAAATGCCTTTTTTATTCCTGCAACGGTTACAACATCAAATTCAGTATTAGAATTGCAATTCATGATTAATATTCACTAGTTAGATATTTCCAGTAATATTGGCAAATTAATCAAAACAGATAAATATTTGACAGCTATTTGCGACGTTGCCAACTTTTAGGATTAACGCTCTTAAACTATTGGATCGATTGAGTAAAACTTGATTTGAATCTGGATTTTGGTTATTATCTTAACCTAAAACAGTACATGAAATATTACGACATAGGAATCATGTTTTGGAAGGACATGGCTAGAGACAGAAACAAGATCAAGAAAGCGGCTAGCGATATCTACAAAAAACCAGAAACTGATAGCAGCGAGAACTCAGAAGAGGACTATAAAAACAACAACACAGTACACATCGCAGCAACAGTATACAAAAGAGCTAAGAAAACAGTTGAACCTACCCAAGAAGCTCGACCTGAATGAACATGCCGGCGACGTCGTGATAAGATACCCTATAAATAAATACCACCCGTCTCTCCACTAGTCCAATGCTTACTCATAAATGCATATCCGGTAGGCTTGCAATCCTTTCCTATCCTAAGGGCACGTCTACCTGACCATTACCGCGCCCCCCGGTCTACTTCTTGATATGCATTGGCCTCTGTAACACCATGAAGCATGAGGCTCCAGGGGCTAGTATAATCTTGGGGTTCATTCGATTAATCGAGTCTGGTCAAGCCACGCTGGGATCGGTGCATTACATATCTTCATAAATACCTACGTAACTTACAGTGCAATTAAATACCTATTAAGTGCTAGTGTTTATTATAGGGAGAGTTACTTTTTATTTTATGGTATTATCACATTTTTATTTCGTTTTTTATAATGATGTTGATTATTTTTCTAAGTCACCTTAGACAAACAGGATACTTATTGTGATCAAAATGTTGTAACTTTAAGAATATGTTCCATGTATGTTTCTTACAAAATAAAACGATTATTTTCCATCGACCTGTTCTTTTATTTCTTGACTTTCACTCAGGGTCCTGCAAGCATCTAGGTGCATAATTGTCATTTTTGGAAATTGTTGAAAGTGACAACGGCACAAATGCATGACTCTTCCACTTCGTTGATCTCTAAGAAGTATATCCTGAGAACCTAAAGTTGAAATTTTCATGCCTGAATATCTATTGACGTCTGTACTAGTAACCAAACCAATAAAATCTGTAAACTAACGTAAAATGAACCCATAAATTACTTGCGAACATTTATAAAATCTTTGATCCCCGTTTCTGTAAAATGTGAAAAAAGTAGATGTGCCAATATATTACTAGGTGAGCGATATGTCTAAGCTACTATACATGTCTATATTTGCCTAATCCTTTCAAATCCTTTAAAAGGGCCATTGTACTCATCATTATGAACAATTTTTACAATGTGGTCCTATTGTCCAGTCGTGAAATAAAAATGAGCTGATCCATACATTGCGTCGAGATATGCGAACACAAATGTATGGATCAAAACATTTTTATTTCACGATTTCAGGATTGATCCCATTGTAAAAGTTGTTCATAATGTCATCATTACTGTACTCATACAATGACCCGTTTAAAGGATTAAAACGATAAAAATAACTATGTAATAGGTAACAGTGAAAAATGCACGAGCAGTACGAGTTTAGGAATTCAGATGCTGCAATAACGAGACCATTTCCAATATTACACTTATCATCGCCTACAAGAATATGGAAAGCTATCTCCTCATTGACTTACATCTTGCGTGGGCAATATTGATATATTTTATGTTCTTTCACTGCCAGATCGGTATCAGCAATCGGAGAAGTAACATAGATCTGTCGATAAAAATATTCACCTAGTTAGGCATTTCCTCAAGGATTTGGATCGTAGATACTTGATACTTTATGTAAAGATATGTTTTACTGACGTTTCCAATCAAATATTCTTTTTGAATGTCTAATATCTTTATAGAATCTACTAGAACGAGAATGGGGATCCGATACCAATACCAACGACTGCGTCTACTTTACTACAGAAGTTCTAAACTTTCCAGAAATTAAAGTTGGACGTAGTAAAAATTGAATTTTCCATTCTACAAAGTTACGACTTTCATTGAATACGATTTCATTCAATGCCGCATTATAATAGCGCATAACTTTGACACGAACAAAAACTTGGACTTTTCCATAAATTGTATAAACTTTTTAATACGAGAGCGAACAATAACATAAAATAGATTCGGACGGACAGTTCGGCCGTCCGATTTCATCGGCGTACGTATAATTCAGTTAACCAATGAACCACATGCGGTGCACACGGACACACCGGATTGAATTGGGATCAGGAAACGTATACAATGTTCGTGTAAACTCCCGCAGAGCTATAGAAATTGTTGCAGTGGAAAAAACATTTGACAGTCGAACACACAAATTGAAAAAAAAAAACGCACACGTCCCATATGTAGCCAGTTTCCGCTCAATATATTCCTGATATTGTTTGGACACGCTACACACATGTATGATAAACTACCTGTAAACATTCCTTTATCTGACGCTTTATACGATATCCAATTATGCAAATAAAAACCAATCCTAACAACACTTATCTGAACCATCTGCTGAAACTTAATACTTATGGGGTTAAAACGCAATAACAATTTCTGTTTATCTCGAATATTCCAATTTACTTCCAACGACTAATTTCTAAATTTCCACCGAGACCACTTAATCGATTTATCGATAAAGTTAGATTACTGTTAGCGCAGGCGCACATCTACATAATCGATTCCCGATTAAGTATCGATTAGGATCTAGCGAAACTAACACTGCGATAATCATCTCTGAGTCTCAGAGACCGGTATAAACCCGCTCGTTATACATGCACATTACGGCATCGGTACAATGATCATGTCGAATTAAAATTCAAATAGAAGACAAGATCCATAAAACTGGAACATTAAATAGAACAGCCGGGGCCGACATGTCGGCGTTCGTACGACGTATATAAAGTCATTTTGTTGTGCATTTTACGACATTGAAGCGAGCACTCGTCCCAACTCAAGACTTCTAGAGCGTGCAGACATGTTATAAGTTCGAACATCAATAGTGGTACACATGGCTGGCGGTGCAGCTTGCAGAACGACCGGCAAATTGTTGTTTCATGTTTCGTTTTCGCAGTGAACACGGCTTTACGGCGGGAATCGGTGAATTTCCCCCGAGTGCAGTAAAAACCTCTCTGTCAGACGACACTCCATCGGCAGTTCGGTTCAGGGTTGATATCTCGACGGCTCGCGTCAAATATCCACAAATCCGACGCTCAAATAACTTTTGTTTTTTATGCGAAGGGACCGGACTGAAGCAACAGTGCCGGTTCTAATGCCGGTATCAGGATTATTCGCTCCGGTTTTCCCTTACGTAAAGGGATGTTCACGGAAATGGTCTCATTCCGAAATATTCTCATTACTTGGGCGGAATCTTTTTTACTTTACGGCAGATCGCTCCCCTTTTCTTGTTCAGTGAAGTACAAAGTTTTCCCGGCCCTCTCATCGACTGCGAAAGAAAATGACTAATAAGAAAAGCGAATGATAGCAATCCGGCCGAGGTTCCCGATCTTAATTAAACTGAAGATGAAAACTTGTACCAAATAAAACTTGAAAGTCTACATTAATAAAGCGAACATTATGTTACTTCTCGGTCCTCGCAATAAAAAATGTATACCTTGTTGAAAGCGTTACAAGAATTCTTTCAACGCGGCCATTACGAGTAAAACACCAACAAAGGGACACCAATGATTTTTATAGAACTTTCAAAAGACGTAAAAACTGCCGACAATTTCTTGTTTTTTTATCTTGTCGAGCAATAAATATGTTCACCGCCCTCGCGCGCTCCTCTAGTAATTCTCAACCAACTACCAGCCTATAAATTCAAAAGATTGATGTTAGATACCAAAATTTACTTAAGTAGGTAGATACATTTGCCGTGAAACGTAATATGTCGTAACGCCTATTAATCTAGAAAACACATTATAATTTATTTAGAAAAGTTAATGGTATCGCAAGTGTCAAGATGACAGATTATTTAAAAACATGAGAAACCGAGAAATAAAAACCGGGTCTTTTGATCATTACGACCACTAGTGGACCAATGTGTCAACGGTTACTAATTTTTTTACAAGAATTTATTTATCTATACAATATCTTTTAGGTGATGTTTTAATATTGCGAATGAACTCATTTTTAATTTGTCATTAAAATTTATCTTATTAGATCAGAATAGTTTTCATTCTACAACAAAAACAGACAGAAATAACGTTTTATAAGATCTACCGAAAGACCAGTTTTTGGTGGTGCTTCTACATAATTATAACGAGGATGTTGTCCAGAATTTTATTCACGTGCAATAACGACCGTAGTTATCGAACCCTACCTATAGCTAAAATAATAAAGGCACCCTTACATTTATGCATTAAAAATTAACGAACATAATGGGACATCAACCAAACCCATTCATATTCATCCCTTACTCATCATTGTTCCAATAAAAAACCCACCACGATCTCGAGCATAAACAACGACTCACCGAACAGCAATAAAATCTGTTACAAAATAAAACACCACTTTTTCTCCCACTTATTGATTTAACTAGCGATCCATATGCAACTAAAACTAAGCACCCTCTAAGTAAAGAGACACCATTAGATGCCACGTGGGACCCAGGGCCCCATAAGGCCCCATGGGGCAAGGTAATGCGTGGTTCCGCTGCACATTTTTACTTTTACCACTAATTGGGGCACCGCGGGGATAAAGGCGAAACCCCACTGTCCCTAGGGAGGTGGCGATACAAACATGGCTTTTTCAATGTCACTTTATTTGTACGTAATGAATACGTTCGTCAGTTTAATGTGGATTTATTTTGTTTGTGTTTAATTTTAAGGTTTAATAGAGTCATTATTAGGTACTCTGTTACCCGTAAGGCTCAATCACATAACAACAATTCATAGTTTTAACAAAGTCTTTACTAATTTTTAGGTGTCACATGGAAATGCATTTTGATAAATACTAGTAAAACGAAATATCCGAACAATTATCCGAGTTCTATCGTGAACTGTCTGTGAAATTCGATTAAAACTCGACACCAGAAGTAATTTATTCAAATTAGGCTGAGATTAGAAGACGCCCTGGACGTCGGGAATCCTAGACTGATTCCCGGCCACCGTAGGCACGGGCTTGCGGACGGCGAGTAGGTAATGGGTAGCTCGCTGTCCGGTAAAGACCAAGCCCGGGTCGACGGAGCGTTGTGTTCCACGCGCGCCTCAAAGAAATGTCAGCACCAACTGATGGGGCCCGCAAGAGCCGATGCCTGCCAGGGGTGCGGGTTGTTCAAAAGAGATACCGCGGCCCCTGGTACACAGGCAACTCAAGAAACAAGGGTGGGTTTTAGTCAGTAAAAGTCTGACACGCCCTCCTGCTCCACTCAGAGCGGGAGAAGTTATTTGATGATTTCTCCCCCAAAAAAAAAGGTTGAGATTCAGCACTTTCTGAACTCCAACTTACATAAAACGATCACTTTCCCGCTTCCTAATGCCTTACCTGGGAAGATGTAGTGCCGCAAAAAACTCCCCAGTAGTATATTTAGTAGATGATTAAATCGTAATTGAAATCCTAAGCTCAGTATGTAACTGATATTGCTATGCAGCGCAGGTGCAGTGTGTTACTTGCAGTTTGATCACTCCATTGGGAATTACAGCGACTTGCCAAAGATAATCTGATTCAATAGGAATTTATACGTAAATAAACCAATGAATACATAGAGCTGAATACATTTTCCAATTACGTATACCTATTCAGACTTTATCAAAAGCAAGTAAGTGCCTACCTAATACATTTCCAACATATTGTTCCATTCAATACCACATCAATACCGCGCATTTCGAAAAAAAATCCTATATTAAAAAAGCCCGAACTTAACAAAACCGAAGGAATCCGCGAAGCTAACAATGGGCCTTATTATCCCATGATCCTTGATCCGTACCATGCCGTACATATCTGCAAAATTTCACGCACCCTTGCAATAATAATATAGGAGCAGCCCTTATCTACCCTCGTCGCGATCAGACCGACACGGACCAAGGAAGCAGCGATAAAAGGGTCCTACTATATCATATTGGCACTTTCGACAGAGGATCTTGTAATATTTCGTACTCCTTAAAGGATAACCGAAACTCAGCCCCTCTTTAGAGGAGATGATGTGAGGGCGCCAATGATCTATTTGTCAGGATCAAAAGTGCGAACCGATACTGAGATATTGAATTGTCATTTTAGTTAGTTGGCTGCGCGGTTTAGTTTTATATGTGTATTATTAGAAAATATTTGTGCTGATCTCATGCAATTATTTACAACCAGCGATACTGATATTATGATACCCACAGAAAAATCTAAAGATTTTTAAAGGTCAAGTTATGCTATGCATCTCTAGTTTAGTCTTAACATAATTAATAATAATACTAAAGGCTAACAGTAGGTACTGTTTCTGTAATCAATGTAAAGAATCATAAAATTGAAATGCGACGTTACTAGCCCGCACAGGATGAACGCTCCTGAGTTTTGTAAATCACGCGTTGATTTTTTGCGCTCCAAACATACACAACACAGCCTAACCGCCGTCAGGTTACATGAATCACCCAGACAGCTCCGCAAGCCGTCCAGCCATATTAAAGCTCATTATGAATCCCTGTAACCAGTTCCTCATCAAACTGCTGACGTGTAAATGTAAACAAAACAATGACTCGCTAATTCGCAGACGCGCCCCTTGCGGTGAGGTCACGGCGAGGTGTGGCCTGCCAACTTGTATCCAGCGGTTAATGAAAGCAATATCGGAGGGAAGTGACGTTTCTCCGAGCGGGCCCAGCAGACGTGCTACTTTTGGTATTGGCGATCAGCGACTGAGCTGTAAACACCGCATACTGGAAGCAGCAGCAAACAACTATATACTCACCTTTGGGAATCGGCGACTAAGCGCTTCAATCTAATTCCTGCTAGGGCCATCATTCACATTTGTAGATCACTCTTGCTTGATACCGCCGCACCAAGCCGCACTGGGCCCGAGTGGTAGATTACGGCCCACTCCTTCTCACAGTCAGGAGGCCTGTGACCCGGCAGTGGCAAAATTACAGGCTGATTATGCGATATACCGCGACCCGACGCAGAGCCGAGAAAATGCGATGCAGCATTGATTTAGTCGCAAAATCACCGAAAGCCTATACAAAAAGTAGCAAGTCTACTAAAACTCTAATAATATATGATGGAATACCCGCATGTGGGTTTACCTGGTTCAGATTGGCGGTTCCGACCTACATACACACATTTGAATATTTGGGTACAATTAATCTTCTAATATGAATTGATGAGGAGGGGTTACAGGGTATCTACGAAGCGGCTACGGCGTGGCAGGGAGTAATACGATTATGGTTATAATTTGTATACGTAGCTCAATCAGGATTATAAACGGATGGGTAACTTAGCCATTTATAAGACTGATTTTTTGCCCTGGGATTTCTATAAATGGTTTATTCATACTTGCTAGTACTGCTAGAAACTATTGTTTTCACATATATATATATTTTTTGCTATTATCACTGGAATTATTATCATTTTATTTCGGGGATGTATAAATTCTTGCAGATTCTCAGGTCTGTTAGAAAAGATTTATATTCGTTTTTTTTTGCAGTTTTCTTGTCCGTTGCAGTACAACAATATGAAACACGTTATACTTCCGTATAACTAAGCAGATTTATTAAATACATATTACGTGAAAAATTACGTACGGCGTGCACTGACGTGCATGAATGTAATTGAAAAACTTTTATGTGATTTTTATTCAAATTTAACGAAATTATGAAATAAAAACAAGAACATCATGTTCGTGGCTATTAATATTTTATGACCACAGAGTATACTTTCAGCATAGCCAACTAAAATTAACAGGCTGACATGTTTACGTTGCGTTAGTACATGAATTCAATAAGAGTTGGCTAGACATGTTTACAAAAGTACTGTAATACAAAGTTGCGTTATTCTGAGGAACCAAAATTAATGTTAATCGGCTAGGTATTTGACACAGGTATAGCCGAATGTACAAATAATACCGCAGTTAATTAATGCAGCACTTTTAATATTTTTTCTTCAATCTTAAAAAATACCTACGTAATTCTTGGGATACTTTCAAGGGGTTTACCAATTATACATCAATTTCATACACTTGTGATTTTGATACTTTCCCAAGACTGCGGTAAACGCCATATAGCGTCCGCAATTTACCGTCGTATGACATCACTGAGACGTTTTTAGTAAGTTGGTGCGTTTTTTTTTACACCGTAAAACTGCTGTCATCATTTTCATGACAACAGTCACTGCGATATGGCGGTGGCCAGCACTGTCGCAGGAAACCCAAGCTTAAAGGTCAGAGGTCACAAACCCGTCTGGCGCCGCCGTCATACTTTACGCAACGTAATATAAACATGTTCCTTTTCATATTTTCCTGAATCGCGTGTCGCGACGGTCGACAACCACGCGAAGCTTTATGTCGTGTTACAGGTATAATACCAATAGTTCGCGTGTCCCCTTATTATAATATGATTTTAACAAAGCCACCGTAATGCTCACACAATAGCCGCCTTTCAGACGCAAACTGGAACGAGTTAGGATTAGGTACTTGCTTTGATATCGCAATCACTTGTCTGGGTGTTAGAGTTTTGATTATGTTATCTGGCTGGTTTATGTGGTGTTCATTTGTGTTTCCTTTATTTGGTGTGGTATAGAGTGTTATATCTATCTCTTATGCATGTGGACTGTTGGCCGTTTTCGGGATAGTTGGAGCGACAATCTTCCCATGGTGATAGATGGATTAGAGTGGCTGCGGATCGAGTTAAGTAGCTTCCTGATGGACACGCTCCAGATCATTAGACTGCTGTAGGTAGATAATTTTATTTATTTATTTAGGTTAGCCAACAATTTTTTACACGTTTCATTTCAATTAAAAGTGCACGATATACATTTATAAGTGCAACAATTACTTACAGGCTAACACCACATGCACTAATTTATTATACATTTTCATTAAAATCAAATCAAATCATTTCATATCAAATAGTGTATAACAAACCATAAATTTATAAATTTAACAAACATACTCGTATTAAGAAAATCAAATTAAAAATATTTTATTGATGTGCAATCAAATAACAGATAAATTAATAAAACGAAAGTAGGATTAAATATTTGATAAATCTATCAATTTAACAAACATATTAAGAAAATCAAATTAAATATATTATATTGATGTGCAATCAAATAACAGATAAATTAATTAAACTAAAGTAGGATTAAATATTTGATTTACATTATATAAAAAACTAACATTATAAAGGTATAAAAATGAACAAATTGGCAATTAATATTTTGATGTTTTAGTTGTGAGAATAGTATTCAATAATTAATTTACAAAACTTTCTTATGCTATCGTGGTGAACGTCAATCAGGTCACTGCAATATTTCGTGATGATCTATCATAAAGGTTTATTCACTCTTGTGTTTATCATTATAATCAGCCTTTAATGGTGTGTTATGTCTTTTAATTTTTGGATCTAGAACATGATAGTTTCCTCACGATGTTTTCGTTAACCGTTTTGAGAATAGAGGTGATGAAAGTGTTTATACTTTGACTAATACTTATTCTAATAACAGGTACTTACTACAGGTACTTATTCTAATAGCAGGCCTGGCAGTTATCTGCCATTTTATGCAAAATGATGTATGTAGGTTGTTAGGTAACAGTTATTTAAAAAAAAAATTGTACTTAATACGAGTAGGTATTCTATCAATATAGTAGTAGTAGTATGTAGTTAATATTCTGGTGGACACAAGATATTAATTAAAGCTAGCTATTGTCTTTTAAGGTGGCAATAACTAAAGGTAAAGCGACCAAGCAACCACTGATGCCACGTGCCACGTCTAATAACATTATTGAAATTGAAGTCCCCAAATGAAATATTGCTTTCTACCACCATCAAACAAAAGAGGTTGGTATCGCCCGAAATTCAATTGGAATATTGATTTCCTTTGTCAACGAAATTAATAGCAATCGTGAAATGAAATAGTAAACACAGACTTCTAATATTGTCCCACTGAAAAGCAAAGACGTTTTCTCGTACGGAGAAGGCGAGCAGCCATTGTTTATCTTTTCGTCTATTATAGGCCAGTTTAATTAAGTCTAGGAACCCACAGTCAGGTTTTCTATATAAAATCTATGAAGACACCACTGTGCCATTTGAAAATTAATAGACCTATCCTAAGGGCACTTCTTCCCTATCATTACGGCGCCCCCGGTCTACTCCTTGATATGCAATAGTCTCTGTAGCACCATAGAACTATAAGGCTTCAAGGGCTAGTGCAAATCTTAGGGTACATTCGATAAATC
This sequence comes from Polymixis lichenea, assembly GCA_949091785.1. NCBI lineage: Eukaryota > Metazoa > Arthropoda > Insecta > Lepidoptera > Noctuidae > Polymixis > Polymixis lichenea. Next base: position 13,842,594 of record OX420944.1, read on the forward strand.
GAGTCTGGTTAAACCACGCTGGGATCAGTGCATTTCATTCATTCATTAATTGGCATCATTCTTGTTCTTAGCACATCGATGGCAAAAAAGCAAGAAAGAATGTATGTAAATGTATGGTTTTCTAAATTAGTTTGGCCCAAATTTCAGCAATGGGAATACCGTTCGCTGACGCAGCCATTAGGTCGTCACGTGTGCAAGTGACAGGGCATGCGGTCCAAGATAAGAGGTGGGCCATTGTCTGTGGAGAGACGCCCCATACACAGCGGAGGTCCGAGCCGTTCATGAACCGTTCATTCGTTTCCTCACTAAGATTTACTACAGGTACCATTTCTTTTTTTTTTTGGGTGAGAAATCATCAAATAGCTTCTCCCGCTCTGGGTGTAGCGGGAGGGCGTGTCAGACTTTTACTGACTAAAACCCACCCGCGTTCCCTCAGTTGCCTGTGTGCCAGGGGCCGCGGTATCTCTTTCGAACAACCCGCACCCCTGGCAGGCATCGGCCCTTGCGGACTCCATCTGTTGCTGCTGATACCTCTTTGAGGCGCGCGTGGAACACAACGCGCCGTCGACCCGGGCTTGGTCCTTACCGGACAGCGAGCTACCCATTACTCGCCGTCCGCAAGCCCACTACAGGTACCATCAATCGATGATCTAACACAATATCACAGATTACGTGACAATATGAAATTGAACGCGCTTTCTTCGTCTCGAGAAGATAATTCTACGACGCACATATTTACTTTTTAATTATTAATATTGATTACCATTGTCAACATAAATAATAGCAGTCGTGAAATAATGTTGTCGCAATATAATTAACGTATAATTTACTTACGTACGCTCATATCGTGAACACGGTGCTTTACTAAAACGAAATTATTTTTTTTTTACTTTTATGCCCAACACGCGACGCCGTAAATATAAATCTTAATTGTTACTGTACATTGTTAAGCCATTTAATTATTTAGTTGGCATTACCTTTGTAAGATCTTAATAGGCTCCCCCATGTTACATGGGACTACATAACTGGCGAAATGTGGGTGTACTATTGTGTGTAAGTACACCTCTGCTCAGCCCTTTGAGGAAAAAGGCGTGATGTTATGTTAGGGTATTGTTACCTTTGTGGGACTTTAAATGAAGACAGGTATGTTGTATATCGATTAATCTGTAGGTATTTTAAATTGTCCTGTTTTCGAGATAAGGACGTTACAAAACTAAGCAATAGGGTATTTTCCAATTTATTAAAACTTATTTTAATTTGAAGATTAGGACGAAAAATGTAACAGATGAAAATTAATTGATTTGTATCCATTTTCATAATTAAAAACGATTTAAATCAAATTTTATTTTTCGTTGTTTTGAATTTACCGCCAAAACGCTCCTTACGAGGACTTTTTAATCACGTGACTACACGTGACGTCAACTTTGTGTAAACTAAAGTAGTTGTTAACAAATGAATGTCGAGTTTATAATTAACAATATTTTTTATGGATAGAAAGTGTTATTACTGGTGTGCGGTACCTTTGTGCACAAATACATCTAAAACTGCGCCACTCTAAGTATTTGTACCAGTGCCGATTAAACAAAGCCTATACCTTGCTTGTCTTGCGGAACAAGACCTATGTAAAATTATTTGGCGTTCTTATTTTAGAACTCCCTCAATGTTCGAACATAGACACAGCCCAATCATCGGCTGCCAGTATGTGTGTGAGGTTCTTCAGTAAGTAAATAACCTCTACAATACCTGCATATTTTAATTATCCTAGGTCCACACACAGCTTTTAACAGCTGCAAACTGGTGATTATAAAGTAGGATTCGCACCTCCTTCTCATTCATTCATCTTTAATCACACACAATATGATATTAATTCACCATTCAAACTGTCAGACCTCAAAAAATCGATTTGCAGTATCAACAATTCAGCAACTGAACCGCGAATTACTTCTGAATGCTAATTTACACCTGTCAGTAATGATTGACAGCACCATAAAATTATAATGACAGCCGATTAACGTTCAACGAAAGTTCGGGCATAAGTAATTGTAGGGTAGTTTACTGTAACGATTTATTAAAAGTTGTTTGTGGTATTGGTAGTATTGAGGTATTGAAGCAGAAAATTTGTGTTATAATTAAGTGACGTTATCTAAGGGTTTAGCAATAAAACAACTTAGCTTATTTTAATGGAAAAAGCGTTCGTAATTCTGTACATAAAAACCGGAAACACGCACAATGAAGTGTCCCAAGAACAAACCTTACTTTGTAGTTGAACAAAATGTTCTCCCATTCATCGATATACGTCACAGACAATTCTCCAACTGTAAATGGAAGTTTATAATCACAAAAAATATATTTGTTGATATTATAAAACTACAAATTATCAATTTTCGAATTTATTCCTTATCTTGTGTAACTGATTCCAGTTCAATGGGAAGTACCTACCCAAGAGCTTTAATTTATTTACGTGTAGTAAAATCTATCGCATAACGTAGATTAAGTATTTCATATTAATTTCAACTTGATACCTTCACGCGTTCCTGAGAAAGAGGGTCTTGACAGACGACTGTCTGTAAAAAGTATATGGGCTTCTTTTGATGTACAGGATCTGAAAAACAACGAAAGTTCGTACCTACCTAGCTAACACTATTGTGAGAACAGAGACTTCACTTGAAGTGTGGGTTGTTCGAAAGAGATACCCTGGCCCCTGAAGGAGCACACAGGCAACTGAGGGAACACGGGTGGGTTTTAGTCAGTAAAAGTCTGACACGCGGTCCTGCTCCACCCAGAGCGGGAGAAGTTATTTGATGATTTCCCACCCTCAAAAAAAATTGAGGAATGAGCACAGCATTACTATCTTTGATTCTAAAGTTCTATGAAAGCAGATGTTTTTTAAAGTACTTTTTGTAATTTCAAAACTTGTAACTGATTTACCCATATCAAATCAACTTTATCAGTACCTAAGTACACAATTATAATTCACCGGTAAAAGTACCTGCACAGGTGAAAATTAATTATGGAGTCGCAATTAGTCGTCTGCTAAAATAAATCAAAGCTAGTGGACTCGCGTGCATTGCTGGGGTGTCGCAGCCATAAAAATTCTTGCATTAAAATAAAATAATGAACAGTAATAAAATAGCTTCATTGTTTACTTTAGTTTAAAATATAATTACAAGTACCTACACCATGTGTTTGATACGGACATTTTCGCTAAACTATTGTTCTAAATTTTGAAAGCTGAAAACGCTTTGTTAGTATCTATTTCTACTGAACTAGTAATTACAAGGTTCAGGGGGTCCAAAAAGGCCACTTTGGCAGAATCATAAAAGGATCATAATTTTTTATTCATATAAAAAACCGTAAAATGGCCACAAACTGACAATTCATAATGTTAACTGCGTACAATTCATATCATGCAAATCATCTAACGTTCAATCAATTCATATAATATGAACCTTTTATGATTATGCCAAAGTGGCCATTTTAAACCTAAAGAGGAGGGTTCCTATCTTCCAGACGCTAGACGGTTCTAAAATCCCATAGTTTAAAGGGTCTGCTATTAAGGGCAAAAATTGTGCCAGAAGAAAGTATTAAAATTTGATACAGTATAAGAAATAGCACCAGAAAGTGTGAATGGATAAGTAAATCCAATCGATTCAATTACTTAATTTTAACAATCGAATAGATAATGAATCGATACGCAGTCATATGACATACGTTGACCGTCAAATCGATATCCCTTCCTCTAACATAATCGAGTCAAATAAAAAATCTACAGATAGTTAATGCATTACCATACACGTATTGGCCCTCAAACAATGAGTGACGTCCGGAAACACAATTAACTATGTATTCGTTAGAAAGAGGAAATATCAATTCGCCTGTACAGGGGGGGTCGGTCGATGCGTTTAGTTTAACAGAACGGACAGTCGACTCAATTATACTCGTATTATATGAGCAGTGATATTTTGAGGATATCGGTAGTTGACCGTTTTAATGCTTCATTTGTTTTGAACAGGAACTTTCGCATATTACTGGAAATAGTTGACCAAATATCCTAACTAAATACTATAAATGCGAAAAACAGTTTGTATGTTTAGATGTTTGCATGTTTGTTACTCGATCACGCAAAAACAGCTGATTAGATTTGAATGAAATTTAGCACACGTATAGATTATCGTACATAGGATACTTTTCATCCCGGTAGTACATTCCCTTGGGTTAATCCCGACCTCAAGAAGACCCCAACGCCGACGACGTCACAGGCAAAAGCTAGTTGAAATTATTGTTAGGCATTTAAGTAAGTAATTTATAAGCTGGTTCGACAGCATCTTTACGGTTTTTTCCAGAGTATTGCATAATCAATGGTAGAATTAATGCTGCATATTTTTTTGTTGTAAAAAAAAGATGTAGCCGGAACCTGTTTAAATAGTAGTTTTGCTAACTCATCACCGACAGCACCATTAATCTAAGTTTGACCTACGACTTGCGAAATGACAAACGACTGATCACACAAATTTAATTTTACTTAATTTCCATCATGACCCTTCGAATTTCGTAACGAATTCACAAAAATAGAAAGTTGAAAGAATCTTGTTCGGCAATTAATTATGCAATTTAAAACCTCGTCCATCTCGTTACCTTTTGCATTTATAAATCAAAGTCCAAAATCCGCAGCTCGCCCGTTCATGGATCGAAAGTATATCCGCCAATATCCGCCAATTTATCGGGAATCACCCGTCTCGCTGTGACGTCCAACGCTCTATTGTCCGCCGGCTCAATCATGCCAAATTGCAGCCCAACGTATGCATTTTACCCGATTTTATATTCCGATGCCGTTCCCGCTGAGATACGAGTACGACTATCGGAAATAGTGACGGAAGGTAATAGCCCTGCCATGTACGCCTACCCACTTATAATTCAGTAACTATCGATTTTTCGGTGATGGATGACTTGGTGCATTATGAATGTGTGAACGAACGAAACGATTTCACAATCGATTTAATTTAAATAGTGAAGGGCAATAACAATGTAACATTTGAGCTCGAACACCGTGACCGCAACAGTATCGAGTCTACGGTTATCCGATGACATGTCGATATTATGCCTATCGACCCTAATAATGTAGGTGTCCATTACATTTGCATTTAAAAACTTAATTTCCATAATGCAGCTTTTTATACCGTTACACGAATAATATTTTCGTAGTCACACTTAGTAATGTTTGATGCATTTTTGTCGTACTTTATCCATATTTAATCCGTACTATGAAATTGAAATGAAACCTTAATCTACATAAGTAAAATATTGAATATATCTCACGACAAATCATACTGAATTCGTTGATTAAATGCTTACAATTTTGAATTAGCATCAACATCTCTATCAAACTTATAAAATATTCATTTAAGTTAATTTCTACATCCGATAATCCGGCTTAGAACTAAAATTGTAACCGTGGGTATTCATTACAAGATGTCAAATGTAAATGTCTCCAGTAACTAATACTTTAAAAGTATTCTCTCAGCTCAAAAGCAAACATTGCAAAGCGAATCTCGGCGATCTTCAACAAACAAACGGAGACGGGTGATCTCACTAATGAAGTGTTCGCATTTAAAACTCGAGAACATCTTGTGTACACTTTTGATAAAATAAAAAAGAGTACCGCGTTCCTGTTTGAGTTATTTGTCGTCACATTAAACGAGTGTTCGGCAAAACGTCGACGGAGATCAAAGCGGTGACGTGGCAGGCTGAAATAACACCCAACCGCACGCACTTGTCAACCAACATGCAAAGGACTGCATTGCGAGATTTACACTTTATGCGTTTGTAATATCTGGTAATTAAAATGAATGGAACTGTCTAACGTTACCTCACCGAATTACCAGATATTACTAGAAATTTCGTGTGCCTAATGAATTTTGTGTAGGTAAGTAATCCGACCGGTTTATGTATTACTTCTGCAGAATATGAATTTCGGCTTGATTTTCATTTTCAGTAGAAAACAAAATAGAATGCTTTTTGTTTGTAGAAAGGTTTTTCTTTGGCAAAAGTAAAAGAAAAGTCAACCTTTTTATCGTTATAGGTATTATCCCGTTTAAACTTAAATCATGCGCAACTTTACACCGAAATAAAAAAAAACCTTGATAAGTAGTGTTTTTCGGCCGATAACGAAAATTGGCTTAAATTAATATATTGGCCGAAATTTGGCGATAACAAAAACGAAATCTGGTCGGACTCTAGCAAAGTCAGTGACACTTTGTTCTCAAAAAATCCAAAAAGATATCTTATAAATACAAAAGTTTACGATTCAAAAACAAAGTCAAGCATAGGGCTAACAAAAATAGTAGCCACAAATTCACGAGATCAGACAGCTCGCCATTATTGCTATACTAAAAACATTTCAGCACCTTTATTATTGACCTACACAAATTCGTGCCAAAATAGCGCATATTAAATATTACCATGAAAATGTTTATCACGTCTGGAAATAATTAAAAAGGAAACGAGGAAAACAAAGCCATAAATACGCAGAGTAATCAGCGCGGTGCGTGTCATAATGAAAATTGTTTCCGAGTAGTGATACGCGTACGTGTAAAGCTTTCATACTTCAGACGTATGAATAACGAGCGTACTGTTCGCCTAAATATGGAGACAATGCCGCATTCCACTTTTAGCATAGCACCTTCTAGCTTCTGTAGTTCTGTGTCATCGCAAAACTGCCAAGTCATTTCGCATTTCTCCAAGCATCCGTTAGATACCTTCCGTTCTTTATTTAAATTCAAATATATTCAATTTAAATTAAACGCGTCAATCACTGTTCGATTTAATTGATAGCGATTCAATTTCTGAATAACTCAATCCCGCCCAATTTAGCGGTATTATTTTGTTGGATATCGATTGGCAATTGCCTATGTAGAAATCGAAATACGATGATTTTTGTTTTGTCCCAAAAAAATGTGACCTTTTGTACCAAAAATTTAGCTACTTGGTAAAACTTAATTACTCACATTCACATTTTTAGTAACTATAGGTGTAGTAGATCTTTGGAACTGAAAAGTTTGAGAAAGTGATATTTGCAAATAGAATATAAAAAGAGAATCATAAAACTAGAGTCCTAGACAGAAGCGGCAGCCATAAGTTACGCATGTACGAATAAATCAAGCAAATCGCGTGACACGTTAGAAATATCACATCCCAAGAACGAATGTTCCCAATGAAATGTAATAAGAGACAGATAATTAATGTATATAGATAAGACACTATTCATTATTAATTCTCATAAAGCAGCATCGATATTTATCTTGCAATAGCAGTAGCGGCCAGTGGCGCCATTGCTCAGTAGCGCCATTGCTCCGTAGCGGGAATGCTCAGTAGCGCCATCGCTCGTCGGTGTTGCTTGCGGCTGTACTTTATTAATGTTTAGAGGTCCCAACTCCGACTGTGCCTAAGCCGACGTCTGTAGGTGTACAACCAGTCATTATTTTAAATGCAAAGCTTGGTTTCGTCGTGCCGGCAGTTAATCTTTACGTCGCATGTAGATGTTAATTAAACTTCTTGATCCTACGTACGTAAATAGGTGGGCTGGAAGCTCTAGCCTGGGTTAAGACTTGAGATAAAAATTAGACAGCAATAAGCGACATTAATTAGTTTGTAACTAAGTCTTGTGTCATTAAATTATTTCATCACCAATTGGTCTCAAAACGGCGAAGGAAAATATCGTACGGGAACGAACGTACGGCATGTCCTAGAACCAAAAAGTCGAAGATATTTGACATCTACCAACCTGCACAGGGTTCGCGTGGTGGATTATGGCCCACTCCCCCTCACAGAGAGGAGGCCTGTGTCCTGGTAGTAAGAACATTATAAGCTGTAAATGATATGATAAGTCTGGCAGTTTCATAAATTGCGATACGAATATTAATATTTCATGTCACTAGCTAGATCATGGTAGCCTAATTCTGTCCACATGAATTTGAATTAGCTTTAGTTCTTATCTCTATTAAAGTCCTAAAGCGACAGTTTTTGCGATACAACACATCAGGCAGGTACAGAAGACGCAGTATTAAGTCATACTCAGATATAGTCTGAGGCCGGAGCAAGGTTGAATGGCGTCAAATGCCGTCACAGATAAATAATTTTCCTCATAATCAAAACAGTTCTGCTCCACGGACGTGAGAGTGCACACATAACCTCAAAATGCTATAATTTCAAAAAAACTTATTAAAATGAAGTTCGTATTTATTTTCGTGTTTGTGTTATTGCTGTGTGTGTATTTAAATGAAGGGAAAGACTTTATAGTTGGAACGAGGGCAAACAATTTGTTAATATCGACACAGAAAGTGAAGTACAGGGGTTTACCGCTAATAAAGAGGGACAAGGATTACTCTTACATCGATTCGAAGGAGAGAATTATTAAGGTAATTATTTTTAATTTTATCGTTTTAAGTGAAAGCAGACATGCTTGTTCTTTACCTGTATGGACAGAACCTTGTACTCTAGAGGAGGATTTACAGGTCGTAAATATAAAAACTTAAGCAATAGTTAATAAGAAAATATCCAAAACTATCTCATACACAGCACAATCGTTGCCAAAAGTATTAAATCTCAGATCCATGCATAAAATTGCACACGTATATAAACCGAAACAACGCCAGTGAAATGCGAAAATAGACGCCGAGATATTTTAGACGGTTTTGATATCATAGCAATCGTGACAATTGGAACTATTCCAATTATTTTTTTAAATGAAATTATGAATTCCTGAAATAACTTTTATTTCTTCCTGACGCCGGCGGAGGAGACTTGACGATTGACAGAATGTATACAAGTGTTTACCTAAATTCTAGTGTTATACCTTCCTACTTTTTAACTGAGGACTATTTTAATACAATACAAACAGATTTCTCCAGGCTATGTCATAACTAAGTTGCCATCGTATGTCAAGGATTTGACTCTAATAAGCTGAATTGAATTGGACATTCGTACTGACACGATTATCTCATTATGTGTAAGTACGATTACTAAAAGCTTGTAACAGACTAGTGACTTCAGAGGTCACTTGTTCTTTTTGTTTAAATGTCGATTGACTACGGAGGTACTCACATTTTGTCGAATCAGTATGTGGCTTCCTGGTCAGCTCTATCATTGGATTCGTTAATATTTAATAAAAGCCAGTGGAACGGATAAACTGCCCCTTCATCACTCAGCCAAAAGAAGTCTTCTGTTGGACATGGGCTGACTTGACTTTGACTTGTGACTTTGACTTTATTAACACTGATTTTTAGACTTACGCACATAATTTTTTTTTGTTATGTTTTCAAGTTACCTAGTTTATACATGTCTTAGAAGAAAGCGGATGTTTACACTTGACAAGCTATTGCCTCAATACCTATTGTTTTAAATTCTCTGACACAATGATTGCATCGTGTACTCGTCTACCATTCATTTATGCATCGTGTTTTATCTCGTTTATATTCTCTCTAAAGGAATAAGCGTAGACTGCAGTTATTTAGCCGAGATTCAGTCTCAGGGGTAATTGCTTAGCAATTGATTTATCTATATTACGCTGATAGTTTATGTCTGACATGAAAGCCTCAGCTACCTACACCAGCATTTAGTGGAAAACGTTCTCACGATATTTTGTATTCAGATTTATTCTAAAGATCTTTATTTGGTCTATACAGTAGATATGGTTCCTATCAAAGAATAGGTCAACTTCAACTCAGGTCTTTAATTAGTCTGGTAAAAGACGAGCATTAGCATTCTTTGATGATCTACTTGTACAAATTGGTATTAGGGAACAAATACTTCATGATTATATTTGACTGGTAGTGACCAGCACCCGTGTGGTGCCGTACCCGTAATTCCGTGTGGTGCCTGACGTAAAGAATAGCACCATCCCATCTCTTCCCGTGGGTGTTGTAAGAGGCAACAAAGGGACTTACTAGAGAATGGGCAGCAGCGTTTTTTTTTTTTTGGGTGGGAAATCATCAAATGACTTCTCCCGCTCTGGATGGAGCAGGAGGGCCTGTCAGACTTTCACTGGTTAAAACCCACCCATGTTCCCTCAGTTGCCTGTGTGCCAGGGGCCGCGGTATCTCTTTCAAACAACCCGCACCCCTGACAGGCATCGGCCCTTGCGGACCCTACCAGTTGCCTACTGCGCTACCACCGGGAGAACCCCTATCACCGGCGCACCAGGACACATGGCACGCCGTAACCACCCCAGGAACCAAATAGCATACAGGCCCCAGACGACCCCGTGTCTGGCACCCTTGGTCTCCCTGCGACGGGTCAGCACAGTGGCCCCGCCGCCTACTACTTTTCGGCCGCAGGGGAAGGGAGAGCGGCCAACGCTACACCGACACTCATCCTCCCCTGCGGCCCCACCGCGTCCGCCATCAAACGGTGGCGGCCCCATTCAAGCCACGGAAGGGAAGAGCGCTACTCAGAAGTACCGGCACTCCTCCTCCGCCGCAGCCTATACCCCTCAGCCGCGATGCCTACCATTCAACATCGCGGCCCGCCTCAGCTGCGATGCACCGCACCGCAACCTACTTTTTGGCCGCTACGTCGTCGGCTTGGAGGCAAATGCCCTGACGAGCGGCCCCACCTTGGGGTTCCTCTTCACTTCACCGTGGGGATGACCACGGCTACTGAGCTCCCCCGCAACGACAATGCGGGAACCCACTGGGGGAGGATGGGCAGCAGCGTTCACTATGCATTTTATCACCATACTGCGATCGCCAACCCGCCTGCCTAGCGTGGCGATTATGGCCAACCCTCCCGAATTGGGGGAGGCCTATGTCCAATAGTGGACGTCTTTCGGCTGAAATGATGACCAGCACCCTTATTGCGTAACATACCATCAATCAGGATCTGAGTAATTTGGAAGGATATTGCTAATTCATTGCTTCAAATGTTCGGAAAATGTGTTTGTTCAAGAACCTAAATCAAGCAATAAGTTTTGTTGAACTGCCAAAATGAAAGCCATTACTACTGTTAGTGTGTTACGAAATTACACCGGAATCTACTCTAAGATCTAAGAATAAACAGTGAAGTAATAATATGACTAAGTTTATATAAAGCAGTAAAAAAGTTTGACTTTTCTTCTAATGTAATTTTTTTTTGCCTCGTTGAATTTCCAATCCACCACATTAAATCAAACACAACTTTACAAAGTGCGTCTATTGAAGCCATCAAAAATGTACAACCAATTAAAAGTTAAAACTTTAAAAGCTTTCATCATCCACGAACCGAGATCCGTTGCCAAACCATCGGAAATAGCGAGCAAACATATCATCAAAGTAAACCAAACCGAACGTAAAAAGCATGATGGAAAAAAAGAGAATATTTTTGTCCAGCAAAACTAGTGGTTTCCCACTTAGCTTTGATGAAACTTTGATGAACACAGCCGACAACACGGATCGCTAGCGTGTCGCAAATTGCTTCGGAAACGATGTCACGTGTGCATATTGAATAGGCTCTTCGAAATAATATATTTACGTACACACGGAGAAAGAGTTAGGCTAGTAGGTAAAGAAGGAAAATAGAAAGATGAGCCAGTTAGGTATATTTCAAGACGACTTTCACTACAACAAACGAAGTTGTACTAAACGTTTAGCAAATAAAAGAATTTGTCTCAGTTAAAATAAGAAGATATCAACTTGATCAGCTTTAGGATGGTTCGTAGGAATCTCATTTTTAAACTAAAATAATAAAAATAATTTAATTTATACTTATTAAAAAAAACAATTTCATAATTATGTTATTAATTAAATTAATTAAGGACCTATACCCCTCGGCGGGTATAGGCCTCCTCCAGTATTTTCCAGTTTTGTCTGGTTTTTACTTTCACATGCCATGATTTGCCAACGAAATCCACTATCTCGTGGTACCAACGGTCTGCTGGTTTGCCTCTTCTACAATTTTATGTGGGATTCCCAAGCGGGTCTACCTGGCGTCTTCTGAACCCGCCAGATGGCCAGCCCATCACAACAGGTATCTCACTATCCTGAATTAATAAAAATGTAGGTACAGGTAATAATACCCTAACATCTACGATGCATTGCGCAGATCACTGTCATTGATATTCTAGCAAGCAGCACAAACAAATAAGGACAGACCTTAAACGCACAGAACACGCATAAATCGAATAAAATTCAATTGTAATTACCTGCCTGCATACTTAATTCTTATGCTCACGGTACTTCCAACATACCAAAGTATTTGCAGTCCCTTGCTAATCTTGGATTGAAGAACTGTGACAGCTGCTGAGATTCTCAACTCAAGGAGGTTGTAAAAATAAGAAGGCATTTGTAACCCGTAGGCGCTTTTTTCCTTTTTTGCTGGGACATGCAAAAATATAACTTAACATCTGCTGTATGGAGCACACCAGAAAAAAATTGTTTAACATAGTCAGATTTTATTTTTGGGAATGACATCTCGCAGGTCAACCTAGGCGCTTATCGGCTGCTTAGCTGGACAATTAGAATCTTTATTTAGAGGAGCTGAAATATCATCAAAGTGGAAAAAAGTGAAAAGTGGTTTTTGATAAAGTGGTGTTACTAAAACAACCATATTAATTACAATGCGCAAATAACGCTCTTAGTCTGTCTGTTACATTTTAACGCCTTGATGGTAGAACAGATTTCTATTAAATTTGGCATGACCTGGGTTTTATCCCGGTAGTACCTACCATGGGAATTTTTCCAAAAGAGCCGCTTGAGCAAAACCGCGGGTAAAGCAAAAGTTATACTTACTTACTAATGAAAAAGTTCAAAAGTTGAAAACACAAACGCCAATTATTGTTTTATGTTACCAAAGCTCGCTGTTCTCATAGATCTGTAGAAGCTTTAAAGTAATAGGGTAACGACCTTTCACGCTACGGCTCAATTCTATTGTGATGCCACTACTAACTTACCATACTATCACCATAATGATATTATAATAATACACAACTGGACCAACTGTCTCCCTCTAATCTGAAGATATGTTTTTGTTGAGAACAGTGGTGGCTCAATAGAATCGGCCACGACTTACGAGTTCTAGGTCATAGGATCTGTCACACCTTACGAGTTCTAGGTCATAGAATCGAACGCGACTTACGAGTTCTAGGTCATAGGATCTGTCACACCTTACGAGTTCTAGGTCATAGAATCGAACGCGACTTACGAGTTCTAGGTCATAGGATCTGCCACACCTTATGAGTTCTAGGTCATAGAATTGGCCGCGTTTTACGAGTTCTAGGTCACAGAATCGGTCACGACTTACGAGTTCTAGGTCACTTATTGAAATTAGGCTAATAAGTCCCCCAAAACGTCCGCCCTTGACCACTTCTTAGTTTTTTGGCCCTGACAGGCGCTTCACTTTATGTAATAATTTCCTCACCTCTGCTCTCAAAACGGTGAAGGTACACGTAATTAGGAAACCGGCATGTCCTCGAACCAAAAAATCGAGGACATGAGACATCCACCAAACCGCACTGGGCTGGCGTGGTGGATTACGGCTCACTCTCCCTCCTTCTCACGGAGAGAAGGCCTGTGTCCCAACATGATAGGTTGCTTATGTGTATACAAGGTGAATTTACAGTCACATGGGTCGAAATATGAAAAAAAAAATCGGACCTCATATGCAAATTCAATAGTCAGCTGATCGATTTTGCATGGGAGGTCCAATTTTTTTTTTTCATTTTTCAACCCATTGTCCTTGGAGAAAGTTGTTAAATTTCACGGACACTATCACCCTGAAAAATTTAAACCGTGACTAAAAGTTCACCTTCTGTTTTTGTGTCTTATTGGCCATAACCTAATCACAGTACATTGCTGATAGCCTGGTCTGTTACCTGATAGATTAGTGACATTAGAACAATTTCCACCCTTTTAAGATATTTGCCAAATATTTGGCTTTCTTTCTGACCAAACTCTGTTGAACATCTGTTTTGCTCAAGGATTGATTGCTCGTCTGACCTTACAATGCGGTCAGCGACCTTGCATACACCAATGTTGTACGAGAAGTTTGGGTCAACTGCAAAAGACCTTGATATTGACCAGGACGTTCACTATGTCAACTAAAAATAACATTTTATAGATTTCAGCAGAGACTGTTTACACCCAGGTCATTCTTATGCTATGCTATATACTTATCACTATGCTAGGAAGAAAACATGTAATTCAATGTTGTGTTCTCCAGCGTTTAATTTTTTTGTCGGTAATTAAATCAAAATGCTGTTCCATACATTTTGACCGCGTAGGTACCTTTTGCACTTTTATAGGAAACAGCAGTAAATTTTTTTATAACCAACGAAATATCCCAGAATTATATACTGAATTGATGGTAACAGGTTGCTCGTCGATGTCCCTGTATAAATCGAAACTACTTAGATCAGTACTGAAACGATGAGACAAGAATAAATCAGCAACTACTATCACTTCAACTACAGAAAAGAGGAGACAACCTCAAAAAATGTTGATCATATTCACAAAAACATCCAAAAGCGATACTCCTACATAACATCAATACGAGATCATTAATGTGTAATTAATTGTGTTTCAGGGTATCATCGCTCGGGATCTTTCGCGGACGGACACAGAAGTGACGGTCACCTCCGGCGGCATAGGCGCTACGAACGTGACACTTCATCTGCAGACCGGCAGGGGGGAAGAACTCAACTATCTTATACTCATATTTAGCAACAATATTAAGTGAAATATATCTATTGTAAATTATACTTATATGTTGTATATACTCATATTTAATTGACAATCTTGTCGTTGAGTCCGACCACAAACGAGTTTATGACAAGGAATTCAAGATATTATCAAATAGGTCACAGTGAAAAGTGAAATATTGGTTCACATAGTCAATATTCGTATTGAAATTGTTGAACGTTGATTTATGAATGTTTGACTATAAAAGCTAGTTATTATAAACACAAAAACAAAAACGAAACGATTTGAAATAGCTCAAAAACAAACGAAAGACGATACATTTTTTACTGAACAACAAAAAACTTTAATCAAAGTCATCAGCAGAGATAAAATTAAAAAGCAATCACAATTTACGAACATCAGTGTAAAAGAAATATTTCATTTTGTTGCGTCAAGATAACTCAGAGGACTCGTAACAAACAGAAAGAGAAGAGACAACGAAGTGCTTACAATTCTGATATGATAAGAGCAACTTGACAATCAGAGAATACAATCTTCTAAGAATAGCAAGCTCCACAAAGAACAATTTTGTATAGATACGTAAACAAAACAGGGAAATAAATAAGTACTTTGAAAGATTTGAAACATTTCTAAAAGCGATGATGGAATAATGTAACAACGATTTAATTAATTAAAGACTTTTCAAGTAAACTTTGTACCTACCTATAACTACAGCAAATAAGTATTTTAGCAACTAAGTCGTCATAAGTATAATAAAGATAAGAAGAGTCGAGATAGAGGATGTTATTTATGACGGGGCGAGTTACCTATCTGGGCATAAAGCATTTAATTACTAAACTGCAACTAGTATATGCGTTATAGCAGCGCTGTATAGCTGTTTGACTTTGCAGTATTATTAAGACTAAAAACAATCAACAGAAGCTTTTTCGTTAGTAGATTTTTAAGAGAGTGTTTTTTATCAAGATGGCGCCAGCATTTCCTATGAGACTGATCTCTGAGAAGAAATGCTGAAATAAACTCAGAGGTTATGGTCTCATTTAAATTCCAAGCATTACCTAAATATATTAATAACATTTTATGTGAGTAATTTCACCTGGGCCATGTCTGGAAGAACCTTTTGCAGAAAGACCTATTACAGCTTTGAGTTTACCTGTCCTAACAGATGGCATGCATGCATCAGTCATCGTGTAGCTCACCTCTATTTTAGCAAGCTCAACGACCCATCACAAGACGCTACCAGATCATTTGCGTAAGCCATTTACAAAATACCTTAACTTTATAGCTGTAAGTACAAGGAACAGAGTTACGCTGTTTAAAGAACTACAGTCTCTCAAAATAGATCCGACTCGTTATCTTCAAAAAAAGAAAACGAAAATATTTACTCGCATACACGAAAAAACATGTCCATACCCAAACCCTTGTTTGCGAATGCAACAGCCAACAAGATAAAAACATCAAACAGAACTAAACTAACGCAGTGCTGCACATATCTCCCCTAACACAAATCAATTTTAGCGAATTGTCAGTGCACAGGGTGTTTAAACTAAGGGAGAGAGGGGCTAATGGAGACACACGCATTAAACCGGGCCGCGTGCAGCGACAACATTGACATAGACCAGGGGGCCTAATTAGTTTAAGCCTGTGGCCAGCGCCCCGGAGATGGTCGACAAGGATATAGAGATGTAGGAAGTGACCTGTCTTGGGGTTGCATATTTAGTTAATAGCTTTACGAGGCTGATTTGGCGCGAGAACAAAATCGGAAAAGCGCCATCTTGTTTTTTCAATTTATTTCACAGAACAGTAGCTCAAATTTTCACCAACAGCGGTGTCCTGTCAAAATTCAAATATTTTATTTCACATAAACCTACATAAGCAGTTATAAAACGTCAGAACCTAGGTGCATGGTTCCAATTGGTCATTTCCTATGAGCTGGGAAGAAACTTCACGGTTACTCTTTTAATAAAAAAAATCCGGAAAAACACTACAAAGTGAAAAATAACTTTAATTTCGGAAGTTGGTGACTTTTAGATAAGTATTTTAATTTTTGGTCACCGCCTTCCGAAATTAAAGTTATTTTTCACTTTGTAGTGTTTTTCCGGAAGTCGGTTGTTTTTTTTTTTTTTAATGTTTTTATTTTTCTCTTTTTAGCTATTTCCCCAATTCCATTTCGAAAAACCAATTCAAAATTTCGTCATCCTTGGGGTCAAAACAATGCATATTTATGCGATGGCAGCAATCGTGGTTGATTTGCTGTCATTTTTTGAAGAGTTCCGTTGTGTGTCTCCAAAACGCATCATCAGATCCATATGAAATATGGGACCATTTCGGAATAAACCCCTTTCGAACAAAAAAAGAATTTTGCAAATCCGTCTATATATGACGGAGTTCTATGCCCGAACATACATTAAAAAAAACATTCGAATTGATAACCTCCTTCTTTTTGAAGTCTGTTAAAAATAATTGGCTTTTACGAAGTTTTCAAATTATAGTGTTAATAGATATAAATATGAGGACAGTGTGGGCCTGCCAACAATTACCAGGTACTTAATGAAATAGAAAATGGTCTACAAATCTACTGTCTACAAGGCCTACAACGTTCTCACATTTACAAAATATAAAAGAATCTTCATAAATAAAAGTTTGATAAAATATTTTTAAAACTATTCAAACCAAATGACATGATTACAACAATAAAGAGTTGAAATCCGAGTGCGTAAAGATCCGTATATTTTTGTACAAATGCATCCATCGATTTCTATAGGTATACGAAGGAGACTTATTATATAATTGGATGACAAACTAGCCGAAGCCATCATTATGGTCACCGCCGGATACTATAAGACATCTGTAATACCAGGAGGCATTGCAGATGCATTCTCATTCCAGAGATTTAACTGACATGTTGCCTGTAATTACATCGGCACCCTTTAAACCTGAACACAGCAACACTGCTTTGCGACAGAAATAGGTACCTATGGTGGTAGTAATTCTTCGGATGAATTCCTTCACAATGAGCTAGGTACTACAAAAACTGGTGACTGGAGCTGATTGTATTTACATAGAAGGCAGTGAATTGAGTATTTTAATAAATGACGTTATCCGTACCTGCAATTGGCACAACTTAGGTACCTACATGGTATAATGCATCTATGGTTTTTTTAATTCAATTCAATTCAATTTACGTTGTGTTTATTTATTCTCTTAAAATATTACAGTTTTATATCCAGGTAAATAATGTATATATAGCGCTTACAGCTGCCATTTACAAGGTTCTACGAAGAAAAAAAAAATAGTCCCACTACTGGCAATGGCCGGCCTTTTTTCTTTCCCAACCACCGTGTCTTGTGCGTTCTCTGTCCAATGCATGTTATGTTTCTAAAATATATGAAATAGTTTATACACAGAGGTATAAATAAATCCAGTCCAGGCACTGCAATTATTTTGAAAAAAAGATTTCAAGAATAAACTGCAACACCAAAACGTCCATTGAATTTTACTTTAGTCATTAAAATCCGTAATAGCCAATAACTTGAGTGAATTAATTTATTAAAGTTCCGCCCTGCAAATGAAAGCAATAACAAACTTTGAATACATAATAAATCAGGCATATCAATTATAATCATATTAATCAAGCAACTCTGTTATCGAAAGTGTCTCGCAACGCAATATGTCGTAAACATAAATAAATTATCAAGAAATATACGCAGAAATGTAACTCTGTTCAAAATATGCACGGAAGTGATTTTTTTGAAAGATATAGGAATAAAAGAAAAGTATCGACATTTGGTATTAGAGAAAACATATTCAAACATGCTATTCAATACCACTCTTTAAAATAAAGGTCACTTCCAGACAGACGGTTTTATATCTTCGCACTGTCCAGTAGGGTGCCGTACTAGCCTTCACATTTTTATCCAGGGATCAAAAAGCGCCCAATATTACAATTTCAACGCATTACTGTAATACAAAAGTAATTGAATTCCGTGTCTGTTGGTGGTTTCAACGTCCAATTCATTAATGCGAGGTTAATTAATTCACAACTATATTATACTATCAGTTCATATAAATTCAACGTATTAAGTACTCCACTGATAACAGAACTGGGACTTGATTATCGAGCTTCGAACGGGAACGCTAATTTTACGAGTTATATGACGTCCACAATAGGTTGGGTCTCCTGTGTTTTGACGTAAAGTTCGAATGGAGCACTTATTTCACCTCAATTAGCATTAATATCAACATCAAAATTACTGGCCAGAAATAGTGGGACCGCAGAATGAGGACATAGCACGAAGATAGTAATAAAACGTGAATTCTAAGCTGTAAAGCAAATGTGCTAAATAAATTCAGAAACCTTATTGGTCATATGCAAATTCGTTATTGCATTTAAATACTGGCATAAAGGCTGAATGTTTTGATTATGACTCATAGCTTTGGCAGTAGGTACTTACACCGACGTCCTTTAAAAAAAATTAAAAGCATTAAATATAAAATACGGACATCAAAATAAAATGATGCAGGCTCCCCCCTCCCTGCAATATTTTTACCAACGATTCGGTTTTAAAATTGGTCGTTTTTTTTCTTTTTACGCGGGGCTAGCTCGGGAGCGAGAGATGAAAACTTGACAGTAATGTAGGCAACCACTTTCCTGCGGTAGACGCATTGGCATAAATAAAACATGGACACCGGTAATGCACTCTTTGCTTCCCTCGAATATTTCGCTCCGCTAGAATAAAATTTTATGTGTAACAACGCTAGTAAGCCGTTTCGAATTGATATTTTAGAGATTGTGCTGAATGCAGCAAATATTTTTGATAGATCGTTTCATTGGACATATAAAAGAGTACTTTTCTAGATTAAAAACGTAATACCGTAGCTTTTCGGTGAGTTTTCTATTGGTTTTTAGACCACCGTGCAGTGAAACCCAATATGTTAAAGCATGTACGTAATGGAAAATCGTTGTAAGGTTACCAGAAGAGCACTCGAAGTTCATTCAATTACTTTAATGGATATCATCTTCACAGGAACCGTACTAATTTAAAAGAACAAATCAAATACAAGACAAGACTAAGAAGTCGTCGTGACGAAGTTAATCTTGGATTGACACTAGAACAAGAAATATATTTGTGTATTTAATTCCATGAAGAGAAGTGACTCACAATGCTTGTAGGCTACAGACCAACACCCTGTTTATGCACTATTAAAGCAGTTATGCACTATTAATGCAATAATGCAACATTGCTTTACGTATCATTAAATATTAACAAGCAAAATTGTGTTGGTTGACCAGTAACACACCTAATAAAATCTTACGTCATACAATCATAAGTTGTAAATTCCAAAACGGCCGAAAGGACTAACAAAATTGAGCAAATATTTCACATAAAGCCTTATGATTATGACCCACATAATTCTATATTAAAACCAAAATAAACGAAACCAGTTTAAATTTAATTATCGTAAATAATTACAAACATTAACGTTTAAGGGCTAAATGTATGTGGTAAGCCCTCGACGGTATTTTGTCACAATTCTACACCCGTTAAATTTTCCGAGGACCTACGCGACAATAACGGTAACTTAATGTTAATAATTATAATTTAAGCGTGACCAAAGCCCGGGAAATAAAGTTTTCCTTCGTTTCCCCCTTTACCGAACCCAGGGTGAAACTCGGTGAAATTCGATTTTGATGCGTCCCATCAAAAAGTAATTTCCCATGAAAACAAAAGCCGCCAAGAAAATGTCTAATTCGATCCAATCTAAATCCAATTACCTACACCCTGTGTTGGTGCTTACACGCTGAACACACGTACGTGCGTGTCTACAGATTTACCTACTCAAGTCTATCGATCGACGACCATAGAAGTAGCAGTTCTTCTGCCTCTCAACTTTGTGCCTGTTTACCAACATCAAATCAAGGAGAAAAGTTATTTTATTAAATTACTTTACTTTGATCTTCAATCATGTTATCTATATATATATATATATATAAAAATGAATCCCTATTTCCCTTGTTCACGGCATCACACGTGAATGGTTGTACCAATTTTGCTAATTATTTTTTTTTGTTGTTTGTTATTGTCAGGAGAAGGTTCTTATGAAAGAAAAAAATAAACAGTTCCACGTAACATTATTATATAAAATGCGAATTCAATATTCATAGTCGAGACAGGACAACGTCTGTCGGGTCAGCTAGTAAATAACTAGCTGATCGACTTTTCTTTCAACATACTTTTATAAATAATAAAAGTATGTTGAAAGAAAAGTCGATCAACATAATATGATAACTGTTTGATTAATGTTGATAATAAGTAGTCTGCTGATGCTTAAGTAGACTATGCAGATACATGTTAAAATAAAGCACAAAATAAAACAAAAACAGAGTAGAACTAATTGTTGAAAATGGACTTACAAGATGAACGATGAAAGATGAATGGTGTCGGTAGAAATGAAAAAGATTTCCTGACAATTTTTATGATAAAGACAAGTCACACTGACTTACGTCAGTAAATATTAGGTACTGTTATGTTTGCAAGCTTATTTTCTTTTACATCATGTGGCTAAAATGTATTACTACCTGGCTTCACCAAGTATCGGTAAACCCTAATGATTCTACTTCATAGTCCACAATAGAACCAATCAACTAATTACAAGCTAACTAGCTGAACCTACAAAGTGGTACACCTATGTGTTCCGTGTGGTGCCGGACGTAAAAGAATAGCACCATCCCATTTCTTCCCGTGGGTGTCGTAGTAGGCGACTAAGGGTCTTACTAGAGAATGGGGAGCAGCGTTCTCTATGCATTTTACCACCATACTGCGATCGCCGATTATGACAAAGAGGGGTTTCCTTTGGGGAGGCCTATGTCCAGCAGTGGACGTCTTTCGGCTGAAACGATGAACCTACAGAGTATGTTGTCCACATCTACCATTGATACGATTACTAAGGGATTACTCAATTTCATCGAAATAACATTGCAACTGCGCAGAAGCACATAACTCTTAGCTGCATCATCTAAGGTACGGCCATCAAAACAATATTAACCTCGCAACGCTGCGTGGGTGTATTTTACAATCCCATATTAAAACTATCAGGTTCTGCCACCTCATTAACCAAAGAGTACCTTACAGACTACTCGTAAATAATGAGGGTTATGGCTATAGTTACCACGCAACTTGTCGCTAAGCCTCCGCCAGTTGTTATAAACCGCTTAAGCAAATTGTAAAAGTTTTATACCCGATAACAAGGGTTAGTGTTTCCGTTACGTTGGCACATAATACCAAAAGACAGGATCATAATTTTTGTGCTGATCTTGGGATTAAAGGAAGGAGAGGATAACAGCTTAGTAATATTGAAATTGAAGACAGCACATGTGTATTGGTTAGACCAGAAGCTACTCTAAACATACATAGTTGAAACGATTAGGCAGATGTGAATATCTATTGGTAATAAATAACTAATAAGAAAAGTACTGGAGGCAGCCAGTCAGATATAAGACACTTCTTCATCGTAGCGTGTCGATAGCAGTTGTTTACAGTCAACCCAGAATTTTCCTACAACCTTGGCACCTTAAGTAGCGTCCATCAACTCCTGTAATGTACAGACAACAGGACACGCTAAATATGAAGTGCCCCATCGTTTTTAGGACAGCACCACATTTACACTCCAGGGTGGAGTCATCT
Organism: Polymixis lichenea; assembly: GCA_949091785.1. Lineage (NCBI taxonomy): Eukaryota > Metazoa > Arthropoda > Insecta > Lepidoptera > Noctuidae > Polymixis > Polymixis lichenea. Next base: position 13,864,942 of record OX420944.1, read on the forward strand.
GTGAATCTCCACCTGAGCAAGGGGTGCGGGTTGTTCAAAAGAGATACCGAGGAACACGAGTGGGTTTTAGTCAGAAAAAGTCTGACACCTGAGCGAGAGACGGTATTTGATGATTTCCCACCCAACAAAAAAGCAGGTTTTCTTTGTTTCGGCCTACCTGAGTCGGAAGTCTATTTAATTACTAGAATACACCAATTGTGCACAGCCGACACTTCCAAAACCAAAATACTACAGATATCTGTGGCCAATAAAGCCAACGCCAATACTGCAGTATGAAATTAAGATATGAAAGACATGCCAAAACAAATTCCGCATAAAAATTTTACGCTTGCTATTTCCAGAAACAAGGTCGTGTTGATGACGTCTTTCATATCTATAAAACCTAGGCAGATATTGTTCACGTGTATATATAAATAGGAAGTAAATGGAACATTAAATATCTACAAATCCCAATGATATCTGATACTCATAGCCAATGTTTCCATTTACATTCTCTAAGCTTTGTCATAATAACATACAGCGTACTTAATAAAATGAAGGCGCAGCATGGGTAGGTCCGTCCACAGGGTGGACCCTTGACCTGATGAAGGTCGTGAGATCTGCGGGATAGGGGAGGGTGCCTATTCTCTAAACGAAGATACAGGCCCATACAAAAGTAGTTCGAAACTTGGAAGTAAATCCTTACAGCCTTTTAACTAACTTTTACAGATTGTAAGTTATGATGACGATGACATGCCATTATGGATAATAAAAAAATGAAAATACCTTTTTCAAACGGGCAAAAACACATCGGAAGTAGGGACAACTGTGAAATCGTGGTGTCATTCATGCTTAGGTCGGACCACAAACTACTGTTATGTCTGTACTGTATACAGTAATATGGAGTAGGAATCGCCCGTAAATTCGGCCGACACTACGGACTTCGTGCTTAGAGAATATAGGATCCCAGGACAGGTCGTTGTGGATGCTCGTCTTTCGGCTGAATGTTGATAAAGTAGAGCAAAATCTTCATTATTTCCAATCTTTATACCGATCTGAATAAGCTTATCTAATAGGTATTTAAGTAAGAGCTTAGATTAGTTTCAGATTTGGACATCACAGCCCATAATAAGGAATCCGCTAAAGTATGACATAAAACACCAAATTCGCAACCTGCACTTCCAATAGCACGCCTATTGAAATAAGCGATTACACAGCTCTAACAAGACAATAAAAAACCAGTAGCAACCACCTCTACTTAGAAGATAACAAGCGTGAAATTATTAGCGCAGTACGAAGTAACTTAGACAACATTTTACGTCGAGCGTAAATTTACTTAGTTGCGAACGCTTAATTACTTTACTGCAGCTAAATCACGTGTTAGACTTGTTCTTGTAACGTAATTGCGATTATTTAGATTGATTTAAATCGTTTTTATTTAGCCTACACCGTGGAAGTGATTGGGAATGGAATTGTCATACCTGAACGTACATGCCGCTAGTAAGTGATGTGCCTTTAAAAGTTTATCTACATGTGTTTATCTTAGGTAGGTAAGCAAAAACTAGGAATAACTACAGCTTTCAAACACTGGATAATATGCTACTGATTATGGTATAATTCTCTGTTCAGTTCAGAACTTGAGTCCAGCACCCTAATTGCGTAACACACGATAAATCATAATCTGTTTCATTCTGACAGTTCAACAATATTCATTGCGTTATTTACGTTGTTGAGCAGACACACTTTTCGAACATATGAAGCAATGGATTAGCAATCTGTTTCAAAATGATTCAGATTATGATTGATCGTTCGTTACGCGCAATTAGGGTGCAGGACTCCAGTGCACATCTTTACCTGAAGATTAGCTGTTAGAGTATTAATTGCGAATCACAAAACTGCTATGAGGTGGGAAGCTTTTCGTATGCTTTTCAAAATATGGATAGGTACCTCCGAAAACAAGGAGAGAAGTTGGACCTCTACCAATATAATAAACTAGCTTCAGCCCGCGACTTCGTTCGCGTCAAATTTCCTGCTCCCCGACCCACCCCGTCGCTCGCCTCGCCTGCCCGTGCGAGTACTTAGTATTCGTGACTTTTTCTCTTGCTCGGCTCCTAAGGGTCTTACTGTGATATTATATAGCTTATAGCCTTCCTCGATAAATGGGCTATCTAAAACTGAAATAATTTTTCAAATCGGACCAGTAGTTCCTGAGATTAGCACGTTCAAGCAAGCAAACAAACAAACTCTTCAGCTTTATAATATTATAATATATAATATTAATAAGTATAGATTACTCTTTATTTTAAACACCATACAAATAGCTAATGCCATAAATCACTGAGGCAATATATTCTTTCGTAAAACACCGATGCAACCAAACTTATTTGATATCTCACCAACAAGCTTATATGTAATAATTACAGCAAAAGTACCAGTTAGGTTCAACAAAACACGAAGCCAACAAGCATATTCTTGTTCGACATTTATCTAAAGCATTTCACTCGTAAATCTCCGACGATACATTTTTAATTGATAACTTTCCTATACAAAAGATATTTCAATATCAAAGGGCTCATTATTTCGGCCCAACAAAACGTAACTGTCACTAATTCATTATGTTCTATCTCATTTTAATGGAATTCTATAAAAAATAGTTGCCGCAATGATTTATGAGTGTTATCGTAACGTCGTCGGCCTGTGTTTTTTTTAACTTGCGATAAGGGAAGTAATAGAGGAAGCAGCCTGTGATTTATTGTACAGGTCAGTTAATATTTTTTCAATGAACCACTGTTTATTGGACACGCAGGCATATAAGAATTTTTGGATATAAAATTAAAATCAAAGTCATATTTATTTCCACCCACAGCTCTGATCGTTGCATGTAAATTTATTGTACCTGATAAGGTCTGATTGATTTTTGTTTACAATATTTTCCAATCGTCTTGCATTACTTCGTTGCATGAAGTAGAAGAATAATGCATACTCGCGTGGGTTCCAATATTTCGCGACGGATGTCTCGACATGCTAAAAAGACGAACAAAAAGACGGATTATGCTAATCGCCGTCCAAATTGGGCACGTTAAAGGAGAATGTAGCTAATATATTCACAGCTGCGTTTGAGTGCAGGTAAACAATAGGTTCACGAAGTCGTATGGCAAGTATTGCAAGTCCATGAATCATCAGAACACCCTCACACTTCCGCACATATTACTGCTAATTAAAACCCGGAGAGAGACCGGAGTCCCGACTGTCGTGTCTCCAATAGGGTTACCAGAAGACAAGCTTGAATGGCCGGAGAACTCTCAACAGAATGTTTCGAAGTTTTGAAGAAAATTGTCCGGAAAAGTTAGGATGGGTATTAAGTAGACATTACTGCTTGTTTTAAAATTTAAATTTGCTACTCGAAGTTAGTTTTATTTTGACAATCTGCCAGAGCCACCTGTTTGACTATGTTACCGAAATAGTCCTCTAAATTCTCATGAAGTTACTACAATTCAGCGAGGGCCATCTGGTGACCCTACCAGATAATTAAAATGCAGCAGTCCTGCAGTAACGTATCGCCACCAAACGTCACTTGCGCCATAAAACTTATACGAACACGCCTGCGATGACGCACAGACAGCTTAATGGAGGCGAGAGAATTCGACGACGAGATCTGAAGCTCAGCGATAAATAATGACGCGGAAAAAATGGATACTGTGCCTATATTTGCGTCAGGTGACTGTGTTCTGGATGAACTTGGTAAGAGATTTTGCATTGCTGATGGAGATGTTTCTTAAATTGAAGGTGCTACGGTAGTTTCTTAATTAAGTAAGTGGATGTCGTTAAATTTCGTCATGGCAAGTTCAAATCCAGTTTTAGGCTTCTACCATCTCGTGCACCATATTTCGACACTTTAATAACTTTAAGTTCTTGAGTCCATCTTACACTCTCCGCGTTTCAAATTCATTCGGCATTACGATGTTGCAAGTACTGCCAATTTGCGATCTAGTCCCTTGCCAGTATGTTAATGTGAAGCGGTTTCGAAAATAGACGCATTCTGACGAACTTCGGACATTCAGGGAACGAACACATGGCGTCATTAGGCCGTCTGTCACACTGATAAAAGGATACTGTTACGTCCACCCTACAGTAACTAAACTTGCACGAAACTTCCCTAGTAGGGCCGCCATCTATAAAGCTAATAACTCGGGACAATGAGTTTCGAAGTTATGAAGTAGCGATCGAATATTAATTTGTTCTACACACTTGAGTAAGTAATATATATCGATGGGCCATATATCAAATATATGCGTGCCCCATTGTGCGAACTTAAAGTAAGTTTATAACTTAAGCTATAAATTGTGAATGGAGAGAAGTTAATATCATTCTCTGAAGATATTAAATTTAACCTGATCCAAATATTTTATTATAAACTATAGCTTTTGCCAGCAGCTTCGCCCGCGTGGTGGTTGAAAATTATCCCGTCGGACTGTACTACCGGGATAAAAAGTATCATATGTGTTAATCCAGACTATAAACTATCTTTGTGCCACATGTCATCTAAATCCGTTTAGTAGTTTTTGCGTGAAAGAGTAACAAACATCCATCCATCCATTCATCCTCACAAACTTTCACATTTAAATTATTATGATGATGGATGTGAAAGTTTGTATATTTAGATGTTTGTTATTCAATAAGTTTGATAAATATTTCAACAACAAAAAAATTTGATAAGTATTTCACAAAAGATAGTCTGTCTGTTAAATTATAAAAACAAATAAAAAACGATGATATGACAGAAAATATGAAATTGCGCACGATTAACAATTTTGTTCTTTTATTGTTTATACGTTAATTTAAATACCTAGATTATTTATTTTTATTTAATTAATTCTTAAATTGAACTAATTAAATAAAAATAAATAGTCTGTATGTAGTTTAATTTTATTATAAGTAGGTAATCTTAATTGTATTGTTTTGCTGTGCCTGTTTACCAACATCAAATCAAGGAGAAAAGTTATTTTATTAAATTACTTTACTTTGATCTTCAATCATGTTATCTATATATATATATATATATAAAAATGAATCCCTATTTCCCTTGTTCACGGCATCACACGTGAATGGTTGTACCAATTTTGCTAATTATTTTTTTTTGTTGTTTGTTATTGTCAGGAGAAGGTTCTTATGAAAGAAAAAAATAAACAGTTCCACGTAACATTATTATATAAAATGCGAATTCAATATTCATAGTCGAGACAGGACAACGTCTGTCGGGTCAGCTAGTAAATAACTAGCTGATCGACTTTTCTTTCAACATACTTTTATAAATAATAAAAGTATGTTGAAAGAAAAGTCGATCAACATAATATGATAACTGTTTGATTAATGTTGATAATAAGTAGTCTGCTGATGCTTAAGTAGACTATGCAGATACATGTTAAAATAAAGCACAAAATAAAACAAAAACAGAGTAGAACTAATTGTTGAAAATGGACTTACAAGATGAACGATGAAAGATGAATGGTGTCGGTAGAAATGAAAAAGATTTCCTGACAATTTTTATGATAAAGACAAGTCACACTGACTTACGTCAGTAAATATTAGGTACTGTTATGTTTGCAAGCTTATTTTCTTTTACATCATGTGGCTAAAATGTATTACTACCTGGCTTCACCAAGTATCGGTAAACCCTAATGATTCTACTTCATAGTCCACAATAGAACCAATCAACTAATTACAAGCTAACTAGCTGAACCTACAAAGTGGTACACCTATGTGTTCCGTGTGGTGCCGGACGTAAAAGAATAGCACCATCCCATTTCTTCCCGTGGGTGTCGTAGTAGGCGACTAAGGGTCTTACTAGAGAATGGGGAGCAGCGTTCTCTATGCATTTTACCACCATACTGCGATCGCCGATTATGACAAAGAGGGGTTTCCTTTGGGGAGGCCTATGTCCAGCAGTGGACGTCTTTCGGCTGAAACGATGAACCTACAGAGTATGTTGTCCACATCTACCATTGATACGATTACTAAGGGATTACTCAATTTCATCGAAATAACATTGCAACTGCGCAGAAGCACATAACTCTTAGCTGCATCATCTAAGGTACGGCCATCAAAACAATATTAACCTCGCAACGCTGCGTGGGTGTATTTTACAATCCCATATTAAAACTATCAGGTTCTGCCACCTCATTAACCAAAGAGTACCTTACAGACTACTCGTAAATAATGAGGGTTATGGCTATAGTTACCACGCAACTTGTCGCTAAGCCTCCGCCAGTTGTTATAAACCGCTTAAGCAAATTGTAAAAGTTTTATACCCGATAACAAGGGTTAGTGTTTCCGTTACGTTGGCACATAATACCAAAAGACAGGATCATAATTTTTGTGCTGATCTTGGGATTAAAGGAAGGAGAGGATAACAGCTTAGTAATATTGAAATTGAAGACAGCACATGTGTATTGGTTAGACCAGAAGCTACTCTAAACATACATAGTTGAAACGATTAGGCAGATGTGAATATCTATTGGTAATAAATAACTAATAAGAAAAGTACTGGAGGCAGCCAGTCAGATATAAGACACTTCTTCATCGTAGCGTGTCGATAGCAGTTGTTTACAGTCAACCCAGAATTTTCCTACAACCTTGGCACCTTAAGTAGCGTCCATCAACTCCTGTAATGTACAGACAACAGGACACGCTAAATATGAAGTGCCCCATCGTTTTTAGGACAGCACCACATTTACACTCCAGGGTGGAGTCATCTGTGAATCTCCACCTGAGCAAGGGGTGCGGGTTGTTCAAAAGAGATACCGAGGAACACGAGTGGGTTTTAGTCAGAAAAAGTCTGACACCTGAGCGAGAGACGGTATTTGATGATTTCCCACCCAACAAAAAAGCAGGTTTTCTTTGTTTCGGCCTACCTGAGTCGGAAGTCTATTTAATTACTAGAATACACCAATTGTGCACAGCCGACACTTCCAAAACCAAAATACTACAGATATCTGTGGCCAATAAAGCCAACGCCAATACTGCAGTATGAAATTAAGATATGAAAGACATGCCAAAACAAATTCCGCATAAAAATTTTACGCTTGCTATTTCCAGAAACAAGGTCGTGTTGATGACGTCTTTCATATCTATAAAACCTAGGCAGATATTGTTCACGTGTATATATAAATAGGAAGTAAATGGAACATTAAATATCTACAAATCCCAATGATATCTGATACTCATAGCCAATGTTTCCATTTACATTCTCTAAGCTTTGTCATAATAACATACAGCGTACTTAATAAAATGAAGGCGCAGCATGGGTAGGTCCGTCCACAGGGTGGACCCTTGACCTGATGAAGGTCGTGAGATCTGCGGGATAGGGGAGGGTGCCTATTCTCTAAACGAAGATACAGGCCCATACAAAAGTAGTTCGAAACTTGGAAGTAAATCCTTACAGCCTTTTAACTAACTTTTACAGATTGTAAGTTATGATGACGATGACATGCCATTATGGATAATAAAAAAATGAAAATACCTTTTTCAAACGGGCAAAAACACATCGGAAGTAGGGACAACTGTGAAATCGTGGTGTCATTCATGCTTAGGTCGGACCACAAACTACTGTTATGTCTGTACTGTATACAGTAATATGGAGTAGGAATCGCCCGTAAATTCGGCCGACACTACGGACTTCGTGCTTAGAGAATATAGGATCCCAGGACAGGTCGTTGTGGATGCTCGTCTTTCGGCTGAATGTTGATAAAGTAGAGCAAAATCTTCATTATTTCCAATCTTTATACCGATCTGAATAAGCTTATCTAATAGGTATTTAAGTAAGAGCTTAGATTAGTTTCAGATTTGGACATCACAGCCCATAATAAGGAATCCGCTAAAGTATGACATAAAACACCAAATTCGCAACCTGCACTTCCAATAGCACGCCTATTGAAATAAGCGATTACACAGCTCTAACAAGACAATAAAAAACCAGTAGCAACCACCTCTACTTAGAAGATAACAAGCGTGAAATTATTAGCGCAGTACGAAGTAACTTAGACAACATTTTACGTCGAGCGTAAATTTACTTAGTTGCGAACGCTTAATTACTTTACTGCAGCTAAATCACGTGTTAGACTTGTTCTTGTAACGTAATTGCGATTATTTAGATTGATTTAAATCGTTTTTATTTAGCCTACACCGTGGAAGTGATTGGGAATGGAATTGTCATACCTGAACGTACATGCCGCTAGTAAGTGATGTGCCTTTAAAAGTTTATCTACATGTGTTTATCTTAGGTAGGTAAGCAAAAACTAGGAATAACTACAGCTTTCAAACACTGGATAATATGCTACTGATTATGGTATAATTCTCTGTTCAGTTCAGAACTTGAGTCCAGCACCCTAATTGCGTAACACACGATAAATCATAATCTGTTTCATTCTGACAGTTCAACAATATTCATTGCGTTATTTACGTTGTTGAGCAGACACACTTTTCGAACATATGAAGCAATGGATTAGCAATCTGTTTCAAAATGATTCAGATTATGATTGATCGTTCGTTACGCGCAATTAGGGTGCAGGACTCCAGTGCACATCTTTACCTGAAGATTAGCTGTTAGAGTATTAATTGCGAATCACAAAACTGCTATGAGGTGGGAAGCTTTTCGTATGCTTTTCAAAATATGGATAGGTACCTCCGAAAACAAGGAGAGAAGTTGGACCTCTACCAATATAATAAACTAGCTTCAGCCCGCGACTTCGTTCGCGTCAAATTTCCTGCTCCCCGACCCACCCCGTCGCTCGCCTCGCCTGCCCGTGCGAGTACTTAGTATTCGTGACTTTTTCTCTTGCTCGGCTCCTAAGGGTCTTACTGTGATATTATATAGCTTATAGCCTTCCTCGATAAATGGGCTATCTAAAACTGAAATAATTTTTCAAATCGGACCAGTAGTTCCTGAGATTAGCACGTTCAAGCAAGCAAACAAACAAACTCTTCAGCTTTATAATATTATAATATATAATATTAATAAGTATAGATTACTCTTTATTTTAAACACCATACAAATAGCTAATGCCATAAATCACTGAGGCAATATATTCTTTCGTAAAACACCGATGCAACCAAACTTATTTGATATCTCACCAACAAGCTTATATGTAATAATTACAGCAAAAGTACCAGTTAGGTTCAACAAAACACGAAGCCAACAAGCATATTCTTGTTCGACATTTATCTAAAGCATTTCACTCGTAAATCTCCGACGATACATTTTTAATTGATAACTTTCCTATACAAAAGATATTTCAATATCAAAGGGCTCATTATTTCGGCCCAACAAAACGTAACTGTCACTAATTCATTATGTTCTATCTCATTTTAATGGAATTCTATAAAAAATAGTTGCCGCAATGATTTATGAGTGTTATCGTAACGTCGTCGGCCTGTGTTTTTTTTAACTTGCGATAAGGGAAGTAATAGAGGAAGCAGCCTGTGATTTATTGTACAGGTCAGTTAATATTTTTTCAATGAACCACTGTTTATTGGACACGCAGGCATATAAGAATTTTTGGATATAAAATTAAAATCAAAGTCATATTTATTTCCACCCACAGCTCTGATCGTTGCATGTAAATTTATTGTACCTGATAAGGTCTGATTGATTTTTGTTTACAATATTTTCCAATCGTCTTGCATTACTTCGTTGCATGAAGTAGAAGAATAATGCATACTCGCGTGGGTTCCAATATTTCGCGACGGATGTCTCGACATGCTAAAAAGACGAACAAAAAGACGGATTATGCTAATCGCCGTCCAAATTGGGCACGTTAAAGGAGAATGTAGCTAATATATTCACAGCTGCGTTTGAGTGCAGGTAAACAATAGGTTCACGAAGTCGTGTGGCAAGTATTGCAAGTCCATGAATCATCAGAACACCCTCACACTTCCGCACGTATTACTGCTAATTAAAACCCGGAGAGAGACCGGAGTCCCGACTGTCGTGTCTCCAATAGGGTTACCAGAAGACAAGCTTGAATGGCCGGAGAACTCTCAACAGAATGTTTCGAACTTTTGAAGAAAATTGTCTAGAAAAGTTACAATGGGTTTTAAGTAGACATTACTGCTTGTTTTAAAATTTAAATATGCTACTCGAAGTTAGTTTTATTTTGACAATCTGCCAGAGCCACCTGTTTGACTATGTTACCGAAATAGTCCTCTAAATTTTCATGAAGTTACTACAATTCAGCGAGGGCCATCTGGTGACCCTACCAGATAATTAAAATACAGCAGTCCTGCAGTAACGTATCGCCCCCAAACGTCACTTGCGCCATAAAACTTATACGAACACGCCTGCGATGACGCACAGACAGCTTAATGGAGGCGAGAGAATTCGACGACGAGATCTGAAGCTCAACGATAACTAATGACGCGAAAAAAATGGATACTGTGCCTATATTTGCATCAGGCGACTGTGTTCTGGATGAACTTGGTAAGAGATTTTGCATTGCTGATGGATATGTTTTTTAAATTGAAGGTGCTACGATAGTTTGTTAATTAAGTAAGTAAGGAGGATTTCGTTAAATTTCGTCATGGCAAGTTCAAATCCAGTTTTAGGCTTCTACCATCACGTGCACCATATTTCGAAACTTTAATAACTTTAAGTTCTTGAGTCCATCTTACACTCTCCGCGTTTCAAATTCATTCGGCATTACGATGTTGCAAGTACTGCCAATTTGTGGATCCAGTCCCTTGCCAGTATGTTAATGTGAAGCGGTTTCGAAAATAGACGCATTCTGACGAACTTCGGACATTCAGGGAACGAACACATGGCGTCATTAGGCCGTCTGTCACACTGATAGAAGGATACTGTTACGTCCACCCTACAGTAACTAAACTTGCACGAAACTTCCCTAGTAGGGCCGCCATCTATAAAGCTAATAACTTGGGACAATGAGTTTCGAAGTTATGAAGTAGCGATCGGATATTAATTTGTTCTACACACTTGAGTAAGTAATATATATCGATGGGCCATATATCAAATATATGCGTGCCCCATTTTGCGAACTTAAAGTAAGTTTATAACTTAAGCTATAAATTGTTAATGGAGAGAAGTTAATATCATTCTCTGAAGATATTAAATTTAACCTGATCCAAATATTATATTATAAACTATAGCTTTTGCCAGCAGCTTCGCCCGCGTGGTGGTTGAAAATTATCCCGTCGGACTGTACTACCGGGATAAAAAGTATCATATGTGTTAATCCAGACTATAAACTATCTTTGTGCCACATGTCATCTAAATCCGTTTAGTAGTTTTTGCGTGAAAGAGTAACAAACATCCATCCATCCATTCATCCTCACAAACTTTCACATTTAAATTATTATGATGATGGATGTGAAAGTTTGTATGTTTAGATGTTTGTTATTCAATAAGTTTGATAAATATTTCAACAACAAAAAAATTTGATAAGTATTTCACAAAAAATAGTCTGTCTGTTAAATTATAAAAACAAATAAAAAACGATGATATGACAGAAAATATGAAATTGCGCACGATTAACAATTTTGTTCTTTTATTGTTTATACGTTAATTTAAATACCTAGATTATTTATTTTTATTTAAGTAGTTCATAAATTGGACTACTTACTTAAATAAAAATAAATAATCTGTGTGTAGTTTAATTTTATTAGAAGTAGGTAATCTTAATTTTATTGTTTTGCTGTGCCTGGTCTTGACATGAAAAAGTCCCGACAGATGGCAACCGTACTTATAGAATAAACGTTGCGTTTAAGAAAGCCGCCAAACCCGTGGGCGGGCCCTATAGGCACCGCCTGAGTCACTAAGTGCTTCTCCAAACAACTACAATAACGCAAACGCGACGGTTTGCGTAACAGTTACGTGTGAAAGTCCAAATCAGGGTACTGATACCGATAACCTAACGTTACTTCACTTAAAAGGACTGGTGATAAATAGTGAGAACATTTTAAGACTAGATAAAGCGCTTTAAGTACTTACTTAACGCTTTCACAAAACATTTAGTTCCGTACTACTATCGCCGATCGCGTAATAAATTCTTCGGAAATAAAAGATAAGAAGTCTAAAATATTCTTCAATAAATCTTCTTTGTTTATTTTCCTGACTTTTAGTATCTTTTCTATTTATTTTTCTATCTTCAACTAATTCGAGTGGAAGATTCGACAGTCATAAAAGAGTAGTCAAGTTTAAGGCCAGTGTTTACGTGACAAGTTTTATTACTGTTCGAATTTAAATGGAAGGAGCAGACTCCCAATCGAATGTGTATAAGGAAAAGCAGACGAATATTACTTTGAGACGACAAAGACAATGTAGAGTACACGAATAAATAAAAAGACATCGAACGTTCCGTCTAGTAAACAAACATCTCATCGTAACAAAGTTAAGTCGGTCCGTCAATCGGTCCAATATATTTTATTCATGAAACTGATCCTGCTGAATTCACAACACTTCTTTGAATACGGTTATTCTGTCTCCATATATTTTGTCTGCAGGACAAGACACTTATTCCGGAATAGATAGCGACTACATTTCCTTTTGTCTCCCAAAAATACAATGAAAGATTACCATAAACACCCTTGCCTATCGTGGGAAAAAACAAGCATTTGTCACGGCAAATACACTATGTTATACTTACACAACTTTTCATTTCGGACCCCTACACAACAGACAAAACCCATTAGGTGTGTGATAATGCAAGTTCATCGTGGCACAGGTATTGTTTAGTGTTGCCAGCGGAACAAAGCCGTTGGGTTGCCGTCTCATCTACGGACCTATTACGATCCATTGTTGAGGAAGCATGTACAAAATTAAAATGCAGCATTGTCTGAGCTCGCACGCCAACCTATCGGTGTTTTGTTTTAGTAAACAGTGAGATAAGTTGCTTCGTTTGGAGACAGTGTTATTCATAATGTTCACGCAATGGGTTTGTACAAGTTGGTAAGCTATGGACAAACGGTGCTACTACTAATACTTTCAGTATTCACTGAGTTCAGTTCACTAAGGCCGTGGCTAAATAATAATAGCTGTACGGGATGATCGAAGGCAGGGGTGCGGGTTGTTCGAAAGAGATACCGTGACCCCTGGCACACAGGCAACTGAAGGAACACGGGTGGGTTTTAGTCAGTAAAAGTCTGACAGGCCCTCCTGCTCCACCCAGAGCTTGAGAGATTTGATAATTCCAACCAAAAAAAAAGGTTAAGCTAAGCTTGCCGCGGTCGTTTTATGGATGGGTGATCATCTTTCCATACCAAGACACCTCCGTGCGTCGATATTTTTGACGGTCGTTACGGGTCGTTAGAAGACTGAAAGTTATGACAACCAGTCTTACCCAGTTACCCAGTAACTGGGTTGAGGAGGTCAGATAGGCAGTCGCAAAATGCATCCGGTTAGATTGGCAACCGACCTCGACATAGTTGATAAAAGGCTAGGGACATGATGAGTTAGCAGTAAGCTGCGCTTCCCTATATTCTTAAGATTACTCTCACGGAAGGGTGTCTGATTTACACCACCAATGGTGCCATGAAACCATATATAAATATCTGTAGAAAAAAGGTAGCTACTAAACCACGAACCCATGAAAAATACAGTTCAAAAGTAGATATACAAGGGTTACATCCAAGTCCACAAGTTTGCATGCAAGAACTTAACAATCAATACACAATTTAAATTTTAAGTACGAAAAGTTCCGAAGTAACGGCATCGTGCAATTTTCTTTCGAGCAACTTATAAAATGTGAACTCCCCTCGGCCGGTCGAGCAAGTTTAAATTGCCCTCTTCTTTTTTCACTATCTTTCCTTCCACTCACTTTTTCCTATTTAAACTTTTCCGTTTTATTTTAGAACCGACCACGACTTGTAACAACGTACGATTTTTATCGCATTTTGTGTTCGAGACTAGATGTTTATAGAATATTCAACAGTATCGTTTGTCCCTGTTATGGGGTCGAAATAGTGCTAGTGATACATCGATGGGCAGGTAACATATTATTCGTAAAAATAATGTAAAAGGAACCTTGACAAACATATAAAACATCTGAAAAATTTAGCTCTAGAAGTGTAGAACATACAACCACTTGTCACAATAATTCATAGAATTATACTACTGAGTTTTGAATAATTATGCGGGTACATAACAAAAAGTTTCTTCAAAACAATCCAAAAGGCTTTACCAGAAATCAAACACTTATTAGCAAAGTCAAGTAAACAGTTCCTATAGCCGCACTTATCCCATGTAGAATAGTCGTTAGATTTCGATTGCTCTCTTCTCGAGCACTCTTGATTTAATCGTCGAGATTCGAGCATTAACACCGAGTCAGGTGCTTGAAGAGCACTTTGCAAATATGTTCCGTTAGTCTTTTTGTACAGAAAGGTTCTTGGAAATACTTTAATGAGACATGTGGATTTTGTAGGCGATTGTGAGAGAAACATTATTACCATACATGTCTCGTGAGATATGATCATGATTATTAATGTTGGTTATGTATGTAGAGATGTTATTTTTAATCTTGTATTTAGAATTGTTTATATATTTTTTTACATTATTCTCACATATAGAAGCAACAAGAATAATGTTCCCAAGATTTTGTAATATTTCAACTTGATTTTAAAAGAGTGTCCGTGGAGTTTCTTGCTCGTTCTTCTCCATAAAGATCTACGTTTTGGAATGGGCAACTAGCTTCAACTATGCAACTGATCGACTTTTTGACAATTCAAAAGTGCCTGGAAATGGTTAAATTGAAATAAATGCTTTGAGTTTGAGTTTGATAGACACATTTGTAAGTTTTTGGTCATCAAGGTGTTGATCAACATTGTATGGAAAGCGTCAAGACTTTATCTAAAAAAAACAAAAAAAAATGAAAAACTGCGTAATTGGTAAGCCAATAACATAAATAACACCGCGCCTGTAAAGGGTTAGGCAGAGATACACCTTTAGTAGGTACACCCAAATTTCCCAAGTAATGTTTTAGTCTCCTGTAACGGGCGTGCCTATTACAAACTAAGAAATTATGAAGAAATACAACACATATTATTTGTTCAACATTCACTTAGAGCAGTTTAACTCAAAATCAACATGCTGTCAGTATCTACCCACACTCGCATAAATACACTCCAGTAATGCATTTCACTTAGTCAAAACAAAGATGGGTATAATTTGTTCGATGCGTTCGCTAAATGAACGCAAACTGCCCGAGGTACAGTATGTTTTAAGGGAGAAAATAAAATTTTAAACAAAGACTCGTAATGTAAACCCTTTCTGACCCCACACGGGTACAGTTTGGCACCATAACATAACATGAGCTATAAAACGTGTGTATGAAATCGGTAGGACGGTGTTACCCCTTTTGTATCTCTGTTTCCCCTAGAATAAGGGTTCGACTTAAAGAATGGTTGTTCTCTTAGAAATTCTGTAGGTACCTACTGTCTTCCTTTTGTTTTTTCTTCCAAAAATAGTTTGTCTTGTTTACAACATCAACATCAGAAAGTATTGCGTAAGATATGTATATTTAACATGCTGAAATGCAAATAGTAGGCTGTTTATTGAATTTCCTCTTGTTACCTTATAAAAATTGTAAATGCAGTAGTATGTGTATCAAATTCTAAAGTTACTCTACAGGCTTGTTATAGGTAACTTACTGCCATTAGAAACTCAATTAAAAATTAAATGGTCTTTTTCAGTAGTTAATTAACCGATTTAAAGTTTTCCTGTTTTTAACTCCCTGTTTTCTAAATTAGGAAGACCAAGGGAAACTTTTTTCGTATGGCAACTCAGAGTATATTGTGCCGAGTGGCACCACAATTTGCGTATCCACCTTGCCGTCAAAACTCGCCGGTTGCCATGGCAACCCCCTCTGCGGTCCGCGCCGTGCATTCAGCACTGTTTTGAAATTTTCCCTGAACTCGTTGTTTAATCCGCATTAAAATAATAAAACGGCCCAATGTTTTGCCTCTCTGTGTACTGGCCAGCGATATTAAGTTGTTAAAATATCTGCCATATATCCGGAACGTCGGAATGAAAAGCAGGTTTTATTGGTTTGCTATTTTTAAAATGAGTCAACAAACGAACGTGTATTTTATTCATTACACTTTTTTTGGTTCATTTCATACACAACATAATGTGGAGTATGTTTTTACGGTTATTACCAAGACAAATAATAAAGTCTTTTCACTACAGACAGTTTTAGACACGCAAGACTATTTTTATGGCCGTCTTCTCCAAATATTTGCCTGCAAAACTGCAGCTTAGAACTTTGTACTGCGTTTGCTTTGGATAAAGGCGAAGTAATTTCGTCGAGAACACATGGTGCATAACAATTGGTGTTAGAGAACAACATGAGCGCTAATACGACGGTTCTGTCGAAATGGACCGTTAAACTCCACGGTTCGAGACGAATACGAGTGCTCCAAAATACGCCAAGCGGTAATAGAAATGGTACAAGTAAATTGTTATTGACGTGTATATTGAAACGTGCAGGTGATTTCGAGAATTAGTGCTGTGTTATTTGAAAAGTTATTTGATTTGGGGTGAAATATGTTCTAATATTCAGCTGTTCGGTATCAGATTATAAGTTGGTCCGTAGATGGGTGACCATCTCTTCATACCAAGACCTCTCCGTGCCTCGGATAGCACATTAAGCCATTGGTCCCGGTTGTCATTCGTAGATCTTTGACAGACGTTACGAGTCGTCAGAAGCCCAAAAGTCTGACAACCAGTCTTAGCAAGGGGTATCGTCTTACCCAGTAACAGGGTTGTGAAGGTCAGATAGGCAGTCGCTCCATGTAAAATACTGGAATTTAGCTGCATCCGTTAGATACGAAGCCGACCCCAACATAGTCTGAAAAGACTAGGCAGATAGATGATGATCGTTAAGTCGCGTTCGGATGGCCGCAGCATTTAAGGTGAATCTAGTTCACATTTTTTCCATACAAACTTCGAGAGTGTGCACTCACTTTTTAATGTACCAATGTACATCAAAAACAACAACACAACACAACACAACACTCCAATGTGGGAAAATGTACATCTAAAATTAAACATGGTATGGTTTTGTCTCATTATTAATATTGTCTGTACGGAAACAGAATACTAAAATAAAAAGTCATTAAAAAGTTAGGAGCCAACAAAGATTCGTTTTTCTGCTTGTTTAACTTAACTTTGGGCATCTTTAAGTAATAAAAGAAGTGTAAAATTTCAAAAACTAAGTCGGTACTGACAAAGATCAAATAACGAAAAGTTCAATTAATTTTATTGGTTATTAATTTATGCAGGGGTTTATTCATAAAACCCGATCTTCCGAGGGACTTTTCTGAATATTTTACTAAAAATGATGCTGCATCTCACTCAATAACGTTTTGCGTGTAGACTAGCGTCTAACTGCTCATCACTAACACTACCTCTGTTAGACACAATGCCTGGTGAGACAGCATGCTTTTTAGCCAGGCCCACCAGTGAGTTCGAGCCCGCGACTGGATTCCCCTTAAGGGTTAATAGTGACAGTTTTGACTAAACTCCAATATTATGTAACAAAAGTTTTTTTTATTGTTATGATTAGTATCTCATTGATTATACCTACTTGATGACGTTGCCCAATTCGAAATCAAATTCGTTCAATTGGGAAAAAATATTGCCTCTTCAATTAATAATTTAACAATGTACCAAAACCAACTTAACCAACTGCAAGGAAACTTCATAAAAAAGTAAATTACATTACCTGACTTCTTCAATATTTCAGCAAGTAGCCTCTTTTATGACACGTAGGGGAAGAGTAGGTAAGCAGGGGTGACTTATTCGTAGTCGGGATCACGAGATCAAGAGACTAAAACCAAAAGAAAAAGGTATCATGGATTGGTACGTTTTTGTTATGAATTTCTATTAATTTTCAGACCAGTGGAAACGGGTAGATGTAAGTACTTACATGCCTGAGCCCTATTTTGTATAACTGGAAACGCGACTTATTTGTAAAAAAAAGACAAAATTGCCTATTTTTACGACAAGTGTTGTTTAATAAAGGAGAAAACGAATACCACATTCACTATCTTCGAATGTTCAATTTTGACGTAAAACCAACCGACAATGTAATTTTTATTATTACGTAATAAGGTATACATTAGATTGCGAATAAATGCTGAAACTTTGATCAAACATTGTCAAATTGTGGCCTGTCGGTTTTATTATATAGGCCCTAGCATGTCAACTTATTAGTTGGCACTAGGTACTGACCTACATACATGATACATTGATAATAGGCATTCGATTAACCATGTAGGTACGTTATGTTAAAGGCGCCCAAGAGACTTGATCACTACTGACTACATATTATCAAACATTGTTCTGCCAAGGGTGCAGGTTGTTCGAAAGAGATACCGTGGCCCCTGGCACATAGGCAACTGAGGGACACGGGTGGGTTTTAGTGAGTAAAAGTCAGACACGAAGAGCGGCAAAACTTATTTGATGATTTCCGCCAAAAAAAAATCCCTCGACGCCTCTGTTTGTCTGTCTGATCGCGATAAACTCAGAAACGACTGCACGGATTTTCATGCGGTTTTCACCAATTAATAGACTGAGTGATTCATGAGGAAGGTTTTTTTTTTTTTTTCTTCTGGGTGGGAAATCATCAAATAACTTCTCCCGCTCTGGGTGGAGCGGGAGGGCGTGTCAGACTTTTACTGACTAAAACCCACCCGTGTTCCCTCAGTTGCCTGTGTGCCAGGGGCGGCGGTATCTCTTTCGAACAACCCGCACCCCCGGCAGGCATCGGCCCTTGCGGGCCCTTCTGTTGCTGCTGACATCTCTTTGAGGCGCGCGTGGAACACAACGCGCCGTCGACCCGGGCTTGGTCCTTACCGGACAGCGAGGTACCCATTACTCGCCGTCCGCAAGCCCGTGCCTACGGTGGCCGGGAATCAGCCTGGGATTCCCGACGCCCAGGGCGTCTCCTGCGAAGGCCACGGCTGTGAGGGCGCATGTACTGCATCTCCCTCACGTGCGCCGCCTCCCTCTTTGCGAGCATAACTGCTTCGCTGAAGGAGGCGACTGCCAGCCATGCCCTCTCGCTCCGTACCATGGCCTGGACCAGGGTCGGACGCGAGAGATCGCCGCCGATCACCTCCACGAGGACACGGCGTTGCTCCGCCCAAGCTGGGCAGACCTCCACCGTATGCTCCACCGTGTCCTCTGGGCGATCTTCGCAATGGAAACACCCGGGCGTTTCCTCCCGCCCTATCCGAAACAGGAACCTCCCGAAACAGCCATGTCCGGTGAGGACCTGTGTCAGGCGGAAGGTGAGGACGCCATGCCGCCTCTCAAGCCACTCCTCAAAGAGGGGACTTACCGCCGCAATCGCGGCGTGCCCATTCATGAGGAAGGTTTAGGTGTATATTTTGTTAAGGTTTTGTGCAACGCGGGCGAAGCCGCTTCCAGGAGCTAGTTGATAATAAATCAATTTAAATAAGATCAATTTCATAAAATTGATGGTCTCCTTACTAAAGAATGACAATGAAAGGTTTGTCCACCAAACAACGGATAAATGTTTTGTCTACTAACGACTTATATTATGTCTCTAACTTGCATACAATGATGGTGAACAGTGATTCAAGACGGCAACAATTTACGATGTCATTTTGTTGACAGAATTCCATCAAAATATTTAGTTACCCGTTGGATATTGGTTGCAGTGGCTCGTACACGTGTCTCTAAAATAATGCAGCAATGTTAGCTCGGAATCCTGTATTAGCTAATTCGGTTCTAAAGATACAGCCCTTTGACTGACGGATAGACAGACGTTTAGGCTTAGTAATAGGTTTTCCTTGACATCCTAAAACTAGCCACGAAAGCAGCGAGTTAATACATTGATTAAGGTCGCTGCACACAGCGGGCGCGGTGCGGCGGGACGGGACAGCGACGCAACGCCACACAGAGCCGTCCCGCTCGCACGACGCGACGCGACGGCTCTGTGTGGCGTCGTCCGTAATATCTAGTATATTACAACTGCTCAGCGTCGCGTCGCCGCACACTGGTCCCAAATTAAAAAAAAGTGGACATTGATAGTAGACCGCTGATATTTTTTTTTATTGTTGATATAATGATAACAGATAAGGCAAAAAAATATTATTGTCCTACTTCAAATACTTTTCTCTATAAAAAATATTTCTTTTTTTTTTTGTATGGGAGTGATTACATTTTACTCAATTTCTCAAAAACCTTAAGCGATGTCGAGATGGCATTCACATATGTTAGAAAACTAATAATTCTGAGTATTTGGCTCGAAGAAACTTATTGCTTATCTCTGCGTACTTTCGAGATAATAGTGACAGAAAATAACAATTTTTTTTAATGTTAATTGTTCGCTTTTTTTTAATCATAGCCTTACTCATATCGCAATAGGTCCGCTGGCCAGCAAAATGGAGCTTCGACGCGAGTTTTCCGGGATAACAAGATGGCCGCCTCTCATGACGTAACGTAATACGGTCACGAATCGCGCGCGTACACCTCACTCAGTGTACAACTAAATGTGGTTGCGATAAGACGTGTCCTTATTTTTTCTGTGCGCTTGAAGAAATGCTTGTTGTTTGTTTGTTTTGTTATTGTTGTATTTTGAATATTTGGATTTTAAAATCAAATAATTTTTGTTTGTCTTTCTTTCGTCGAATTTGTTTTCGTAATTTTTTTTTGTTAAAATCAAAGTCACTTTGTCTTTGATATCTTTGATTCTAATTTGTTTTCAATTTTCCTTAAAATTATAATATGTCCGCATTTGTCACCAACTTAGACTTATACGTTGTTCTTAAATCAGGAGGTGGTTTTAAAAATGTCGAATTTTTATTTAATGCCCTTATTGAACGTATTGGTGTTGAATTGTCTTCCGAAGATTTGAGTAATATTAAATTATTTTGTCGTAATTTTTCAAGTAATATCTCAAAAAGATGGTCTGCTTCCAGTAGAGCTCAAAAGACCTTTCTTAACAAAAATTCAGACTGGTTACAATCCCAAATAGTTTGGCCAAAATGTCAAAATATCGATTTAAGCAGCATTTTTAAAGTTGCCGAGGAAGTAATTCCAAATTTCGAAACGCAAGTGGATACTCATCAATTAAGTTATGGTACAAGTAAAAAACCATTTGTTGATATATCTGATAAACAGAAGAAAAGGCGTTCTCTAACACTTCTAGATCACACAGAGGAGGAATTAGTTTATGCTTTATGTGCCAAATTAAAAGAGTCTAAAAAAACAAAATTAGCAGCTATATTAAACGAACTCAGCCAAAACAAGGAAAAATGTGAGATGGTATATGATGTACTATTCGCTAAAAAGACTGACAAACCGTGTTTACCAGATGATAAAACGTTAGCGCTTTACACCTCAACAAATTTGTCAAAATGGCAATATCGAAATTTAAGAACTATTCTTGCTTCAGAGAAAATGTATGGTCTTCCATCCTATCAAAAGCTCCTGGAAGCTAAAAAAACTTGTTATCCTCCAGAGTCAGACATAACTGTAACTGAATCTGATGCTAAGATAAGAGTTCAATCGCTTCTAGATTTGACAACTAATAGGATATTAAAAACAATTCAGCACAACTCTGCCGACAAAAAATCGCTAAAACTAATAAGCAAATGAGGTTTTGACGGGTCATCTTCTCAAAGTAATTATAAACAAAAGTCACACTCCGACACTAAAATTGACGATTCTTCAGTTTTCATGATTAGTTTGGTTCCGCTTCGTTTGGAAGAAGAGAGTGGTACTATCTTGTGGCAAAATCCTGCTCCCTCTTCAACAAACTATTGTCGTCCAATTGGCTTTATATTTGCAAAAGAAACAAATGAATTGATAAAGAAGGAAAGTGCATCCTTAGAGGAAGAAATTCGTAATCTTGTTCCCACAATTGTAGATAATTTTGATATTAAACATGATTTGTACATGACTATGATTGATGGGAAAATTTCTACTGTGATTTCCAATACTTCTTCTGCAGCTGTTTGTAATATTTGCAATACCCCACCTAGCAAAATGAATGACTTGGACTTTGTATCCAAAAGACTCATCAGAGAAGATATGTATAAATATGGTCTGTCTTCGCTTCATATGTGGATAAGATGTATGGAATGTATTTTACACATTTCGTACAACTTAGACTTCAAAAAGTGGGCTGCACGAAAAGAAGATAAATTGTTAAAAGAAATTAAAAAGAATTTGACACAAGAAGAATTCCGGGAAAGAACTGGTTTGTTAATTGACATAGTAAAACAGGGATTTGGTACAACCAATGACGGTAACACGGCAAGAAGGTTTTTTGAAAATTATGAAGTATCTGCTGAAATAACGGGTATCCACCCTGATTTAATCAAGAGATTTGCAGTCATTTTACAAACAATTTCATCTGGTCAACTTATTAATACCAACTTGTTTAGGGAATATTGTAAAGAAACAGCAATGCTATATGTAAACTTATATCCATGGTATTACATGCCTTCAAGTGTCCATAAATTGTTGATACACGGTGCTGATATTTGTGAAAATTTCTCCTTTATTCCGATAGGCATGCTTTCCGAAGAAGCTTCCGAAGCGAGGAATAAAGATTTCCGGAATGTTAGAATGGCACATACAAGAAAAATCGGTAGAGTTCAGACTAATTTAGACATTATCCACAGCTTTCTAATTAGCTCAGATCCTTACATCAGCCATATCAAACCAAAGTTTGCTCGTTTACATAAACAGTTGTTTCCAGAGGCTAGTGCTTTGATCTTGAACAATGAATTGCTTTCGTTGGAAAACGAGGAAATAGAGATTTCTCAAGAGAATATAGACCCAAATATTAATCTTTCACCATAATATTTTTTCAGAATCGTTTGTGAACATATTCAACTTTATGTTTGCAGCTTAATATGTCTTCATTTTGATTGTTTTTTAGAACTGATGAAAGTACTCCTTCAGAAAGGTCATAGCTTTTCAGTCATTAGTGAGCCCCCATAACCTCTTTTACAGAGAAGTCTCTTTTTACTTATTTGACATTACGCATACATTATAATTATGTGCTAAAGTAAGGCTATGATTAAAAAAAAGCAAAAAATTAACATTAAAAAAAAATGTTATTTTCTGTCACTATTATCTCGAAAGTACGCAGAGATAAGCAATAAGTTTCTTCGAGCCAAATACTCAGAATTATTAGTTTTCTAACATATGTGATTGCCATCTCGACATCGCTTAAAGTTTTTGAGAAATTGAGTAAAATGTAATCGCTCCCATGCAAAAAAAAAGAAATATTTTTTTTACAGAAAAGTATTTGAAGTAGGACAATAACATTTTTTTGCCTTATCTGTTATCATTGTATCAACAATAAAAAAAAATATCAGCGGTCTACTATCAATGTCCACTTTTTTTTAATTTGGGACCAGTGTGCGCCGTCCCGTCCCGCCGCGCGGCACCCACTGTGTGCTGAGACCTTTAAGTTGTCGACCAGAAGTCATCGACGAATTTTTCGAACATAATCATGAAGCAGTGGATTAGGAATTTGAGACTTGTCGCTAACTAATAACAGCCGCACAAATCGATTAGGGTTAAGCTACGCTTGCCGCGGTTGGTCCGTAGATGGGTGACCATCGTAAAATACCAAGTCGCCTCCGTGCCTCGGAAAGCACGTTAAGCCGTTGGTCCCGACTACAATTCGTGGGTCTTTGACAGGCGCTACGGGTCGACAGAAGCTCGAAAGTCTGACAGTCTAACCAAGGGCGTATCGTGTTACCCAATAACTGGGTTGTGGAGGTCAGATAGGCTCCATGTAAAATACGGTTAGACTGGAAGCTGACCCCAACATAGTTGGAAAAAGGCTAGACAGATGATTAGGAATTTCCTCTAAAATCCTTGGGATTTCGAAAGGAAGTGTGTAATGCAATTTGGGTGTAGGTTAGCTTATGACATCAACAAAGGCAATTTCTAGCAAACACTAGGCTAGTGACGTGTCCCTACACATCAAATGAAGTTATTTCCTTATCCCTTTCGGCATCACACGCAATTGTGACGTAGTCAGTGCATGATGGCTACATGGCGCTAATGCATGCGTTTTCAAGTGGGTTCGACGCACTTCATATCAACTCTGCGTCATTCTCATTAGAAACAACAAACTTATCAATAATGTTAAAAGACACTTTCGTTTAAAGTTAGTAAAACAAAGTCTTGAAATCTGGACCTTTAGCAAAATATTGTGTGCAAATAACTTATAGTAAAAGTTGTAAAAACAGGATCAAATAAAATTGGCAAACAAAACTCCGTAGACTGACAAAATAAAAACATTAAAAAAAAATGTTTTTTGGTGTCAATAACCGTCGATGGTTTTGTTACTGGAAGTACAAGTTGAAGAAATCGTTTTTTTTTTGTTTTATCGTGTTTCGATACCTAACGATACCCATCACTTCCGTGAAGTTAACACAAAGAAAACTAGTCACTACTTGCGGTTGATGATCCCAAAAAGAAGAATTTATTTGTTTTATGTTTGATCATGTTTAGATATCGATAGTCGAACTCGATATCCATAACGTCTGTGGTTTCGCTAGCTATTTGACCCTGTATAACTCTATGGATTTCCATAAATGCTGCTTTTGGAAAAGTTTTTCTGAAAGCATCATTTCAGTTTCAATTGAAAACGGAACATTATGTTTAAGCTTGGTAAGAAAAACTCTTTGGTATTTTTTTGGGTGTGTTATGGTCGTAGTTATGCTAAGGCCGGTCGTTTTGGGGGACTGTTTTAAGTATGTAATTTCGACGTTCAAAAAGTGCTGACACCAGCCTAGTTTGAATAAATGACTTTTGATTTGAGTTTTTTTATAACGTCAATTGACCACACATAACTAAACATTATATCAGCATCTACCTTAAACAGCATACCTACATCTAGTTAACCTTTAACTGCAAAGCCGCACCTTAGCCCAACAAAATCAAAATACATGCGCATTGTTCAACACAATGCAGAGTCCATACAATAACATACGTACCTGATACCAATTTCCATTGCTATCCCTATATGTTATGGACATGTAATTAGGTAGACGCGACACTTGGCGGAAAATGCTTAAATACCACGGTAAAATGGTACCATCCAGGTGGTTTCATCCAGACGTCGAAATGATAGTCATTTGTTTGGGACAGAAACGAACAAAGCAAAACATTTTATCTGACGTAAAAATTATTGATGACAAGCCGTGCCCGAAGGGCTTTCCCATTGGCATAAATGACGAACTTCCATACAAATAGTCATCCTTAATTAACCCCTCAAGGGGGTTAATTTTCAAATCCTTCTCTTGAACCTTCATTGTAAAAGGAACTCTTGTGCAAAATTTCAAGCTTCTAGATTTGACGGATTAGGCTGTGCGGTGTGCGTTCTCTGTCCGTGGATGAATTTAGTTTAAGTTTAAGATAAATATAAGTGACAGAATGCAGACAAATTCTTCAGTTGATGACAGTTGGCATTTTGATGGTCTCACAAGGAGTTATTGTGGTGATTTAAACCTGCCCAAGTAAAAAATTGCCAAAGTAACGTAACTATCGAAGACAAGTCTTTAATTAATCAGCCCAATCAAAGAACACATATTTAAGTAACTCTAGGAGGGAGGTGCTTGTGGCTAAGTAATATTAGCCCCACGGATCGATCGATCAGGTAAAGCTACGCTTGCCGCGGTTGGTCCGTGGATGGGTGACCATCTTAACATACCAAGACCTCTCCATGCCTCGGAAAGCACCTTAAGCCGTTGGTCCCGGCTGTCATTTGTAGATCTTTGGCAGTCGTTACGGGTTGTCAGAAGCCCGAAAGTCTGACAACCAGTCTCTCCAAGGGGTATCGTATTACCCAGTAATTGGGTTGTGGAGGTCAGATAGGCTCCATGTAAAACACTGGTATTCAGATGCATCCAGTTAGACTGGAAGCCGACCCCAACATGGTTTGTAAAAGGCTAGGTAGATGATGACTTTACAATTTACACACAAGAAAATAACAGTCACAATTTATTTACACGTTAACATTAATCCAATGCCTGGGAAACATAGCTATAAAGACACATAACATACCTACCCCACAGTACACTGCAGTCTATCGACAACTGAGCTGTGATGGGTCGTTAAACTTCACGAGGCAATCCGTGGTGCAGCCGTCAATCCGGAACTAGTCTCGCCGTGTAATGGTGCATTAGGTTTAAAATGTAGCACATATTGTATTAATTGTTGGATGTTTACTCGATTTATTGCGATAAGAACTGGCAAACGAAATGGGCCATGGGATCCTGCCTAAGAAAGTGGCATTAATAATACGCAGAGTAAGAGGAAGGAACAATAACATTCTGAGGGTTTTTTCTAAAGAGCTTTTAGCTGCATGTTAGACATGAGGCTTGATAAACCTTCCTGTAATTTTATTTATTCATTTGTTATGGCACTCCAACAACAAAGTCGCAAAAACATTCATACGTACAAAATATCTTAAAGTAATAAATATTATGACCTTGTCACTTATCGGTGTGTACAGCTTTTACATTATGTGATATAACCTCATGATAATAAACAATAGAGAAAATAGTAAACAAAGCGTTGTAGGATCATTGTATTATAACACTAGCTTCTGCCCACGACTTCGTTTGTGTCAAATTTCTTGCTCCCCGACCCACCCCGTCGCTCGCCTCGCCTGCCCGTGCGAGTACTTCGTATTTTACTTCGACTATTTTCTCTTTGCTCGGCTCCTCGGGCCTTAGCGTGATGTTATATCTAGGGCTATCTAACAATAATTATTCAAATCGGACCAGTAGTTCCTGAGATTAGCGCGTTCAAGCAAACAAACAAACAAACTCTTCAGCTTTATTATTAGTATAGATTGCCATTCCAGTAACTTCGGTAACAGTAAGTAATTGGATGCTTTGGTTGATTAATAATATTTTCATATTTAATTTGTGTGCTTAATTTGTTACTACTAACATAGTTTTTAAGTTACTTGTAATACTAACACGCGTCTACGATGCTTGCCAATAAAGATTTTTATTTTTATGTTTTATTGTCACTAAAGAATATGAATGCGATGCGTTGCGTTGCAAACTATACTGCAAAATGTTAACGAATAAACTAAACTAAAGATATAAACAATGAGCATCTTAAATCAATGCCTATTGATGGGCAATCGACAACGTGTATATTCGTAGAACTAACGAATACGTCACTTTTGTGACCTCTGAGTTTGTTTCGGCCTTTCTTCACAGAATAGTCAGATAGGAAACGCCGACCTCATCTAGTTTTTAAAATATGACTGACGTGTGTTTCTACAAACCTACTCGCAGAAATAAAATCATTTATCACTACATTTTCATAACACACATCTAATCAAAGACCATAATAATTGCAAGGAACTCGTTGAGACTGAAAGGGCTAAAAATAACAACACAACATCCTGCAATCACTGCCAAGGTTGAAAATCTCAATGAAAACAAAAACATTTTGTTACAAAACTTTAATCGAGACCTTGAGGTTCGCAAGAGGCAAGAGGCAGACTTCAACGGACCACTCGACGAGGCAGAGAACCTCAAGTGGTCTTCACATCGAGCAGCTGTTACGACCGGCTGCGCCCCATCACACGGAGAAAATATACGAACTGTTCAAACAAATGTCTCTAAAATATACGGCCGCACCGACCGATAGAAAAATAATATTGGCTGTTTACACTGACTTGTACAAACATTTTTATAAGCGGTTTGTTAAATTAAAACACATTTTTGGATGCGTGTCCAGATTTGAATGGCTGTGTGATTCTGTTACGTGGGAACAGTTTTGAACAATATTGGAATTGTTGAAACACAATACCCGTCCTCTTGAATGGAGAGTAACACTAATTTTGTGAGCGAACAATGATTTTACAAATCACAGATTAGAGGATAATCAATACAATAATTGATTAATTATTATTGTTATGATTATTTACGCTCGAGACGATGTCGAAATCAATGTAAAACAATCATGGACGAATGATGAAACCTAAACTGTGGATGAATTATGGGAACCTTTGAACCATCTAAAATAATTCTTTTGTAAACCACCAACCATCGTCATAATAAGTTATGTACGAGAGTGCACAGATAAAAACGCACATGTATGTGATAAAACAAATGACAAACATTAAGAAATTACGACACTGGCGCTGGCACAGGCAAGTATCGCGAGTAGAAACAACACAATGAGGTTTCGAAATGTGGCAGTGAAAATGAGGAATTTGGATGCATGCCTAGTAAATATTTAGGAGATTGCAACATCTTAAAAAAGACAGGGCCATTAAGATGTCTAAATCGTGATTGAAACAGTCAGCATAACTCAGGTCAACTGCGGCATCTATACTTTCCATGAGCAACTTGACCAATGAGAATAATAAAATATCTCTCGATTACTAAAAAAATGTTGCTAATGGTGGCAACAGATTTTTAGTTCTCGGGAGAAATTTAAGTACAGTACTCATGGGTAAAATTGTTATGGAAAGTAAAAATGCCACAGTTGACCGTACTTATCTTAGCAATACATCAACTTAAATTAGTCTTTGCAGTCGCAAAAAACAAATCCAGGCCGTTCTTGCGCGCTGTGGCTGTGACTCAGGTCCATTCCGAGTTCGGACATTTGTAAACAAAAGACCCTTCAAAATATTGTTTGCAATTGGGGTTCTCCCTTGTCATAATATTTATATTAATGTTGCAACTCTCAAAAATATTTCCACAAGCAACAATATTTTGGTCCTTCAGTCTTAACTGGTGTCCACGTTCACTTGTTTTTCTTTAAGTATGTCCTTAAAAATTCCCATGGACGTATCCTTAACAGCAATGCAAAAATAAAACCAAACATCTTACAGCGCTCTAAAACCGATGTTGCATACTAGGCACGTTCCGGCTTGCAAAACGAAACTCGAAACTTGGTGTATCCCCCACTTTCGTGAAGTCGTAGTAGATTCCTTGTACTGCACAGTGTACCCATTACTTGTTTGCTTAAATTGCTTGTTTGAATGTCTCGGGACAATGTTTACGATTCCAACAGGTGACAATCAACAAAGGTTTGTTGCGGACGTCGAGTGAACACACCTGTTTAGTAATGTTGAGATTAATCTAATGCTTTTGGACCTGGCTACGAATACGATTGTGTGAAAAATAGTAACAAAAAATATATTTTATAAAGACAATCATACTAATTGTTTATCATGCATCAGCGTTTAATAAACAAGGTGAGCGAAAATTTAAATTTTAGAAGAGGATTTCATGAACATTCAATCTATTCAAAATATCATCCAAAAACACTAATAACTGTAGGCAAAAAGGACCTACTGACTTGTGGAACCAACAGTCATTACAGGAGTATTTCGAGGAACACCTACATTTTATGGTCTCATGTATGGGATCTTGAAAATATGGTAAGGGATAATGTTATTACACCTACGTGTGTATAACATTTTATGGTTTTAAATACTGTTAACAATAGTTAATCTTAGTATGAATACGTTTCCCAAACTTTGTTGCGACCCACTCAGGGGTGAGAGCAAATATTGGACCTTGAAAAATAGGACGATATCAAGTTAGGAACTTTATTGATTTATCAGAAAATACGTCACTGAAAAACAGTTTTGTTCGCAAGCAGTTAACCAAATTCTGACTCTCAGTTGCCGACAACTCACTATCCTTGTATGGTGCCTAAAATTAAAGTTGATGCTAAAGCTACCATGACAAACAAATACATACCTACTTCTCATTGAAATTGCATTCGTTCCATTTAATTAAATATTATAATTTTCGATCGTAACTGAATGATTTTTGTACATTCATATTAGTTATGCCCCTTTTTTTCTCCATGACAACCAAGAAGTTAGTCCCGAATTTGGAAGTTTTTGTTATGTGGGTCGCGGTCCAGTCAACTTTTGGAACCACTGCTCTAGCGGCAACTGACAGTCAAATACCATATAAATATGCACGGTACGAAGTGTTTGAACCATCACCAACTGTTGTTATGGCTACTATTTTCTGAAGCGCCATCGAATCCGTAACTATTTTAATAAAGCATTTCTGATGAAAAGTTTAATGTAAGCGATGCCTTGAGAATATATTAGCTTAAAATTTGAATCAACTGAATTCTTGGCCGTACTCTACTGACACATGACAAATGACGAGTAGAACTCTTCAAAGCTTATAGAAAATTTAATCAAAATTCTCCATGCTGATCGTTTACATGTGGGACGACGGATTTAGAACGTAATAGATTAAAATAATAGTGCTATGCTAAGAGCATTTTCAACACTTCCAATAATAAAAGTTATAAGATTAACAACGTTTTTAAATCCGAATACAGTTTATGGATCATGTGCAACTCGTAAAAACCTTCATGAATTACATAGGATTAAGCCGAAAGTTATAGTTCTGCGGTAGGTCGTACACCCGTCCAATAAGAATCACTCAAAAGAAGAAACGTTCATGCAATTGTCTCCCTTATTTTCTAAGAAACATCGCCTAAAATGTCGTGAAGATTTTATTTTTATGTGAATGTATACGACAAATCGAAACAACGTTCCGTGAAGTGCTAATCCGAACCATATGTGACAAAAAAATCACTCGAGATAAGGGTCAGTTTCAAGAACACGCCTTGCAGCGCATACATCTCGCTTTAAAAAGAGCATCGGATCAACGGATTGACAATGACAAGCGTTTAAGGGCCGCGTTTATTTATTTGTACAAGTATTTCCTTTTAGCGACGCCGTAGAGACAAAACAAGGAACTTTTAGATAAGCATTGTACGTTTGACAAGACAAGCCAAGCTATATTATGGTAATAACTTCGGCTCTAAGCGGAACGTCGCGTCAGACGGTTAGTTACGAACGAAACAGGATGTATTAAATTAGAAAATATATCTCTTACACGAGCATTCTTAAATGTAAAGCGAAATGTATGAAAGCAGTAAAGTTTGGCGATAAATTCAAGTCAATGTGTCGGGCTTGCGCTTGTAAAACTTGAGTTACTTGTAAAACATCATGTATTAACATCTTGCTTGGCGTTGTTTTATTTTATGGTACGAGTTTCTTATTTTATGTGAATAAAGTCCGAGGAAACTATGAAAATTAATTTTAAAGTAAGACAACTGTCTGCGGTGAAACTTTGTTAGAAACTGAAATATTTAACTAGGAGAAAATGGTAGTTGCTTGGTTTTAAATTATACGATTTGTAGTTCGGAGTCAGTCAGATTTGTACGCACCAAATGTCTTAATCTATGTTTATCAGCCGTAAAAATTAAATTAAAAACACACATATAGTTGAATGTCCTCATAAAGGCGCACTCATGTATTGGGAGTCGGGACAGAACACAAAAACTATCGAATGTGTAATTGAGTCGTCGTGAGTCACCCGGGGCGGGCACACATCTGCTGTGTTACGTCCTGGCTGCTTATAGGTAAGTTACTGGGTGAACTATCAATTTCAAAATGATAGACAAAAAAATAATCTGCAGGAATGGGCCAGGTATACTGGACAATTAGGTTTGGTACAAAAACAATTTATTTTTACGATTATAAGTCATCATTATTCATCATCGATCTAGAACAATCCACTGCTGGACATAGGCGTTTCCTATCGCAGGTCATTTAACTAGATCCTCAGCTATTCTCATAAAGCTATTACCAGCCCTCTGTGAATATCGTCGGAAGACAAAGCCCACTTGAGGATATCGTACCGTTACTGTTGTATGACTTGTAGTAATTATTCCAGCTATTTGCTTAATTATTATTCGATCTATTGAGTTGCTGTATTGAAAACACTTAAATATCAATGGCAAAATTAAAAGCGGATATAAAAATGGTTTAAATAAACGTCCTGCTTTGACATAAATGACAAAAAGCTTTTCAATCATCCGTATACAACTTGTGACTGCTCCTAAATTGCCCTAGACTGATAAAATTTTCGTTTTTCCTAATTATATTAATATTAAAGTTTGAGCAGACTTCCCCTAGATGCTTTTTGAGATATTGCATAGACAATGTCACGTCCTCCTTAGTTCCGTAACTATGAACGAAGTATTGTTCGTTGAAATGTCACAAACGCGAATGCAGGTTTCTAAACATGCATATGCACCGGTAAGATTTTACTTAGTTTTATAGAACTAGAGAACAACTAGTTTAAAACTGCACGCTCCTCCACTGCTTGGTGCATACACATTTTAAATGCTTGTATAGACATTTTAGTGGAGGGGCGTGCAGTTTTAAATTACGTGTTTTATTAAAAACACTTACGAACACACACAAGCATTTACTTTTAAGGGTTTCATTTGTATATATCCCAATTAAGGTATTTACTTTTTTATTAATTCTAATAAATTAATAAAAATACCCCAGTATACTACCACAGCGCGACCTCACCTATTCCCCGAGGTGCACTACCGCGGTTTAGTTCCGGTACTTGCGTGGTCTTTTGTTTTGCGCCCTATCCGCCTATGGGTATTATTTAGCTAAAACCAGGGGACCGTTTTAATGGACTACACAAAACTAGAAAACGAGGGGCCCGGAAAGATTAGATTTCTTATCAAGTAAAAAAATCTTAGCACAAAAGTGTACCCTAATACAAATTGTATTGACTGTTTGGTGGACAAATATTATTAAATAAATAGAAGGGAGGGTTTTCGTGGTGGTATTGTTCTTTTTTTTTCTTTCGTGAGACGTTTTTTTTACTAACTAACCAGTATTTTTATCTTTACAAGAAATGTGCTTGGGTTTCAAATTTCTAAGGAAATGATTAAAGCAGAATTTCCATGAATAATCTGCTTTATAACGATATTGTTGGCTCCTGTAACAAAAGGTATTTAAAGCAATTAGTCACTCGTCAACGGACGTAAACTATTAAAGATTTCTTGACCTATGGTTTATGGGTGGCCATTGTGTGAAGGTGTTAATATGCCTTATGGCTGCTTTGTACGCAAATAATAGTTTGAAAATATTATTATTCAATTAAATATAACCATAAATTCATAACGCTCAATTAAGTAACTAATGTTGCTGTGAAATTAATTACACTTATCTTCAAAATGTAAGGAAGGGTATTACCGGTCACTTAAGCAAAAATGATTTCAACGCAGTGAAATATCAACATTTATTTAACGAACTCTTATGAAACATAATTTAATATTCTAACATGATCTGTGGTGGGTACAAATATGGTGCAATCAACTCTTTAAAAAAATATGGCTTTGACCGGTTTTGTCCGACATGGCAGATAATATCGGTCGGCAGGTTGCCAATACCGGCCAAGCATTTAGCGGCACAAGTCATACACGTAGCCTTCAGCAGACTCATAATCATGACCCAAGCACTCAGCATGAGCCCAAACCCCACACTGTAAGCATCTGTATCAAAGGTCGTTGTTCCGGCCATAATCGTCAAATTACATGCATCTATTCTCCAGATCATCGACCTCGGTGTTGCCATCATCATCGCGTACATCAGTCCTTACGATTTCGGAGTCTCATGAAGAGTTCATCAGACTCCAAAATCGTAAGGACTGATGGTAACACCGAGGTTGATGATCGATGGTCTTATTCTGGAGAACTCTATTTTTACCTTTATGACATTTATTCGATTTAGCTGGTTTTTAGTGGTAGCTGGTTGTTTGGTTAGGGAGTTACAACAGGCCTTTTCTCTGGTGTTGTTTGAGTGTAGTCGATTCAAGTGATGGTGAAGAGGAGCAACGGAGCACCTATCCGTTGCTCCTCCTTCGAGTCCCTAACATCTTAAAAAAGACAATAAAATAAATTGTAACGGGATAAAAAGTCAAAAATATAATGTAATTGCAAACATAACTCGCAGCTAATACCGGTCAATATGACCGGCTTTAGCCACCCGTATACTTTTCTGGTCAACAATAATTATTACGAAAACCTGTAGCAAAGTGCTTGAAATCTATGATAACATGACACTGACAATGAATGAAACATGAAAATGGAGACACTTCTTACCTCTTATGATCCGCGCCTAAAACGTTACGTAAAAGTAACGCGAAACAAACTGACGTGAGGTTCTTCCTAACATGTGCTTGGAACTGAGCGGGAGTGGATGCGGTGGAACATTCACGCCACCCACAAACGCTGTAATTTGGAAGATAGTGTGGTAAGCGCCATTGTCGCCTAACCGCGGATACCCGACTTTACCCTACTCTCGAACAAACTAGCATCAATTTAATTTTCGAAACAACTAATAAAATTAAAAAATAGAACAAATTGTTATACTGCCAGCCGTAAAATTGCGCCCACATAAATAAATTAACCACAGAATATAAAAATTAACGCGAAACGCGAGAATGTCATCCGTTGTAATATCATTGTAAGTTATCCCATATGCGGGTAGGGATGGCGATAATATAATTAACGCGATTATGGTACGCCCACCTCCCTATTGTTAAGTTTTAATGTGATGTAACTAATCGATGCATTAAAGCTCAAAGTGATAATTAAGTTATCGAGTGTTACAAGCTTAAAATAAAATAAAGTTGCTTTTACAACGATGAGTCACTTTTGATTGAGCAAAAAGTAAAACACTCTTGCAAGAAGATAAGATGATTAATGGTTTACAGCATACGTTAACTGCTGCGTAGGACTTTTTGACGTAGGTTAAAACGCTTATCTTTACGCCCATTTTACCTTACGAAATGGCGCTGAATAAAAGACAATAACATTTTTTTGCCTTATCTGTTATCATTGTATCAACAATAAAAAAAAATATCAGCGGTCTACTATCAATGTCCACTTTTTTTTAATTTGGGACCAGTGTGCGCCGTCCCGTCCCGCCGCGCGGCACCCACTGTGTGCTGAGACCTTTAAGTTGTCGACCAGAAGTCATCGACGAATTTTTCGAACATAATCATGAAGCAGTGGATTAGGAATTTGAGACTTGTCGCTAACTAATAACAGCCGCACAAATCGATTAGGGTTAAGCTACGCTTGCCGCGGTTGGTCCGTAGATGGGTGACCATCGTAAAATACCAAGTCGCCTCCGTGCCTCGGAAAGCACGTTAAGCCGTTGGTCCCGACTACAATTCGTGGGTCTTTGACAGGCGCTACGGGTCGACAGAAGCTCGAAAGTCTGACAGTCTAACCAAGGGCGTATCGTGTTACCCAATAACTGGGTTGTGGAGGTCAGATAGGCTCCATGTAAAATACGGTTAGACTGGAAGCTGACCCCAACATAGTTGGAAAAAGGCTAGACAGATGATTAGGAATTTCCTCTAAAATCCTTGGGATTTCGAAAGGAAGTGTGTAATGCAATTTGGGTGTAGGTTAGCTTATGACATCAACAAAGGCAATTTCTAGCAAACACTAGGCTAGTGACGTGTCCCTACACATCAAATGAAGTTATTTCCTTATCCCTTTCGGCATCACACGCAATTGTGACGTAGTCAGTGCATGATGGCTACATGGCGCTAATGCATGCGTTTTCAAGTGGGTTCGACGCACTTCATATCAACTCTGCGTCATTCTCATTAGAAACAACAAACTTATCAATAATGTTAAAAGACACTTTCGTTTAAAGTTAGTAAAACAAAGTCTTGAAATCTGGACCTTTAGCAAAATATTGTGTGCAAATAACTTATAGTAAAAGTTGTAAAAACAGGATCAAATAAAATTGGCAAACAAAACTCCGTAGACTGACAAAATAAAAACATTAAAAAAAAATGTTTTTTGGTGTCAATAACCGTCGATGGTTTTGTTACTGGAAGTACAAGTTGAAGAAATCGTTTTTTTTTTGTTTTATCGTGTTTCGATACCTAACGATACCCATCACTTCCGTGAAGTTAACACAAAGAAAACTAGTCACTACTTGCGGTTGATGATCCCAAAAAGAAGAATTTATTTGTTTTATGTTTGATCATGTTTAGATATCGATAGTCGAACTCGATATCCATAACGTCTGTGGTTTCGCTAGCTATTTGACCCTGTATAACTCTATGGATTTCCATAAATGCTGCTTTTGGAAAAGTTTTTCTGAAAGCATCATTTCAGTTTCAATTGAAAACGGAACATTATGTTTAAGCTTGGTAAGAAAAACTCTTTGGTATTTTTTTGGGTGTGTTATGGTCGTAGTTATGCTAAGGCCGGTCGTTTTGGGGGACTGTTTTAAGTATGTAATTTCGACGTTCAAAAAGTGCTGACACCAGCCTAGTTTGAATAAATGACTTTTGATTTGAGTTTTTTTATAACGTCAATTGACCACACATAACTAAACATTATATCAGCATCTACCTTAAACAGCATACCTACATCTAGTTAACCTTTAACTGCAAAGCCGCACCTTAGCCCAACAAAATCAAAATACATGCGCATTGTTCAACACAATGCAGAGTCCATACAATAACATACGTACCTGATACCAATTTCCATTGCTATCCCTATATGTTATGGACATGTAATTAGGTAGACGCGACACTTGGCGGAAAATGCTTAAATACCACGGTAAAATGGTACCATCCAGGTGGTTTCATCCAGACGTCGAAATGATAGTCATTTGTTTGGGACAGAAACGAACAAAGCAAAACATTTTATCTGACGTAAAAATTATTGATGACAAGCCGTGCCCGAAGGGCTTTCCCATTGGCATAAATGACGAACTTCCATACAAATAGTCATCCTTAATTAACCCCTCAAGGGGGTTAATTTTCAAATCCTTCTCTTGAACCTTCATTGTAAAAGGAACTCTTGTGCAAAATTTCAAGCTTCTAGATTTGACGGATTAGGCTGTGCGGTGTGCGTTCTCTGTCCGTGGATGAATTTAGTTTAAGTTTAAGATAAATATAAGTGACAGAATGCAGACAAATTCTTCAGTTGATGACAGTTGGCATTTTGATGGTCTCACAAGGAGTTATTGTGGTGATTTAAACCTGCCCAAGTAAAAAATTGCCAAAGTAACGTAACTATCGAAGACAAGTCTTTAATTAATCAGCCCAATCAAAGAACACATATTTAAGTAACTCTAGGAGGGAGGTGCTTGTGGCTAAGTAATATTAGCCCCACGGATCGATCGATCAGGTAAAGCTACGCTTGCCGCGGTTGGTCCGTGGATGGGTGACCATCTTAACATACCAAGACCTCTCCATGCCTCGGAAAGCACCTTAAGCCGTTGGTCCCGGCTGTCATTTGTAGATCTTTGGCAGTCGTTACGGGTTGTCAGAAGCCCGAAAGTCTGACAACCAGTCTCTCCAAGGGGTATCGTATTACCCAGTAATTGGGTTGTGGAGGTCAGATAGGCTCCATGTAAAACACTGGTATTCAGATGCATCCAGTTAGACTGGAAGCCGACCCCAACATGGTTTGTAAAAGGCTAGGTAGATGATGACTTTACAATTTACACACAAGAAAATAACAGTCACAATTTATTTACACGTTAACATTAATCCAATGCCTGGGAAACATAGCTATAAAGACACATAACATACCTACCCCACAGTACACTGCAGTCTATCGACAACTGAGCTGTGATGGGTCGTTAAACTTCACGAGGCAATCCGTGGTGCAGCCGTCAATCCGGAACTAGTCTCGCCGTGTAATGGTGCATTAGGTTTAAAATGTAGCACATATTGTATTAATTGTTGGATGTTTACTCGATTTATTGCGATAAGAACTGGCAAACGAAATGGGCCATGGGATCCTGCCTAAGAAAGTGGCATTAATAATACGCAGAGTAAGAGGAAGGAACAATAACATTCTGAGGGTTTTTTCTAAAGAGCTTTTAGCTGCATGTTAGACATGAGGCTTGATAAACCTTCCTGTAATTTTATTTATTCATTTGTTATGGCACTCCAACAACAAAGTCGCAAAAACATTCATACGTACAAAATATCTTAAAGTAATAAATATTATGACCTTGTCACTTATCGGTGTGTACAGCTTTTACATTATGTGATATAACCTCATGATAATAAACAATAGAGAAAATAGTAAACAAAGCGTTGTAGGATCATTGTATTATAACACTAGCTTCTGCCCACGACTTCGTTTGTGTCAAATTTCTTGCTCCCCGACCCACCCCGTCGCTCGCCTCGCCTGCCCGTGCGAGTACTTCGTATTTTACTTCGACTATTTTCTCTTTGCTCGGCTCCTCGGGCCTTAGCGTGATGTTATATCTAGGGCTATCTAACAATAATTATTCAAATCGGACCAGTAGTTCCTGAGATTAGCGCGTTCAAGCAAACAAACAAACAAACTCTTCAGCTTTATTATTAGTATAGATTGCCATTCCAGTAACTTCGGTAACAGTAAGTAATTGGATGCTTTGGTTGATTAATAATATTTTCATATTTAATTTGTGTGCTTAATTTGTTACTACTAACATAGTTTTTAAGTTACTTGTAATACTAACACGCGTCTACGATGCTTGCCAATAAAGATTTTTATTTTTATGTTTTATTGTCACTAAAGAATATGAATGCGATGCGTTGCGTTGCAAACTATACTGCAAAATGTTAACGAATAAACTAAACTAAAGATATAAACAATGAGCATCTTAAATCAATGCCTATTGATGGGCAATCGACAACGTGTATATTCGTAGAACTAACGAATACGTCACTTTTGTGACCTCTGAGTTTGTTTCGGCCTTTCTTCACAGAATAGTCAGATAGGAAACGCCGACCTCATCTAGTTTTTAAAATATGACTGACGTGTGTTTCTACAAACCTACTCGCAGAAATAAAATCATTTATCACTACATTTTCATAACACACATCTAATCAAAGACCATAATAATTGCAAGGAACTCGTTGAGACTGAAAGGGCTAAAAATAACAACACAACATCCTGCAATCACTGCCAAGGTTGAAAATCTCAATGAAAACAAAAACATTTTGTTACAAAACTTTAATCGAGACCTTGAGGTTCGCAAGAGGCAAGAGGCAGACTTCAACGGACCACTCGACGAGGCAGAGAACCTCAAGTGGTCTTCACATCGAGCAGCTGTTACGACCGGCTGCGCCCCATCACACGGAGAAAATATACGAACTGTTCAAACAAATGTCTCTAAAATATACGGCCGCACCGACCGATAGAAAAATAATATTGGCTGTTTACACTGACTTGTACAAACATTTTTATAAGCGGTTTGTTAAATTAAAACACATTTTTGGATGCGTGTCCAGATTTGAATGGCTGTGTGATTCTGTTACGTGGGAACAGTTTTGAACAATATTGGAATTGTTGAAACACAATACCCGTCCTCTTGAATGGAGAGTAACACTAATTTTGTGAGCGAACAATGATTTTACAAATCACAGATTAGAGGATAATCAATACAATAATTGATTAATTATTATTGTTATGATTATTTACGCTCGAGACGATGTCGAAATCAATGTAAAACAATCATGGACGAATGATGAAACCTAAACTGTGGATGAATTATGGGAACCTTTGAACCATCTAAAATAATTCTTTTGTAAACCACCAACCATCGTCATAATAAGTTATGTACGAGAGTGCACAGATAAAAACGCACATGTATGTGATAAAACAAATGACAAACATTAAGAAATTACGACACTGGCGCTGGCACAGGCAAGTATCGCGAGTAGAAACAACACAATGAGGTTTCGAAATGTGGCAGTGAAAATGAGGAATTTGGATGCATGCCTAGTAAATATTTAGGAGATTGCAACATCTTAAAAAAGACAGGGCCATTAAGATGTCTAAATCGTGATTGAAACAGTCAGCATAACTCAGGTCAACTGCGGCATCTATACTTTCCATGAGCAACTTGACCAATGAGAATAATAAAATATCTCTCGATTACTAAAAAAATGTTGCTAATGGTGGCAACAGATTTTTAGTTCTCGGGAGAAATTTAAGTACAGTACTCATGGGTAAAATTGTTATGGAAAGTAAAAATGCCACAGTTGACCGTACTTATCTTAGCAATACATCAACTTAAATTAGTCTTTGCAGTCGCAAAAAACAAATCCAGGCCGTTCTTGCGCGCTGTGGCTGTGACTCAGGTCCATTCCGAGTTCGGACATTTGTAAACAAAAGACCCTTCAAAATATTGTTTGCAATTGGGGTTCTCCCTTGTCATAATATTTATATTAATGTTGCAACTCTCAAAAATATTTCCACAAGCAACAATATTTTGGTCCTTCAGTCTTAACTGGTGTCCACGTTCACTTGTTTTTCTTTAAGTATGTCCTTAAAAATTCCCATGGACGTATCCTTAACAGCAATGCAAAAATAAAACCAAACATCTTACAGCGCTCTAAAACCGATGTTGCATACTAGGCACGTTCCGGCTTGCAAAACGAAACTCGAAACTTGGTGTATCCCCCACTTTCGTGAAGTCGTAGTAGATTCCTTGTACTGCACAGTGTACCCATTACTTGTTTGCTTAAATTGCTTGTTTGAATGTCTCGGGACAATGTTTACGATTCCAACAGGTGACAATCAACAAAGGTTTGTTGCGGACGTCGAGTGAACACACCTGTTTAGTAATGTTGAGATTAATCTAATGCTTTTGGACCTGGCTACGAATACGATTGTGTGAAAAATAGTAACAAAAAATATATTTTATAAAGACAATCATACTAATTGTTTATCATGCATCAGCGTTTAATAAACAAGGTGAGCGAAAATTTAAATTTTAGAAGAGGATTTCATGAACATTCAATCTATTCAAAATATCATCCAAAAACACTAATAACTGTAGGCAAAAAGGACCTACTGACTTGTGGAACCAACAGTCATTACAGGAGTATTTCGAGGAACACCTACATTTTATGGTCTCATGTATGGGATCTTGAAAATATGGTAAGGGATAATGTTATTACACCTACGTGTGTATAACATTTTATGGTTTTAAATACTGTTAACAATAGTTAATCTTAGTATGAATACGTTTCCCAAACTTTGTTGCGACCCACTCAGGGGTGAGAGCAAATATTGGACCTTGAAAAATAGGACGATATCAAGTTAGGAACTTTATTGATTTATCAGAAAATACGTCACTGAAAAACAGTTTTGTTCGCAAGCAGTTAACCAAATTCTGACTCTCAGTTGCCGACAACTCACTATCCTTGTATGGTGCCTAAAATTAAAGTTGATGCTAAAGCTACCATGACAAACAAATACATACCTACTTCTCATTGAAATTGCATTCGTTCCATTTAATTAAATATTATAATTTTCGATCGTAACTGAATGATTTTTGTACATTCATATTAGTTATGCCCCTTTTTTTCTCCATGACAACCAAGAAGTTAGTCCCGAATTTGGAAGTTTTTGTTATGTGGGTCGCGGTCCAGTCAACTTTTGGAACCACTGCTCTAGCGGCAACTGACAGTCAAATACCATATAAATATGCACGGTACGAAGTGTTTGAACCATCACCAACTGTTGTTATGGCTACTATTTTCTGAAGCGCCATCGAATCCGTAACTATTTTAATAAAGCATTTCTGATGAAAAGTTTAATGTAAGCGATGCCTTGAGAATATATTAGCTTAAAATTTGAATCAACTGAATTCTTGGCCGTACTCTACTGACACATGACAAATGACGAGTAGAACTCTTCAAAGCTTATAGAAAATTTAATCAAAATTCTCCATGCTGATCGTTTACATGTGGGACGACGGATTTAGAACGTAATAGATTAAAATAATAGTGCTATGCTAAGAGCATTTTCAACACTTCCAATAATAAAAGTTATAAGATTAACAACGTTTTTAAATCCGAATACAGTTTATGGATCATGTGCAACTCGTAAAAACCTTCATGAATTACATAGGATTAAGCCGAAAGTTATAGTTCTGCGGTAGGTCGTACACCCGTCCAATAAGAATCACTCAAAAGAAGAAACGTTCATGCAATTGTCTCCCTTATTTTCTAAGAAACATCGCCTAAAATGTCGTGAAGATTTTATTTTTATGTGAATGTATACGACAAATCGAAACAACGTTCCGTGAAGTGCTAATCCGAACCATATGTGACAAAAAAATCACTCGAGATAAGGGTCAGTTTCAAGAACACGCCTTGCAGCGCATACATCTCGCTTTAAAAAGAGCATCGGATCAACGGATTGACAATGACAAGCGTTTAAGGGCCGCGTTTATTTATTTGTACAAGTATTTCCTTTTAGCGACGCCGTAGAGACAAAACAAGGAACTTTTAGATAAGCATTGTACGTTTGACAAGACAAGCCAAGCTATATTATGGTAATAACTTCGGCTCTAAGCGGAACGTCGCGTCAGACGGTTAGTTACGAACGAAACAGGATGTATTAAATTAGAAAATATATCTCTTACACGAGCATTCTTAAATGTAAAGCGAAATGTATGAAAGCAGTAAAGTTTGGCGATAAATTCAAGTCAATGTGTCGGGCTTGCGCTTGTAAAACTTGAGTTACTTGTAAAACATCATGTATTAACATCTTGCTTGGCGTTGTTTTATTTTATGGTACGAGTTTCTTATTTTATGTGAATAAAGTCCGAGGAAACTATGAAAATTAATTTTAAAGTAAGACAACTGTCTGCGGTGAAACTTTGTTAGAAACTGAAATATTTAACTAGGAGAAAATGGTAGTTGCTTGGTTTTAAATTATACGATTTGTAGTTCGGAGTCAGTCAGATTTGTACGCACCAAATGTCTTAATCTATGTTTATCAGCCGTAAAAATTAAATTAAAAACACACATATAGTTGAATGTCCTCATAAAGGCGCACTCATGTATTGGGAGTCGGGACAGAACACAAAAACTATCGAATGTGTAATTGAGTCGTCGTGAGTCACCCGGGGCGGGCACACATCTGCTGTGTTACGTCCTGGCTGCTTATAGGTAAGTTACTGGGTGAACTATCAATTTCAAAATGATAGACAAAAAAATAATCTGCAGGAATGGGCCAGGTATACTGGACAATTAGGTTTGGTACAAAAACAATTTATTTTTACGATTATAAGTCATCATTATTCATCATCGATCTAGAACAATCCACTGCTGGACATAGGCGTTTCCTATCGCAGGTCATTTAACTAGATCCTCAGCTATTCTCATAAAGCTATTACCAGCCCTCTGTGAATATCGTCGGAAGACAAAGCCCACTTGAGGATATCGTACCGTTACTGTTGTATGACTTGTAGTAATTATTCCAGCTATTTGCTTAATTATTATTCGATCTATTGAGTTGCTGTATTGAAAACACTTAAATATCAATGGCAAAATTAAAAGCGGATATAAAAATGGTTTAAATAAACGTCCTGCTTTGACATAAATGACAAAAAGCTTTTCAATCATCCGTATACAACTTGTGACTGCTCCTAAATTGCCCTAGACTGATAAAATTTTCGTTTTTCCTAATTATATTAATATTAAAGTTTGAGCAGACTTCCCCTAGATGCTTTTTGAGATATTGCATAGACAATGTCACGTCCTCCTTAGTTCCGTAACTATGAACGAAGTATTGTTCGTTGAAATGTCACAAACGCGAATGCAGGTTTCTAAACATGCATATCAAAATCAAATCAAAAGTCATTTATTCA
This sequence comes from Polymixis lichenea, assembly GCA_949091785.1. Classification (NCBI taxonomy): domain Eukaryota; kingdom Metazoa; phylum Arthropoda; class Insecta; order Lepidoptera; family Noctuidae; genus Polymixis; species Polymixis lichenea. The sequence continues at coordinate 13,908,459 of OX420944.1, forward strand.
AATTAGGCTGAGAATCAGCACTTTTCGAACGTCAAAGTACATGAGACAGTCCCCCAAAACGCCCACCCTTCACCACTTCCTAGTGCTTTAGCTGGGAAGAAGAAGTAGCGGAACAAACTCCCCAGCAGCACAGCTGTCTGTTTAGTCGGATAGACTTGATTCTATACATACACAGGCAAAGTAATCAACATTACGAGACACAGAACTTAAAAAATTGTCATTTATGTCAGCTAGCCATGCCAATATACCAACAAATAAAGTGAAAAATTAACTCAAGCACAAAAAATAAAAAGTAAACAAAGCATATACCAAAATAAAAGTCTCCTGGTATAAATGGCGTGATAGCTTACATAAGCAATGCTGGATTATGTTTACAAATGATAACCTAGGACCATCGACGTAAAATAAATAAACAAGTAGGTAATTATTAGCAACAATAACAAAATCATGGTCAGCAAGACGACCAGTCACCACAAGCAGCACCCGTTCACGAGCATAACGCAAAGATCAGCCATTACCCCCCTCGCCATATTTGAGGGAAAGAGGTAACCCGATCCCCAACGCTACCGCAAGCAGTGACATCTACGGGAGCATGACGAACTTGCTGCCGGTTACTCAGGCAAGAATAGAATTATCAATTGTCGAGGTCGCTAGCTAACCATAATGCCATACAACTCCTCATAAAAAAAAAAAAAAATGTTATGAGTAGAACATGTCAATAACTATTACTTAGTCAATAAAAATATATATATCAATAATTATATGAACCCATATAACCTGTCTCTAGGTACAATTCTGGAGAAAGAACATAAACATTGTCTTGAGTTAATCACAGCGACCAACTATTTTTGTCATTTAAATAGTCGTTGATGGAATAGTAAGCCTTTAAACACAGGTTGGACTTTATTTGAGCTTTAAACGCATCAAAAGGCAAATCTAGCAAAGCAGAGGGAAGCTTGTTATAAAAGTTTATACCAAGCCCAACAAATGAATTATGAACCTTATGAAGCCGGTGAAAAGGAGCACGTAGTTTGTCCTTATTTCTAGTGTTTACGGTGTGAATATCACTGTTTTTAGTGTACAAGTGTATATTTTGTCTAATATATAAGATATTGGCAAAAATGAATTGTGATGCTACCGTGAGAATACCAATTTCTTTAAAAAAGTCCCTCAACGAAACTCTGGCACCTAGCTGGTAAATTGCTCGAACAGCACGTTTTTGAAGCACAAATATATTTTGAATATCAGCAGCTTTGCCCCATAGCAAAATACCGTAGGACATAACGCTGTGAAAATAACTAAAGTAGACTAACCGAGCTGTATCGACGTCAGTGTATTGTCTTATTTTTCTGACGGCGTAGGCAGCTGAACTGAGCCTTCCTGCTAGGCTTGATATGTGTAATCCCCACTGAAGTTTGGCATCTACAGTTATGCCCAGAAAAACGGCCGAGTCTACAGTCTCAAGCACCTCTTTATTTAAGACAATGTTGGGACCCAGATTTCTAACATTCGGTAAGGCAAACTTTACACATTTAGTTTTCTTGGCATTGAGAACTAGGTTATTTGCCGTAAACCAATCCGTAACCCAATCCGTAACCGGTATATATGCACCGGTAAGATTTTACTTAGTTTTATAGAACTAGAGAACAACTAGTTTAAAACTGCACGCTCCTCCACTGCTTGGTGCATACACATTTTAAATGCTTGTATAGACATTTTAGTGGAGGGGCGTGCAGTTTTAAATTACGTGTTTTATTAAAAACACTTACGAACACACACAAGCATTTACTTTTAAGGGTTTCATTTGTATATATCCCAATTAAGGTATTTACTTTTTTATTAATTCTAATAAATTAATAAAAATACCCCAGTATACTACCACAGCGCGACCTCACCTATTCCCCGAGGTGCACTACCGCGGTTTAGTTCCGGTACTTGCGTGGTCTTTTGTTTTGCGCCCTATCCGCCTATGGGTATTATTTAGCTAAAACCAGGGGACCGTTTTAATGGACTACACAAAACTAGAAAACGAGGGGCCCGGAAAGATTAGATTTCTTATCAAGTAAAAAAATCTTAGCACAAAAGTGTACCCTAATACAAATTGTATTGACTGTTTGGTGGACAAATATTATTAAATAAATAGAAGGGAGGGTTTTCGTGGTGGTATTGTTCTTTTTTTTTCTTTCGTGAGACGTTTTTTTTACTAACTAACCAGTATTTTTATCTTTACAAGAAATGTGCTTGGGTTTCAAATTTCTAAGGAAATGATTAAAGCAGAATTTCCATGAATAATCTGCTTTATAACGATATTGTTGGCTCCTGTAACAAAAGGTATTTAAAGCAATTAGTCACTCGTCAACGGACGTAAACTATTAAAGATTTCTTGACCTATGGTTTATGGGTGGCCATTGTGTGAAGGTGTTAATATGCCTTATGGCTGCTTTGTACGCAAATAATAGTTTGAAAATATTATTATTCAATTAAATATAACCATAAATTCATAACGCTCAATTAAGTAACTAATGTTGCTGTGAAATTAATTACACTTATCTTCAAAATGTAAGGAAGGGTATTACCGGTCACTTAAGCAAAAATGATTTCAACGCAGTGAAATATCAACATTTATTTAACGAACTCTTATGAAACATAATTTAATATTCTAACATGATCTGTGGTGGGTACAAATATGGTGCAATCAACTCTTTAAAAAAATATGGCTTTGACCGGTTTTGTCCGACATGGCAGATAATATCGGTCGGCAGGTTGCCAATACCGGCCAAGCATTTAGCGGCACAAGTCATACACGTAGCCTTCAGCAGACTCATAATCATGACCCAAGCACTCAGCATGAGCCCAAACCCCACACTGTAAGCATCTGTATCAAAGGTCGTTGTTCCGGCCATAATCGTCAAATTACATGCATCTATTCTCCAGATCATCGACCTCGGTGTTGCCATCATCATCGCGTACATCAGTCCTTACGATTTCGGAGTCTCATGAAGAGTTCATCAGACTCCAAAATCGTAAGGACTGATGGTAACACCGAGGTTGATGATCGATGGTCTTATTCTGGAGAACTCTATTTTTACCTTTATGACATTTATTCGATTTAGCTGGTTTTTAGTGGTAGCTGGTTGTTTGGTTAGGGAGTTACAACAGGCCTTTTCTCTGGTGTTGTTTGAGTGTAGTCGATTCAAGTGATGGTGAAGAGGAGCAACGGAGCACCTATCCGTTGCTCCTCCTTCGAGTCCCTAACATCTTAAAAAAGACAATAAAATAAATTGTAACGGGATAAAAAGTCAAAAATATAATGTAATTGCAAACATAACTCGCAGCTAATACCGGTCAATATGACCGGCTTTAGCCACCCGTATACTTTTCTGGTCAACAATAATTATTACGAAAACCTGTAGCAAAGTGCTTGAAATCTATGATAACATGACACTGACAATGAATGAAACATGAAAATGGAGACACTTCTTACCTCTTATGATCCGCGCCTAAAACGTTACGTAAAAGTAACGCGAAACAAACTGACGTGAGGTTCTTCCTAACATGTGCTTGGAACTGAGCGGGAGTGGATGCGGTGGAACATTCACGCCACCCACAAACGCTGTAATTTGGAAGATAGTGTGGTAAGCGCCATTGTCGCCTAACCGCGGATACCCGACTTTACCCTACTCTCGAACAAACTAGCATCAATTTAATTTTCGAAACAACTAATAAAATTAAAAAATAGAACAAATTGTTATACTGCCAGCCGTAAAATTGCGCCCACATAAATAAATTAACCACAGAATATAAAAATTAACGCGAAACGCGAGAATGTCATCCGTTGTAATATCATTGTAAGTTATCCCATATGCGGGTAGGGATGGCGATAATATAATTAACGCGATTATGGTACGCCCACCTCCCTATTGTTAAGTTTTAATGTGATGTAACTAATCGATGCATTAAAGCTCAAAGTGATAATTAAGTTATCGAGTGTTACAAGCTTAAAATAAAATAAAGTTGCTTTTACAACGATGAGTCACTTTTGATTGAGCAAAAAGTAAAACACTCTTGCAAGAAGATAAGATGATTAATGGTTTACAGCATACGTTAACTGCTGCGTAGGACTTTTTGACGTAGGTTAAAACGCTTATCTTTACGCCCATTTTACCTTACGAAATGGCGCTGAATAAATCTTGTTGATTGTAGTCTTGTGTAGTTCGTGAACGATGAACGAATAGGAATTGTTTCTTAGCACTGTGGTAAAAGAAACGTTTCCGAATGCTGACTTGTAACCGGTCTATTAGTTCTAATAGCTCCTCGTACATTTACAAAGAGTTTTAGCGTATGTCCGAACGAGAACGAGAATGACAGCGACTGATTTAACTGATACGTAAAATTTTTGCTCTGTGATCTCTAAAAGTACTGCTGAGAGCGAAGACCGAATAGAGCTAATAGAACTAATAGAAAGAACTAAATGAACTAGTACGGAGCGATCTTAAAAATGACCGAGCAGGCACAAGTTCCAATATTATTGTACTCTGTGGGCACAATACTAGTTAATTGACACAAGATATGTTAAATTTTATGATTCGGTAAAAAGCTTGTTAATATTTTTGCACGAAGAATGAAAATAATTTTAAATCCTACACCCACCAGGTTCCCGAGATGCAGAAGGCTGTGTTCCTTAGCTCAGATTATTCGCCGGCAGGAGTTGTCTACAAACGTAACAGGGAAGCACGACCGAAACCAAGGTCCCAAGTGAGGGGGGGTTATGTTTTTGTGGTTTTTATAATGACAATGTTATCTATGAGGTATTTATGTTACTTGTTTTTGTTGCCCAAATTAAATGAATGATTATTATTTAAATACCTCGGGACCATGGGGTCCCGGGCTTTTGGAAGGCGTACGAGGGGCCAAAGCCAACTCGCAGAAACCTGTTAGATGTTTTTAATAAAAGGAGGCACCAACGATAATGATCCCTGTTCGACCTATGCAAGTGCACCCAAGGACAACCCCCGGTTGGTGAAGGCCTATTACAGGATATGAAACCAAGTAAGTATATTATTATTCATTTGATTATGGGTTTGAGTGGCCAAACTGAACTTATTTTCTAGGACTATGGACAAAACTATAACCCCTACCTGACCAATGTTTTGGCAGGGGGGCAACATGTCCTGAGGTGCTTATGAGGAGTGGAGAGGTTTCCAGGAGTATCAATCTCGAACGGACCTTTAAGATCCCTGCCACCATCTTACTGGAATACTTACTGCCTCCGAGCACGTTTGCTCTTGCGAATCCCACTCAAGCCGGCCAACATGGGCAAGAAAGAGGTGGGAGCTCTGGTCCTCGTCAGTGTTCACTCCAGCCAGTAAAGCAGAGGTGAGGAACAATTTTACCCTGTCAGTTTCTGTATCTCCTTGGTCTGGCTCCTTACCGTAGACCTGTTTCACGGCAAAGTAAACTCTACCGGTACAGACCTTGAGTTCAGGAGCGTGCAAGCCCCACCACGACGTCAACGTAGAGATACGGCGGTGGCGTTATTATTATTAAAAACCGAAATGAAAAAATGCAACGTGTTCTAAACATTAAAAAAAACGTTGATGTGAGAAAAAATGTTACAAAATACCCTATCAAGAAAATAATGAAACATTTCGCCTATTGTAACATGAACAGGTGATATAATATTATGCCACCCAGAAAATAAACCTTGCTTATTAAAAATAACAATGTAAGGTAGCGACTAATAGAAATCCCAACGGTATAAATTATATTGTGTGATAAACATCTTTGGCCCCCGCACAGTTGGACCCGCAGATTGTCCCCCGAAATGAATGTGACAATATTAATGAATGGCGTTGCCACAGCAAAAAATTCAATTAGGAATTGAGTCTTTAATGAAGGTTCGGCATCGTATTGATGGATTATGTACGTAGTAGATACACCTAGAGTCCTTTGAAAAACCGTATGAAAGAGGATTAAGGGTTGAAAAATCGGCCCTGAATAAAATAAAAATTTGAACATAAAAAACTTAATGAAGGACCATCGACTTCGCTATAACGTTGAAATGTAGGAATGTTTTAAATTTGTTATGCATATTTTCTGAATGTTTCTCGGACAGTTGTCATTCTGACTTTAAAGTCGAAAAATATACAAAGATTTTACAAAATTAAACAAAATATTCAAACACAATGCTTGCATAAACCGACAATATCCAAAGAAAGACCACAATACAATACGTAAAATTATTCACAACATTCCAGAAAACACCGATTGCCCTAGCATAAGAGTCACTTAATAAAATTTAAGCGTTGAACAGTTTAGCCGTAGAGCCCATAAAGAAGTCGATGGGTCGGAGGAGCGCTACAATGACGGCGGCCGTCCCAGGACATTCGGACCAAGTTTATTTTACTGTTCCCACTAAAATGTGCAGTAAAAACCCGCCCACGCGATGTAACACCCATGATATTCCTACTGACCTCTGCCCTCGTATAAAGAATATCCCAGACGCATAATCCAAGGAAACTTTATTGTCACCCGATAATTTAATACCGATTCGAATGTGTAAGAATAAAAATGTTCATGCTTTTCAAGTATGGAAAAGTAAATAACGAGGATTTTAATGATCTCCCGGCTTTTAATACGGACTCCCTCATATATCTTCCCCTTTATAATTGTGTATCCTTTTTCGAACACAGGGATGTCTGAAGAGTGATTCAACAAAAAGTTTTTATTGTCGTCGCCCGCACTGCAGCGGTTATAAGCTGGCCAGTCTCCAGTTTCCAGAATAAGTTGAAATTATAAAAGCTGTTCCATTTTGTGGGCCATACGGTGGACGTCATTTTTATCTACATAAACTACGACGATAATGGCGAAGGAAATGCGTTGTACTGGCCTGTTTTATTTTAAAATTGATTCCATTTTTAACCAACTCCAAAAAATTTGGAGGTTCTCTATTCGACTGTGCTTTTTTAATGTTTGTTATCTCATAACTTTCGACTGGGTGAACCGATTTTATTGATTCTTTTTTTATTTGAAAGCTCGTGCTTCCCGTATGGTCCAATTCGTATACGTATCACATAAATATGCTTTGTTTTGACCCCAAGGATGATGAAATTTCGAATTAGTGGGGTAGGTACTATAACTAAAAAGTGAAAAATAAAAACTTTTTCAAAAAAAAAACAACCGACTTCCGAAAAAACACTACAAAGTGAAAAATAACTTTAATTTCGGAAGGCGGTTGTTTTTTTTAAATTAATTCTACGTTGGCAAGAACACAACAGTTCAGTTAAAAAACCGAACACAAGCGTCAGTGGCTGCATCTTAGATAGGAGATAGCAGAAATATATTGTGTTTCTCAACAATATTTCACAAAGGAAAAAGATTGTAATAACAATAATTTATTGCTTGCATGTATTCTTACGTCAATTACTTGATACATCTGGCGCATTACTCGTACATCGTAACATGACTGTCCTTTGACTGACAAAGTAGGTAACACAGATACGGTTATTGGTGCATCTTTAGGGCGGGAGCTTTATTGGCCCGAGTCGTTTAACTTATTTAGTTTTATTGGCCTTACACCGTTTATCGTATTAAGACAATCCAGTTATGCCATCTCACATTCCGTGGGGTGTTTTGATAAACCGTTCAATTTAGTAAAGGATGATACTTGTGTCTAAATGGAGATTACTTCCTCTAGATGATGATAGTGGGAGGTTCCATTACGGTTTAGATTGAAAGTTAGGTAATCCTTCAGCTTTCGCTTATTATAACTTAGGTTAGAGAAAGGCATTGATCGCTATCGAATAGATATCTATTTCGATTAGAACATCTGAGAAATTCTACGTAATTTGTTCGTAAGTATTGTGCTTCGCTGTATTGTGGCCCTTAATCATAATTATTTGCGTGCCTTCGCTAGTGTTGCACCGTAATTGGAACTAATGAGTGTTCATAGCTAGCTGCTAAGTTAGGTAACGAAGACCGTGCTGTCAGACTAAGGGCTGATTTTTCAATAGTCAGATAACTGTTTTCTGAGGAATAAAAATGCCGGTTTGACAGCTTTTGTATAGAAAATATACCAAACTGTCAGATTTATTCTTCAGATAAAAGTTGACTGCCTATTGAAAAACTAACCCTAAGTAAAATGTCTACACCACACGTACAACTAGAAGGACTTTTTTATTTAGTGAGTACCTAACTACCTTCTACAAAGGGAGTACCACAATTTAAAAAAAAACTGGCATATTAGTCAGTTGCACGAATTTACTTTTAAATTGTATATTATTTTCGTAGGAGATTCGCATGAAGCTAATTTATTTGTGGGAGAATAGACAATGCCAGAAATTAATACCAATTAGGCAATTGGCGCGTTATGAATTTTGTGGAATATAGTTAGGAAAAATAAGTGCCTTTTTACTTTATAATAGAAGAAAAAATAACTAATGTTATTAATTTATTAAGTACCTACATAAAATTCACCCGTTTCGGGCAGTAAATTTGTGAGAATCGACTAATAAGTAATAAGCCACTGATTATAAAACAAAGGCAGATATACCGCGCGGAACACCGAAAGTGAAGCCAAAAAGCCAAATACTGAAGCGTCGCTTTGTATGTAACATATAATGCGATGCGGGCGGTTTATCTGCCTTTGGTTTTTAATCTGAGTAATAACCCAAAAACTTTGCTAGCTAATTACGTACTTACCTACTTATCTACCAAAACCTAACGTAACAAGATGCTGTTACTGTCCATCATTATTTAAATCACTTCTTTCGAAATCCACAGGAAGGGAGTACCTCACTGTCTTATTTAGCCAGCATGGGCGTTGCCAGTGGGTTGGCATATCCTGATCCCACGAAGTTTTAGTTGCGTTCACAGAAATTAGATATCAGAAAATAAATTGGTAATAGCTCTACAGCTAAAGCATTGGACATGTATGGATAAGACCATAATTTCAAGAACCATCCGTTGTCACACTTGCCAGTTTTAAAATAATTTAACCCAGCTTCAAATCCTGGCCACGCCAATGATTGTCGGTCAACCGTACTTCAGTGACTAGTGATACTTGAATTACGAAATTTAAATTAAATTAAAATTAAAAAAATACACGAAATTTTATTAATTACTTACGATTATTGAAATTATTGTTAAAAAATCAAATTTGAAAGGAACACATCTTGTCCATAAGGACTGTTTCTGTATTTAAATTCATGCACACATAAAAACCTGGTTTATAGCAATATTTAAAAAAATAGGTATGTATTTAATTAGGTAATCAACATAATACCTATAGACTTCTTGATGACAGCCTTTTGGTTACGTAGCTCGAAGAGACCTAACTTAGAAACTAGGCAATGCTCCAAACATCATATTTCCAATCCGTTTCGTCAAAAAAACCCAGTTGGCAAGTACATCCGATAACTGTCAAATGAGATACTTTTTAATCTCCATGACTACGCTGACGCTAAAATCATTAGAGGCAAATCACATCATTTTAGAATTTAAAATCATCATCATCAACTTATCAGCCGAAAGATGTCCACTGCTGGACATAAGCCTCCCCTAAAAGGGGGGATTAGCCATAATCGCCACGCTTAGCAGGCGGGTTGGCGATGGCAGTAAAATGCATAGAGAACGCTGCTGTCCATTCTCTAGTAAGTCCCTTAGTCGCCTTCTACGACACCTACGGGAAGAAATGGGATGGTGCTATTCTTTTACGTCCGGCACAACACGGAACTACTTACATTTAAAATCACTACAAATCCCGTGATACCGTGCACAGTGCAACTAATTGTACCCAGGAACTAATGTTCCTTCTGATTTTCCAACGTTACATTACGATATCCAAACATCAAAGAACCTTCTACATCTAAGCCAACTCCATCTGAAATCCTTATTCCCGTCAAACGATCATGGCTAATTGATAACGGACGAACGCAGCAAATGCATGTGACACAAAATCAATATCGCCGTGATGGATGGCGTTGATATTAATTAAACCTACATCAACCTGTTAGCTGATAAAATGAGCTTATAATGGAACACAGTGTACGTAGCACGTGTCTAGCCATTTCCCTAGGCGTAAATATTGAATATTTGCCATAATTATGATTTTACTGGTATACCCACTTAGCGAGCCGGTTTTTAGGGTTCCGTGTCCAAACGGTGCCGGCGGGACCCTATTACTATGGCTCTGCTGTGCGTCCGAAACGCGCAGAACCCTATTATTATGGCTCCGCTGTGCGTCCGAAACGCGCAATGAATAGATTTGACGCAATTGATGTTCGTCATATTCTAGCTTTAGTCTTGAGTCTAGAGACTCTAGGGACAAAGTTAGCGTCATAGAATCGTAGTTTACTTTTGAGGTATTTATAAGAATATAGCGACGGACTATCATAAAATTTCTTTGACGATTTGAAATTAAAAGGGATTGTGGGTTTACAATCTTGGTGCTATTGGAAACCTCCAAAAGTCTCCTACCTGAAATTACCTAAGTAAGCGGCAGAGCTCCTGTGAGCAATTGTAATTGCAGTCCGACATACTCCACTTAAAATAATACCGCATCAACAACTATGTAAGTAACGAAGCCATAGAAGAAAAACAAAAAAAGTCCACATACAGTAACAAAATATTTTTAACAACCTGCCAAGAACTTAACGTCAACAGCCATTAATTAAAGCCACTAAAGTATTCATTACGATCACAATACGAGCATCCCGTACAAAGTATCTAAGGAACTGGCCGACAGCGGTGCCCCCTGCCGAGGCGGAATGAGCAACCGTGAAATTACTCGTAAAACTTGCATTAGTGAGGCGGTTAATAAAACCAATGAACCATGTGGTCCTCTCATAAACCCACACAAAAATTATTAAGTCCTTAAGACACTTCTTCCCCGTAGTTATAAAAGTCTAAATGGGGATTATTAATAGCTATTCCTTTAATATTGTCATTAAACTTTATGAATCGAAGCTCTCTGGTTCTGGCGTTCATTGATCAGTAAAATATAAAATTAATATTATTAAACGTCTATTAATTAATTGTGAACAGGTATAAACACAGCACGGTTCTGTTGGCCCATCGGCTTCGTTGGCAGTTCTTGTAATTACCATAATATTTTTTTTTCTCTTTATTTCATTTAGGGACTTTTATATAAAACTAGCTGTGCCCGCGACTTCGTCCGCGCGGAATAGTTACTTATATATTAATAAAAATAAATAAAATTTATAAAATAAAAGTAAGCCTAAGTTACTCCTTATTACATCAGCTAACTGCCAGTGAAAGTCCCGTCAAAAACGGTCCAGCCATTTCAGAGATTAGCGGAAACAAACAGACAGACAGACAGACCGACAGACAGACAAAAATTGTAAAAAATATTATTTTGGTATATGTACCGTATATATATTCATATGCATGTAGCAAAAAGCGGTTATTTTAATATTACAAACAGACACTGCAATTTTATTTATATAAATGTATAGATGTATAGATAAGTACATGACATCGTACCTTATTATACTTAGCTAAAATACAAAAAAAATCTAATTAACGTCTTAGACCAAATATCAATTCATTAGGTAGACTTAAAACGAAGACTTACAAATCTAAACAGACTTTTAGCAGCATCAGACAGTGGTATAGAAAAAATCCGTGGAAAAAATCCTATGTTATTTTTATTTAATTGTAGATCTATTATTATTTTTTCTTTCTCAGTCAGCCATAGTGAGACATGAAGAAATCTATTAAAAAATCAATTAAAAAATCGTTTTAATAGGAGTATAACTTTTATGAACTTCGAGATATATCAAATAGCCACAGGTACTGGATTATGACTTTTGAGACACCAACTTGAGCTTTTGTGTAGAAAGTACCGAATTATATACCGCGTTCGCACGGACGGACGTAAAAATATCGCGGTGGGATTTTATCGCGCACTGAATTTTCAAGTATCGGAGTTGAAAAACGAACGCACTGGGACGCATTCTGTTGGGTTCACAATACTCAGTAGGTACTATTGAAGAAATCCATATCTATACAGTTTGAAAACAAAATCCCGCGAAAACGATGACCACAACTGTTAACCGCCCCCTTCATAAGCGGCCGAGTGCTGCAAACAAAAATAGTCCTTAGGGTGTCAAGATATGGATATCCTTGATAGTACCTATTGAGAATCCAACAGAGTGCACTCTGTTGGATTCTCAAGCGCGTCAAAAAACACACTGTTCGATTTTCAACTCTTGGCGCTAAGCATTAAAGACCCAGTGCGCGAAAAAGGTACAAAGGGGATAATATAAAAGGGTACAAATGATGGGTTTATTTCTTTATCATTTCAGTACCGATTCATCGTCATCATCATTTCAGCCGATAAACGTCAACTGCTGGACATAGGCCTCCACCAAAAAAAAAAATGGGGTTTTGCCATAATCGCCACGCTTGGCAGGCGGGTTGGCGATCGCAGTATGGTAGTAAAATGCATAGAGAACACTGCGGCCCATTCTCGTGTCCTTCACCACACAATCCTCACCTTTGAAAACCCCATGAAAATAAATTTTGAGAACGCCAAAAAATAGTCAATAAATAGTCATAAATAGTCACCAAGGTAACAAAAATAGTCGCATTAAGATTCCGAAGTTATAGCTATATGTTGGTGAGGATTGTGGGGTGAATGTCACCACACAATCCTCACCTCAGTACGAGCAAACGGCTGGGAGTATCGACTTGGTTTCTATTCCAAAAAATAGTCAAAAAATAGTCGTAACACTATGCCAAATCTCCAAAATAGTCATTAAGGAATTCCAGAGATATAAAGGTGTCTTGGTGAGGATTACGTGGTGAGCCTTTCTCGCCACAATCCTCACCATATTACAGCGGAACGCTTACGTTTTTTAATTTGAATTTGGTGTCAAAAAATAGTCAAGAAATAGTCGTCTCCAACCATGAAAATTTGGGTCTGATTTACTATGTAGAAGTATGTTAAACTTCCATGTAAACTTCTACATACATTATGTTTTGGTACAGTCGCGAACACTAAAATTGCAAACTATTTTATATTTACTTAATATTGTTTTATATTAATTTAAAAAGCTAACTGAATATTGTAGTTACTTACATTGTTTCTTGACTCTCTAGACATTTCCTTCCGGTGGCTACGTAAATATTTTTTTTACTAATATTTAGTAATGTTTTAATTGAAATTAAAAATCCTAACATCATAATGCATTTTGATTTTTCATTCGATTTAACCATCATTCAACATAAAACATGTCATGAATCGAGTATTTTCCTGACATCGCTTTTATGACGTCACCGAGTCTCGCTACACCTCGTTTTTATGTTGATTAAGATCCAAATATTTTTTCACCTCACAACCTCGGAAATATTCTATTTATTATTTGAAATCTGCGTGCAAAGTGAATTTTATCCGCTAGCGTGGAAATAGTTTTGAAATTCAAATCTTTCTATTCGATGATTTTCTTTACCGTCAGTCCACTGAAAATGCATTAATACTTATTTCATGTCAGTGCACCAACCTTCTTTTTAGAATAATCGGACTGGCCAGCACGACGACTGCATGAAAAGACTAAAAAGTAAAAAAAAAAAATTTATTGGTATTTTAAGTTGTAGGTAATATTTTCATCAACGTATTGTCAAGTCGGGGGACGGTCAAAGAAAACACCAAACAGAGGTGGCCTAGCATTTGCATTAGCCATCTCCAGACTTGACAATACGTTGATCAAAATATCACCTACGACTTAAAAGACCAATAAATATTTTTTTCTTACTTATTAGAGTTTTTGTTTTTGGGTCGGGGCTTTTTAAATTTTAAATTTAACTTTTACTCGCTTAGATTTAAGCGAGACATCACAGCGTTGCGTATGTTTCCCACAGTGAAGTTTGTTACTAATTTATCCTCATTCTTCGTCCTGACCACCATTTATCTATAACCTATTCACTGAGACCTTTTTAATGAACCCAAACACGATACTTTTGCTGTTTGTTTAGTGAGTTACTTGGGTATCCTGGAAATTCCAGGTGATGCTCCAGCATCAGTTCAAGGTTACTTTGTTCGTCTAATATCATTGAAGTAATAGAATACCAAATTTCAACTTGATCAGACCCGTGGAAGATGCTCAAATCCCTTCATCAACCAGAAAAGAACTGATAATCTTCAAACGGCTAAACCGATTTTGATGAAACATGTCTAAGAACACTCTCGACTAATTCACCTTTCAAACAAAAAAACAAAACCAAAATCGGTTCCACGCCATGCCACAGACAGCCACACACACACACACACACACACACGTCAAACTTATAATACCCCGTCGTTTTTACGTCGGGGGTTAAAAAAGGCAACTTTTAAATTTATCGTATCTATTCTATCTAAAATGATAGCGAGACTACCATAGGGTCATGTTAGGAACATGAATTGACATGTCGATAATTTTTTAAACAAATGAATATTTAGTGTTGTTTTAATAAAGAAACCAACTGTGATTATTGTGATACAAACAAATATTTTATTCCTTCTTAAATTGTTTTTACACGCTTTATATTAGCTTCACTTGTATGTTTGTTTGTTTGTATGTTTGTATGTAACCGACTCCTTTGGACGCTATTTTGACCCACTTTAAACGATCAGATTTCATTTAAACTTTGTAGACTTATCGAGGACCTATGACAATTCAATAATAACAAAAAAAAATATAAAAAACACGCTTTTGTAGTTAGCAAAACTAAAAAATAGAAAATAAATAATAGTTTAGCGTGGGGTGCTTGATATAAATTGATTATAAAAATACCTCAAAAAGCACCCCACGCTTTTTAATAGAATTAAATTATTTTCTACTTTTTAGTTTGGTTTTTAAAGCGTGTTTTTTAGTTTTTTTTTTTAAACTATTATTTATTTTTATCACATCCCCTAAACTTCATACCATTAATAAATCTTTTATATTTGGTAAGTATCATTCATAAATAAAGATAAAAATACTATCCACCCGATAACGTCGCATGCTTCGCAGCCGCAGTGGTAATTCGAAAGTCAAAATGCCGAACAATCAGCCGCGGAACATTCAGCACTTTGACAGAGAGCATGAGTATTTGGTATTCGGCTAAATCATTAAAAAATACGTACTTAATAATTTTGTGCTCGACTGTACTCGACTCGAAAATGTATGTAGAAGTTTACATGGAAGTTTAACATTCTTCTACATAGTAAATCAGGCCCAAATTTTCATGGTTGGAGACGACTATTTCTTGACTATTTTTTGACACCAAATTCAAATTAAAAAACGTAAGCGTTCCGCGGTAATATGGTGAGGATTGTGGCGAGAAAGGCTCACCACGTAATCCTCACCAAGACACCTTTATATCTCTGGAATTCCTTAATGACTATTTTGGAGATTTGGCATAGTGTTACGACTATTTTTTGACTATTTTTTGGAATAGAAACCAAGTCGATACTCCCAGCCGTTTGCTCGTACTGAGGTGAGGATTGTGTGGTGACATTCACCCCACAATCCTCACCAACATATAGCTATAACTTCGGAATCTTAATGCGACTATTTTTGTTACCTTGGTGACTATTTATGACTATTTATTGACTATTTTTTGGCGTTCTCAAAATTTATTTTCATGAAGTTTTCAAAGGTGAGGATTGTGTGGTGAAGGACACCCATTCTCTAGTAAGTCCCTTAGTCGCCTTCTACGACACCTACGGGAAGAAATGGGATTACAATATTTAAATATTTATTTGATTAAAATATTAATATTATCATGAGCGAGAGTAAATAACAATTAAAACAGGTGTTCTACATACCACCTATTTAGGTATGGAATAATATTGTAAGTTCCCGTTGTCGCTACCAATACCAATAACAATACTTGACATACCAATTGAACATCACTCGTTATAAACTGACACGTCTATAATTGCGGCCCATTATTTCACATATTCCACAATTACATTCTCCTTACTAGCTGCCAGCCGTGTCACAGTCCAATAGCTCCACAAAGGGGGCCTGGACACCATGACATGATGAAGTGTCACCTCTCCATGATAAACGATACTATACCTCGGGCGTCAAATGAGAAATTCAATTTCTCGCTCCCGTTACTTCGCTTAGCTGCCGGCGTGATATTTAAGATCAATCAGGAGTTACAGTGATTTTATTTATGTTGTTTTGTTACTTGAAAGGCGTGGATAAAGGGCTTGGAGCTTAGAAAGAGAAATGGTTTTGTAAGTGCTGCCGTACTAGGAGTTATTCCGTTTACGGAGGAATTACTAGGTTACCTTTTTTATTAAGGTTCCACTTTTCGAAGATACAAAGCAATGGATTAGCAAAAACCTTCAAAATGATTCAAATGCAGATGAATAGTGAGTTACGCAATTAGGGTGCTGGTCTGATAGAGGATTACTTAAAATATGATTGTCAGCATATAATATGAATAAGAGTACTCCAAACAAGAGAAGGTACCCAAATAAACAACAAACGATAGTGAAATCCAATTAATTTGGTACACTCAACGTGTATTCTATCGGACCCAACTGCAAATTATCTAGCAACAGAGCCCAGAGGTGGAAATACGCGGAACATTTCATTTAGCAAAGCACAAACATGGTAAATAGAGTAGGCATTTACTGAAAAAGCGTGTAGTAAGTAGTAGAGAGTAAATTTATCAGTAGTCGGGTTTTAGTTTTGGAACTTACTTTTTTTTAAATTAGTTTGAGGGGGAACAGATGAACATACCTACACATATACATACCCACATATATACATACGAGTCAAAATCATAACCCTTCTCTTTGCTTCGCCGTAGTCGGGTAAAAAAGTAAATGAAAGTTTTTAAAAAGCTTCTCAGTACATGTTTCCGTAAGAGGTAAGAGGTCGCGTATGCTCTTTATTTTGTTACATACATCATGGAAACTTTGCAGGAACTTACAGAATAGCTAACTTAATATTTTCTGCTCACTTTGTAACCCAGACTAAAGTCTTTCCTACAAAACTGCACTAAGAGGGTAGATATTTAATTTATTCTGACACCAAAGTGGACAGCATTTTCTCATCTTTATGGTACCACAAAGATGAGAAATTGCTGTCCACTTGCCGTGTGTACACACGGCTACACATCAAGCTATACATTTCAAGTATAAGCTGATCATTGTACCTATAGGAGTTTCGTACAGTGCGAGATCAGCGTAAATTGGAAATGTATAGCTTGATGTGTAGCCGTGTCTACCAGGTCAAAGCTTTGATAATGAGCGAATTTATGCAGGTTAGCAGGGACATCGACGCGCAACCGGTTACCATGGCATGGATTCAATACATGGTTCTGGAACCCACCTAAATTAAAATGTTTGGTCTGTTATTTAAAAACAATCGTTGGTCCATACATTTTGACCGCGAAGGTACCTACTATTACGCTTTGCTATGAAACAGCAGATATTTTCATCGTGATCGTTAAAAAATTACCCATACAAATAAATGGCCACTAGGCATTGCAATCCCGCATAACGGGATCACGCATTCCCGCGGGATCCCGCTGCTTTTATTAATCTGCTGGAGCCCGCACCTACAAAGCGCGGATCCGCGGATCCCGCATCTTTGAAATTATGTTGTAAAATCCAATTGAAACTACAGATTTTTGTGTAAAATCAACTTTTATTAAACATTTCTTACATTAGGCAACAGAAATTGTTTCGTTTCTATTAATTTATTACCAATCAGTAATTCGTAATTTACAACAGAAATTATTTCTTTTCTATTAATTAAGTATAGTATTAGTGTAGTAGGTATTAGTAATTTACTAATTACTTATACCTACATAATTAATAGAAAATAAACAATTTATGTAAGAAATGTTTAATAAAAGTTGATTTTTACACAAAATTCTGTAATTTCAATTTGATTTTATAACATCATTTCAAAGATGTAGCGTGATCCCGCGTGGGATTGAGTAATCCCGCATATCAATCTCGCGGGATTGAATGAGCTGCGGGATTGTAATCCCTACTGGCCACACTTTTCTGATACTTATAATTTGCTGTAACTGCTGTAAGTATAGGTATGTACAGCCAGCAATTTGTACCTATGTACAAGTTTTACAAATTAATTTGGATGAAGTAACACCTTGAGCAAACAAAAGGTTTTAAAACGAAGAGCCCATTGATTTATTTGAGACCCCCACGGTTGAGTAGCGACGTTTATGTTTGCTAACACTATAACACCGAAACCCGACTACCGATGTATTCATAACTTCCTTTGTGGACGCCATAAAACATCGTAAACGCGTATTGTTCAAGAGTGCGATTATATTAAAGAAACTTTATCGAGGCTTGTGCCATAAAATGTGGAATGTAGGAGCCGCCTAGTTCCATTCGGAAAGAACTACAGCTATTGAGATAAAAAGTAAAACCGCACTTATTCCAAGTAAATGGTCATTCAATCTACTGGGAATAAGTGCAGTTGTTTTAAAGTTGTACGGTTACAAAGAGTGTCGATCGTTTCTTTGAACACTTTGTTTCAATTTTTGCAGAAATTAAAATACTGCTGTGATAAAGAAAAGGCTGCAAAGTCGATTTTTAAGGTTCCGTAACAATTACTAAGCCTCCGCTGTCCGTCCGTCCGTATGTCAGCGGGCTGTGTCTCATGATCCGTGGTAGGAGGAACCACAAACACCAGCGAAGCAGCGAGGCGGCGCGAGCGAGGCGATAGCTTCGCAGAATGTATATTTCTGTTGCCGCTATAACAACAAATAATATAAATAAAATAAAGTTAAAAATTAAAGGGGGCGGTCTCAATACAAGAAAAATGTTTGTCTTGTGGTACGGAACCCTACGCCTAAGTGCGAGTCCGACTCGCACTTAGCCGGTTTTTAAAAGCTTCATCGACTTTTTTGAGTCCTTTTTAATAGAGACTAGCGGGCTTATTGCCATCAAACGAAAACATACAGGGTAAGTTTTTATCCAATGCGCAAACTGTAACCATGAATTCAGCATATCATTCTAGACCCCTCAGCGCAGAAATTTTTCGTCGGTAATACAAAAAAATCAGCTATTCCATACATTTTGACCGCGTAGGTAGGATTGCACTTTTCTATGAAACAGCTGTTTTTTCATGTATGTCCAGAATGATATGCTGAATTCATGGTTACAGTTTGCGCACTGGATAAAAACTTATCCTGTATAGGCTCCAGGCTGGAAAATTCCTGATGGAAAAATCGAATCCCTCTTTGCCTGATCTGGGAATCGTAACTTGCAGGACCTCTTGCTCAGCAATAGCGCTTGTTACAACTGACTAACGAGGTAATCAAATGCGAAATGACGAAAAAGGGTGCACTATGTACCGCCCTATAGGTATGGTATAGTGATGTACCAACTAGTCGCCGACCAGTCGGGAAAGCCGACTAGTCGGCCATATTTGTAGTCGGCGATTAGTTGGCTAAAACCTCCGAGTAGTCGGCCTATTTTTTACTCGTATTAAAATGCTTAAAAATGTAGATAAAGGACGGTGATTGATATGAAATAAAAATCTTAACTGTTTTTATTACATTATAAATTATTTTTATTATAAGATCAGTTTTACAGTTTACTTTTAGTACAATGTAGGATAGGATAGGAAGAATCGCTGGCTCGTACGTAAACAATGATAGAATAAATGTAAAGTAAACAAAAACATGTCCCGACAATTCCGCCTGGTCGCCGGGCGCCCGGCACCTACGAGCCGAAAAAAGCGTAGTCAAATCAAAATCAACAAAATATTGTTTTCACATAAACCTGCATGAGCACGGTTCCAATTTGTCGCTTCCTATAGAGAAGAGCCGGTAAGAAAGTCCACGGTTACTCTTTTAAAAATTATTGGCTTTTACAATGTTTTCAAATTACAGTGATAATAGGTACAGGAGGACAGTGCAGGCCTGTCAATGTACCAGGTACTTAGAGGGATGAAAATAAAGAATAGAAAATCTTCTACAAATCTACTACAGTCTGTAAGGCGTAAGGCCTACATCGTTCTCTCATTCACAATATGTAAAAGAATCTAAATAAATAAAATGAACCTATTTAAACCAAGTGACATGATTTCCATGACAATCACTAATACATAGTCGATATTAAAATAATTGATGTATAATGTCAAATAATGACGAGTATATGTCAGGCATTGTAAAAAAAATAAAAAATAACATTGTAATTTGGGGGCAGTTAATAGACTTTCACATAGTTATGCTGATAATGACGTACCAGGGAAGCCACATGTGAGAAGGAATTAATGCCAATCTTCGTCTTCAACGTAGTCTTTTATCTTATAATATGCTTTTTTGATAACGTCACGTTTGATGTGATTAAACTTTCCATCGCTAAGTTCTGTAACCGACTTTGGCAACTTGTTATAAGTAGAAGCAGATACTGTTTATTAGAAATGTCTTGCTAGTTTCAGTTAATATAAATTTTGGAATCACGAATATTACCGATGTCACCCGGACTCAACCGAAAGTATTAATCGGCATGGCCGACTTTTGCAGCCAACTAATCGGCTAGTCGGGGAAAGTCACAGTCGGCGCATCTCTAGTTTGGTTAGGTTAGCTGTTAGGTGTACAGCTACGTATATATTTATTCATCACATGATGTTTCAACTCCATTATCAACATAACTACCTAAAAGCACCCTAGATTTTAAAGAATTTTATAAATTTGACGGTAATTTTTCAGCGTGACAGCTGCTTGCGCTTGCCAGTAGAACTAACAAACTAGAACAAAAAAACGGACCCGACGCGTATCCGTCAACAGGAGTGAGTAATCTGCGGCAAAAGCTAGAGTGCAATAAGATTTATGATTATGATCCAAAGCCGTGTACACGGGGACATCACAATTTATGAGTTCACTGTTTTGTTTTCAAGATGAATTAATAGTCCACTTGCGACGCTACACAACTATTCCATCCACGGCCGTCAAATTGCAGGACAAAGCCATAAACTGTGTCAAATTAAAAAACCCTTTGAACTCGCCGTAAACATAATCGTATAGTACTAAAATAAAAAGATCGTTCAGAATGCAAGACATGTGTCCACATGTTGGTAGGACTAAGAGACAAAGCGTGTATAATGTGATAAAGTGGCTTGCTGGATACCGTTCGGCTGACGATGACGAACTCCCGTTTAATTGCGTTGAAATAAAAAGTTCACTTTTATTTTTAAATTCAGGGTGCCGACTTTAGCGCAGGGTGTTTTCGTTTGGTCACACTCGTGATGGTTTTTCTCATTAAATCTCATAGCTTTTTTTAAATGAGATTTTATTTTTTGTGGCTATGATTATTTTTGAGCTTCCAAAATGGGTGCTCGTATTACATTTTGAAAATATCATGAAGTTTTCTGTCTTTATCATACATTAGCTTGTCGTCTTGTAAAAATCAATACCTACAGACGGACTGATGATCATTTGGCGTGAATCTAACGAGGCAAAAGGAGTACCTATGATGTAAGGATCGTAGTAGATGGCATTCAGCGGGCTTGGCATGACGCTTTCTATTCCTACTATACCGTAGAATAGAAATCGCTTGTCTACATTTCTCGGTACAAAACTGTCAATCGTCTACACGAAAACGTAATGTTTTTCTACTCTTCCGTCAACAAAACGCTTCTCTACGGTTCTCGTGCTAAGCGTAAAAATGCTGTAATTTCTGCCTACCCCCAAGCGAAAAAGGCGTGAGTTTACGCACGTATGTATGTTCAAGACTCAAGAGGTTGTCTATGATGTCTCCCGCTACCTAAGTCGATGCTATAATCGTCCTCTAAAACCATAACTACGTAGTTAGCATCACGAGCGTCCTTATCCTCAAACTAGCCTGCAAAATGTTCACGAAATAGAACATTATCAGTAGATACTGATAGGTACAGGCTGTTTACTTTAATGATGCGCCTCCTCGTCGCCGGCACGAGATAAATCGACACACTTGAGAGTTCGAGACTCTCCCACGGCGTGACACGCGCACCCTGAGTCCTGTCCTGACAGCAGTGTCAACAAATATATGATATCTGTTTTCTTTGTTCGTTTAGTGCTTTTTTGTTGGGACATTATCGCTATAGAGGGTGAATTATTATGAACGTTAATTATCTGAGTGTGTTGTGTGAATTGTATAGAGATTGCAGATGGATACGAGAAGCATAGGACCAGTCGTTGCGGCGATACTTGGGACCTATTTCCAGCAATAGGGTAACGTCTTTTGGCTGATGACTGAATTATGATGATGATGATGATGACGATTGATGAACATGGCTAAACTCCTACAAACAAAATGCTTATCAACTTCGTGCGTGTTGGTAGGAAGTAGGAAGGGACAATCTTTCATAAAGTACCTAAGTAGATTCGGGTAGGTATCGAATCCTTTTCGTACCTACTGATTTATGTTAGTTAGCCTAAGTGATTTATGATAGTGCAAAACTGGAACACAATCCTAGAGGAATGAGCTGAGGGTGGGTACACATGCCCCATACCTAGTAATGTAGGTAGACATAAACTTGAACCCCAACCGAAAATGTATCATGTAGGTAAGTATGTATAAAGTAAACCATATTCAGTTTGATGTTAACCAAATGTGGTAAACAAACTGCAGTGGGGATGTTTGCTCTCACGTCGGTCGGCAGCTAATCTGTAAACGGTTATGATTATGAATTTATGAGAACCCCAGCCATTATTTTTTAGCTTAAAAAGAATGAAAGAAGTAACGAGCAATGACAGGAATACATTGTACCTAGTTCGTGTTGTATGACATGTTCGGTTCTACTCTAAATCACAGAGTACTTTTTTAAATACGGAACTCTAAATCAAAGTGATTGAAATTCATCTTAGAGACTTTTTATTTTTAAATAGCACGTAATGGGCACTGAGAGCAGCTAAATACCAGTATTTTACATAGAGCGACTGCCTGTCTGACCTTCACAACCTAGTTACCTACTGGGTTATACAATACCCCGTATGCTTCTAAATAATATGCAGGTAAGTACTAAACATTCAAAACAAAAAAAAATACCCGAAGACAAACGATAACCTCACATATCCGAGGTGAAGTGCAAAAATGATAGAGCTCGGTTCGTGGAGCAGAAGATGCACCCCGTGAAAATAATAAAAATGCCGGCGGCGCGGCGTCCGTTTCTAATTAAACTTTTCGTAGGTTCCTTACATATTTTTTTTGTACAAAAGGTTTTCAGTTTCCGAACAAAACTAACTTGCCATTACACGCAATATCACAAGGTGAGTTCTCAATCTACATTTCTATGAGTTTAAGATTTTTTTTTTGCTTTTCACACACATTTTAAAATAATAAAAATGAACTGAGATAACAATGGGAAGTGGCTATCTTTTTAATAAAAAATAATAAACATAGCCTCTAATTTGACAGCTGATTCAGCTGACGGCTGACACTGAATTGACATTTAGACTGGAACGTCTAATTTTGGTCTAATTGTTTGGTAATCCTTCTGAAGTAAATTTTTATTCATTACACTGTAGGAATTCTTAATAATGAGTTTTTTGCGGCGAATTATATCTCCAGCCTTTATTGGCCGAATGCTAAGACCAGAAATAGGCAAGAAATTAATACATTGTTGTGTGTATAAAAATGTAAACATAACCTCAAAACTTGTAAATATTTATCCCAATCACAAAAGTTTTAATGCAGTTCGTTGGAAATCAAAACAGGTTTGTAAAAGGACTTGATTTAATCATCACATTTATTAATAATATACTAATAGAGAACAAAAATTATAAACTTTTTCTTGAGTTGAAAAGTCATATTTCTTCAAATGATCATTTTGTTTCAGAGCCAATATGATTCTGATGATGAGGAAACTGCATTTGATGGAGATTCGTCTCTTTCAAAAGATTCAAAAGTAGTCAAATTCTCTACAACATCTATGAGAACTGATGTAATAATAAAGTCAGCACTAAATATATCAAGAAAGTGAGATTTGACAACATTATAGTTTTATGGGTTTTGTTTAAATCATTTTCTGTATACCTAATAAGTTTTCTGTTTGTTTCAGTAAAGTAGAACAAATGTTTTATGAAAGTAAAATTAGAGTAAATGGAAAGAAAATCATGAAGAAAAGTGCTTCTGTAAGTGTTACATCTGTTTTGTTAATTAATTATGCATGATTAACAAAAAAATGCCAGTTCCTTGAAATAGTAAATTGTTAACTAAGCTTGTTTACAGGTGAAAGTAGGAGATGAAGTAGATGTAATAAAATTGGTCAGCCCGAAGAATTCACTGCATATTTTTGTGTCCAGAGTAGAAATATTGAATGCAACTCCCAAAGAAGACAGCATCCAGGTTACAGCAAGAAGGTTTAAACACTTACTCATAGACAACTATGAGGATGATCCACATAAGATGGAAAGTGAAGCTTAAACAATTATGGGAATAATTTAGCGATGGGCGTTGAATCAACCGTCGATCTCCTGTCAATGTATTAACGTTAACTGTTTATGAATCAACTAGTTGAATTTGTCAACGACGTTTTTTAATATAACTCGTTTAGTAATCAACTAAACTAAATTTGCAAATGTCCCTAACAAACTGAGCAAAAAACTTACGTTGAAAATACCATCATAGATTCCGAGCGACGGTCATGTCGTAGAATTTGAACTCTAAGTAACATACACAAGAGTTGATTTTTGAAATATTTATTTTAAGAAAATTATACCAATATATCATTCATTCACATGGAATAAAAACCGTTCATACGGTTAACGTTACAAGTCGACTTTAGTTACTCGTTAACTCGTTGACGAATTTAACTAGTTGACGCACGTAAATGAACGTTGACGTTACGTTAACGGAAAAACCGTCAGCAACCCATCACTAGAATAAGTAGCAAAAATTAATCATTTGTTTGAAACAAATATTCAGAACATCTATAATAACATGTTGTGTCTCATAATTTGTAGTTAATTATGTTTCAAACAAGTTCAGTGGTACATTTCGTGTTTTATAAAGAAGAATCCCTGCAATAACTAACTTGGAAATTTGCTAAGCTTAGTTGTAAACTTTATTCTGCATGTTGTGGTCCCCTGTTTATGTGAAGGAGTACACAACAGCACACCTACTTAATACGTACTGTTGTCCTTTATTAATGCATATTCTAATTAATAAATAACTGGTCATAATAGGTAAATAGGTACTGATTCCTTGAGTGAGGCAAACCTATCAATTGAACTGTGCAAGGACCCAATGATAAATATGTGAATGTTGTTCTTATTTGTAAATATTAAATGTAGATAAAAGCTGAAAATAAAAACTACTGAGAACAGTGTCGTATGATTTATTTATTTAAAACTTTTAAGTTATTCTTGTAACAGTAGTAACATGATTAAATATCTAAATCTAGATCACAGTCTGAAGTTTCAAACATTGATATTTGTGAATTAGGATTAGATAGCTTTTGATTTGAAGAGTTTGATTGGTTTTCTTTTCCTTTCACATCTGCAACAGCTGTAACATGATTTAAGTTTGAATCCAAGCATTTTTCTGTATTTAAACCTTCAAATATTGATATCTGAGTTCTTGATGTAGATGGCTTGTTATAAGAAATACTGGCACTTGTATTGTTTTCTTTTAATTCCAACTTTTCTGTAGTTAAACTATTTGATGTTGTATTTAAAGACTTGCCAGGCATATCATCATATTTATCAAAGTCATGTTTGCTAACAAACTGGAACTGTTTCAGTTTACTAACAGTCCTTTCTTTAACTTCAGTATTCTTTTTAGTATCACCTCCAATACTGATGTCTAATATACTATCATAATTTTCTGTAGATCTATCAAGCATCTCTTTAGAGGTTTCTAATTCTTTAGGCTCTGATTTTACGACTTTGTTTTCAACATGAATGTCATTGGTATCATTTTCAAAATTAAAGTCTATGCCTAAATCAGCTAATGCATCATTTACACTAGGCACAGCATTTAAAACGCTTCTATCTTCAACAAATTCTTCATCACTATTTGATTCCTGATCCTCATCAATGTGAATTTCTCTTTTGTTCTTTTTACTTCTTTTAGGCAATTTATTTTTAACTCCACGAATGTCTACAGTGACTTCTTTTCGTTTACGTTTACCGCCTTTCTTTTTAACACTTGGTGGTTCTTTTTCTGTGCTGTTAAGTGTCTTGTGTTTCTTTAATGTAACTGCAAACCTTTCATTGATACCAATATCTTTAAACTCTTTATTCTCTACATCTTCCACAATGTTTATTTCATCATTTTTCTTTCCCTTTTTATTGTTGAAATAGGAACTTGTTATAAGAGATGCAGAAAGTTGGATGTTGTCATCAGTGACATCTTCATGTTTCGCGAACAGTTTACAATTTCTTGCTTCTATATCAGTTTCTAAAGTTTTGTGATCAACTTGTAACAGTTTTGCATAGTATAACAGTTCATTTCTCCAAACATCGATTAAATTTAACCTTGTTAGGAGTTTCTTGGCTGTACATAAATAGTCGTAGTCAGGGTATCTGGGTACAGTGGAATGTAAGGCGTCTACTGTATCGTTTAGAGTGCAGTCTTGCATGGATAAATCTACAAGGGACACGGCGACGACTGCATCCATTGGTAGTATTGTTTTACGGTACATCAGGCGACAGTGTGCTTGAGATAATCTGCAATAATGGACGAACATTTAAAAGAAGTCCCTCAAAACCAGTATTAAATACTTGCTATTGTTTTATATTATTAGACGAGTCCTTTGCCCTGTAGTAGCACAAAATAATTGACTGATATTAATAAGATTATACTAAAATTATTTTGCAATACCTACAGAACAGATTACTTTTTTATTAGGCTTTTTTATATTTCTCTGATTTAATTTAGCTCAATAACGCTCAGTTTCTAGATCGACAGTTATCGAAGCGTCAAAATGAAACGCAAGTCAACTGATTGGCTGTTGATCATTCAGTTAGCCGGTTACGCGCGCTTGACAATTTGTGAACGAATGATTCTGTTCACTTTCCTGCCATGCAACCGGGCCTAGGAGACTAGATGTGTCGTAGAGGATAGCGAGACTAGCCGATGAAAACAAAGGACCAGTGGTCCACATGAGCCCTGGACAACAAACAGCTGGATGTCATGGTCTCCCATGACATCCAGCTGTTTGTTGTCCAGGGCTTTTTCCCCAGTAACAGTAACGCATTGGATATTTAAAAAAAATCGAATAAATAAATCATTTGACTAATAAAAAGATCAAATTACTAAATTAGAATGTATTCCTTACCTCACTAAGCTGTCTAACATCCTTACAGTGGTACGCGAAGCATCTCTGTGTTCTGACTTCCTTTGAGCCATGTAATACTTTTGCAGTATCACGTTTGCGGATTTCGTCATTTCTGAATACTTCGGCCCAACGAAACTAATGTACATCTGAAAACAATAAAGGAATATAAGTATGGTTTACACACTTAATAAAATAAAAAACATGAATTTTAAATTGAGGATAATCTTAGCATATTATTATTATATTACCTGCAATTTTTCGAGATTCCATTTTTTCTTGAATTCCACTGGGTTTGAATCTCCATAAAGTATATAAGATGATACAAGTTTATCCCACGTTTTGTTCTTTGAGTCCAATAATATAAATATTAAATCAAACCTGAAAGCAGAACATTACTTTAGGATTTTGTCCTAAAACTTCACTAAGGACAATTAACCCTTTCGAAAAAAGGAGGTTTTCAAACGTAACGTTTAAAAAATGACAAATTGATAATAATGAAGAATTAACATTACCTACTTAACAAGGGTGTTCCAAGAGAAACATTGACGCTGAGTGGTTGATCCGTATCGTAATTACCTTTGGGATTGCAAGCAGCTATTATTGCACAACGCGTGTTCAATTTGCATACTATACCAGCCTGAAATGAAAAGTCGTTTACATTCTGCTTGCTAAAACCGACCTTATTTAGAAAAGACAAAGTCGAGAATAGCTTTTGAAATTTTGTCGTACTTTAGCAACTGAGATGGTCTGCTGTTCCATGGCTTCATGTATGGCGGTGCGGTCGTGTTCCCGAAGTTGTGAGATCTCGTCGATGCAGCAAACTCCACCATCCGATAGTACCAGGGCACCAGCTTCTAACTGCCACTCTCCATCTTCCTAGAAAACCGGAATTTTCAAAATGCTGCACACTTCTTGAGGTTCGCATGATACGGCACAGCTGGGTAAAATCGAATACATTATGTAGACATGAATTTGTTCGGGAAAATCCGCTCGACTTAGCTGGAATTGTGCCGAGCCAATCCGAACATGATTTAGCGAGGGTAGATGTCGATCGCAATTTATATGTGTGCTAATTGCTAAAGGTCACCTTTGTTGTCCAACAAATACCGAATCTAATCTCTGAATACATGTAGCGCTAAACGAATAGACGCATTTATTTCGTAGCAGTAAGGTCGGTTTTCCTAGTTCAACACAGTACAGTACATTTCTATTTGGATTACTTTCTGCTGCAGGCTTAGCACGAGCACCGATTTGTCGGCGGAAGAATAGACATGACTATTAACTAAATGATGTACAATAGGAGAAGATAGCTATGTTTTTCTATTAATTATCAGAGTTATGTGTTTTAAACGGATCGTGATTTTGTATATAATCATATATACTTTGTGGCCATCGAGTAGAAAGTTTGTTGTCAGTGTGATTTTAACAGTTTGGGAAGAAACTTTCTTCTGAAATAGTCTACATTTATAAGGACCTAGACAAAGATCGTTAGAAACGAAAGACTACATGACAGATCATAGAAGGATATCTAAGGTACGGGGTCAAAAATGGAGAAACGAAATGTCACTTCGTATTGAAAAAGCACTGTGTATTCTTCGTAGAAATAGAAAGCGTCATGCTAAGCCAGCTGCAAACTTATTGACTTCCATACTTTTCAATAGTGCAGGCATTCTGAAATAAACGCAATTTAACACAACATAACATCACGCCTGTATTACCATCCAATTACCCGAAGGGTCAGGCAGAGGTATACCCGTGTAGTTACTACGTACTAGTACAGTTCACCCACATTGTGCCAATTATGTTTAAGTCTCATGTAATAGGAACTAGTGGTGGGTCGTTGTCGAATTTTTGACGAACGAAACGCAACCGTTTTCCTGACGACGATAACGGTTGCAGAAAACGGTCGTCGTTGCAACTAGTTTCGAGACGACTTAAAGGACGAAACTTATCCAACATGGAATAGAATTGCGTTTTCGAGGTTTTCGTGGAGTGAAATAGTTGCAGTTTGTTAGTTCTTACAACTATCAACGATTTAAAATTTATGAAATGGTTAATTAAATACATAATTCGTTTTATCGATCGACTTTACTAAGTATACGATGAAATGAACTTTCCTTCATACTTTTCCAGGTTTAGGACTGGCTAGGACAGACTTCTCCTTCTTCTTCTTCTTCTTTCTTTTCTTCTTCTTCTTCTTTTCTTTTTTTCTTCTTTCTTTTTACCAGGCGTATTTAAATTTACAACTATTTGCAAACAAAACAACAACAAAAAAACAAATACTAAAGTTCTCTGCGCGTGCTCAATCCATCGTGCAAGATCCTGAGGATCTGGACTTTTTGACCCCCGCTCACTTTTTAGCAAGCGGCCCCAACTTAACGATTTTCCAAACAGAGCATGATCTCAGAACACGGTGGCACTTGACACAAAAAATCTATCAAGATGTATGGAACAAGTGGAAGACTGACTACCTCTCGCAGCTTTCTACAAGGTCCAAATGGCGACAGCGTCAAAAAAATCTCAGCCTTAACGACGTCGTTATTATAAAGGACGACAACCTTCCACCAGGAAAATGGAGTCTAGGTCGCGTAGTAGTGCTGCATCCTGGAAGCGACGGACAAGTAAGAGTCGTCACACTCAAAACCAAAAACGGGCTCTTAAAACGCCCAGTTGTAAAACTGTCCTTACTGCCAACAAATAAAGATGATCAAGATCCTAATGCTCATAAAGTTGATAATAAGGTGCCAGCAGCGAAGAAAAAACGTCCTATCTCATTCTCAGCTATTGTTTTATCTTTGACATTATTTTTACTGTCGTCACTAATAAACACCGTTCAAGCAACCTACAACTTTACTCCGCTGACAAACAATAGTGTCTATTTTGACAAAATATCTAATATGCATTTAATTAGAGATGATTGGCATTTAATAGTTTATTATGACACAAAGGAAGGAACGGCGGCATTACTAAAGTATATCCAATATCTTGAAACCATATGCTCTACGATTAGAACACAAACACCTTGCGACGGCGTCATGTTACAACTCGAGCACGAGTTCGATGAAATTAAACATTATGATAATATTGTCATGATAAATGACTCGTTTATGACTAATAAGAAACGCCGGCGACGCGGCTTGCTAGACGGAGTAGGCTACGTTGCAAATAGTTTATTTGGAATATTGGATCAACGATTTGCAGAGAAGTATGAGAAGGATATTGACCTATTAAAGCATAATGAAAACCATTTATACAACCTCTGGAAAAACCAAACGTCGGTCGTAGAAGCCGAATTAAATCTCATGAAAAGGATGGAGAGTACTATAAACAAACATCATAAAATAATAAATCAAAAGCTTAATTATCTCCAAGATTCTTATAAGAATCTTGCTCAGCAAGTGCAAAATATAACTATCATCACAGACTTCATAACCACGGCTTTCACCGCCAACAACTTGTTGTATAACCTTCGACGAATCCAGGACTCAATTTTGGATACAGTAACTGATATTTATAGTGGAAAATTAGATTTTCACTTGATATCCCCGAAGCAACTGAGATCAGAGCTAAGCATAATATCAGCACAAATATCTGGAGACTTGGTAGTTCCGGTCGATAACTTTAATCTTAAAGATCTTTACAGCTTGCTCAAAGTAAGAGCCAAATATTCTGGCAAATACCTAATTATAGAAATAAGAATACCCCTGATTGAAAGGGATCTTTACGAGGTATTCAATCTTATTCCAGTACCGCGCATTGTGAAAGATAACATGATGATGAAGGTCGAAACTATCTCTGAACTAGCAGCCATCAACATGAGAAAGGATTCGTATTTAACTATCACAGACAAGGATCTGCAGTCATGCGTATTACAAAACACTGTGACTATTCTGTGTCATATCAGAAGGCCCATTTACCACATGAAAGACGATCATAGCCTTTGTAAGACGATCCCAGGCACAAGAACTTGTAAAACTAAAACTACTTCGTGCAAGAATGACTGGAGAGAGTTAACATCAGAAAACAAATATTATTATGTATGCTGCAATGAATGTAACATCAAATTTCTGTGTGAAAATCAAGTTAAAGCAGTTAGGTTATCAGATGTTGGTCTGTCTGGTGTCGTGTTGGGGAAGGCTGTTTAGTAAAAACAGAAGATTTTATGGTGTATTCAAACAAAAGATTGTCCAGTAAAATTAGCACTACAACAAATATTATCTCGCCAGAAATATCTCCAATCAATCACATAATAAATATCACTATGCCAGAAATCTCATATGAGTTTAATCCCAATAACTCAGACAACCTCAGACAATTTGAAAACATTAGGAGAAGTGTTGAGATCATGAAGCAGAATGAACCTTTGAGCACCGATATCTCCTACCACGACGTACATCTTTATATTGCTACATATCTCATCATATTGGGAATCTTGTTATTGGTGGCAGCTTACTGGTTTAAACGTTGGCGACAAAGGCAACGTAAAGGAAATCGTTCCATTTCTACAGCAGAGCGGTCGACAGCTTCGGCGGCAACTGCGTTGCCAACTCCACACACCGTTACAGAAAGTGTTGTGATTGAGTGTAGTGAAATTAGGGAAAAAGGACAATCTAGTAGTAAATCAGTGAAAAGTGATGCTAAGCGACTTGCTTTATCTAGTGAGTGCTTACAAAAAAAGGAAGATAGAGGTTCTTCACCGATCTTTCGCGTGTTTTCTCTTCCTGATTTACACTGCAGCGATTCTGTTTAATTTGTAATGTTACCTTTATCCCATCTTTTACATAACTAACCCTACATAACTAGTATTATTTGAACACTGTTTTCACCTTGTTAATATTAAGTACATTACACATTTAACTATACTTACTTACTAACCTCATCTTTTTCTCCCTCGGGAGCATGTTCAGGTCACTCACCGAACAATAATAAACATGTCAGCGTAATTGCGACACCGCGCTCTATGCCTTGAATATTTGATGTATTAATTACCTAAATAAATTAGTCAGTACGCTTTCGGACAGCATATCGGGCGCGGCTCAATCTCATCTCATTCACCTCATTAGTTTTAATCGTTATCCCATTTATATCACTGAAATATAGCTATCTTTATAATCCTTCATCTTAGTTTATCTTAAACTCACCCCAACCCCGAACAATCTGACTGGCTCAAAAAGATGTAAACAAATGTTATGAAATAATAACCACGCCACGAATTGCAGGAAATTTTGCGACTATCCCAATTCATTGTTCATGCGGGTCGACTTTGAACTTTAAGTCAACAAACATAAGGTTGCACGGGTTTGACCGTCCCATGACGAACGACAACATTGACAACTGGTAATAGATTATCGAATGTATTTCAGTGACGAAAAGTTGATTTTTTATTGTAAGGACTGCTTTGTAAACGAACGCGAAAAGTTAAGGACGACGCGACACGACGAACGAGTGTGATAGATAATTGAACTGTATTTTCATAGGCGTAAAATAAAAAATCGCACCAAGTAATTCAAGGACTGGTTTGTGCGACGAAGACTGTTTGAACCCAGGACGTAAAACAGTTTCATCGTCGCAAAACACAAAACGGTCTTTGTAAACGGTTCGTCGCCGCAACGCTCACTTCTAATAGGAACCGAGCCTATTGCCATCAACCGGAAACTAAAAAATTCCAGATGGTAAAACCCTCTAACATTACCCGACCCGGGACTCGAACCCGCGCTTACGACCATTACAGCAACGACGCAGTCCTTCCCCCGAGGCATCCAACTTAATTCACTCTATGAGACGAACCCTGAGCGCTGCACATGTGAGCCCAGCTCGTGTACTGCCAGCTCCTGAGGTGAACACAGAGCGCGCAGTCAACTCCGCACTAGTACGAAGCAGCTGTGATTTGCCGGTGCCTGGAAAGTGATACATTAAAATATTCATTTCTGTCTAAAATAAATATTCTTCTTCTCTAGAGACAATAGTGTTATTTATTTTTTTAAAGGTTGCCCCACTACGAATTTCTCCTGTATTGTGGGTGCGTTTACAAACTTTTAAACTCACATACAACACAAACAGCCAGTCCCGGAACAACTAATTGTAGGTCATACAAATGAATAAAAAATAAATAAAAAATGTGCTCAGTAGGTAGCTAAGGTTATTTAGCTAAGCTATGTGCTAGCGTCAGTTAATAGTTTTGATTGAACTAGATCTGTTACATCTGGGGCACTATTATTAAAAAGTTAAAGTTGCCAGGGTACCTGGAAGATAAATATCTGAAAAAATGTAGGTGTGCTACACCTATCTGCCAAATGCTTCGGAAATTATGGGAGTGATACCCCTTACATATTGCTTAAAATTAAGTAGTGTTTAGCGTCTGTTTATCAATAGATCTTTGAAAGTTAAATGTCTCTTAACATTAAACCTTCCTAATTGTTCTTTCTTAATTATTTTTATTGCAAAATAACATTTGCAGATATTCAGCAATATTTTTTATATCAATATAGCGTTTATACAGAAAGTGTCCAGTTATTCTAACTCAAATAAAGTCTTGAGGACTCTTTCTTTTAATAAACCCCGTAATGATTAATGTGTGCATACTGCATAGCTTTACCTGGATCTCCCACCAGAAGCAAATGACATTGCCCTCGCACACGGGTCGCGTGTTTCTCAACTTGGCCATTTTTCTTGCTATCTATCTCTGCAACATGATTTGACCCAGTAATCACTGTCAGAAGTACTGCTAGCTTCACCAAATGGAGACCATAAACCTGGAATATTGAAATCTTTATAGAAGTACACAAGTAAAAACTTCCCTAGAAAATCTAGTAAGTAGAAGTTATTTAGTTTAGTTCTAGTTTTAGTGTTTTTATGGAAGTTTTTACTCGAAACCAATATTTTCTTTTAAGTAAAAGAAAGAAGTGAAAATGAGCAGCTGGCAAGACTATCAGTGACTTACTTTTGAATAATGTGAATTTTGATAAGGCACTTCAATATTTTTGGTTTAATAAAACAATATAGTGGTTTAAACTTGAGACTTGTTATCCTACTAATAATAAAAATGCGAAATTTTGTATGTTTGAATGTTTTTACTCAATCATGCAAAAAAAGCTGAACGGAATTGGACGTTTGGCATGCAGATAGTTAATAATCTGGATTAACACAATATTTTTTATCCCGGTAGTAGGTCCCCGAGGGATAACTCAGACACCTACATGGGCGATACACTGGCAAAAGATAATTTTTCATAAACCTTACCTGCGGGCAAACAGATGCCAAAATTCGATCCCTGCCTTTCATAGGACATGCTTCATACTTTGCCCAGAATTCATCAAAGCAGTCCTTTATGTCTGGAGCCGAAGAAACAACCTCCGATCTCTGCGCATTGCACACTTCTATGAAATTAGCTTGAAGAACCAGTTCCACTTCAGATTTTTTATTAAGAACTGATGGTCGCCACCTGCGTCTTACTGTGCCACTGGATTAAGTAATGAGAAATTAAAACATTGAAATTGTTAAAACAATACCAGGCTGCTTTTAACACTTAGCTAGACATCTAACACCCATAGACATCATCGTCTGCCTATCATTTTTCCAACTGTGTTGGGGTTGGCTTACAGTCTAACCCGACCGAGTTAATTTGTCCATCTATAAAAGTTGTTATGGGTAGTCAGAAGTCTGAAAGTCTAACAACCAGTCTTACCAAAAGCTATTGTTCCACCCAATAACTGGGTTGTTGAAAAAAAAAATATAAAACTGCCGATTGAAATACTGCTGTTCAGCTGCATCCGGTTAGACTATGCAGAATGCAGATGATGAACTTAAAACAGGCCATCATCCAGCCTATTCCAATTTTTTTCTTTTTATAGTTTCAAAAAACAGATGTCATTATTATACACCATGACATTTTAGTCGTCTTACAAAGGTGGTCCACTCAATGTATCTGTCATAAAATACGTCTAGGCGCGATTAAAACATTGTTACAATTAATTAAGATAATAGGAACAAAAGGAAAATAAATAATGCTTTAGAATTATGAAACACCCTCCCTGTTAAAAATGTTTGGGTATTCAAATGGTAGAAGACATCTACCTACCTACCATTACATTCCATCATTCATTCCATCTCCATTACAGGGTGTTTCTAATTCTAATTCTAATTACAGGGCAAAATACTTCGGTAACCCAGGTACCCTACGTGAGATTGTCAGCAACACCAAGGCGTTGCTGGCCTTTCTCGAGGAGCTGGGGTGGATCGAATAACCCATTCTCCCACCCATACGCAAAATACGCGCCTTGACGTGGAGTTGCGGAAAACAGCCCGTTTTACCTATTACCTATTACCTATTACAGGGTGTTTCAAACTACATCATGCGTCTTAGTGAATGATATTTAAAAAGAAAAAATTTTGCATATGCTCAAAAATATCATTTTACTTTAATAAATGATTAGTAGTCACTGGATACATGAAGTGGGCTGCCATTGTAAGACAATCAAAATGTCACGGTGTATTTTACCCACCAAATAATAACATCATCCCCGGGTTTGCAGCAGTCCACTAGATCATCCTCTAGCACCACCCACATGGAGCCAGGTATTGTTCCTATACTTAGCTTGTTTACTTGCTCCTGAAACAATAAAATCATTATTGTAGATATATTAAACCATAATTATTAATTAAACAAGCATCCAGAGCAACTTTTTTTTCTGTGCAAAAATCAAAACAAAGAATTGGATACCATCCTCCATCCATGAGGATACCTCGATTTGGGCAGAGGAACAGATCTACTGGCTTCTACTGGCTTCTACTGGCTATAAGCATCCAGAGGTCTGGGAAATGCTTACTATAATAGCAGTTTGAAGAAATTATTATTTTATGAATGATTAATGAACAGCTTCTTTTTTTCATAGAGAACAACTCTTAGGCCCGTATTACAGAACCTCGCTCAAGATTCCAGCATTAGTCAAAACTAGTTAATTAGAACCATTTAATTGTTTGAAACTAGTTTTAAGTAATGCTTGAGTCTTGAGTGTCTGTAATACAGGACTTAGACAGTTAACAGCAATGGACTGGGTCGAAATATGGGCCAACAATATTTACACAACAAAGAAGAAGAAGCAATGAAATCAACCGTAAAATAATAATTTCAGTTTTATTGAGTCCGAACCTTTTAAGCCTACCTGTATTTTAATTTCCTGATAATCCTTGCAGTGTTCTCTAGACACCATGGGCACTTGTGAAAATGTAGAACTTTTACATGCTTTGACGTCGTTGCCACATTTATGTGGGGCCTTCAAAATGTATCTGTTCTCAAACTCAGCTTCAACACAGTTCTCATATTTGCATTTCATACAAACATATTTTCTCTGATATTCTAACATTTTTGACTGAGTTACTCTTACAACTGTACCTGAAAATACCAACACGTAATAATGGAATTTAGTTAGTTTTTTTTTTAGTTCTGTGGTGTTGCACTAGAAAATTCAGACAAGTTCTAACCTGTAACTTTTAGAAAACATCCCACATCCACATTTTTTGGGAAAACGGTACGATGAAGCTCAGGACAGACTGGCAAACCAAAAAATCTTGCATGGATATTGCGTTTCAAAAAGTAATAATCCAACTTTGAAATTGATATTTTATTTTCTTCGCGTTCAAGTATTGTTTGTTGGGCTTTTATTAAATCCTTATCACAGACCGGTAAACTCTCCACAGGGCTACATAATACTTTATCTCCGACATCTGGGTGTGTTTCAAATAGTTTCAAAAAGCTATAAAGAGTAAAAAAAAACAGTCAATTCAAGATGTAAATATTGTAGGTATTAATCACAGGATAGCTATGTATAATTACTCGATTTTGATGCTATAGTAACCTAAATTATCCCGCTCCGATAGAATATTTAAACATTCTTCCAAATGGAACTTGATAACATAGTCTAAAATCATTTTAATTACATTGTTTAGTCAATTTCTTTACAAGCAATAGTCTCAGGCTTAGGTACACCGTACACTTTATAACGTAACTGTCAATGTTGAATGTCATTAGACAATATGTCATTAATTCATTGTGTCAGTAATGTCACACAAGTCAGTGTTGCCGACTCCAAAAGTTCAAATTATCAAGTTCA
Organism: Polymixis lichenea; assembly: GCA_949091785.1. NCBI lineage: Eukaryota > Metazoa > Arthropoda > Insecta > Lepidoptera > Noctuidae > Polymixis > Polymixis lichenea. The sequence continues at coordinate 13,945,819 of OX420944.1, forward strand.
GACGTCGAAATGATCGTAGGTGTTATTGGAATTGGAACTTTATTATCCTTCAAAGCTCAAATTATCGTAGGTATCGTACAAACGCCAGCACATCAAGCTACCCCAAACTATCAAATTTTCCCAATTGAACATGAACCTTATGCATATGCAGTAAAGATGAAAACCTATCAAAGAAATTTGACAGACTACTAATAACGGGTATCGAGTACACACGGCTACACATCAAGCTATACATTTCCTTTATAAGCTGATCTCGCATTGTATAGGATTTCTGTACAGTGCGAGATCAGCGTAAACTGGAAATGTATAGCTTGATGTGTAGCCGTGCGTACCTATCCGCCAATGACATGCAAGTAAAAAAAAATGCTATCATTTTAGCCAGGTAGGTAAATCAGTAATCCATACGAAAAAGCTGCATAATGTCTGAATTCCTTTCTTTGTAATAATTCATCCGTGCTAGTTTGCAAGGCAACAACTCTTCAAATCCATGGGGGTGGAGATTTACGCTCTATGGTCACAAACATTATCAAAAGAATAATATTAACATGTCCTAGGGTTTTTTCGAGAATTAACCGTTTGAAAAAGGGTCGGCAAAATTTATAGAGTACCTACAAATAATAGAACACACTATGAAAGCTTTTTCAAAACTCAACCCCAACCTTATAAGTACTTTATACGAATCCAGAACAGAAATTTTGGACACTCGTACCGAGTACGAGAATTATGTAATATGGCACACCTCAGTCAGACAGCATAATCAGCCTATAATGTGGGTATCGCTGGGACACAGGCCTCCTTTCGGTGATTATATTTTATAGGTAGTACCGTGTCTGTGCCAGGGAGCAGGGCCTGTAATCCACCACGCGGGCCCAGTCCGGGTTGATAGATGATAAGTCTTCGAATTTTTGGTTCTAGGACATGCCCGGTTCTCTTATGACGACATTTGGAATTTTCCCAACATCGTTATTTATTAGGAGTACAAGGCTTCGGATTACACAATTAGGACAAAATATAGTCGTTGCCACTATTTTTACTGGTGTGGGAAAAGGGGAAGTGTAATACTTCGAATCCCAATAACCTACCATTTAAATAACTAGTTTCCATTATAACTAAGTTTTGCTATTAAAGCGCAAGGGCAATCATTGCAGGTAGCAGGTATGCATTTGGAAAGCCATGCTTTTCCCATAGCCAGCACCAGAGTCGCCGGCTCGCGTCGCGCGAGCCTGATGTGACGCCTGTGTGGCGTCGTTCGTAATATCTAGTACACACGGCTACACATCAAGCTATACATTTCCAGTTTACGCTGATCTCGCACTATACGGAAATTCTACCCAATGCCAAATCAGCTTATACTGGAAATGTATAGCTTGATGTGTAGCCGTGTGTACATTACAACTGCTCAGCGTCACGTCGCCGTCGCGTCCCGCCGCGCCGCGACCGCTGTGTGCGAGCGACCTTACTATATTTTTACAGGCTTTGAAAATACTATATTTGATATAAAAGTCGGCAACCCTATTCGCGGAGAACAGTCTCAGTTAACACATCAATAAATTAAGATATTTTTATAAAAATGGATTAAAATAGAATAGAAAACACAATTATTGATAACCATTTTATTATCTAACATAACATCATGCTTTGTTTCCGAGGGTTTAGGCAGAGTGGTACCTATGTAGGTACACCCACAATGTTCCAGTTATGTAATGGGTCGATGGTACCTAATGGGGCGAGCCTATTAGGTACCATCAACCGGGCACAAATCCAGACTCTGGGCTGACAAACTCACACACTCACTCACTCACTTACTAATACTTTTATTATTATCTAGTTGTAGTATATTCTACACATCTTGAGGGATCTGTTGGGAAGTATTCTTGGCATTTTGTCATGAGTCTTTTCAATGCTTGGATGTATTTCCTCTGAGTTTCGTCGTTCATAACGTGGGCCACGTTTTTGGAGAAGATCTTTTCTCGTCCTGTTCGAGCGTGAATGCCGACCATAGTGACACCGATGGGCCACGGAGCGTTGCCTATAGCCATTTGCAGGTATGCGTCGCTAGCCTGAATGAAAAATGATCAGTATAAAATTAACCAATAACAGAATTATACCGACAGATTAGTCAATAATGGCAGTAACATGCCTTGAGTACTGGGCGAACGCGCCTTTCTGCGGTCAAAGTAATAAATGTTTTACATTATTTATACTTAAGTAAAAAAAAGCGTGGTATAAAGCAAAGTCTGGTGCATCATTATTGTTTCAGCCGAAAGACGTCCACTCCTGGACATACGCCACCCCAAAAGCGTGGTCGCATCGACCGGTCCTGTGCTTGTTGCATCCAGCAAATTCATGTGGCCTTCACAAAGTCAAATAGTAGGTACACCTTGTGGGCGGCTTTGTAACGCTAAGCCTTCCGATACGCGGTCGCAACTTCAGAACAAAGTCTGCTTGTTTTGTCACATTTAAATTAATTTGTTTAATTAATAAAATAATACAAACCATAATATAATTCCTTTCTAGCAAATGTTTTGTAATTTCACAAAGACTTTCACAGATATCATCTGGAAGGTTTTTCTTTTTCAGTTTTCGCACAAGCGGTTTCAAGTACACCTGAGTCTGAGTAAAAGTGGCTCTTGTCATTTTGTGTTTGACTGCGGTCTTTTCTGCTCCTGTTGCAGAGTTAAGCTGCTGGCCCCATAGTTTTAGAAGAAACTGGAAAGAAAACGGCTTGTTTATAGAATCAGATTTAGTAAGGCTTCTCAACTGGTATTTTTGGGAGTAAGGATAACTACATACATATTATTATAAAAGAAAGTTCCTGTCTCGTCAAACTCAAAAAATGCTGGACAGATTTCTATGCAGTTCTTACCAGAGTGATTGATGTCAGTGGGCGAAGCCGCTGGCAAAAGCTAGTAACTATAAATGTTTGTACACAAAAATTATTGTTTTAAATCAAAACAGGCATGTGTTGTAAGCAAACTTTTGTTCATTTTTAATTATTATGTGAATAAATTGTAAAATATTTTTTAACTATAAAATCTTGCTTACTTGTAACAAGGTCATAATGACATTCATATCATGGTTTTTATCACCCTGCCCCATCGTCTTAGCCATCACTTGAATGAACTCATATGTGATAGAATCATCTAGAGCATCTTCTTTTAGTTGTTTATCATCTCTCTGAAATAAATTAAAAAAAAAATTATTTAAACATAAAGATGCCTAAGGATTTGGATTTTTAACGGTCAACACATGGTTTTCTTAAGTTGATGGTCCCTATGCATAGTCCCCTAACTACAAATGACAAATTTTACAGGAGAGCGCTTCAAAGTTTCAAACACGTGTATGTCATGTTCTAGTTCTTTTGGCATCTTAGACTTATTTTTGTTAAACTAAACAATAGTATAGGCTGGCCTGAAGGTCACGGAAACAAAACATGCAAATCACATATCTACCACTTAGGGGATTACACCTAGGGACAGTCGAAGTAGTTCCTTGTCATCAGGGGCAGAAGTAAGAAAGATAATGTATTAATCCCATGAGTATTACTACATTATGTTAGGATACTTATGGGAAATAATCAAGAAGGCTGTAGGAGTCAGCATCTACAGAGCGGTCCACACTGCAGAAGACTACATAGATGATTACATCATGAGTGGTCACGATCCTCAGCATTGACGGAACCTCGAAGAAGAAGAAGAATCGGAAATAATTAATGTTTCTATGTAAATGTGCATTTTTATTTACCTGTGTTCCTAGTTCTAAGATTTCATTTAAATAAGCTTCATCTACTTTCTCCATAGCTTCTTGGAAGTCATTCCTTAGACCCTGAAAAATACAGTACAGTATGTTTTATTTAAGAGAAATAGCTTTTTAGTAAAAACTGAATGTTCAAATGAAATAAACAGAACTGCTGGATTGACGGAACAGCTAAGCATTTGATGAAGGCCAACTGCTGTTTACAAGGTTAACATAAGACCAGGTTCTACCATCAATATTGTGTTTTGACATAAATGTGTGGTTTAATCATTTCTAGCATGGCAATATTATTGTGGATGTCCTTGTTCACATAATGGCATCACATTGTCAGGGGGAAGTAAAATGTATGGAAATATATGAAGATGCTTTTAAATTTCTGTTCATAATAAAGTGATTTTGTGCACATATTTCCATACATTTTATGGACTTCATGTCTACAATAATATTGCTATAATATAAATTCTATACAAGCACACAATCAAAATGTCAATTGAGAAGTATTAAGATATTTTTCAATTACTTACTCTATTTGATTCTGGTTCCTGAATCTCTATTCTTCTCAATCTTTTAAATGAATTCAGTTCATTTTCACCAAATAACCAAATAGGATGTCCTCGCTCCCTCAACCTCTTAATAACTTCTTGTCTTGGGAGGCCAACTATCTCAGTGTTTTCAGCATCATTAGTTGCTTGTCTTGCACTTGCTAAAAACAATTAGAACTATTTTAAAAATCTTACTTGGGGAAACTCAAAGAGAAACGGTGAAAATATGATTATTGCAACAAACCTCTTTCATCCTTTACTTCTTGTGATTCTTCCTGAACTTCTGGTTCCTTGTGTTGTGGACCATATTTTTTTAAATACTCTTCCTGTTCCCTAGCCAGTAGCTCACCTCTCTTGAAATATTTCCTGGTATTTGTAGGGTCCTGCATGAACAGAATGTTTTGAAGGATGCAAGCAAAATATCGTGCATGTTAAATAAAGTACATTCAAAACTTAACTTACTATTAAATTCCTTTCTTCAAGTAACTTACGTTTCTTTGCAATTTCAGCTCTTAAAATCTCCATCGTTGATTGCAAATGTCTTGATAACTTTGGCTATGAAAATAAAAAGCTACAACACAACACAGCCACTGACAAGTACTGACAACTGACACTTGACAGCCATCAAAGTGACGTTTGAGTTTTGACCAGTGTTTCCAACTAGTGAGGTTTTCGGGCTAAAAAGAGTTTAAAAAGGGCTAGATTAGCACAAAAATGTTAAAATAGGGCTAAATTGTTAAAAAATAAATAAAGATTATTTAGTATAAATTGATTGCATGAATAAATACTGTGTAGATTGTTAATCAATAAAATGATTAATGAAAATACATAATTCTGGATGATCAAATATTGTTTAATCTTTATTTCCTCCCTAAGGGTTTCACTTTGCGCTGACGACGTTGATTATGTTGTTTGTTGTTGTAAAAATTGTTCAGTAAAAAATTATATTGGATCCAAATTTTTTTAAAGAGATCGAGTGTGTAGTAAGTTTGGTTTAAGTTGGTAAGGCCAGTTCGTATCTTCGTATTTGTGGCAAGGAGCAAACTTTGTTTTGTTCTCAGCACAGAATACAAATAAAGATAGTTCTCGGTCAAAGACATTAAATATATTCAATGACCTTAAATAAATTCTCCGTAAAGTTTTGATAGATCATACTATTTTGTGCTAGATTTTCAGGCTAGGGGCTAAATAATTATATTCGGGGCTGAACAAGAAGAAAAATAACTGGCGTCATCCAACACGTCAAAATTTTTGACGTGTTTGACCATCAGAGTGGTGAGCCACTTTAATGGCTAAAGAACAAAAAGCGTTGTCAGAAGGTTACTTTTGTAACCTTTTAGGTAATTTTTAACTCCTTCAGGTTACTTCTAGGTTACATGACTCGAAAGGTAACTTGTAGGTGATTTTGGGGAATTTGTAGATTATTTTTAATTTGATGAAACGAAACTCAATGTGACTACTTACTAGCTTGTTCAATCAGACGGATTCGTTCTTGTTCGAGTTCGTCCGTGCTTGGCAGGCGCTCATTGGTCAAAACTAAAATCAAGTATACGAAGAATAGGGAAGGCGCAGGTACAACCTACCTATTGATGCAGGTATTTATTTACAAAACATTTTTAAATGAGTCTTGAACGAAGTTTATTTTGGTGGTAGGTTAGGTATATTTCATATCCTTTATATTTCACTTGCTGAAAAAAGGAGCCGGTAAATGGAATTTAAAAATGGAAAACATTACTAAATCATCCATATTTCTGTAAGTTAATACAACCAACATCCTGTCTATCGACTTTTAATCTTACTACTGGCAAAAATAAATCAAAGGTTATTTTTCACGCTAAAAGGTTAGGTACTTTTTGTCCAATTCAGGTAACTTTTGACAAGACCCGGCTGGTAACACTGAAGAGTTTAGGCTACGTTCCGAGATACAATAATATCGATTTGAGCGTGCTCACACCCGTTCCGAATTGGCGTGAGCGCGATAACGATGTCCCGTGAATCGTCATAGATGACGTCATGACATGCGCCATCTTGCGATAACGCCGACCATGCGTTATACTAATATCACCGTGAGCGCTGTCAAAAATGACACTTGTGCTGTTATGTTCTGATTCGAATCATAGTTTTAGCTAACTTATACGTCACATAATCAAATAAGAAGATGAAATTTGTGGTCTATACAAGTTTTATATGGTGTAAATAGGTTTTAACATTGAGTAAGCACTGTTAGCGCGTTCACGAGCGTTCCGTATTGATGACAAAAATGACAGTTCTTAGCTGTCATAATCGCGATATCTAACTCTGAACGCAAATTATTGATGTGAGCGCTCACAGCGCTATTTTTCTAATTCGGAAAGTGGCCATAATGATCCACAAGAGTAGCGTTTTTTTTTGGCGTTGCACTATTCGTGCTTATTGCTACTAACAATATTTTATTTGATAACAAAACGTAAGAATCGAATACTCGCGAAATGATAAAATAACGGGAAATTTGGAAATAAAAAGGAGATTAGTTGTTATTACATAAAAATAATAAATTATAATAAGTTAACATTAGGGAAATATAATATAACAGAAAACTGTAACCGACTCGGTGTGTAAACTAAGAACTATATCAAGTAGCGTTGCCAACTTCGCAACTTTATAGCTAGATCTAGCAATTTTTCGGTGTCAGGCAGCTACAATATAAATATAAATTGTAGCTAAATAAAAATACATTTCGAAGGAAAATATCGCAACCATTGACATTTTCCTCTTCACATATTGATACATACGTAAAGAAAGATAAACCAATAGAAACTTGGCTTTAATTAACTATTTTCACAAGCCATAGAAATAATATGTATTAGATTGACAACACTAATCAAAGATGACAACTGACATTATGAAATACTATCAGCCAGTTAGTAAGGAGATTATATATCATTCACCCCCTCTATGTTTTCTTGATCGAGGAGGTAATCATTAAGACGAATTGGGAGTCTCCTTAACCTTGCTGATCTACGAACAGCCTGAGGTTGTTCGGCACCGTTGTTATTGGTTTCAGGAGTTCTAAAAATGTCTTCTTCATCATTTTCATCATCGTTTGAATCATTTCTGTTTTCTGTATTTCGACAACTTAACTCAGTTTCATCCACCAACGTAACAGGAAGCGGTGCCAAATGCCTGTTAGATACTGTCGATTCCTGGCCATTGGTGCGTCTCACGTACGAGTAACTTGGGTTACTATGCAGGAGCTCAACTTCCTCCACATAGGGGTCGGTCTTAGAACCTCGTACATATTTTTTTAACAATACTGGACCTGGAACGAGCCACGATGGAAGGGATTCTCCAACAGGTGTTCTTCGAGGAAAGTTAAATAGTCTCTCATGTGGAGTGGCATTTATCGATGTGCACAAAAGTGAGCGCACGCAGTGTAGCGACGGTTTTAAAGCTTGCTCCCAGTTTTCAATGGGTAGATTTTTTGAACGTAAGTAAAGTTGTATTGTTCTCCAGAGCGTTCCATTCAATCTTTCTACCTGGCCGTTTCCTTGCGGATTATACGGCGTAGTGCGAGATGACGCGATGTTACAATTTCGTAAGAAAGTTTGCAGATCTTCTGACATGAAGGAAGCACCTCGGTCACTGTGTATATATAGGGGTTGACCAAATTCAAAGAAAATATTTCTGAGACAGTTTATGACAGTCACAGAGGTCATGTCCGGGCAAGGATAGGCAAACGGATACCGTGAAAATTCATCTATTATCGTGAGTATATACTTGTTCTTAGTATTTGATGGCAAGGGGCCCTTAAAATCAATATTCAGCCGCTCAAAAGCTGATGTAGCTTTAATAAGTGTTCCCTTGGATTTTGCGAAACGTGGCTTAATTTCTGCGCATATTGGACATGAGGCAGTCATTTGCTTAATATCATTGATAGAGTAGGGCATATTTTTCTGCCTGATCCAGTGGTACATTCTAGTTATTCCTGGATGAGAAAGGGCATCATGTAATTCATATAACTTGTTGTTACTCATGGATGCGCAAACTCTGGAGAGGGCATCAGCTGCAACATTTTCGTTACCTGGTCTATAAATTATGTCGTACTTGTAGCATGATAGTTCTAGCCTCCATCTTTCGAATTTGTCGTTTTTTATTTTGCTTGTATGACTTTGGCTAAAGATGTGGCTCACAGATTTCTGATCCGTTATAAGAATAAAATGTCTATTCAGTAGATAATGCCGCCATTTCCTGAGACTTTCAACGATAGCACAAGCTTCCTTTTCTACAGAAGCATGCTTGCGTTCACTGTCTGATAGCGTTCTTGAAAAGAATGCAACGGGGCGACCTTTTTGAGAAAGCGTCGCGGCTAAAGCAAACTCAGAAGCATCTGTTTCAACTGTTAATATTTCCATTTCATCAATAGCAACCAATGCTGCCTTCTGTATGTCTGCTTTTAGTTGCTGAAAGCTGTTCTGCGCAGTCTCATTAAGAGGAAAGTGGGTTACATTAATTAACGGTTGGATCTTCTCGGAAAATTTGTTGACCCATTTGGCGTAGTGGGCAAACAGCCCTTGTGCTCTTTTGAGTTCAGCGGCATTAGTTGGTAGTGGCAAATTTGTAAGAGGAACAAGTCGATCTCTATCAGGTTCAATCGTATTATTTGTAATCGTGTAACCCAAAAGGCTTATCGTACTTTTACTAAAGTTACATTTTTGTTCATTTAACGTTAGTCTGTATTTCTTCACTGCGGCCATAAATTGTCGCAAATTCATATCGTGTTCCTCCTTGTTTTTGCCACAAACAGTAACGTCGTCAAGATACGCAAAGATTCCTTGTAGTTTTTCCTTATCGATAATATATTCAAGAGTTCGTTGAAAGGCGGCTACTCCATTGGTGACACCAAATGGTATCCTCGTAAATTGATAAAGTTTTCCACAAGCTTCGAACGCAGTAAATTTTCTTTCTCTTTCTATTATCGGTACCTGATGATATGCGCTTTTCAAATCGATCTGGCTAAAGTAATTAAATTTAGCTACCTTTGAAACAATCAATTCTATGTTAGGAAGCGGGTATGCGTCTAGGTATGTAAACCTATTGATAGTTCTGGAGTAATCGACGACCATGCGCTTTCGATGTCCTCCACCACCAGTAACCAGAACCTGAGCGCGCCATGGAGATATACTTGGTTCTATTATACCATCTTTTAACAGTTTTGCTATTTCTATCTTAATAAATTCTTCATCTTCTTTGTTATGGCGTCTAGATTTAATAGCGATAGGAGCTAAATCTTCAGACAGGTGTGTAAAAATGGTGGCTGGTGGTACAGAAGCTTCCATTACACAGATTTGGAGAGCCTCTCTAGTACCTCCAAATTGGAATTCAAGCTTAGAATGATCTTTCAAAATATCATGCCCAATTATGACATCTGCGCATAAGTTGTTCACTATTAAAAGAGGACGTTTTACATATTTATGTTTGTTAATGATAAGAGTAGCAAAACATATTCCATCGACATATGATGTGTGGCTAAGCGATGCCAGATTAATGGTCTGTTTATATGGCCTTTGTTTCAATTTCATCATATGAGCTATATTTTTCTCGATGAAACTCACAGAACTTCCTGTATCAATGAGAGCGTCTACGAGAATATCATTTACTGTGATGGCAACTGTTGCTTGTTTTAAAGTAGACGGTGATGCAGCGGAAAATACAGTGCTGATAGACTCTGGTTGTGATACAGTAGGGTTTATAGGAGTGGATATGGCGTTGCTAGTAGTGGAGTTCCGTGACCGACAAACTGACGCAAAGTGTCCTTTTTTGGAACATAACTGGCAAGAAACATGGAAAGCAGGACACTTAAACCTTTGATGAAGATTCCCACCGCAAAAGAAACAGCGCTTTGTTGATTGATGTCTTGTCAGAGGAACTGATACTGCAGCGCTAGAATTTGGTATAACTTGCAGTTGTGGGGTTTCTTTAAGTAAAGCAGGCGTCGACAGAGCGTTTGGTGTAATAGGGATACTAACGCTCATTGTGGCGGAATCTTTCTCAGCTGTTTCAATGGTCACGGCCTGTTTGAGAACTTCATCCAAGGGTATAGAGGTATTTTCTAATAAACGTTCTTTTATTTTAGGTGATAGAATACCTGCTATAAAAGCGCAACGTATCGCTTGATTTCTATGTTCTAGTGCCGAGACCGATTGGAAGTTGCAGTCTTGTGCCAGTAGTTTCAAAGTTCGGCAGTACTCCGAAATCGTCTCATCACTCTTCTGTTTTCGTGTAGCAAGAATGTGACATGCTAATATCTCATTTTGGGGCGTAATGTAGGCTTTGTTTAAAATAGATACGGCATCTTCGTAAGACTCGCAGTCTCGTATATGAGTGAAGATATTAGCAGTGAGGTGGTTTGCTAGTAGTTTAAGCTTTATTACCTCGGTTGTTCCGTGCGGAATTTCTTCTGTCAGAAAATTAGTGAAGGTATGAAACCAGTGTCGCCATTTTTCACCAGCTCCGGAAGCATTAGTCTCGACGTCAAATTTTTCCGGGCGAAGGTATCTGGCTAGATAGCTTTTGTTTCCTAGCTCTTCTTCACCGTCTGCATTTTTCTTCGACATTTTAGATATAAAATAGTTAATTAAATTGATACATACGTAAAGAAAGATAAACCAATAGAAACTTGGCTTTAATTAACTATTTTCACAAGCCATAGAAATAATATGTATTAGATTGACAACACTAATCAAAGATGACAACTGACATTATGAAATACTATCAGCCAGTTAGTAAGGAGATTATATATCACATATTTCAGTTGATGAATAAATATTATTGCATTAATTTCAATTACCAAGTTGAAATTTTACTAATAAAACTACAACTGACTTTTTTTTGAGTTATAGTCGAAACATAATTGTCAAAATTTGGCAATTTTTGGTCTAACCTTCAACTCTACTTCTACTAAAAAAATCTGCCATTCTAGCAACTTTTTGCAAAGTTTTAGCTACTGACTAAAGGTAGCAGTTGGCAGTACTGTAAAATCAGGAGTTTAACCATAAAGGGTAAGTAGATTATTTACTCATTTTTTAAATGATAAACAATTATTATACAAAATATCAACGTATTTGTATAAAGATGATAATTTTTCCATACAAAGTGCATTTGTAAGAAAAACTGCTATTCGCGGTGGATCTTTAGTCCTTGTTTCAAACAAGTTGAAATGTAAACAACATTTAGATTTAGTTAATCTTTCTATTGAGCATACTACTGAGTTGTCTTGTGTTGTACTCGAGTGGTACGTTATAATTTGCGTGTATCGACCACCATCTGGGGATTTCATTCGTTTTGAATCGGTAGTGGAAAAGTGTAATTTTATGTGACGATTTTAATATTAATATTTAAGATGTTACTCCAATATGTATTAGAATTCTTAATCTGTTTAGGTCTTTTAATTTAACTAACTTGTTTTTAGAACCTATTAGGATCACGGCGTCGACTTGTCTTGATTATTTATTTAGTGATTGTGATGCCAAAAATAAATTAGTATTAAATGACTTGACGTCCGACCACTGTGAATTATTGGCTAGCTTCCCTTTACCATTACCTACATAAAAAGCCGTTATACAGCTAATCGTTGCAAATCTACTTTCAATACCAAAATCATTGACATTAATGGCACCTGCGTTGGCTTCAACCAATGGGCCACTCCAGGTATTTATAAAAGTAGAGCGGGACTATACGAGTTATATGGTTTGAAAAAATACAGGTTTGATAGTCTTTTTCTAGAGTATGTCCGAAATTATTCAAAACGATAAAAAATGTGTTTTTGCTAAATCAAAATTTTTAAGCGAAACAATAAAAAAATCCAATAATAAAGTAAAAACCATTTGGAAAATTATTAATATGAAACGGGTAAGTCGGTTAAACAACTAGAGATTATGGTCAACAACAAATTAGTTAATGAAACTGCTGACGTAGCTGAGGCATTTAATGAGTTATTTACCAACATACCTTAAAATCAAATCAAATCAAAATATTTTATTTCACATAAACCTGCAAGGGCACTTATGAAACGTCAGAAGCTAGGTGCACTGTTCCAATTTGTAGCTTCCTATGGACAAAAGGCGGCAAGAAACTACACGGAGTAACCGTGTTAAAAATAATTGGGTTTTACAGTGTTTTCAACTTACAGTGATAATAGTTATGGGAGGACAGTGCAGGCTTGTCAATAAGTACCAGGTACTATGAGGAATGAAAATAAAGAATAGAAAATCGTCTATAAATCTAGTCTGTAAGTAAGGCCTACAACGTTCTCCCATTCACAATATGTAAAAGAATCTACATTAGTAAGATCAACCTATTTAAACCAAGTGACATGATTTTCATGAGAATCACTACTATATAGTTGATATTAGAAGTGATGTATATTGTCAAAAAATGACGAGAATATGTCAGAAAGTGTAAAAAAGAAAAGGAAAAAAAAATACATTATAATTTGGGAGCAGTTAAAAGCCTCTCACACAGTTATGCTGTTAATAAGGTATCAGGGAAGCCACATGTGCAGAAGGAATTAATGCCAAACTTCCCTGTCTTTAACGTAGTCTTTTTACCTTATCATATGCTTTTTTGATAAAGACACGTTTGATGTGAGTTTTAAACTTTCCATCGCTAAGTTCTGTAACCGACTTTGGCAACTTATTATAGAAGCGGATACTGTTTATTAGAAATGACTTGCTAGTTTTAGTTAATCTAAATTTTGGAATCACAATTTCATCTTTACTACGTGTGTTTAGATTATGGAAGTCGCATCTTTTTTGAAAAGATCTAAGTTTTTGCGAACATACAAGATATTTTCTAGGATATAAAGAGAAGGCAGAGTTAGTATATCAATTTCGTTGAATTTGTTTCTAAGAGACTCGCGAGGTCCCATTAATTGCGCGGATTGCCCTCTTTTGTAAAATGAAAACTGAATCTACGTCAGCTGCCGATCCCCACAGCAGAACGCCATAAGACATAATACTGTGAAAATAAGCAAAGTATACTAACCTAGCTGTGGCTACATCAGTCAACTGCCTTATTTTTCTTACTGCGTAAGCAGCTGACCTTAATCTACTTGAAATAGCTCTAATATGGGAAGAGAAGTGTCATCAGCAAATAAAATTATATCCGAGAAGTTAGCCATCAGGTAAAAGGAAAGTCATTAATATAAACTAGAACTAAAAAAGGGCCTAGAATTGAACCTTGAGGCACACCCATCTTAACTAGAAACCCCGAGGACGTTGCCCCGTTAACATTTACTTTTTGCTGCCTGTTTGATAAATACGAAAGTACAAGATCAGCAGCTCGTCCACGAATTCCGTAGTGGTGTAATTTACAGATGAGAGTATTGTGGTCAACGCAGTCAAACGCTTTTGAGAGATCACAGAAAATGCCAATTGCATCCTTGGACTTCCCCCGGGATTCCAAAATGTGACTGATGAGTTTTACTCCCGCGTCAGTCGTCGACCTACCTTTCGTGAAATCAAACTGTCGACTATGTAAAATCCCATTTGAGTTAAAATGTGACAACATGTGTCTAGCATGATTTTTTTATAAATTTTGCTCAATGCTGGAATCACAGATATAGGTCTATAATTATAGGGATCACTCTTACTACCCGATTTGAAAATTGGTACTACTTTACTATGTTTCATTAAGTCAGGAAACGTACCGCTGTCTAAACATCGATTTAATATGCCTGTTAGGATAGGGGCAATTGTGTCAATGATACCTTCAAGAACCTTAACGGAAATCCCCCATAAGTCTTCAGTGTTTTTTATATTAAGACTTTTAAATGCTGTTTTAATTATGGCAATAGAAATGGGTTTGAATTCAAAATTTGGAATGTCCTAACTGAAGTTTTCTTTAATTAAGCAGAGATTCATACAGATGATGAGGGTAGAGATTTCGTAACCTCTATTGGGATGTTGGTAAAGAAATTTTCTAGAGTCTCAGCAACTTTTAACTTATCTGAAATGGTTTCATTTTCAATTTTTAGAGCTAACTCATTCTGATCTCGCTGTTGTGTTTCCAGTTTCTTTGTTAATTACCTGTCACACAGCCTTTATTTTATTTTTAGAAACATTAATTTTGTTACTTATTAATATAGATTTAGCTTGAGCGCAGACTCTTTTGAATATCTTAGAATAGTTTCTTATATAATTATGAAGGTCCTGATCAGAAGTCAATGATTTTTCGTGGTATAAATTATATAAGAAATCTCTGCTTTTTGTAATGCTAGCTGTGGCCCATTCGCTAAATTTTGGTTTAGGAGTGATTGTAGCGTTTTTTACAGGACATGCTTTATTGAATTCTTGGCATACTGTAGAAAAAAATGTGCCATAGTTTATATTGGGGTCTTGTAAATCTAAACTTGCTGTTGAGAGATTGCTAAAAACATTATTTTTAAACGTTTCCGATTTATTTTTAGTCAGAGGTCTCAATTCAATGGTTTTATCTAGGTGTAACTTTTTATCTAAGTCAAACGATACAAGCTGACCAGTATGGTCTGACCTAACGCCACTAATTAAGGAAGAGTCCTTTATTTTGCAATTAGTCAATACATTGTCTATGCATGAATCGGTGGTTGCTGTTAATCTAGTCACTTAATTAAATATACATTTTAAATTGAATGATTTAAACAATGAGATAAGCTTACATTTTTCTGGTGAGTTAATTAATAGATCAAATATTGATCTATTAATAGGTCACCACACACGAAAACTAATTTATTGGCTTTCAAAAGTTTACCTAATATTTCTTCCTTAATGATCAAAAATCTTTAACTACGACCCGCACCTTAAAATCATCCCCGTCTAAAGCAGAAAACCTTTTGCATAGTAGTGTGCCCAAATGTAGTCGCTTATTTAGTTTCGAACATGTAACGCCTCGTGATGTAGATAATATTTTTAACACACTTATGTTTAAAAACGGAAACTATGTGGAAAGTGCGATTGTCGCAACCCAGTGCTGGGCACGCCACGATTGCGGCGGTAAGTCCCCTCTTTGAGGAGTAGTTTGAGAGGTGGCATGGCGTCCTCACCTTCTGCCTGACACAGGTCCTCACCGGACACGGTTGTTTCGGGAGGTTCCTGTTTTGGATAGGGCGGGAGGAAACGCCCGGGTGTTTCCATTAAGAAGATCGCCCTGAGGACACGGTGGAGCCTACGGTGGAGGTCTGCCCGGCTTGGGCGGAGCACCGCCGTGTCCTCGTGGAGGTGATCGGCGGCGGCGATCTCTCGCGTCGACCCTGGTCCAGGCCATGGTACGGAGCGAGAGTGAATGGCTAGCAGTCGCCTCCTTCAGCGAAGCAGTTATGCTTGCAAAGAGGGAGGCGGCGCACGTGAGGGAGATGCAGTACATGCGCCCTCACAGCCGTGGCCTTCGCAGGAGACGCCCTGGGCGTCGGGAATCCCAGGCTGATTCCCGGCCACCGTAGGCACGGGCTTGCGGACGGCGAGTAATAGGTAGCTCGCTGTTCGGTAAGGATCAAGCCCGGGTCGACGGCGCGTTGTGTTTGTTCCACGCGCGCCTCAAAGAGATGTCAGCACCAACTTGCGGGGCCCGCAAGGGCCGATGCCTGCCAGGGGTGTGGGTTGTTCGAAAGAGATACCGCGGCCCCTGGCACACAGGCAACTGAGGGAATACGGGTGGGTTTTAGTCAGTAAAAGTCTGACACGCCCTCCCGCTCCGCTCAGAGCGGGAGAAGTTATTTGATGATTTCCCACACAAAAAAAAAGCAGTTGCTAAGACATTTTAATTTAAATAGCCTCCTTCATGATGAACAATATGGCTTTACAAAAGGTCGTTCGACTACAGCCGCAGGTGTTGCTCTGCTGAAACATATTTAACGCATGGGAGAACTCACATGCACCATGGCATGCTTTTGCGTAAACTACGTCATTATGAAGCTCACAACGTAATAAATTCTTATTTAAATAATAGGCACCAATGTGTAAATATGAATGGTGTGTAAATCTTCCGGGCTACCAGTTCAGTTAGGTGTACCTCAAGGCTCAATACTGGGTCTATTTTTATTTTTAGTGTACATTAATGGTTTACCATTCTGTTTAAAGGGTATCTGTGACGTTGTACTGTTTGCTGATGATACTTCTCTTATGTTTAGAGTAGACAGGAATAGACAAGATTTTAATGACGTAAAACGTGCACTCTCAAGGGTTACGGATTGGTTTACCACGAATAATCTAGTTCTCAATGCCAAAAAAACGTATAAAGTTCGCTTCACCGAATGTGAGAAATCTGGGACGCAATATCGTCTTAGATAATGAGGTGAAACTGTAGAATCAGCAGTTTTTCTGGGCATAACAGTAGATGCCAAACTGTGGGGATCATATGTATCAAGTCTAGCGGGAAGGCTCAGTTCGGCCGCCTACGCCGTCAGAAAAGTCAGACAATACACTGACGTTAATACAGCTCGGTTAGTCTATTTTAGTTATTTTCATAGCGTTATGTCCTACGACATTCTGCTGTGGGGCAAAGCCGCTGACATTCAAAATATTTTTGTTCTTCAAAGACGAGCTGTTCGTACAATTTACCAACTAGGTGCTTGAATTTCTCTGACAGTTTTTTTTTTTTTTTTTTTTTATAATAAACGTTGCCCCATACTAGGAATTACTCCTGTATTGTGGGTGCGTTTACAAACATTTAAACTCACATTCACAAACATCCAGACCCGAAACAACTACTTGTAGGTCATACAAATATTTGTTCCGTGCAGGAATCGAACCCGCGACACGCAGCACAGCAGTCAATCGCTTAACCACTGCGCCAACCATGCTGTCATTTTGTTAAAGATATTGGTATTCTCACGGTGTCACCGTGAGAATACCAATATCTATCTAGTCTCTATCTCTTCTTATGTATTAGGCAAAATATACACTTTTACATTAACAGTGATATGCCTATTATTAAAACTAGAAATAAGGACAAACTACGTGCTCCTTTTCACCAGCTTCATAAAGTTCATAACTCAGTTGTTGGGTTTGGTATAACTTTTTATAACAAGCTTCCCTCTTCTTTGCTAGATTTAAATTTTAATGCCTTTAAAGCTAAAGTAAAATCCAACCATTGTTCTAAGGCATACTATTCTATCAACGACTACTTAAACGAGAAGAATTGTTGGTCGCTGTGACTAACTCAAGACAACGTTTGTGCTCTTTCACCAGAATTAGCTTACCTACTGATAGGTCATATGAGTTACTTCATATCATAGTTTATTTTATTTGACTGTATAAACCATGTTTTATTTGTTTCTATTAATGATATTTTCATTTATTGTTGAATGTTAATTACTTACCTTTTATTGTATAGAATGAAGTTCTTCCAACTTAACAGACAGCTGTGCTACTGGGGAGTTTGTTGCGCCACTTCTTCTTCCCAGCTAAAGCACCAGGAAGTGGTGAAGGGCGGGTGTTTTGGGGGACTGTCTTAGGTAATTTTGACGTTCAAAAAGTGCTGACTCCCAGCCTAGTTTGAATAAATTACTTTTGATTTTGAATATATCTGCTCAGTCTCGTCTGCATAGTTGGGCTCCGACAAACAGATCGGAAATGATTTCTTTTCTAGCCTTGATGATTATTCAGGGCCTGTTTCCACTTCGTTTTGAAGAATCATCTGTACCTTTAATGGCTTCGGAACTATGCCCTATATGTCCAAAATCGTGTCCTACAATAAATTCAAATGTTGTAAAATAATACCAATCATCGACTGTTTCAACGAAAATTTTCTAGCCTCTACGACCCACACCAAGAGATAGCTATTGATGAATCACCTTTAAAGTGGCACGGCAGCTTTGCTCAAAAAATGACCTCTAAATCTGCAAAAGTAGGTGTTAAAACCTATGAATTATGAGATTCATCAAGCGGCTATCTGTGGCGATTTTCAGTGTACACTGGGAAAAACAAGCCAACCACAACGAATGACGACAACGACAGTAACAAAGACAATGGAAACGATGATATCGACAACAGACTGGACCAGACTGAACAAACTACTGATACTACTGAGTTTCGACCGACTAATGCGACAGCAAAAATTGTTTTCGACTTAATAGTACCACTTCTCCACCGAGGTCACACGGCTAGAATGGACAATTTTTATAACTGCCCATTATCAGCACGGTGCTTAAAGCGTCGACAAACAGACTGTTATGGAACGCAACGACTGGTCCAAGCCCTAATTCATTCCCAATTCTATAAAAAGTTTGACGAAGTCTGACCTGAGACACAGAGAAATCGTAGCGAGCTACTGTTCCGATTTGTCGCTGATGGTATGGCGAGACGCTAACTTAGTATGATATCGACATACCATCCGCTTCAAGTCGGAACGCGGGAGAAATATGGCAGAACTGAATACAAGCTAAGTGTGCTGATTGATTTCAACATAATATATGGGCGGCATTGATCGCAAGGACCAGTACTTATCTGCCCACCCAATCGAGAGGCTTAGGAGCCGTGTTTGATACAAAAAGTTGTTCCTTCGATTTTTTAATTGTGCGGTATTTAACTGTTTTGTGATCTTCAATACCAAACACAAGCTGCGGCATCGGCCGTTCAGAACAGTATTGGCGGAAAATTTACTGAAGACTTATCGACAGATTGACCTAACGACCGAAACGCGACTGATCACTCGGACTTGCGGACAGACCACTACGACTATGAGACATCGTAACACCACATCGACGTTCCAAGACCGACCGATCGTAGAAAGCAACCACTTCCCAATCCATACCTCTACCAAAAGAGGCCGCTGTTGGTGGTGTGTACATATGCGGCAAGTGACCAGCCGAGAAATCTGGAAGTGCATGAAGTGCGATGTCAATTTGTGCATCCTGCGCTGTTTTAGGGATTACCACAACCCTTAAATTCGATATCTTCGCGCTCCATAACTCAAACTATTTTAGGTCCGGTATTTTGTTTGATTTGTGTTAAGTATAATTATTTTTATTTTTTAAGAATTCGGTGTTATTTTTAAATTAAACAAATGTTTCATATGTAGTTGATCTTTTACTAACCTGGCGGCGTCAGCAAAGTAGAAAATTGTTAAGAACTCGAATTTAATATAGGTGCGACCGGGAAGCGAACATAATACCTTCCCCAACTTTTCTAGTAGTTTGTAAGTTTTGGGTACACTTTTAGTATACTCACATTTCGCCAGTTATGTTTAAGTCCCATGTAACAGGGGGCGAGCCTATTGCCATCAACTGGGGACAAATCCTAACTAAGCGCTGCTACTATGAAATTCCTGATGGAAAAATCCAATTAACACCTTGTCCAACCTGTGAATCGAACGGGAAATGGAAATCAAATCAGCAGTAGCGCCACAGATTACTAGACAAATCACTCCATGTATTTACGCGCGTTAACTACCTACAGGCCGCCGGGTCGCACGCGACCCATTTCTCAGTGGGTTGCAGACAGCCACGCGAGGCGTGTACGTACGTACGCATATATTTCGGTCCACCTGGCGTACTTAGTTTCAAATTCTTATGATATGGCTGATTCTGGTGCATTATGTGCAGTTTATGGATGCAGATCCAGCAAGAGAAAGGATAAAAACTTTTTTTTCAGTTTATCTGGAAATATGAGTATGTAATTTGTTTTACCATCGTTTTTAAATAAGTAAATCATTTAAACTTGCATGTTTCGTGATTTTTATTTTATTGATAGATCCGTTATTACTTCCACCACCTATTCTGTGCTTATAATAAGCGTCTGAGATAAGAATAGAGAGGTCAAAAACCTCCATTTGTCAAATATCTTAGAAAATTACGTTTAGCAAAAATACTTTGTACAAATTTATTTTCAATAATATTAATTATCGTTATTATCTTGTTAATATTATTTTCATATGATTATTGTTTATTTAGAAGCATTTAGAAGTGTAGAAGCATAGTAGTTACCTATTACACTAATTGTGTGAATGAAAGACCAAATAAATTAATTGTGTTTCCAGTTTCCTCCATTCCGTATTTCATTCGTATTTGTGGCGTTGCGGAGTGTGGTTCCGTCGCTTAAAAAACATTTTATTTTGTTTCACAAAATGTACTTAAAATATCTACTGACATCTTAATCGAAAGAGGCAGCCCTGGCACAATTCACAATAATCACGCGGCGGCGGCGACGCGCAGCTACAAAGCAAAACTCACTTGACGTTTGTAAAGTTAGGTACATTTTCGTTCGCAGCGTCTAGTTACTCGAAGGTGTAGGCTATTATAGCAGTAGGTATCGCACATAATACGTTGTATTTACTTATGTACAGTCAGCCGCAAGTCCATGGTCACAATTTGCCATTAACAGCACCTTTATTTAGTAGCTATTGGAAGTTTTCGTAGTTCAAGCGGCGTGTGGTTGGTCGTACATCTTTTTCGTAACAAGTAGCGTTGCTGTTTTCCAGTTTGAAGGGGGTACACCATATTAAAAGTACTCTGTGTGGGACACAGACTTCAGAGAATTCATTCCGTGCGGGCTGGCAAATGTCGCATTTATAGTGATTTATCATGATCATTTTATTATACTTACTTTAAATAGAAATCAAAGTACCTACCTACTATTTTTTTCAGCTGGCACTAAATATTTATGATTATTTCTAACATTTTCTTTTAGTGGGTCCAATCGGTAGTTCTTTTAGTCCATTTGTCGTCTGACATGCGGCAGACAAGACCGGCCCACTCTCACTTAAGCTGGGCAGCTTTCTGGTTAACGAAAGAAAAACGCACGACGCTATCGCGGCAGGCCGAAATGAAGATGGCGGGACGACCATGACTCCTTCCGAAAGGACTGGCCAGTCCTAGCAAAATACAGAATTGTAAGCAGGCTAGTTAAATTAGATTTACTGTTAAATGAAAACAAATAACTGTAAAAAAAATTGCTTGCAAACTTATAAATACCAACGATCTAGTGCTTGGCTGAAATAATTGTAGTTGATCTAAACTTAATAACGTAAACACGAAAAACCACTTGAAATGCGACGTTCCCAGCTCGTGCCGGATAAACTCTCTTAACGGCGTTGTACTGGAAGACCTTGCCTTGGCATAAACCTATGTGGGGGGTGGGGATAGATAGATACTCATAGGCATAGTACCTACCTACAATCAAAATAGACGAACGGCAGTCTTTATCTAAATTCTAGATGATTTGATCAAGGGCCTGGATTAACCGGATTTTTTATTGTCGGTGCCTTATTTACTTATCAGTCCCTATCCAGTTTGATTTAGAATGATAAATATATTGTAAACTGAGATTTATCAATAAGATAAATAACGGGGTTGATACAATGAATAACGATTGATATCGTAGATAACCGCCTTGATGTTTAGCAAAATAACAAATTTGATTCATTTTCATTTTCAATAAATTACTTGATTAATGTTGTTGTTGAAATGACGATTTTGAAAAATGTTTTCGTCCTAGTTTTAAGTTTGGTTTTAGTTGAAAAAGGTGCGCAATTATTTTGTTTTATTTATTGAGTGTGATTTGTTCAAAACTTTAAAGGTACTTACGAGTGTGTAAATAGTTTCAGCAGTAGACTTCAGAATAGTAGGAGGAAGCAAGGCTCCTGAAGAATATGGCAAGTTTCATGCGTCTATTCAGAATTTAACTGGTCATCATGTGTGTGGAGGTGCTGTCGTTTCCCAGTGGTTCGTGGTCACTGCTGCCCATTGTGTGCAAGGGTAAGAACCTCAGTTTCATGTTAGCTGTTTAAGAACCTACCAGTGGCGACGGGTCAATGCAAGCCGATTCCCATCGGCTTACCTTTAAGAAATCCCACCTCCCATCGATCTGCCATTCATTATTTCAAATTACAATAGTTTTTTTTGTGTTTTTAATTAAAAAATAATAATAATAATTTTGTTGATTTCAGTAATAAGTACTTATATTACTAAAAACATTCCTTACAAAACTCTGATTCCAATTCAATATCAGTGAAAGTTTAAGGAACTTTAACTTTTTTTTTACGGCTAACCCTGGCCATAATTCTACCCCTCGCCACTGGAACCTACCTAGCTAAACATTGTTGACGTTTTGATAATTGGCGAGGCAAAATGAAGTATAGGAGCAATGTCCCATACTGCAACATAATGACAGCGTGGTGACAGGCGGGCGACTCACCTTTGGAAGAGCAATAGACTTCAAATATTTGGGATAAACCCACCATCGTCAAATTCAAATTCATTTATTTGTCATAATACCTATAGGCTTACAACTGTGGCAGTGTATGATCTTAAAACTATAATGACCCCTTTACGTTCTACCATTACAAATGGTGTGCAAACATTGAATTGTATCTACCTGTGCATTATTATAATAGAAAATAATAAAAATACACAACAACGACAAAATTTCATGCATTAGAATTTTTATGGAACAAATTAATTAATAGATATCAAACTTATACCTAACCTACGTCGGTGGAATTGTTAATGGAACACCGTAGCTAGGTCAACATCATTCTCTCGTCAGCTAGGTAATTGGTATTAAAGCTTCTTCGGACTATTATAGTGCGACAATTGTATAACAATTTCCATGAAGTTTTCATAGATATTGTTCTACGAGAGTCGCATCGCGTCTATTTGTGGGAGCCTTTAGTTATTTGTAATTTAGAGAACCCATGATAGGACAGACGCCAGCACATCAAGTTACCCCAACTGTCAATTTTTTAAATAGTTTTTCAACTTTATGACAAAAGAATAAGGTTCATATTCAATTAAGAAAATTTGAGTTTGGGATAGCTTGTAGTGCTGGCGTCTGTACCTACGTTTCTTAAAAAATTAGCACACACACAATAATTTTATTTCAGCGCAAAGCCTCGCTATATGAACATCGTAGCCGGCACGAATGATTTAGACGTTGGAGGGAAACGATGCAATGTTGCATCTATTATCATCCACGACGGATACAATGCTTCTAGCAGACAGCATGATATCGCTCTTGTTAAAACAAAGACTGCATTCGATTTGCGATTCATAAACATCTTAAGAATGAGAGGACAAACGCTGCGAGAAGGAGACGAGGTTATTTTAGTGGGATTTGGAGCACAAAAGGTTGGTAAACATGATTACAGTACCTACTCTACACAATATGCATTGATTCCCTGCAAAATATCAGTCGTCCTGCACGCCCTGAGAGTAAATAATGGGTATAGGTATTGAGTAGTATTTATGGGGAAAATTTAAAAATTTTAAACAAAATGTAACGCTGCATCGGCATTGTATCGTTCTTACCAATTACCTATGTCCTACCGCAAAACTTGGTAGAAAAAAAAATAGGTATTCAATGATTAGTTGATTACTTATCTTTATTGAGTTGGCCCTATAAGCCATCTAAAAGATGGCGGTCGATGGGGCCGAAAGGTTATGGACTGGCGACCGTATACCGGAAGCCGCAGCGCTGTAAGATCTACAAGGTGGAAGATCACCTTGCAAAGGCCGTTGGAATCCGCTGGATACGAGAAGCACAGAAACGGCCGAACTGGCGGTGCTCGGGGAGGCCTATCTCCAGCAGTGGACGTCTTTCGTCTAAAATGCTGATGATTAAGCTTTAAAGGATAGAACAAAAGTTTCTCAGTAAGTTGTATGTATTTCTTACTGTTGCAGCCACATGGGCCATCGAATCGCAATATGTACGCATTGGAATTACCAGTATTCAGTCAGGCAATATGTGAATATGCTATGAGATACTCCAAACCGGTAACCAAAGACATGTTTTGCACATTCACGAAGGTTGGCGAAGGACCTTGTCACGTAAGTACAGGTAGAAACGTTGACTTAAAACAAATGTGCCAATGGATGGAATCAATAAACTTTGACACACTACAAGGTGTAACACAATAAATCCTAGTCCTAAAAATAGATTGTTCATAATTTACTTCTCAATCGATTTCAGTAGGTCCCTAATTTTTATTATGGGTATCTCTTTTTAAAAAGCATTGTTTTTGCCTCTTCAATAAAATCTTATTTCAAGGCAATATGATTCAATTTTAAATGCATAAATTAATGCTAGCGGCAACAAGGTGTTCTTAGTAATAATATGTAGTTTAGTTAGATTTAAAAAAAAATTGTTTTGGTCATTGTGTTATCTGTGTAACTCAATACTCTTAATACATGTTGAAAAGCTTTAACTTCATCAAGCGATTGAAAGATTCAAAGTCTCGGCCAATTCGTAGTAAGGTATTGAATCCAAAAATTATTCATGTGTTCTATTTTTAGGGTGATTCCGGCAGTCCCCTAATAAAGGGCAACGAGCTGGTTGGTGTTGTGTCTTGGGGAATTCCTTGCGCTGTCGGCTTCCCAGATGTCCACACTAGAATATCTTCCTATGTTGAATGGATTCGGAAACATATTCGACAAGGTTATTGCCCCAAGTAATTGAATTATAGTCTGAAACGATAATTATTACGATCTATGTTAGTATTTCAAGATTAATTTCGCAGTGAATTACTGTTAATGCTGGTAAGACGTTAGATATACGCTCTCAACCTATTAAATTCGTTTCTAACCCTGTATGATATTAAAAACTCTACTACCTATATAGGATGGAAAATGAACGTTTGTAATGTTAAATAAAAAATCTGTAAGTATTGTTTTAATCTATTTTAATAAATTCACCTTAAATTACAGTTTTTCTTACACATCTTTGTTTGAATCGACACAATGCCTCCATGTTTATCTAAAAAATACGAACAGAATATCATTTGACATTTTTTCTAGTGAAAAATCACTGCTGAAATGAGTAATTGGGAAAGTAAATCAATCGTCTCTTCACTTCTCATTCATTGATACATCGTTTCCATTATCAGATATCGAAAAATCATGATTAAACTAAGTCATGGGTACAAACAGGATATTAAAAATTCATCATCAGACGGATTGATAAAATTTTCGGAAATTCCTAATAATTTATCATCCACTGCAATTTGCACTAGACAATAAAATTATGTTTACCTTATATTCACGCGTATCAGCTATGATATCCATGATAACAGCCATAACAGGTCTTCCATGGGCACATTGAAAAGGTGTCTTGCAGTTGGACAGTGTATCTAACAATTCAACGCAACGTCTTTTTGACAGTTGATCACCAAACTTGATAGCGTATCTGCAAGACTAATGCATTTGTTTTAGTAGCAATTATATTTAAATGTCATGATAAATCATCTCTATTAACAACACAAGATAACTTACCTCACTAAAAACTAAATCCATTATAGATTTTGGATATAATGACACGCACCCTTTTTGTAATTTTATAACGTTAATTTCTTCTACTATTAGATTCCTCACAGCTTTTATTACTTTATCAACCTGAGAACATAATTTAAAATTGTGTTACAAGCTTATGCCAGCGGCTTCGGCCCGCGTGAATGGATCGTAAATTATCCCACGGGAATGTACTTCCGGGAACTTCATATCTGTGTGCCAACATTCAAAATTTCACATTTATAATATTCCAAAACGGTGAAGGAAACCGGCATGTCCTAGAAACAAAAATTCGATGACATGTGACATCTACCAACTCGCACTGGCCCCGCGTGGGGGATTACGGACCATTCCCTCTCACAGAGAGGAGGCCTGTGTCCCAGCAGTGAAAACATTATGGGCTAAGTATGTATGTATGTAATTTTCGTAGTATAATAGGATTTCAATCTTCATTGATTGTTATTGCATCGAGTGCTTTTCAAATTCTTAACACATAACTTAGTTTTGCTACCAAGATTTGAATACAATGCCTATTACCTCTCTTGGATTTTTACCAAGAATAGCTTCAGGTATAGAATTAACAGTTACTTCGTTATCGTTTAAAATAGTCCATTGTAGACCTAGCTGAGTAAACTTATCCTTATAGTTATGCAGGTAAAGTATCTCGTCTTTAGACATCTTCAAAATAATGTTATCTACTGCAACACTTGTCCACCTTTCTTCGTTCAAGTAACCTGGAATTGAGAAACTACCGTGTTTAAAATTGCAATGTAATGTACTTTTTCTTTCTTATCGATGGCAACGGGATTGCCAAGGTGAATCTCAACTGT
This sequence comes from Polymixis lichenea, assembly GCA_949091785.1. NCBI lineage: Eukaryota > Metazoa > Arthropoda > Insecta > Lepidoptera > Noctuidae > Polymixis > Polymixis lichenea. The sequence continues at coordinate 13,972,176 of OX420944.1, forward strand.
ATAACTCATTGCCTCACAAATATATAATCATCATTATCATAATTTCAGTAGAAAGGCGTCCACAGCTGGACATAAGCCTCCCCCAAGCTCCACCACTTCGACGAATACATGTATATTTTATCTAATCAATAAACAAATCAAAGTCCCTTAAGCAGTACCTTCTAAGTTCTTCTCTAATCGTATTCTCTCATGTACTGCATGTTGGTCGAATAATATAAGATACTCTGACGATTCTTTGGATTTACCACATCGCCTCTTCATAATTGCTACAATGAATTTACAATCAGCTTGGCCAAGTACCTAAAATAAAATAGTTATTATAACAACGACCGTTACTACTGTCTTTTTATTAAAGGTGTGATTGATCTAGTTTACTGGGTCTAACTACCAGTCTGTATGGCATTATATTACCTTAGCATCTTTTAATGATGTCTCATCAAAAACCAGAGCCGCGTTATCTTTTTTAACTTTATTTTGAAAGTTGTGAATATTCTTAGTTGTGAGATCTTCAACATTTTGTATTATTGGTTCATATATTTCAGAGTTAACTTGAACATCGTTGGCGAAATTGTTATAGATGCGCTGAAATTCACAATTTAGTTTTAAATAAATGTTTTTGTTTCATAAAATATTAAGTGCCCGAGTAGTACCCAGCACACTCACATCTTCAAAATAGTCTTTATCCATATCATAGTCACACGCAGTCTTAGAGTGACAATTTTCGAAGATTTGAGACATACCTGAAAGATTTAATTTAGTACAAAGTATTCATGAGTTTTAAGAAAATTTAAATGTTACTGAAATTATATAAATATATGTACCTTTGGGCACAAAACGAGGTCTACTTTTAAAATTGAAGTTAATTTCAAAGTTACAATCGTTGTGTTCAGCGTCGAAGTTACCTTCATTTAAAAGAATAGGCAGATCATCAACAGTAATTTTATCGATTAAGTTAGGTTGTTTCGTTTTTACTGCACAGCTAAAGTGATGTGAAACGTTTTCGGTTATATCATCATGGCTTTCAATTCTCATGATATGTTCATTCTCAACATGTTCGTCAATACCATCTATAATGTTACCATATAAAGAGTCATTCAATTGGTTGTTTTCGTTAAAGCTAACAGCAAACTCTTTTTCGTCAGATCCTATTTCATAGACTGTTTCACAAACATTTAATGGTTCTACAATCATATTATTGTCTGAAAATACTGTTTCAGAACGCTGTGACGTAGAAACGAACACAATGTTGAAGTTATTGCTATTAAGAGCAAAATCATCTTTATTTGTTTGAGATCCATTATTGACGTGGTTTACCTCAGAGTGAGAACTTTGAAGACAGTAAGTTTCATGCAGTCGAGTAGACTGGATATTTTGTCTTCTTTTCATTTTATTTTCGGTTGTAACATTTTCTTCAAATGAGGAGTTTGACGGATGTATTGTATAAGTATTTCCCAACGATGGATTTGGATAATTGATTGGTGATACAGGCTCATAGGTTACAGTATCATGTCTGTTGAAATTGCTGTCAAAAATAAGATCCACGTTGTTCGAACGTACGTTATTATGTGCCATATGGTAATTATTTTCATTACTTTTGGTGTACTCAACTGTATACGATTCATCTATTGTTTGTTTCATACGTACATCAAAAGTTTTGATTTGTTTGCTAGATACGCCTTTAAAGGGTTTTAAAAATCTGTTTCTAAAATCGTAAGAAGTAACAAAATTATCTTTAGATTCTTTTGTAATAAACCTTACATTTTGTAGCTTATTTGTCGTATAGCAGTTTTCTGTATCGTTTCTTACAAAAACTTCATCTTTATGGTATTGGTGACTGTCATATGTTAGAACCCTTAATGGGCCACTTAATGTACGATTAGATGTTTCTTTTTGTGTACAGAAAGTGCTCTGATTTTGAGTATAAATATTATTTTCTTTCTCTTTAAATTCAAATCTCTCTGAGACATTAGTCATCATATAATCGGAATTTTCTTTTTTTCCATAAAGGCTGTGGTATTCACTTACATTATTTTCATACTCATATTTTTTATATTGTACAGGAATATCGGTTGAATTCTGAGATACCCTATCTTGTTTGCCATAATTCTTTGAATACTCACTACAAATGTATTTATTTGTCCATGTATACTGTTTTGGGGCCTTGGTAACACAACGCAATCTTCCATTTCGTCCATGAAATTTCCTGTAAAGTTCTTCGCTCATGTTATTTTCCAAAGTGGCAGCGTTTAATAGTTGTTGTTGACTTTTCAGAACTGTTTGAACTAGGTCATACGTTGTTTTGTACGATTTCGGTTTAAATCTGTTCATAATGTACTTTTCAATGACATATTTGTTGGTTTTTGGTTGACGTATATTATCACTGATTGCACAATAATTATTTTTCAAAAAAGTGTTTTCATTACCTTTTCTATATGCGATTTTTGATTGATTTTCGTTGACATTAATTTTCTTTGTATGGTATAAAAAATCTTCTACCTTCTGAGCTACTATTTTACTTCTTTTGAAAACCGAATCTGTACCTTCTACATTTCTAATTTCGTTGTTGTTAGCTTCAAATTTTTTAAGTTTATTTAATGTTTGTTTTAGCTTCATTACTGTTTCATACTTTTTCTTTGTTGGTGATAAGATATTGGCTTTCAATTTCTTTTTATTTTTGTGCAATGTTTTCTGCTCTTTGGTTTTATGCTTTTTTGAACCAGGATTCTTAATTCTTTGCTTAGGATTTCTAGACTTTAGAAGCATGTTGTGTTCTTGCTTTTTGTCTAAGTCATCGACCGGATGCTGAGTAATATTATTATGTTGTTCAATATTATGTTCAGATACAAGCTCTAATTTACTTTTAAGTAAAGCGTTGTCATCATTATTATATGTTTTGTCCTTTTTAAGAAATAGTTTTGGGACAATAGCGCTACAATTTGTCTTCTTTTTTAATTTTCTTTTAACCATTTTTCCTATAAGTAAGTAATGTTATAAATATTGTTTTATATTTTTTGAGAAACTATCAATTGTGTACATCAAGTTTACTGTTAATTTGAACATATAAATAGAAAAGAAGTCAAAAATATTTACCTTTGATTCCATTCTGTAATTGTGAAACTCCTAACTTTTTTGAATTACTTCCTAGTATTTTATCCATGATTTTCTTTACTTGGTCCCGAGTATCTTGATTATCCTTAGTATTTATTCCTTCTCCATTTATTAGTTTTTCTTCAACCTTCTTCATTTCTATTAGATTATCATCACCAGCATAGAATTTAACCAATTTCTCTAAGAGTTTATTAATTTGTTCCCAGTTTTTAAATTCTAAAAGTGATTGCTTTGGTGTGTGACTTACATCATAATCTATGTATGGACAACTGACGAAAACAAAGTAAAATGGTATTTTTTTATTGAATAATCGATTTTCGTCATCAGTCTTCTGAAATAAATTAAATGAGTATAAGAATAATGAGGATAAAATATAGTAAAAGAAAGTCAATCACAAAACTTTACCTTAGATTTTAGTATTCTTTGGTCTTTAATGTTCAGAGATTTTTTGAAATACTCGTTTAATATCTTATGTAACTTGCTACAATTATGTATATACTTTCCATTTAGAAAAATCCAATGCAAATCAAATTCTCTATCCGTCTTCCCAATGTAACCATTAACTTTGTACTCATGCTTCTCTACCTGAAGCTCAATTACATCAACTTTGTTGACGTTAAATAAAGTCGATAAAGTTTGATAGATATCCCTTTTCTTATGAATTTTAAAAATGATTTCGTTTTGAGAGTCATCCCGTAAACTTAATGATATGTGGTTATGTACTAGAGATAATTGTTCCAGATATGATTTAATATTTTGCAGCTCGTTTATGGAATTGATTCCTCTTTTTTGTATGTTTACATTGTAAAGAAAACCTTTTAAGTCAACCTGTGAATTAATTTCACAATCGTTTAAACAAATGACTTTGTAAATTATACGGATAAGTCCAGACATACTTACTGTTGTTCCTTTTGTGGGCCTTGTTGCCATTTGAGCCAATTTTTTCTCTTTACCATTAATAAATGTCTTAGCCCATGTTTCTTCCGTACTCTCATGCCGCGATGTTACTTTGACCATTTGTGAAACTGTTATTATGTTGGCAAGGAATTCACCCCGATATCCATAATGCTTAGGAGCCGCTTTTAATGTCGCAATATCTGTCAGTTTGCCAGTCATATACCTTTGACCAATCACATCAAAATCATGTTTTATAATACCAAAACCATTGTCAATAACTTGTATTGTACTTTCTTGAATATGTATTCTTATCGCAATCGATGTAGATTTTGCATCTAGGGAATTGTGGATCTAAAATCAAGATTATTAATTATATTTTTTATCGTGAACTGCGTAAAAGCGGTGGCAATGATTGATATGAGCATTAGAAGTAACTTATTTGATTTTGCTTGATTACAATCAAGACTCATAGCATTAGGTACACGTACGAACCCAATTGTAACTAAATAATCAATTGGTAGATACTTATTCACTTTCCTGGTGATAGTTACTTAATAATAGATCATTTTAAAACAGGAACTATTCAATCTTTTATGGCATTTCTAATTATAACTGAGTCATAAAATATTGAGCGTACTTGATTTCGGCATTTTTAGTTCATTATATGACAAGTTGTCCATACGACCTGAGCCACCCCGACCGTCCATACCTTTAGACCCAAATAATCATTAAATAGAAAAGCTTGAGCAACTTACTAATTCTTCAATAGCTCTCTTGTAGCTGTTAACTTGGACAGAGGCACATAACAAAGATTGAACATCGTTAGGTAATCTTTTCAAAGCCATTTTAATGTTGCCTTAAAAATAACAGTTGAGCCCATTTTGACACAAAACTACAAAAGTTGAATTTGGAACATTTCAAAATATTAAAAGTAAAGAGGATTACAGAAGCAAACTTTTTATTGCACCGCATCTGACATTCTGAAATAAACTATAATTCCACCATGGAGTATGTATACCTACTTGAGAAGTAGTTATAGGTATCCTATGCAATAAAAAAAATCCCAATTGAACATGAACCTATAGTGTCTGTGATAAAGTTGAAAATCTATCGAAGTTTGACAGATTGGGGTAGCTTGACGTGCTGGCGTCTGAACCTAAATATAACACAAAATTATGACTGTTTCAAGCCCAAACAATGTAGCAGAAAAGCATGTTAATGAAGAGTAGACAATGTTTAGTGTCTTAAAATTAGCGTCTGTATACGGAAAGACTAATGAGTATTAGAACACACGGAGAGCGTGATGTTCTTGCATAATCAGCCGTTAATGTTCCCACTGCTAGCACACAGGCCTTCTCTCTGTGAGGAGTGGGCCATGGTCCACCACGCGGGCCCAGTGCGGGCTGGTGGATGTGGTGTATAGAGGCCAGCATATCAAGCTACCCCAATCTGTCAAATTTCTTTGATCGTTTTTTAACTTTGTTACAAAAGAATAAGGTTCATATTCGATTGGGAAAATTAAACAGTTTGGGATAGCTTGATGTGCTGTTGTCTGTACTTAAATTATCAAAATAACCATACTAGCTAGTGACAAGCATTATTATTTTATTAGCATATGTAATCTATTCTGTTGAATCTGTCAGCATTCTATATAATGAAGGAGCTCAGCAAATACTCACGCAACCGCAAAATCGTCTGAAAAAATGGCAATTAGTAACACACTTTTCCATGCCATTGACCCAATATTTACTTTTGTTTTCTATGGCCTACAATACTAGAGGTAGGTATATAATGGAAAGTACTGTTTAATGAATGGGAATCGATTGGTATTTAACCCTGAATTCTATTTGGAATAGACTACCCCCTACCTGTCATAGGGCCGACCGGCGAGTAGTCGTAGTACGGGCCCCCATATGACTGACCGTGTGGAACTAAATTTATGACGTTTATATTTTATACGATAAAACTAACATTCGAACAATGGACTGCTGTACCTAATGTGAAAATATCACCTGAATACTTTGATTAATAAGGTTTTCATATTGCCGCAAATATAAGCTACAAAGGTAATCACAAAATTGATAAAATCTAAATTACAATCGTCATCATGTTTGCATGATAGTTATCAAAGTTCGTTGCTTGTGGAATTATGAGTGAATTCATTGAAAAGGAAATATTGTTGTTTTGGGAATACGTCAAACGGTGAGTTGTAACACACCTCTTTTCTACGATGCACGTGATACTTTATTATCCATAGCTTCATAGAAAAAAGTATTTATTGCTACCATAGATAAAAAATCTGTATGTTAGCAAAAGAAGCGCGTCATACGTAGATAGAGTATGAACAACGCTTTTTACTTATTATTTTATTGTGGAATGAGAAACGATCCCTCTCAGAGTTCTTTCTTGGCTTCAGTTCACCAACACTAAGACTAGACGACTGTCAGTCGTAAAAAAAATATAGTTATTCAGGACTGACATAATCATCATTCATCATTTTCCTGCCTTTTTTTTTGAGGATGGGATGTCATCAAATAACTTCTCCCGCTCTGGGTGGAGCAGGAGGGCGTGTCAGACTTTTTCCGACTAAAACCCATCCATGTTCCTTCAGTTGCCTGTGTGCCAGGGGCCACGGTATCTCTTTCGAACAACCCGCACCTCTGGCAGGCATCGGTCCTTGCGGATCCCACCAGTTGGTGCTGACATCTCTTATCCCTATACAACGTGACATTTTAGTCGTCTTACAACGGCAGCCCACTTCATGTATCCAATGACTACTTATCATTTATTTAAAAAAAAGAAATTTTTGATCATTTGCATAATAAAAAAAAAAATATCATTCACTAAGACGCATGTCGTAGTTTAAAACACACTGTTAAGGAGATAAAATGAATGATAGAATGTAATGGTAGGTAGGTAGATATCTTCTACTGCTTGATACGTAAACATTGTTAACAGGGAGGGTGTTTAGTAATTCTAAAGCATTATTTATTTTTCTTAGTACTTATTATCTTAATTAATGGTAACAATGTTTTAATCGCGCCTAGAGGTATTTTATGACGGATACATTGAGTGGACCACCTTTGTAAGACGACTAAAATGTCACGGTGTATATTTGGTATCACATATAACATGATGTGTTATCATGTTATATTCGACTGACAGTCTGGTCTTATTGATTGTGTAGGACCAAACCTAAGGTCCTAAACGATGATCAACCAGCTTATCAATTGATCCACCAACTACATAACTATGTATGGACATTACGTCACCATTTTCTGAATATTACGAAATAATGATATCAGAAACTAAGAAGCGATGATCCGATTATGGGTTACTCAGTCGTTCCCTGATAAAATGCACTTTCTCAGAACCCTATCAGTTAAGGGATATTGTTCTACACAGCACGACAGGAGACAGTGCTGTGACTAATCATTGTGTATCACCAAAACGACTAGTGAGTAGTTTACCTGCATTTTAACGCAGGTACCAATGTCTTTGAATGATATTTTCAGAAATTAAATGAGCATTACATATTTTTCAATTTACAATAGTCCATCATCATCATCATTTATTTACACTGTGTTGAATATATATACACAGGAAATTTACTTACAAATACAGAGGACAGCTATGATTCTATGAATATTAATTGACATCACCTTAATTTCTGTTTTGTTTTGCTGACTTTATTTAATTTGTATTAATAGTTTAATTTATGTACCTAATAATTTGCACGCCGTAAGGTAGACTGTAGCCGATCTCATCAATTTATGTACAACATCTTATAACTGTACCTACATTCATAGCAAATAAAGTTCTGATTCTGATTCTGATTCTGATTCCAAATGAAGTTCAAGTGAAGTTCAAGTTTTTTAATATGTATAGGAACTGCTTATTCTAAGTATATGTAACTACTTGTACAAGTAGGTACATAGAATTATCTCAATATTAGTAACAGCCTGCAACATTTCATTTCCACCCAGCAGGCTTAGCACGAGAACCGTAGAGAAGCGTTTGGTCTTCGGAAGATTAGACAAAAATGACGTTTCCGTATAGAGAGTTGACCACCAAGGAATGTAGACAAGCGATGTCTATTCTACAGTAGAGTAGAAATAGAAAGCGTCATGCTAAGCCTGCTGGTCTTCGTAGTGAAATGTTAGGTAAGGAATATTGTACTTATTGGCCTTTTAATAAGACTCATAATCATCTTTAAGACAGATACGGTGTTCAATGTACAACATTTAAATTAATATGTATATCATATGCCTAGCGTTTTCCCAACTATGTTGGGGTCGGCTTCCAGTCTAACCAGATGCAGCTGAATACCAGTATTTTACATGGAGCGATATCCCACCCATCCCACAACCCAGTTATTCGGACTTCTGACGACCCGTAACGACTGTCAAAGATCCACGAAATGACAGCCGGGACCAAAGCTTGTGGACGGCGAGTAATGGGTAGCTCACTGTCCGGTAAGGACCAAGCCCGGGTCGACGGCGCGTTGTGTTCCACGCGCGCCTCAAAGAGATGTCAGTACCAACTGGTAGGGTCCGCAAGGGCCGATGCCTGCCAGGGGTGCGGGTTGTTCGAAAGAGATACCGTGGCCCCTGGCACACAGGCAAGTTATTTGATGATTTCCCAACTTCATAAAAAAAAAAAACCAATAGCTTAACGTGCTTTCCGAGGCACGGAAGGGTCTTTTATGTAAATATGGTCACCTATCCAAGTGTAGCTTAACCTGACCGATCGACCTATGTGGCTGTGGTTACTTAGCCACAAGCCCCTCCTAAATGGCGATACCTATAATGTACTCAAAATGCAGTAGGTACCTAATCCTACTATCTTACTATATCCCTAGTATCCCTACTAATATTATAAATGCGAAAGTAACTCTGTTTGTTTGTTACGGTTTTACGCCTAAACTGCTGAACCAATCGTCATAAAAATGACAGATATATAGTCAGGTATGTGGAGAAGGACATAGGATACTTTTTACGTGATAACTGACATCCACGCGGGCGGAGCCATGGGCTAAAGCTCGTAACATTATAAATGTGGAAGTTTGTGAAGACGTTTGGATGTTTGTTACTCAATCACGTAAAAACGGCTTAACGGATATGGATGAAATTTGGCACACAGATGGTTTGTAACCTGGAATAACACATAGGATACTTTTTATCCCGGTAGTACGTTCCCGCGGGATGATTTCCGACCTCGACGCGGGCCAAGCCGCTGGCAAAAGCTAGTGATCCATATACCTCACAATACGGTTATATCTCCATTAACATAGCCAGGAATAAATAACTACAAAACGGGGTCACTAACGATGACAAATTACTTCTAAGTGGGCCTTTGAAAAGAACTATTCATTGGTAGCGGCCAGTTGCATTACTTATTCATTGCCTAGCTGCGGCAGGCTTATTTTTCCCGTACTTTTTCGAAATGAATAATTGATTTGATCGATATGTAGTTATTTACTTGCCAGTATTGTGACTTGTTTGAGGCTTTTCTTGTTTTTCTCTGCTATTGTTATCAATAGCATAACCAGCCTATAAAGTTCCCACTGCTGGAACAAAGGCCTCATCTCGGTGGGAAGGAGTGGGCCATACACATCTACGCGGGCCCAGTGCCGTTTGGAGGATATCACACATGTCTTCGAAGTTTTGGTTCTGGAACATGCCAGTTTCCTCACGATGTTCCTTTACCGTTTTGAGTATAGTGGTTTAAAAATGTTTTCTGAAGGCTCTCTAACCTAAAACTGTGATGGTGAGGACGCCATACAACCGCGCAGTACTCCAATAAGGTACGACCGAGGCAATTGAATAGGTATAGTTTTTGTTTTGGCCTTGTGAAAACATTTAGCATCCCGCATGACAAAACCGAGTGTCATTGACGCTTTTTTGATAAAATTGTCTATCTGGGCAATAAATGTCAGCTTGTGGTCAAAAAGGACCCCCAAGTCTCTGATTACATCTAGGCACGTACCTATACTATAATTGAAATCGTTAAATTTGATTTCCGAGTAATCGGTATTTGAGAAGATTTTTTAATATTTAATTGTATATTATTATCCTGAAACCATTTCAAAAGTCTATTCACGTTGTCTTGAAGTAATGTTGAATCTATTACCTACTTACATGATGTATTTTTAAACCATGGCGTGGAAATAAAACTGTACCCATCAAACTTATTTATTTGAGTCACTATTACAAATGTAACATTAGAAATTAAAGTTAAATCGGGTCTTATTATGGTAGTTCATGGCGCCATCGAAATGAAACAAAACATTCCGAAAACAGACATTGCCAAAAATGTAAACTGCTTTAATGGGAACAATCTGCGGTCTAACATTCCAAAGCTTTGACAAATCCTTATCTTTCGGTTCAACCCTGCCATTATGCAAAACAATATGGAGATAACAGGCGTAACTGTTTGGGGTGACTTATCTCTGGGATGTCTTATAAAAAGGACAAATTAAGGACAGGCAGGCATCAGTCCCTGTGAGGATTTCGTTGGGATAGGATCCAAACATACAAAACTGCAAGGTAAGCATTCAACTTCTATCTTTTTAAAGAAACGTTGTGCAAACTTTCCACATTCTAATTTCATTTCTAAATTTTCTAGATGTTCAAAACAATACCAGTGGTCCTGGCTCTTGTTGCCACAGCATTTGCAGCTGAAATATCGTCATCGTACGCCATGTTAGATAAACAGACTGTTTTCAAACCTGAACTCAAAACGCAGCCTGTAGAAAAACACATGATGAAAGAAGTTGATCCTGAAGCTGAACATCCTGTGTATACAGCTAATGATGTTAAGAATCAAGGCAGAGCACGGGTTGAACCAGTGAGATCTTTTGGACCAATGATCAAACATGACGCTATGTTAGCAGACCAACCAGCTGTCTCCACTGAAGTTAATAGAAATGTAAGTAGAATCAAATAATCTATACAGACAGTTACTATTTTTAGCAACGACAGGTTCCATTTGTATTCCTCTTACTGCTTGTTGTGTATTGCTTCATAAACAGGGAAGTACTTATAATCCTTTTTCTATTTTCAGGATGAAGTTGGTATCCTTGCAAATAGTTATATTCCAGGCATTGCCGATGTGGCGTATCCTGACATCCCCTATGCTCCGGGCTATGCCTACGACACTGGATACTCTGCGTCAAATAAGTAAATACTAAACATTTTTTGCTTTTAAGATTATCTTCCGTATCCGTTTGAAGTATTGCACAAATCTATCGCAGTCCACTGCTGTGTTTCTTGCAGGTTGCGTCTGCTTTTCACGTAAGCTTTAATTCTATCTAACAATGTAGTTTTACGCTCGCATATTGATCTGCCTTTTCATGATTCTCTTGATTTTTGTTCATAAACTAGAGAATGTTTGTTCCATTCCATATACAACTGTACAAAGTGTCCTGTTCATCTGTTTTATTAATAGAATGTTTTATCACGCTCTTTTCAGTTATGATATGTACGGTTCCAATAATTACATGGTGGAGCCTGATACGTCCACCTTTAGTCTGCTGTGGAGTCAAGTGCCTTATGGCAGGGTAAGTGTTGTAAAAATGTTACCAAATGAAAAATTGGGAGCGATTGTTATTTTTTTATCGACTCATTCCCTAATTTTTGATAAATTACCTTTACGCCTCATAATCTTTGTGTATCACCATTGGACTCAAAACAGTGAAGGAAAACATCTTGAGGAAACCGGTATGTCATAGAACCGAAAAATCGAAGACATGTGACATCTACCAACCAGCACTGGGCCCGCGTGATGGATCCCACTCACGGAGAGGAGGCCTGTGTCCCAGCAGTGGGAACAACATTGTCTGATTATGCTATTCCTAAATCATAAGTATTCAGTAATTTTGTTTACCTGTTTTCTCTAATAGTTATTGCTTTTCTTTTCAGACCATGGTTGGAGTCGTAGGACGCACAATCGCTTGGGTTTTCAACAGCATATTTGTTCTTATCCTCGGATCTCTACTAACTGTCGGTGTTTGCACTTACACAAACTTATGCACCATTGCATTCCACGGTGTTGGACCGATACATGAAGAAATGAGAGCTTTGATATCCCCAGACAGATTAGAGAAGATCAGCCATGCTGCTGACTTCGTGAAAACAGCAATAGATAAATATCAGAAGATACAGAAAGTTACAGATGCTACTGGCATGAGAAGACGTCGCGCCATTTTTAATTACTGAGACAGTTATTTTTTATTTATATTGAATCCATATTTTATAAAGATATTTTTTTATTAAAGCTATGATAAATATTAAATTGGGTTTAAATAGTTTCCGTTTTCTTAATAATTAATCTCGCCGACGTAATGAGAGCACCTTCATCGAGCTAATACCTAAGTAATTATTCGGAACTATTTTGGTACCTATACGCAACTAGTTATACGATAGTTATAAATAACACATTATTCTCTTCAAATTGCAAGTTCGTCAACATAACTAGTTATTTCGATTATGTACCTAGTTGTTCTACTTAGCCTCGTTTTGTAGCAATCTCGTAGCAAGCTCGTAGTAACATTCAACCGTAGCCATGAGGAAGTATTGAACGCAAAGATAATTATAATAATACTAGCTGACTCGACAGACGTTGTCCTGTCTTAAGGTGAATCTAGTCGACATTTTTCCCATACAAACTTCGGGAGTGTATTACTCCACTGTTCGACAATGTACATCAAAAATAAAACATTTTCTATCTGTACGGAAACATTGTCTGTACGGAAACAGAAACTAAAATAACAAGCCATTAAAAAGTTAGGAGCCAACAAAGATTCGTTTTTCTTGCTAACTTATCCTAAATGTAGGCGTGTTTAAGTAATACAAGATGTGTAAAATAATCAAAACCAAGTCGGTACCGACAAAGCTCAAATATCGAAAAGTTCAATAAACTTTATTGGTCATTGATTTATGCAGCGGTTTTTTCATAAAACCCGATCTTCCGAAGGACTTTTCTTAATTTTTTACGCGCTTCTGTTACTATAAATGATCCTGTATCTCATTCAATAACGTTGTACATGTAGACTAGCGTCTAACTGCTCATCACTAATACCTCTGTCGGACACGGTGCCTAGTGAAACAGCGTGCTTTTTAGCCAAGCCCATCAGTGAGTTTGAGCCCGCGACTAGATTCCCTTTAACTATGAATATTGAATTCGCATTGGATTAATATTAGAAAAGTTAATACGGTCGTTAAGTTTTCTTAAATTTTCTAATGTTACACGCAACCTTCTTATGCGCTGACCAGTTGATGATCCAGTCCGCGAAAAAATCATGGCGCGATATTTTTACGAGCGTGCTACTTTACAATAATAGTATCTGACCCGATAGACGTTGTCCTGTCTTAACTATAAATATATGTTAAGCGCAACTTTCTTACTGTTTTTTTTTTTCATAAGAACCTGCTCCTGGCAATAGCAAACATAACAAAAAAGAATAACAAAATTGGTCCAGCCGTTCACGTGTGATCCCGTGACCAAAAGAAATAGGGATTAATTTTTATTGAATTTGAAATCCTCATGCTGCCTCAGCATCGTTATCATCATTGGCAGCCTCGTTTAACCTACTGCTGAGGATAGACCTCCTCCCTTTTCTACCATGCTTCCCTGGTCTATGCGAATCTCATCTAGGTCATCTTCCCTGCCATCTTCTGTAGGACGTCCAATCACAGGCTTTTTTTCTGACAATCTTCTTGTAACGTTTGAAGACTACTGAGGAACCACCATGTGAATTCGCAAAATAACAATATTTATAGTAAACTGAAGTCTTTTATCAAAACTTTATGTACAAGTAGAACGGTTTTATTTATTTAATTCGGTGATATTCACTAAAATATTTATCTTTGTTATGTGGACTGGGTAATTACAGTTTAGTCGTTATATTTTGTTTGCTTTGTGGTATGTTATTTAGTAAATCAATGTACAAATTCTTTACTAAATGTCTGTAATCACAAAACCTTTATTTTTAACATAATTTCCGAGATCTGATTGATGGATTGTGAGAACTGAGGGACATTTATTCTTTACGGGCTGTAGTTTTTATACATTTTATTTAAAATTCCTAGATTCATTCTACTTTTTTTTTAAAGTCTACTACTAAAACCTAGGATTTTTATTTTGTGAATCCCCAGTGTGGTCCTTCAGTTCACACGCATACTCGATGTTAAACGATTTAATGTGCGTACATTTGTCACAGTCATACCAAATGACGCACATCCGTGGTAATTCAGTATGAGGTTCGTCTTAATTAGACGTGAAATTATATATAGGTGCCTGCCTGCCCATGAAGTAAATAGCATCAATTTGTAGTCACATTACAAATAAGCAGGTACAAAGTAAGGCTGAGTACTTGTTTCCCTTAAGGTGAATCTAGTCACCATTTTTTTCACACAAACTTCGGGAGTGTATTACTCCACTGTTCGACAATGTACTCGTACATCAAAAATTTAACTTGGTATGGTTTTGTCTCATTATTAATAATGTCTGTCTGTACATAATATTAAAATAAAAATCCATTAAAAAGTTAAGAGCCAACAAAGATTAGTTTTTTTGCTAATTTAACCTAACTTTGGGGGTGTTTAAGTAATAAAAGGAGTGTTAAATCATCAAAACCAAGTCAGTACCGATAAAACGCAAATATCGAAAAGTTCAATAAACTTTATTGGAAATTGCTTCATGCAGTGGTTTTTTCATAAAACCCGAGCTTCCGAAGGACTATTCTTAATTTCTTACGCACCTGTTTTACTATAAATGATCCTGCTTCTCACTCAATAGGTTGTGCGTGTAGATTAGCGTCTAACTGCTCATCACTGATACTACCTCTATCGGACACGATGCCTGGTGAGACAGCGTGCTTTTTAGTCCCACCAGTGAGTTCGATCCCGCGACTAGATTCCCCATAAGGAGAATGTTTAGCATGTTTGAATCTAATTCCACTTGAGTTTTAAAAAACGATATAAATGTAGTATTTTATTAGAAGTACTGCTCTACCCACTTACCAAGTAGGAAAGTAAAGCAGTGGTGGTACAGTGGTACTGGCTGTGACTTACTAGTTGTAGGTCGTAGGTTCAAACCCTGGCAGGCGCTTTACTTTGTGTAAATTATTTCATGACTACTGCTCTTAAAACGGCAAAGAAAAACATCGTCAGAAATCCGGCCTAGAACCAAAAATTCGAAAACATCTACCAAACGGTACTGGGCCTGCGTGGTGGATTATGGCCCACTCCCTCAAAGAGGCCTGTGCCCCAGCAGTGGAAACGTTATTAGGCTGATAAAGCTACTGGATAGGTTAATCATTTGGATGCACCTTACTACCGAGAAAAAAAAAAACTGTGCCATCTTCGTCATCTTCGACCCTTTTCCCAACTATTCTTTACAACTAACAACTGTCGGCTTCCACTGGCTTTCCGTCTAAAGGCACGCAGCTTAATACCAGTGTTTTTTATATGGAGGGACTGCTCATCTGACTCCAACAACTCAATAATTAAAACCAAATTTGTGATATTAATAGATGCATACTTACCCTCTCTTTTTTCTGGAACAATCGCTGCGGTTAGGAGCCCCTTTAATACTACAATAACTTCTGCTATAAACAATACAACAGAATGGTAATCTCATCACACTCAGTCAATTAGAGTGACGGCCATTGGTAATCCTTACGTTAGACTGTGCCTATGTGATTATGAATCATAGTTTATAACCATTAGGAGTTTGATGACAAGTGGTACTTAGGTCAAGGCTCATTATAGAAACGTGTAATTTTACCGTCATTAGATAATTATGGAAGCCTGAAGAGACATAATGTAGCCGTAAATAATAAAGTAGATTTTTAAAAATGGACATGGACACAGGCCAAATTAGAAGAAAAGGGAATGATATACCAGGCCACTCAGAGAGTATTGCGAAAAAAAGTTTTGATATATAAGAGACTGGCCAGTTATAATCTATTTTGAAAATATGATCATTTGTAAGTAAAAATAGGTACGTTCCAATTTAAAAATTTACCCTCCACATTGTTTGCGAGCCAATTTAAATGATCGCGTCTCATTAAAAAATGGATCTGAGCCGGGAACATTTTCGCGCTATGATTTTTACGATTTTAAGTGTCGCCTGAAACCGGACGAATCGTTTGATAGCCCTCAAATGGGATTAATGGATGAAGGCCTTTCTAAGGCAACTGTGTATCCTTGGTATAACGAATTCAAGCGCGGTCGACTAACTTTGGGGGATGAAGAAAGAAGTGGTCGCCCTAGTAGTAGTGGGCTGTTACGGAAGAAAACGCAGCTAGCTAGCAGTGAAAAATAAAACCCACGAAAATAGGCGAGTTACGTATCAAGAGATTCAGCACATAAGTACTGCAGATTGGATCGGGGAGCCTTCACGAAATTCTACACGTGCACCTTCGCGTGAGGAGGATAGTTTCACGCTGGGTGCCGCACAACCTCACCGATACTCAGAAGCAGGCCCGGGTGGAATGGTGCCGTGATATGATAAACAAATTTGAAGCAAGCTCGTCTCGACGTGTTTACGACATCATTACAGGTGATAAGTCTTTGGATTTATCAATACGATCCAGAAACGAAGCGCCAGTCGACGGTTTGGGTATTTCAAAACGAATCAACGCCTATAAAATTCAAGCGATCTAGAGGTGGGGGGAAGATTTTGATCAGGAGCTTTTTCAATTTACCTGGCTACTTGGTGTCAATTCCTTTACGACACCAAAGAAGCATCAACGCTGAATGGTATACTACCAAATGCTTGGCAGAAGTTTTTTCTGTTGTGAGCAACAAGCGACCAAACACAGGGCTCCGCGGGCTACTGCTCCACCACCACGTGCATTCGCACATCGCGCTCAAAACGGGGGATTTCCTGGACAGCACGCCGGTCAAACTCCTGGGTGGGTCCAAAGGAGGGTGCTCCTTACAGCCCTGACCTAGCACCGTGTGACTTCTTTTTTTCCCGAAACTAAAAAATCAGCTCAAAGGGATACAATTTGTCAGCGTTCGAGCAGGCTGTAAACGAGGTGTCTGCGGCGGACTGGAAAAGTGTTTCGAAAACTGGTTCAGACGCATGAAACTTTGTATAAAGGCTAGTACTTTGAAAAGATTTAATAAATAAATATTTACCTATAGAACTTTTTTATTTTCCCAAATTGTGTCGCGTGTCAAACGTTCCACGTATTACCATAGCAATAACATAATCTGGATCGTTTTTTTTTTCTTCCTTTCAAAACTTTCTTGGCTTTGGGCCAGCCGTTTTTGTCATAAGTTTTCAATCATTGTGTATTCTGTGGATTATATTTGAATTTTTATGTTATATTTTGATTGCTGTATATAGGCCTTTCTAAAGCATGGCCACAACGACTAGTCTTGTGCATCCCACATTTCATGGATTCCCACGACCTTCACCAAATCATGGGCCCACCTTGCAAGAGCCCTACGAATTGACTTGTAGCGTTAACGTAAGGGAAATGCGTAAATAATCTGTTGAAAGTGTATTCTTTAATCACGTATTCATATCGTTACGATTCGACCCTAATATAAAGTAACAATTTACTAATCGATATGTACTTATATTTTAAAACTCTTTAATGATTCCCTATTGAGCTTTAAATAGTTCAGACAATTTTAATATTAGCTCATTTAATATTAGGTAGTCCTTGAAGTACATTGTACTTTCAAAGAGGAGTTTTATTACTATTTAGTCAAGGTAAGTTGATATCTCTAGCATAATAAAGTATGCTCATCTAGGACCCAGAATTTATAGTTAGCTTTCTTAAAAGTTCAAGTTTCGTGATTGGACTTTTTTCTTTAGAGCACGATCAAAAGTTTCGACTAATGATTATTTGGTCAAACCTATGGAGGTCATAAAAACCTTTACCGAAAGATTTATTTGATGATGTCTTCTCTTTTTGTCATTAATTTTGTCAAGATGCTGTTGGATTTCTTCTGTCTGAGTATCAGTATCGTCATCGGCATTGCATTTGCAAACCCTGTTACAAATGTTGCAATCCCATCAAAATCATTCAGTGTAAGTTTTATTGCTATTAATATTTCGTTATTCGACTGTTTTGGTCTTTTTTGTCTAAAAATATTTTTATTTTAAGGATGTGATGGATTATTCGACGGACTTGGTTATTCAAGAAAACCCGTTCCCATTATTTCTTCAAAACATCGGTGCTCTGGCCGGATATCAAAGGGTAAGCTATGCTTTTTGTCCAACTTTATATGCGCATTTAAATCGATAAATATTTAATAATGTACATAATACAAATACCTAAGTATAAATCGATTAATATAACTAAAAACCCTGATGTGTATAACTGACTCCAAGCAGAAACATTCATATATTCTGAAGAAGAAATATTGAGGATTCATTTAATTTAATTTCATAGAAATGAGAGCAAGTGTATTGTGTGTGTTATTGAACTTTTCTATCAGGAATTACTCAGTAACAGCCCGGAATCTGGATCTGAGACCGATGGCTGCCAATAGGCTCGCCTCCTATCACATGGGAGTTATATATAACTAGTGAAATTTGGTTCTAATAGAGGTACCTACACCTCTGCCTAACTCTTTAGGAATAACAGGTGTGTTATGTTATGTCAAGTATTCTAGATTGTTATGAAGACTGTCTTATGTATATCTTATGCTTCCTTTTTCCAGTCTGCTCTATCAACGACTGTCGACATCATCTACTGGTTGACTTCAAACGTCTCCTACATTATCACGGCAGCCGTGATAAGCTTCTGCAGATTATCCAACCTATGTATGGGCCTGGAAGAGTATTTACCAATATTCACAAACACAGTGACACAAGCATTGACACCAGAAAATTTTGAAACTGCTGAGAGGGTCTTAGTAATGGCCATAGGAAACTATTTTGAAGGAAGAGAGTGAAGTGTTAATGAGGGATTCGTTTTAAGTTAGTGATTAAGTATTTATTGAGAATAAACGCTAAAAGCAGGAGGCTCTTGGTTTTCTTTGTAATCTATTACCTCGATGCTGTTAAAGAATGGCATAAAATGATTAATTAAATTAAGTCAATAAACCACGTTATCTCTAATTCAGAGTCCCCTTGTTGAACTTTTCGAAGTTGCCTTGAAAAACCAATGGTTTGGTCTGTGTAAATAAATATTACTATCTGCTGTATGGTTTATGGCAAACCCCCATACGATTATGGTAAAACCCCCAAAAACTAACCAGCGGCCCTTGGCTACGGTAGCGGTCAAGGTTACGGTGAGGCAGGGCGTGCTAGGAATCTCCGGAAGAGATTTGGCTACCACAACAAACGAAAACTGCACCTGGCAACTTACAACACACGTACACTCCGGACCGACGAGGATATTACCGAACTCGATGAAGAATTGAGCAGGTTACGGTGGGGTACAGTAAGATTGTCTGAAGTCCGAATAGAGGGAGAGGACTCGAGAATCCTCAAATCCGATAACCTGCTCTATTTTCGGGAGGGGGTCAGTAGTCCTATTTTTTTTTTGAGGGTGGGAAATCATCAAATAACTGGTCCCGCTCTGGGTGGAGCAGGAGGGCGTGTCAGACTTTTACTGACTAAAACTCATCCGTGTTCCCTCAGTTGCTCGTGTGCCATGGGCCGCGGTACCTCTTTCGAAC
Organism: Polymixis lichenea; assembly: GCA_949091785.1. Classification (NCBI taxonomy): domain Eukaryota; kingdom Metazoa; phylum Arthropoda; class Insecta; order Lepidoptera; family Noctuidae; genus Polymixis; species Polymixis lichenea. Next base: position 13,991,834 of record OX420944.1, read on the forward strand.
AACCCGCACCCCTGGTGGTCGGCAGTCCTAAGGCGGTGTCGGGTTTATTGTTCATAAGTCCCTTGTAAGCAACGTGGTGGAGATCGAGAGTGTCTCGACCAGGGTGGCGTACCTTATACTCATGTATGACATTCAGCGAAGATCCGCAAAATATTCGCTGAATGTCATACAGGTATATGTCCCGACCTCGTCACACCCGAACGATGAGCTGGAGACCATGTATGAGGATATATCCAAAGTCATACATGGCTCTAAAACTCATTTCACCGTTGCCATGACACCGAAGACATCCCGGACGTCAGCTTGTACGAAATTAGGATGGCACTGAAGCAGCTTAAAAACAACAAGGCTCTGGGTGACGACGGAATTACAACCGAACTCCTAAAGACCGGCAGAAAACCCGTTCTTAAGGCCCTCCAGAAGCTGTTTGGTTCCGTCATACTGGAGAGCAAAACGCACACAGGCATGAAACAGAGGTGTGGTGGTACTTTTCTTTAAGAAGGGTGACAATACCCTTCTTAAGAAGCATAATAAGAGTATTTTACTGTATCACCAAAATATAAATCACTTCTTCGGCAAAATCCTAGACGTGGAAATGTTAGTAGATAAATATCTCATAGATATTAAAATTATTATTTTTTGCTTTTCCGTTTTTTCGGCGGTGAAATTTTTTGTTAAAAGTTTTTATTTGAAATTTTTTTGTGGCTCTAATCTACTAATTACTACATGCTTAATTTTTTATTACCTTTTGTAACACACAACTCAGCATTAAAAAAATCGGTGAGTGAACAATCAATCATCCCCTGTTTTCCTACTCTTAAGGTTGGATTTTATTTTTCAAATTTATATGGGAGGAAGAATGATCAAAAATGGACTACTCTGTAAAAAGTTATGCGTGATCATGATCATACATAAAAAAAATATACCCATTGACTTGAGAACCTCCTCCGTTTTTACGTCGGTTAAAAACGCCACTATGTCAGTCCGACTCCAGGGCCAGATTTTGAAACCTATCCGTCTGCAGCGAGGTGTGAGACAGGGAGACGTAATCTCTCCGAAACTGTTCACCTCTGCACTGGAGGATGTCTTCAAGGTTCTGGACTGGAAAGGAGCCCCTTTCCAGTCCAGAACCTTGAAGACATCCTCCAGTGCAGAGGTGAACAGTTTCCAGTGCCAGCCGGCATCAACATCAATAACGAGTACATCACTCACCAACGGTTTGCCGATGATATAGTTGTAATGGCTTAGCCATGAAATACCTCATTACAATGTTCGATGACCTCAGTAGAGCTTGCGAAAGAGTGGGTCTTAAAATGAACATGGACAAGATAAAAGTCATGTCTAATGTCCAGGCAACATCCACTCGGCTGTGGAATCCGACTCGGCTGGGCAGCGTTCGGGATGCTTTGCAATATCTTCTCGTCGCAAATATCACAGTGTCTCAAGACGATAGTCTTTGACCAGTGTGTGTTGACAGTGATGACCTATGGCACATAAAGGTGGTTGGTCACAATGGGCCTTATCAATAGGCTAAAAGTCACCCAAAAGGCAATGGCTATGCACGGAGTTTCCCTACGTGATCGAATCAGGATTAAAGAGATCTGTAGGAGAACCAAGGCAATCGACATTTCCCGAAGAATTGCCAAACTTAAGTTGCAGTGGGCAGGGCACATTGCTCTCAGAATAGATGGCCGATGTGGCCAAAAGATTCTGGAGCGGCTACTGCGTACTAGAAAATGTAGAGTTGGAAGGCCTCCCACAAGGTGAATCGATGATCTTGTGAGGGCCGTAAGAATCCGCTGGATAAGCACAAGACCGGTCGAAGTAGAAGATCTTGGGGAGGCCTATGTCCAGCAGTGGACGTCTTTCGGCTGAAATGTTGATCTGCCTTATACTTTATCGATCACAAAGAATACTGATAGTTACTAGTTAGTGATAGGTAATTTACATTCAACTATAAAATAACTAATCGATAAGACTCTTAAGAAAATTATTTATCAAGTCATTAAACTTATCACTAATGTATTTATCAACGAATTGAATCTTCGTTATTTAAACAATGATAAAATGTTTCAACAGTTAAAAGTGTAGTCGCACTTAGGTAAACCTATACTTTAAATTGTAGATGCAATGCCCGACACATTTAGATGGATTTCCATCTAACTTTAGAAAATGATTTATTCAAATTATTATTTCGAACGTCAAAATTTCAAAAGCACGTCCCCCAAAAAGCCCGCCCTTCATTATTTCCCAGTGCTTTAGTTGAGGAATAAAAGTGGCGCAACAACCTCCCCTGTAGCACATCTGTCTGGTCAGTTAGAAAAACTTGATTCTATATAAAAGAAGAATAGTAGGTATGCTAAGTAATTAACATTGCGAGACACAGAACATAAAATTAAATTATTTGCCATAATATATCAGCTAGCCATGCCAATATCGATACATAGAGATTAGATTAAACTAGATTTTGAAAATGTTAAGTATTTACGAGTCCTTTAGCAACACGCTGACGTAGCTAAAACTATGCGCAAGGAAAAAAATTCTGAGTGTTCCGACGAAACATACAGTGAATTGCCATAGCACGGCAGTGTTACGTCCAAGACTAAAAACCCTTACTTACCTTGGTTCCCATATAATTTTCTACACAAAAGTTCACCTTGATTTGCTTTTATTACGTTGCGTGACTGGTCAAGTCAACGTGTAAAAATTGGACTTGAATTACAATAATGTGTCCTCCAGACCTGGTTCGCCCTTATGGTGATTAAAAACGTATCACACAAAAAAGAAATCATAGTAGGTACCTATTCGTTGAAGGACATCTAATGACACAGAGACAAAGGCAAGCAATTTCAGGCTGCCTAGCTTTTTCAAAACTATATTGGGGTCGGCTTCCAGTCTCACCGGATACAACTGAATACCAGTATTCGGCTGCCTGTCTGACCTCCACAAACAATTTACTTTCTACCTCTTGGTAAGACTGGTTATCAGACTTTCGGGATTCTGACTACCTGTAACGACTGTCAATGATCCACGAATTACAACCGGGCCGGGACCAACGGCTTAACGTGCTTTCCGAGGCACAGAGGGGCTCTTGGTATGTAAAGATGGTTATCCATCTTCGAACCAACTGCGGCAGTTTTCGATCGACGTTATTATTTGCTTCGAACGCAGTCTATTTGAACATCTGATTGGAGAGATCTTATACATATTTTGTATTTGATCTCCCAAATTATAGATACCGGATTTTAACCGGAATTTTGCGGTCTTTTGACACCTATTACTACTACGGTACGCGTCGTACAAGATCCCGTAGCAAAAAACATTTTCCACCATAGTAAAAGTAATTATATATATGACAAAGCCGGTGTAATCATGATAATGCAATCCATTTTAAAAAATGACGTACTTTTTAACTCTCAAAAATGTGCACACAAGTTCCAGATGCTTTGCTGACACTGTTTGTTCTGTGAAGTCATTTTATAGACACGCCGTCCTTGAGTGCTTAAAAACAAGATAGTGATTACAAGTACATGTATGTATACTCGTAGTTACTAGTTACTTTATCTTGTTGACATGCAACACTCATTGTTTTTAATAATAGTTCATTAAGTACATGTAAAACAAGGTGATTCATTTTATTGTTCCCAACGATGAACGAAATCAATTGTATCTTTTTTTTTAATACTCCATTTTCTTTGGTGTCAGTACCTTTATTTGCTTTAGTTTCATTGATTTAATTACCTATCAATTTGTTTTACGGTAGGTAATTACTACTTAATTCTTCAACTCTTAGTGCACATTCCTTATTGTATTATTGTGGTATCATTATCTATATGAAATCTAGACCCAAAAGATTATTAACCTATAACACTTCAAGAATTCTAGAAGACACTTTAGGTTGAGGCGAGTGAGTCTCAGAAACCTAGTATCACCCGAGGAAAACTCGTGAGTCTATGTTATCCATACTGGAAGCCTCTTAGGTACTTCAGCCAAGATTAGATTATTTCAAGAAAGAAAAATGATTAAGTATATAACATTAACAAAATACACACACACTCAAAGATAGGAGGACTAACAATTAAAAATCCTTTATTCTCACCCATTTTATTGTTTGTAATGACACAAACATCCGGTCAATGGAACATATGTACGGGCGATGTGTCATTGTCACCTTATCTTGTATGTATTTATATACGTTTTATCAGTACTTATGTTTTGACTGCAGTCATATCTTTCACTAACAACTGCCAACTGCAGTTTCATTTTCACTTTATTTGGAAACAGACTTATCAGCGGGAGTGCTAGTACATTTAATTACAGAGATTCCCTTATCAACATTTTTATCTTCGTTGAAGTGAGGATCACATTTGATACCGCACTCGTGCACGTGAACCGGTGGATCTCAGACACAAAATGGGCAACTCAAAAAGTAAGAAAGTGAAAATAAGCGATGAGCAGACACAACATATTCCAAAGAACAAAGCTGAAAGCCGTGAAAGAATTAATTCTTTGAAGACTGATATATCTGATGCTGGATCGAAGAACGCTAATGAAGGATCTGACAATGGCGAAAACAAGGACAAGGATAACGCAAGTAGTGCATCTACAGTGGAAGTGCTCGATGACAAGTGAACTGTTAACAAACTTATAATTTTAAGAATCATTTGCAAATCAAAATGTGACGAAGTTAAAATACATTGTTCCAGTATGAGTGCGATAAATAAAACATTTTTATATTAAGTTGTTCATGTAATATTGTGTTTTATTTCGATTGTGGATTTTCTAGCTTTGTTTTATGGGTGTCGATAAACGAGTGAAAAAATAAATAAGTTATAAAACTGGTGGTATATAGCTTACAGTATTTTGTGTTGTTCCGAGAGATTATACAACTCTCATAGTGTATAGCCAAAAAAGTAAACTAGAATCATTGTAGCCCAAATAGTTTTCTGGGGTTACTTTATTTTGAGATCGTGTTTTAGGGATAATTCTTTAAAGCAGCATGGAGTCTGGATTTTGTGCTCGGTTGATGGCTATAGGCATGCCCCTATTACAAACTGGCGAAAAGTGAGTGAACTGTAGATACACCTCGCCCTTCGGGAAAACAAGGTGTAATGTTAAATTATGGTAATTGTTTAGTATTTGGGTATGACGTATAAAAGTTACATTATAAAGTTATCAACGAGTTGATAGAGATAGTAGCTTAGTTACGAGGCTGCTCTACAATCATTAGCTCATAATGTCCTTTAGAATTTTATAAGATGCTCTCTACAAATCAACACTATTGAATAAATTCTTGAATGACTAATTTATCTTTCTCCCATAAACTGTTACTTCTACGCAGTATTTTGTACGCGAATACAAACTATACCAAGGTAATGCCAATTCAAGTTGATGAGCAACAAGATGACTCAGAAGCGTCTTGGATGCAAATAGGCGTTGGCAAACCACCTTATCATAATGCTAGACAATAGAAGTTTACAGTGAACACTTGTGGCACAGAACATTATATGTATCCTTATAAATATGGAACTTAGTTCAGACAAAAGATACGTTTATTATGATATGAAACAACCAGATGTTTCTGTGCAATGTGTACCTACTCGTAATGTCAGGCATCTAGACATCTATCTATATGTATACAACGTGTAACGGAAAGGGTATATACACACCAAAGGCACGGCTTCTTTGGATGATACCAAACGAAATTGGAAGGGTTTATTAATCCTATCTCTACATGTTCGGAAGTTATGAGAATTTTGAATACATTGATACCAGAACAAATTGAAACAAACATATTACTCGGAAGAGATTTATCGTGATATTGGCGAGTAACGTGGAAAGTTACTCGCCAATGTTAAGTTAGACCTACGTAGTGCGGTGACACGTTTGTTATGATTTGAATTTAAGAAACATAATGAAAACGAAAATTTGGTTGCTGTTATCTTCAGTGCTTAAGGATAGCAATAGGGTTTCTGTTACACCCTGTATATATAAAAATGAATCCCTATTTCTCTTGGTCACACGGCGTCACACGTGAACGGCTGTACCAATTTTGCTAATTCTTTTTTGTTGTGTTTGTTATTGTCAGGAGAAGGTTTTTGTGAAAGAATAAAATAAAAAAGTTTCGCTTGGCGAATTCAATACTCATAGTTAAGACAGGACAACGTCTGTCTGGTCAGTTAGTATTATTATAAAGTCGTCCGGTCGTGAAAATATCGCGCCATGATTTTTCGCGTACTGGATCATCAACTCACTGGTTAGCGCCGAGAGTTGAAAATCGAACTGTACATTTTTTTGCACACTTGGGATACACTCTGTTGGATTTTCAATGTTCAGTTCAACACCGAGAGTGGAAAATCCAGTGCACGATAAAATCCCTCCACGATATTTTTACGTTCGCACGAACGTGATTTGATGACATGTATCATCATCATCATCATTTCAGCCGAAAGACGTCCATTGCTGGATATAGGTCTCCCCCAGGCTCCTCCACTTTGACCGGTCTTGTGCTTCCCACATTCAGCGGATTCCCGCGACCTTCACAAGGTCATCGGTCCACCTTGTGGGCCTTCCCACTCTACGTCCTCCGATGACATAGGTATGTAAATAAGCAAATGCCTTTGTTTACGTGAACAAAAAGAAAGATAGGAAATGCTCATTATCTTCTTGTGAAAGTTGTTTAAAGTCATTTAAAGAACTTAAGAGTCAATGGGTCACTGATAGACTCTCATATAGATAAGCTTGCCCTTGAAGTACTTATGACATACGACTAGAGATTAATATTTGACCTTCTGGTAGTTCGTCTTGTTATGCATCTCTCATTGATCTCATGATAAGTATGATAGTCATCTAATGCCCCTCAAGCTTGCTGCAAGCTACACCAGTGTCGCTGATATCTTTCAGCATTGTTCCGTTGAGAATGTCATTCTTCATAGAAACTTTGAATAAGTCTCGCTAACTCATCGTGTACACATTAAATATTTATTGACCGTTTACCTTTCCCACTTCAGGATTTTCAGATAAGCAAGGTGACCACGCACTTGGTCGCACGCTTTGAGTCGATTCGATAAAAGTCTCGTTCGTCTATTTATGGGTATTCACCGTAAGCTTGTTACCCATTATTTACCCATTTTTGTAGGTGAAAGATACAGTAATTTCGTAAGTCAAACCACTCCTGTTTGACTAACGAAATTACTTTATCTGTGTTAAATTATGGAAGTTACCATAAAGGCTACCGCAGACAGGCGCGGTGCGAATCTGATAGAATAATTTCCATGAAATTTTCATAGAAATTGTTTTAATAGAGTCTTTCTGACCTTTTGTCAGAAAGACTCCATAATTTAACACAGATAAAGTAATTTCGTTAGTCAAAAAGGAGTGGTTTGACTTACGAAATTACGGTATCTTTCACCTACAAAAATGGGTAAATAGGATCAGTAAATTCTACGAATATTATAATCATAGTATCATATCACAATCACGAAAAGTAATCAATCACACTTTGATAAAATATGTAATCGTGATTGTAAATAGAGAAAGTTTGTTGATTGTAAGCGGTTCTTGTAAAATCAGCTAAGCCGTATTTATAGTAATGATAGGGTCCAATATTATTAAGACGTATACAGGCTGATTTTTAGTCACCGTCCAAATTTTTCAGGGTGAAATTGAACAACTTTCTCCAAGAAACATGAGTCGAAATATGAAAAAAAAATCGGACCTCCCATACAAAATCAATAGTCAGATGATCGTTTTTGTATGGGAGGTCGGAATATAATATAATAAAATAGTACAAAATGCGTACGCATTTAGTACTATTTTATACCTGTCCTGAATTTTTACACGTGGTAGAATTTTTTAATTACAGCACCCTAATTGCGTAATACACGACTAATGATAATCTGTTTCATTTTGGCAGTTCAACAATATTCATTGCGTTATTTACGCTGCTGAGCAGACACATTTTTCGAACATACGAAGCAATGTATTAGCTATCTGTTTCAAAACTATTCAAATTATGATTGATCGTGCGTTACGCAATTAGGGTGCAGGTTTTGGTCCTGCCATTATGACGTTTATGCTCGTTATTTTAGGGCCCCAATTCTGTATCGTTATAATGATTCCCCGCGGAATCTTACTATGTTCAAACGTTCCAAGACAATTTGTCGATATTATTAATACGATATTAGCAGAATTCCTGTGTGATTGATGTGGTTACAAGTAAGGAATCGTTAAGTGTGAATTTAGGCCCAGTTCATTCCATCACGTTCTGGAAGCGGCCTTGACAAGCGTGTATCGCAGTCACATCGGTCCATAATAACTAATAACATGTTTCAAGCTATCTGGTGGACAGAAATAACATGCAATTCATGTGTCATCCGTTTATCATCTATCATCCGTGGAATGTTTTTGTGTGTGTATAAGGGATAATAATGAGCACTGAAGTGTAACTTCACGCTACATTATGAGTGATACGATTCAATTGAATAATTTTGCTAAATACACGCCTATACTCCCTGATGGTTTTTTTTTTGGGAAATCGACAAACTTCTCCCACTCTGGGTGCAGCGGGAGGGCGTGTTAGACTTTTACTGACTAAAACCCACCCGTGTTCCTTCAGTTGCCTGTGTGCCAGACTACGGTATCTCTTTCGAACAACCTGCACCCCTGGTAGGCATCGGCCCTTGCGGACCCCACCAGTTGGTGCTAACATCTCTTTGAGGCGCGCGTGGAACACAACGCGCCGTCGACCCGGGCTTGGTCCTTACCGGACAGCGAGCTACCCATTACTCGCCATCCGCAAACCCGCGCCTACGGTGGCCGGGAATCAGCCTGGGATTCCTGACGCCCAGGTCGTCTCCTGTGGCGACTAGGGCCCCGAGGGCGCGTATACTGCCTTTCCCTCACGTGCGCCACCTCCCTCTTCGCGAGCATTACTGCTTCGCAGAACGAGGTGACGGCTACCCATGCACTCTCGCTCCATATCATGGCCTGGACCAGGGCCGGACGCGAGAGATCGCCGCCGCTGATCGCTTCCACGAGGGCACGGTGGTGCTTCGCCCAAGCCGGGCAGACCTCCACCGTGTTCTCAGGGCGATCTTCGCAGTGGAAACACCCGGGCGTTTCCTCCAGCCTTATACGAAACAGGAACCTCCCGAACAACCGTGTCCGGTGAGGACCTGCGTAGGTGAGGACGGCGGAAAGTGAGGACGCCGTGCCGCCTCTTAAGCGGAGCGGGGTTTGCGGATGGCGAGAAATGGGTAGCTCGCTGTCCGATAAGGACCAAGCCCGGAGCGACGGCGCGTTGTGTTCCACTCGCGCCTCAAAGAGCTGCAGCACCAACTGGTGGGGTCCGCAAGGGCCGATGCCTGCCAGAAGTCCGAGTTGTTCGAAAGAGATACCGCGGCCCCTGGCACACAGGCAACTAAGGGAACACGGGTGGGGTTTAGTCAGTATAAGTCTGTCACGCCCTCCCGCTCCATCCAGAGCGGGAGAAGTTATTTAATGATTTCCCACCCAAAAAAAAATCGTTCCAGACGCTTGCCACGGTTAGTTCGTGGATGGATGACCATCATATGGATGACTATGTTTGATAGTTGTTAGAAGCCCAAAAGTCTGATAACCACTCGGATCCAGGGGTATCGCTCAGTATCAAAGTGGTCGAGGTCAGATAGGCAGTCACTCTATGTAAAATGTTGGCATTCAGCTGTACCTGGTTAGACTGGAGGCCTTCACATAGTTGGGAAAAGGCTAGGCAGATAGATTGAGACCTCATTCAGTGAACTTTGGTCTTCTGTAAAGGTAAAAAAATGGGATTCAATATACAGACGCCAGCACATCAAGCTACCACAATCTGTCAAATTTCTTTGATAGATTTTCAACTTTAACATATAAATATAAGTGTCATGTTCAATTGAGAAAATTTGTCATTTTGGGGTAGCTTGATGTGTTGGCGTCGGTATTACCTAGTGCCCAGTGCACTTTGTCATGGATTTTTTACTAACAATTTAATGAGGTTGGTGACTCATAATCACTGATGAGTAAAGATATGCGTTTGCTTGAAGATAAGAAGCTATTAAAAGACTATGTCACAAATCATATACTGTAGGTATGCGTCACCCATTTGCATGAAGATTCAGGTAATCAAGATCATAAACTGAAATATGAATAATTAGGTAAACAATACTTATTCTGTAAGCATAGTACACTTGAGCTCTTGATGTGTGCTATGAAGAATAGATGAAGAATATATCTATTCTATAGAATACTAGCTGACCCAGAAAACGTTGTTTTGCCTTATAAATTATTTAGGGGTGGACTACCCCTAACATTTAGGGGGATGAAAAATAGATGTTGGCCGATTCTCATAGATACCGGATAAGCACAAAAAATTTCATCAAAATCGGTCAAGCCGTTTCGGAGGAGTATGGCAACGAAAACTGTGACACGAGAATTTTATATATTAGATAGGTATGCTCTTTATTATGTACGTACATAACCTTGATGGGAAGCACAGAACCGAAGTGGTGGACCTTAAGGAAGGCCCATGTCCAGCTGTGGATGTCTTTCGGGAATTATAGATATAATTGTGGAAATTTACATAGAGTGACACAATGGGCGATCTAAAGCTAAAATTTTTTTTTTTTTAACCGTTACTCCACACTAGGAATTACTCCTGTATTGTGGGTGCATTTACAAACATTTAAATTCACATACACAAACAGCCAGACCCGGAACAACTATTTGTAGGTCATACCAACATTTGTTCCGTGCGGGATTTGAACCCGCGACATGCAGCGCAGCAGTCAATCGCTTACCCGCTGCGCCACCCGTGCCGTCAAATTGAACTTTTCAAGACAAGGTTGTTTTCTTAAATAAAGGTAACGACCTAATATTGGAGGAAGATGTAGGTACGTAGGGGGTTTCCAACTATGAGGTTACATTATTTCTGATTTGAGCAAGAACTGTTAATCCTACTATATACATAATATACAAATGTGAAAATTTACATGTTTAGATGTTTGTTACGCAATCACGCAAAAACGGCCGAATGGATTCTGATGAACATTTGGCACATAGATAGTTTGTAACCTGGAATAACACATAGGATACTTTTTATCCTGATAGTACTACGTTCTCGTGGGATAATTGTCGACATCCACGCGAGCGAAGCCTCTGGCAAAAGCTAGTTAAATATAATTTTTAATGTAGTTTTAGATTATCACAGATGAACCGAGGTTATAAATAGTGAATTCGAAGGCTGTCTAATTTAAATCAAAGCAATTAAGCTATGTGTTTTCAATATGTACGTACTATTCAAACTGAAATTTTCTCCTTTGTTTGCAAGTAACCTCTACAGACAATTTCGGTTTTATTACAAAGCAAGATTTGTCTCTATATCGATTTTATCAGGTTTAAAACATCCAGTTTTTTTTTCGTATTTCAACTTTATCCATCAGTGTGATGATTGTGTGTGTGTGTGTGTGTGTGAAGTTTAAAATACAAAAACAAAAGGTAAAATAAACTACAATAACTGGCTAGACTACAGTTCTGAAATGAGATGGTTGGAGTCTCATAAAACTATCAAGGATTTCGAGCTGAGAGGCTTAACTGAAGTTATACTGTATAACCATGGCCTAGCCGACACTGTTGATAACGTTTATAATATTCATACATAAGTACCTATTGACGTATCCCTTTTCAGTAAGACAACAAAACACAATAATATAATAAGTAGATAGGTCTCCATAATTTCGATCCGTGATTTGATGGTCACCATGACTTGTCGTTATGATGGTACCGCCCAACGTTGCTATGGTACCCATGGCCATAACAGGCTCTGTTCACAACCATAACAGACTACTTATAAATCAGTATTTCAGTGGAACTTGGTTGACGAGCCGACTTTCGTTCGACGTCCGTTGAAAGCTTTTTCAGAAAATCGAGCTGTGTTTTCACCGATATCGTACGGGTTAAGTCCATGTTTATTTTCAAAATAAATAAACATAATTGTGTTTGTTATTCTAAAATCATATTTGAGTCGAAAGTGTTACAAAAATAATTCAAACTGGGCCAATGCATGGACAAAACGGTTGCAGAAAAAATTCAAAAAGCGAAGTGAGTTTGGGGCGAATTTCAAATCAAAAGTTCCGCTGTTTTGCATGTTATATTTTTAGTTATTACTTTAAAAAAATTATAGACCAAGCTTTCAATTACTTACTTGTTCTATTAATTTAAATATGAAAATGACATTAGTTTTTTTTTAACACACGATGTTATTTTGTTTAAACTGTAGTATGTTGAATTGAAATGATAATAATATTTTATGTTATTTATACTGTAGAGTATAAATTATATAGTGCATGCGTGTATTATATTTGTTACCGGACAAAGGCCGTATTTGACAATGGACTTTGATTGGCCAGTAATTTTGCAACAGTCAAACCTGATAAGATGCTTTCTTTTTGTTCATTATTTCTATTGCTAATATCTAAATATTATTGTGGCTTTAGGTTTCAAAACTGAAATTAAGAAGTTTCCAGATTTAATTAATTGTTTAAATTAATTAACAATGAGAGGTTTAGCATGTGTAGTCGCCTTGTTAATTATCAATGTCGTTGGGTAAGTTGTAATTTGTCTGAATTCGGTGGTGGAGTTTTGAATGCACATAAGCACAGAGATAATATATAAAGGTTATGAAGAATAATGGGAGCTGGGTTTTAAAAATAAACATTAAATATTTTTTTAATAAGTAACTAACTCGTTTTCCACTTTACGGCCATTTGAGTGTCGACCTTGGGGTATAAAAACTTTAGTTGACTTTTAAGGGAGGTTAAACCTACCATACGTGACGTACTCATAGTAATTGTTTAATTTTCTAAAACTTGGTTCTTGCTGCATCTCCAAGTACATCTTCTGAGGAATGTACATGTCAAATACCCAATGGGTACCTACCTATAAAATCGATGAATTTAAGTGCAATTACCCTAAAGATAACTTCACAGTTATTGTATAATTTTGCTAAAATTCCGTGTTGTGCCGGACGTAAAAGAATAGCACCATCCTATTTCTTCCCGTGGGTGTCGTAGAAGGCGGACTTACTTAGAGAATGGGCAGCAGCGTTTTCTATGCATTTGACAACCATACTGCGATCGCCAACCCACCTGCCAAGCGTGGGGATTATGGCAAATGCCCCCTTTTGGAGGAGGCTTATGTCCAGCAGTGGACGTCTTTCGGCTGATATGATTGCTAAAATTACTGCACATAGTTTTTTTAATGTAAATGGTTGATAGATTAGATACATTGCTTTGTATTTATCGTGAAATAACGGAGTTTATCATACGTTTATATCGATATTTCGATATAAACGTATAATAAAGGATGATGAAGTAACCGTTATTTTAATAACGTTATAATAAATGGAGTATAAGGACCTATATTAAGTACCTATATGTAGTGGAACTAACAAAGAAAAGGTAAAATGTTACGTGAACCATTCTTTGCATGCTATTTTTTAAACAGTGATTGAAAGCTTACATTATATTAGAATAATTTATCAACACGCAATGGTAGAAGAAAACAATCAATCAAGTTTTTCAGAGTTTTCTCATTAATTGTAGGTTCATGGTTGTACATGTGTGCATGGAAATACTAACACATTCATTTTAATATAATCATGGTGGGTTTTAGAAAAGTCTGACACGCCCTCCTGCTCCACCCAGAGCGGGAGAAGTCATTTGATGATTTCCCACCCAGAAAAAAAGAACCTAAAATTTTCGAACTGGTGTGACTTTTATCTATGAGAGGAAGTGGGCCATAATTCACCACACGGGCCCAGTGCAAGTCACATGTCTTCGATTTTTTGGTTTTAAGACATGCTGGTTTCCTCACGATGTTTTCCTCCACCGTTTTGGGAGCAGTGGTGATAAAACCAAATACACAAAGTAAACTTTCCGTCCTAGGTTCGAACTCACGACCTAAAACTCGTAAACCACTAGGCCACCACCGCTTTCTTATTGGGTTGCACTACTAAAAAGACTCCTGGAACCACTGTACTTTTCCTCCCGGCGCTTTTGTATAGTACCAATTTTTTTTTTGGGGAGAGTAGCCCTTTTCAGCCCGTCAGGATGACTGGACCAAGGGAGATTTTGGAAATTTGAGCAATGCTAAGTTTTAGTACCTATTTGGTAATATTTGGTACCAGACATCAAATAATTAGTACCTCGCTAAAGAGGGAAAACTATTACCACGAAAGTGGCCAGCCATTCTGACTCCAGAATGGCTGGACCAAGCCGGTTTCACCTAGTTGTAGGCGTTATAACTAGTTCATCTTTTCGTTAAGATTTAGTACCTCATTGGTACCTCAACATATGTTCTTTTTATATTTTTTTATTAAGCCAAAAAAAAGTTAAACATGTGCATGCGTGGGTTTTGAACCCATAACGACTTGTTTGCAAGTCCGACGTCCTAACCGATAAACTAATTGTAGTTAGTAAAATCTTTAATTTTAAGTTCAATTTCTACTACATAAATACTACTTTACTAGTATTTTATTGTCAATGCCAGTGGTGATTTCGCCGCGCCCTCTGTATTTTTTTTTTCGAAACTTATACCCCGCACTCAGAAACGTCGATTAAAGTTAATGAGTGGTATGTTTGTTTGGACTGTCGGATTATGGGCGTAAATTGGGTTCTTTCTTTAGGTAAGGTAAAATATCGTTGGCAACCTGTAAATATATGTTTGGATCAATTTCGGCTCTATGATTGTAGTAATAAATATGATATAAATATATGATTGTAAAATAAGTATAGGTTATTATATAGGAGATTCAGTGTCAAGGCGGTAAGTAAGCAGGTGTACCCATTATTATAGGTGTGGCCTGCATTTTCTTCAATATTTTATTTGATTAATTTCGCCAATAAGTACCATTAATCATTCTTTATTGGTAGGTATACATATGGCACTAATTGTAGTAAAATATATTGACAAAATAGTCAAATTGAACCAACTAGGGGCACATAAACAACTTATCAATTGTTGGTATTTTTGTAAAAAAACAGCTTTTGTTGTGCATCGAATAGCTTGATGTGATTGGTGATAAAAGAAAATGATACCAATTCAATTAAATAAGTTTTTCTTTAATTGAATTGGTATCATTTTCTTTTACTACTAACAGCTTTTTCTGCTTATTAAGTCCGTAGAGCCGTTGCTTATTGTGTCAATAAAGATTGATCGTCAATTACTGTGTTTAAACAAGTATTAAGTACTGAGAATGTTAATCAATTTTCTTGTTTGATTAATTTTGTCTGGCTCAATCAACATTTCTGGCTTTAAATAATGGCCGCGATAAGTTCTACTAAATACTTTGAATTTAGAGTTGAGTACACCAAAGGGTGCCAACAGAACCCTATTACGGGTCCAGTGTCTGTCGGACCGCCCGTCAGACCGTCTGTCGGAGGTCGGTATCTTTTGAAACGTAATAGGTAGACACTTGAAATTTTCAAATATTGTACTATGGTACGTATCTTTATTTTTCTTTATCTGAATCACATGTAAAACATTAACAAAACATTTGACCACTTGCTTTGTTAGAGAAGACTTTTTAATTTAGGTTGTTGCACGATCTATTTATACAAATGTGCTCATACTCCTTTCAATCCCCGCTTTCATTCGTAAAACAAAAATATAAAATGATATCCAAATTTACGATAGGTACGTATAATATAACTACTTACGCAATTATGTCTTCACATGTCTATGTAGCAGTACAGTCAATAGCATAAATACCTTACACTTATGCAAGATTTAAAAGTAATGTTCTCCTAAAGTAGGTATTTATTGAAAATTTGTGGTGTTACGTTGAAAATGGAAGCTCCAGAATAGCCTGCAAAATTCAAATTTTCTTATATTTTTTGCAATTTGCAGGCCACTGCTAGGTTGTACTATGTTCAACAAAATATGATTCGCGACTACCGTAACAAATATGGCTTTACATAATTATAATCATTTAAATCATTTTATAAAACCCTTTATGTTCATTTGATTCCATTGAATAACTATTTAACGGAAAAGTTGAAAAAAAATTATTTGAAAAAAAAAACAGGTATTTTGTTCAACATATGTACCTACCTACAGCTTAATTGCAAAATTGCAATAAATGTAAGAAACTTTTAATTTCGCGGGCCACTTTGGAGCTTTCACCTTAGGGTATTCTCGAAACTATACTGTCAAAAATTCATAATATACGTCTTTTCTAAAAGTTGCTTTTTTTTCGAGTAGGTATCTATAAACCTTTTCAATGTGCGTCACTGTATGATATTTATGCTCGTGACAGTACATCGATCATATATTGACCTTTGTAATCCTTAACCGGGAAGTCCACCAAGCCAAAATAATGATGATGATCTCTTGTAAATTAACATAATAATCGAAACATTTCAAATAATCTTAGTTATAACTTTGACAGCAACGCGGCAGCACGTTCTAAGAGCAAGATGCCTAACCAGCCGATTAAGGTATATTATCTGCCGCCGTCACCACCATGCAGGTCCATCATCATGGCTGCAAAAGTGATGGGGGTGGAACTGGATCTGATATTGACGAATATTTTGGAAGGACAGCATATGACGCCGGAGTATCTCAAGGTATGTGATAGGTTCTATTGAATTTGTAATCAAAGCTAGTTTTCAGAATTTGACAAAAGTGGTAGATCTTTTTGTTCTTCTTCGTCGTATCGATGATTTAATTTAATAAGCTCCGACCAGCACCATAAACAGACACACACTACACACTATAAATCAGAATCTGATTAATTTTGATGGTTACTGCTAATCAATTGCTTTATACAGGGTTAGTGGTTAAGTCGACCTAGATCCATTAAGGGATTGTAGTTTCCATCATTCCTGACAGATTTTACTATGAAACATCGTACACCAAACTTAACTTTTTTTCAATATATTGGACTTTATAATATAATTAAAAAAAAATTGCCGATTTTTTGTCTATTGGCCTATGTTTTTTACCTCCAATTTATTTGTCTTTATTTGTGTAGTGACAAGTTGCTAACACTGAAATTGCAGTTGAATGAACAAACTGGGTCATATTAGACGTTTGATAGTTTTAAATTGAAATAAATTCGTAAAAAAATATTACATTCTTTCCGAAATATTAAAAAAAAGTCTTTGACAGTTATGCTGCAGATGTGCTTAAAAATATCTACGTTTCATTAGCTAGCCAACAAGGTATAACAAGCTCGGGTATTATCAAAATTCTTAGAAAAAAAACTGTGATGAAAGGCTCTCAGGCAGGTAGTAGTATTATGACTATAATTCCTTGTTGCGCCTATTGTCCAATATGTTGAAAAAGGTTAAGTTTGGGGTACGATGTTTAATTGTGAAATCAGTCAGGAATGATGGTAATTACAACCTCTTAAAGGATCTAGGTCGACTTAACCTGTAACCCTGTACCTATATTCGAAAAATTTGTACGCTCTCCAACGTAAACCTCGCAAAGTTCTTCCATAGTGTATTGACAGAGACCACGACAAGAGATGAGGCATCGTTTGCGATGTGGCTCCACAGGCACATTGTGGACTACCTTATGGAAATTAACACATAACTACATAGGCACCTACTTATATTACTTCAGCAATGCCATTTTAAGAAGGAAGCAAACCAATTCTCAGCGCTAAAGGGGGCTACTAATGATATTAATTGATGACGAAGTTGTTGATGGTACAACCCAATCAACTTAAATTGTTCTTGTTTTGGTCCGAAATGGCCCCGAGATGAATACGACATTAATGGCGTTGTTTACTTGCTAAGCAGACATTTTTTTCGAACCAGGAAGACTGATGAAGAAACTAGAAATAGAAAGAATTGATTAGTAATAATTCTAATAAACTCAAAATTATCCAGAATCTGATTTATAGTGTGTTACGTAAGGGTGCTAGGTCGGATAATGTAAAAATCAAACTAGCACAAATTGCAATATTGCCGATTTATACTAGTAGAAACAATATTGTCAACATCGCGTGTTAAGCTCACATTTTTATTTATGCTAGCAATAAATCATGTTAGGGTTGCCTCTTTCATGAAACTACGGCTTAAATAACTTTAATGTTTGCTGGTCGATGCTAAATACACAATATACTTTATGACCTTTGGGTTATTTCTGCTCGAAAATATTGGCTGTACTTCACTTAGTTTTTTGCTTCTAGATGAATCCTCAGCATACAATACCGACTATGGATGATAGTGGATTCATTTTATGGGAAAGGTATGTTTTTTTTAGTACTACTTATATTTTCAAGATAATTATGAGGATTAAAAGGGTCATAAAATAGTGGTCTTTAATTTCAATGGGCCTTACTAGAAACTTGCTCAGATTTTTGTTCAGTGAAGCTAGTTTTTCTTACTTCACTTATGTTGTTTAAGTATAGTCAACATGATTATTAAATATTAGCGACCAGTCCCGACTTCGCACGGGTGGGATCCCTATTTTTTTCTAGTTATAAATATAGTCTAAACTACTCAGGGATAATGTAGCATTCTAGTGGTGAAAGAATTTATGAAGTAGTGTAGTTTTTGAGTTTATTTGTTACAAACATACAAATCTTTCGTCTTTATAGTATTGATAACACTATTCAATAATCATGATGGCTACTGACCAACAATCCAAACAGTCTGCAAGAAAGACGTGTATGAAAAAGATCTGTGAATCGCCTCCAATAGTAAAAGTTCTAGGAAGAAATATAATAAATAATACGGGATCTTGACCGTATATTTTTTAATTTACCTGATAGTCAAATAATACCTTTTCACTCCTGAAAAAGGAGATTTTGGCCTCTTGTCGCTACGTCGTACTTGCTACCATACCTACCAATTTATGCGTAAATATACAACGTGTAACGGAAAGGGTATATACATACCAAGGGCACGGCTTCTTTGGATGTTATCAAACGATATTGGAAGGGTTTTTTAAACCTATCTCTACATGTTCGGAAGTTATGAGACTTTTTAATGCATTGATACCAGAAACCGAACTTTTCAAATTGAAATAAAAACATCACTCGTTAGAGATTTATCGTCATATCGGCAAGTAACGAGGAAAGTTATTGGGCACGCCGCGATTGCGGCGGTAAGTCCCCTCTTTGAGGAGTGGCTTGAGAGGCGGCATGGCGTCCTCACCTTCCGCCTGACACAGGTCCTCACCGGACATGGCTGTTTCGGGAGGTTCCTGTTTCGGATAGGGCGGGAGGAAACGCCCGGGTGTTTCCATTGCGAAGATCGCCCAGAGGACACGGTGGAGCATACGGTGGAGGTCTGCCCAGGTTGGGCGGAGCAACGCCGTGTCCTCGTGGAGGTGATCGGCGGCGGCGATCTCTCGCGTCCGACCCTGGTCCAGGCCATGGTACGGAGCGAGAGGGCATGGCTGGCAGTCGCCTCCTTCAGCGAAGCAGTTATGCTCGCAAAGAGGGAGGCGGCGCACGTGAGGGAGATGCAGTACATGCGCCCTCACAGCCGTGGCCTTCGCAGGAGACGCCCTGGGCGTCGGGAATCCCAGGCTGATTCCCGGCCACCGTAGGCACGGGCTTGCGGACGGCGAGTAATGGGTACCTCGCTGTCCGGTAAGGACCAAGCCCGGGTCGACGGCGCGTTGTGTTCCACGCGCGCCTCAAAGAGATGTCAGCAGCAACAGAGGGGCCCGCAAGGGCCGATGCCTGCCGGGGGTGCGGGTTGTTCGAAAGAGATACCGCCGCCCCTGGCACACAGGCAACTGAGGGAACACGGGTGGGTTTTAGTCAGTAAAAGTCTGACACGCCCTCCCGCTCCACCCAGAGCGGGAGAAGTTATTTGATGATTTCCCACCCAGAAAAAAAAAAAAAAAAAAAACGAGGAAAGTTATTGACCTACGTAGTGCGGTGCCACGTTTGTTATGATTTGAATTTAAGAAACAAGAAACCGAAAGTTTGGTATCAATTCTTAGAGTATTTTATTTTGAGCCGAAACTATGTATAGTGATTGTATGCCCGCTATTATCTTTAGTGCTTAAGGATAGAAATCCAGATAGGGTTTCTGTTACATCCTGTATAAAACTTTGTTCAGGTAGGTGCCATACTTCTACGTGACAAGGCCAAATTAACCTCCCAAGCCCATGGTCTATTTTTTTTTTCCATATCCTGCAATAGTTCTACACTAACCGCAGGTTCTCCTTGGACCTACCATTGCACATTGCACAGTGCATACAGGGATAATCGTCTGTTGATGCTGCATTTCTTTTAAACTGTTTAAGATCCTTTGTGAGTTGACTGCGGCCCTTCCTATGCCTTCCAAAATATTCGGGACCACAGGATCGCGACATATGTCAAAGACACCTTAAATAATAATGTTTATTTTCGGATTATAATTTTAAATGCTTGCTTCCAGCCGCGCAATCCTGACGTATCTGGCGAATGCTTATGGTCGCGAAGATACCCTGTACCCTAAAAACCCTCGTCTTCGAGCTATCGTAGACCAGCGCCTCAACTTTGACCTTGGCACGCTCTATGCGAGATACTCCGCTCTTTACGTAAGTTGGTTTTTCTTCTGATAACTGTTAAGATTTGTAAGTTGTTTTGTTATTTTAGAATTTTCTTAAGGGACTTGTCTTGTAGGTTTCTAATAACAGTCCTAAAGTGGTACACATTGGGCCTGGTGGATGGCAATAGGAAAAAATATAGGCGTGTTGTTGCTATGTTTGTCATAAAGTTGGTAATAAAAATAAAATTGAACCTGATAACCTATATTTCATTGCGCCAACGTCATTCAGGGAGGGATAAAGTTGAACATCCTCACAATGTGCCTGTAGCCGGAACAGATCAATGTTGCTAAGCAGCAGACGTATGATGGGGTATGATGATAAATACGTTACAATGTAATAAGTTTAGGAAACATAGTACAGTAGCAAGAACAAGACATGTTGGATTCATGGGAATATTTTTCCTGACGTTGTCCAACTTTGGCATTGAAGTAGGTACTTTACGAGCATAAATATGTTACTATGGAACTCGGCAATAATATCTGATTTCATGATTCATACATTAATATCTGTTGTCAAGATGGCAGCAAATATATGTGATCATTTGTAGAAGTAACCAATACAATAGTATCTGACGAGACAAGCGAAGCCAAATTATGGGACGCTGCATCGGCTTTACAAAGATTATGTCGACTGAACCTACTGTAATATTTTGCAACAGAAAAAAAAATGTAACAAACAGTTTTGGAAGCCAGTGACAAAAGCAATTGAAATAAAAAAAAGCAAGGCACAGGCTCATAATATAGACCTTTCTAGTATAAAATGTATGATCAGCAAGCATCAGAACCATAGTCGTGTTCCAGATCCCGATACTGTTCCACGGCGAGGAGTACAATGAGGAGAATGCTGCCAAGCTGGACGAGGCACTGGGCTGGCTCAACACTTTCCTAGATGGAAAGGCCTTCGTTGCTGGAGACGATCTCACTATCGCAGACATCTCTATGATTGTGACTATTACTAATCTGGATGTAAATTCCCTTTGTTTTTTTTTAAATAGATGTCTTAAGGAAATTTCAGTGTATGAATGGCGATAAGAGTGAAAATACCAAAGAAACATGGTTGAATTGTGTGAAAGATTAAAAAAAAAAGTTGACTAATGAGTTGATGGCTAACGAAGAAGACCCTGTACTGACCAAAAAGAAAGAAGGATAAGTACAGGAGAAGGACATTAATGAACATCATCATCCTCCTGAACTTATCCCAATTTCTTACTTATCTATGGCTAAACAAGTAAGAAGATTTTTGAAACGCTACATTATACCAATATTTTCATACTCATCGTAGTATGAAGATATTGGAACAATGTAGCTTGGGTTTGGTTGCGTTCCCATCTTGGATAAAGCTATCCATCTCCTCCTGTGGGTATCTATAAAAGGTAATCACAGTCTGTAGAACTATGTCAAAGGGTCATGCAACACCGTCCCTATGACTGCTATACAGCGAGTAAAAGAAACTATTGCTATCCTTAAGCACTAAAGATAACAGCTGGTATAGAATCACTATACATCGTTTCAGCATAAAATAAAATACTTATAGAGATACAAAATTTTTTGGTTTCATATGTTTCTTAAATTCAAATCATAACAAACTTGTCACCGCACTACGTAGGTCAACAACTTTCCACGTTACTGGCCAATATCACGATAAATCTCTTCCAAGTGATTTGTTTGTTTGTTGTTAAATTCAAATCATAACAAACTTGTCACCGCACTACGTAGGTCAACAACTTTCCACGTTACTGGCCAATATCACGATAAATCTCTTCCAAGTGATTTGTTTGTTTGTTGGGCACGCCACGATCGCGGCGGTAAGTCCCCTCTTTGAGGAGTGGTTTGAGAGGCGGCATGGCGTCCTCACCTTCCGCCTGACACAGGTCCTCACCGGACACGGTTGTTTCGGGAGGTTCCTGTTGCGGATAGGGCGGGAGGAAACGCCCGGGTGTTTCCATTGCGAAGATTGCCCTGAGGACACGGTGGAGCATACGGTGGAGGTCTGCCCGGCTTGGGCGGAGCATCGCCGTGTCCTCGTGGAGGTGATCGGCGGCGGCGATCTCTCGCGTGCAACCCTGGTCCAGGCCATGGTACGGAGCGAGAGGGCATGGCTAGCAGTCACCTCCTTCAGCGAAGCAGTTATGCTCGCAAAGAGGGAGGCGGCGCATTTGAGGGAGATGCAATACATGCGCCCTCACAGCCGTGGCCTTCGCAGGAGACGCCCTGGGCGTCGGGAATCCCAGGCTGATTCCCGGCCACCGTAGGCGCGGGCTTGCGGACGGCGAGTAATGGGTAGCTCGCTGTCCGGTAAGGACCAAGCCCGGGTCGACGGCGCGTTGTGTTCCACGCGCGCCTCAAAGAGATGTCATCAGCAACTGATGGGGCCCGCAAGGGCCGATGCCTGCCAGGGGTGCGGGTTGTTCGAAAGAGATACCGCGGCCCCTGGCACACAGGCAAGTGAGGGAACACGGGTGGGTTTTAGTCAGTAAAAGTCTGACACGCCCTCCCGCTCCACCCAGAGCGGGAGAAGTTATTTGATGATTTCCCACCCAGAAAAAAAAAAAAAAGTTATTTGTTTTTCAATTTGTTCTGGTATCAATGTATTAAAAATTCTCATAACTTCCGAACACGTAGAGATAGGATTAAAAACCCTTCCAATATCGTTTGATATCATCCAAAGAAGCCGTGCCCTTGGTATGTAATATGCCTTTTCCGTTACACGTTGTGTAAATACTGAACGATGAATGCAAGTCGCTGTTATTTTCAGCAATATGATGTCAATGTCATTCACTTATGAGAATGATGAATGATAGAAAACCTGGGAAACTAAATACATGATTCACATGAAAATTAGAAGAATAAGTGAATAATTCATATTGTAAAAGTAGAATGTTGATGTTTTACAAGATTCTTGGTAAGGTTTGTTTCAGATGAATGAATAGCTGATGCCAAGCAATCATTGACAACATCCGTTAGGAATTATACCTTTAAAACACGTACTGAAATGTTAAGTAAACAAACGTAATGGTATTTCATCGTTGAGAAAAGTTTTAGTATAAAAAAGGACAATTTCTTTGATGAAACTTTGTATTAACAAAAATGTTTAATGACTGGATTTTTGATGTTATAGCAGTTACTTAGACTAAGATCTTATTTATTTATCATACTATAGATTTATACACAACTAAAAGATAATCCCATCTCTTCCCGTGGGTGTCGTAGAAGGCGACTAAGGGACTTACTAGAGAATGGGCAGCAGCGTTCTGTATACATTGCATGACACGCTTGCCATGCGTGGCGATTATGGCAAAACCCCCCTTTTGGGGGAGGCCTATGTCCAGCAGTGGACGCCTTTTGGCTGAAAAGAAGCTGATGATGAAAAGAGAAAGATACATAAAGATAGAAGAACATAGTAGGCGGTACATCGGTATATCGGTATATCGGTATAATACTGGCCAGATGGGCAGAGGGGGGGGGGGTGGTGAGCAGTGGTGGCCCATTTCAGCACCACTGAGAGAAAATCAATGTCCAAGAAACAAAATATGAAATAGATATTACATTTACCAACTGTACCCACGTGGTGGATTGTTTTTTTTTTGGGTGGAAAATGATCAAATGACTTCTCCCGCTCTGGGTGGAGCAGGAGGGTGTGTCAGACTTTTACTGACTAAAATCCACCCGTGTTCCCTCAGTTGCCTATGTGCCAGGGGCCACGGTATCTCTTTGGAACAACCCGCACCCCTGGTAGGCATTGGCCCTTGCGGGCCCCATCAGTTGTTGCTGACATCTTTTTGAGGCACGCGTGGAACACAACGCGCCATCGACCCGGGCTTGATCCTTACCGGACAGCGAGCTACCCAATACTCGACGTCCGCAAGCCCGCGCCTACGTTGGTCGGGAATCCCAGGCTGGTGCCTGTGATTCGCGACGCCCAGGGCGTCCCTTGCGAAGGCTACGGCCATGAGGGCGCATGTACTGCCTCTCCCTCATGTGCACCGCCTCCCTCTTTGCGAGCATCACTGCTTCGCTGAAGGAAGCGACTGCTAGCCACGCATTCTCGCTTCGTACCATGACCTGCACCAGGGCTGGACGCGAGAGATCGCCGCCGCCAATCTCCTCTATGAGGACACGGTGGTGGTCCGCCCAAGCCGGGCAGACTTCCACCGTATGCTCCACCGTGTCCTCAGGGCGATCTTCGCAAAGGAAACACCCGGGCGTTTCCTCCCGCCTTATGCGAAACAGGAACCTCCCGAAACAACCGTGTCCGGTGAGGACCTGTGTCACGCGGAAAGTGAGGATGCCATGCCGCCTCTCAAGCCACTCCTCACAGAGGGGGCTTACCACCGCAATTGTGGCGTGCCCACCCTCGTGGTGGATTATGTCCTACTTTCTCTCATCGAGAAGAGGCATGTGTCCCAGCAGTGGGCACATCATAGGTTGATTATTCTAAAGCGAAGGAAGGTGCTATGACACTCGCTGAATATTTCATCACATTTGACCATAAATATACAATATCTGGATGGATGATTTTTTTTGAGGTTTTCTACCAATGAAACCTAGCTAGATCGATTTATCGCCCCCGAAACCCCCTGTATACTAATTTTCATGAAAATCGTTGAAGCCGTTTTCCGAGATTCAGATTATACGTATTTTTATACATATATATACAAGAATTGCTCGTTTAAAGGTATTAGATCCAGGGGTCGAAGGGTAGTTCAATACTTTGTACTGTGAAACTTCAGGCGCTTCACATATTATACAGGATAAGTTTTTATCCAGTGCGCAAACTGTAACCATGAATTCAGCATATCATTCTAGACCCCCCAGCGCAGAAATTTTTCGGCGGTAATACAGCAAAAAAATCAGCTGTTGCATACATTTTGACAGCGTAGATATTGCACTTTTCTACAGCTGATTTTTTTTTGTAAAATCGACCTAAAATTTCTGCGCTAGAGGGTCTAGAATGATATGCTGAATTCATGGTTACAGTTTGCGCACTGGATAAAAACTTATCCTGTATACTTTGTGAAGCGCCTGAAGTTTCTCAGTACAAAGTATTGAACTACCCTTCGTAGCATCTGCTATTTCTCAGACCATTTTACCATAGTTACCGATGCCCCATCAAAGAAGTTATTTGTTAACGTTCTGTCTTAGCTAGCCTTAACCTTACCTAGCAAAGGAAGTTTGCCGAAACTGAAAAGTGTGAAGTCTTTATAAAGTAATTATTTTAATGCATAAGCAGCAGACAATTTATAACGAGACTAGTTTTTCCAGCGGCTTCGCCCGCGCGGCAATTTCATCCCTTTTTTAACTACCTTAAGGATTGAATTTCGAAAAATCCTTCCTTATTCCTTGTCTACATTATAAAGGGTACTTCTGTGCAAAAATTTTAGCTTTCTAGGTCCAAGGGTTTGGGCTGGTAGTTGATGAGTCAGTCAGTCAGTCAAGACTTTTCTTTTATTTATATAGATATAGATAGATAGATGTAAAGCAATGGAGGCGCATTGGCCTTAAAGTTAGATTGAGTACTTTTCACGGCTGGCCTTGATACGTCAACACTAAAGGTCTACGAAACTATCTACTAAAGATATTACTATAAAATCATAGGATATCGTACATAACCCCTTAGCTGCACCGTTGTATACAAATTAATTTTAGCAGTGGCGAAAATTAAAACGTTTAGGGACATAGTTTCCCAAGAGTAAGCTAGCTGTATTATATTTTTGTTTAAGTAAGATTTAAACTTTTTATGTATTTTCAGGCTTTCGGATACGACATGAGTGCCCATGAAAATCTCACGAAATGGTTCGAGAGGACCAAGAAGGCTTTGGAACCATACGGTTACAACGAGGTGGATGCCGCCGGTGCCAAAATACTGGCTTCTTTCATGAAGAAAGATTAATTTAAGAAGAATTGAGATTTATTTTTATTTTGAAATTAGTTTTTCACAAATACACAGGCTAAAATATTAGATGCTTGTACTTTATTGTGTTATTTTGTTTGTTTATTTCGTTTGTTTTATTAAAAGAGATCTGTATAACTATTCTTTTGGTGTTTTATTTAAAAACAAGAGTTTGCATTAGTCACCCACATAAGAATGGCATAAAGCAGAATTTGAAATAATGAAATCTGGAAGTGTTAAGGATCCTTCAATAGTTGCATTAAAGTAACTGTATTAGTTACGGTTCTTAAAAGCACTTGACTAAAACCTATGAAGCTATATTGTACTGTACGAAAGTAGTTTAAGCACGTTACAATTACAAGCATTGTTATGTTAACTCGTAGTTAAAACAATGCTTGGCAGTTTGTTCCGACATCACAAGTCCATGTAGTGATGTAGTCAATATGACACAATAATTAATCGAGGTGATAACCATTCGATAAACAAACCACGATAATAATAAGGAGCGAGCTCGGTGCGACCCGACGTCCGGTCGCACGAGAACATACCGTGGAGCTATTGAATTGAGGTAGGCATTTCTATGTGGCATAACAATGTGCCGGCGCATGCAAGCGGGTCGCGCGCCGCGCTGCTACCGTTCTACGTTTTCAAAACAAAACAGCCGTTCGATTGTTCCAATTTGAAAAATCCACCACAAAACGATCAAACACATCGCAGTATTCACAAACAACCAGTAACAAGTGAAACGGAGAGTGTGCCTTCGTCTTGTCGTCTCTTAGAGCTGGTTCGCGTTACACGATAGCTACAATATTCTACAACAGAGTCTGGAACTGAAAATGTGGTGGGTGCAGTGGTGCGGATGATATGTGTTGTACAAGTTGACACAACTGTGGATTGTGCTACCGAAGTACCAACACGATGATGTTCACAGTGGGTATTTTTAGTTTTTACAATGAATTTTGTTATTCATACCTTTTCCGATTCGTCAATATAAGTGTGGTTTTACAATACTGTTCTTACTTTGTTAGTGTATTTCTCGTGATAAGGCAGGTAGTTGCCATTAAAACTTCCGTTTATAGTGCGCTGATGTTTAAGAACTTATGTAGGTTCTTGATAAGTCGAAGTAAGTTAACGATGTTATGGATGTTAATATTCTGCTACAGTTCCAATTGATAGTATTAATGTTGAATTGAGGACAAAGTAATATTTGATCATGTAAAAGTTGTGACCTTTCAATCTAAAATTAGTCAGTCTCATTATGAGATAGAGTATGTCCAAATCCATTAGATAAGTGTTACACTTACCGAGATTGTTACAAAAGCTTAAAAGGATAACGTAGACATCGTTCTTGGTCACATTTTATATGAAGTATCAATTGATAGTACAATGTATATTAATGGAAGCATCAAATAAAAATAGTCAAAAATAACATATGTACATCAGATTTAGAATTAGTTGTCACTTGTCATGAACACTGACCGACCCACCGGGCAACATAGACAAGAGGATATGGTCATTATTCAACTACGTGCTAGGCTATTGTTGAATCGTTCTCATCTCACACGATATCTGATACGGTACTTACGTATCATCTAAGTCTAGTGACACATCTATGGAAAATATGTGACGTAAGTTCGGTGCTCTTGCATTCGAAATCCAGCAGCATAATATATCAGGCCGATGTTACGTCGAGATTTGGCGTAAGCGCAAATATTAGTCGGGCGGAAGTTCGCTAAAAGTTGACTGCGTTTTGTATGGGCTGCGACACTTCAACGTGACTGAAAGCGTTGCGTTCGTTCGTTCTAGACTACATTTCTACTATTTTCAAATAATTCATGTCTTGATCACATGGCATAAATCCTGAATGAACCAATGAGTTCATGTTCTTAACGCAACATTTTTGACATGATTCGACGTAGCTGGGAGCCCATTCTGTAACTCCGTCTAGGAAGATACGGACCCGATAAAAAGCCCCCCAACCCTAAACTTGGAAGTGAATCCTAATAACTAACTTTTTCAGATGGCCAAAACTAAATCAGGAGTAGGGAAGACTGTGAAATCGAGGTGTCATTAATTATTAGGTCGGGCCCAGAACTAATGTTATATCCGAAAGTGATACGGAGTAGGATTTGCTCGTAACTACGGAATTAGTGCTTGGGAAGTAGGCCCCTAGGTCATAGCAACCGCAGCTAATAAATATATTTGGCCATAACCACCGAATTCCGGCGACGTAACAAAGGCAGGTGTGTTGCTAAACTTATGCCTTAAGCTTACCATTCAACTGTATCGCAGATAGTATTATGTCAGCCACATATCCTGCGCTCAAAGGCGTTTTGTTGAAAACACAAACGTTTGTGTTGATAAATAATGCAGCAGTTTAAAGACAATAATGAGGCTTGTTGTTACAGCGGTTAGCATGCATTCTAATAATAGCTTCAACGTCAATGGCTGTACAGTACCCACCAAATCCCACGTCAGATATGTCCGCAGATGAGAAGACGCAGAAAAGTAATAAAACATTGGAAGGGTCGGAAGAAAGCGGACATGAAATAGAAACAGATATTGACGAGGTTAAGGAAAAGAAGTTCCTAGATGATGCTATGAGAACAGTACTAGATCCAAAATCGATGATCGCTAAGAAAAAAGATATAGTTGAAACATTCAAATATCAGTTAGAAGAGTTAGACAAAGTTAATACAAGTCTCGATGTGTTTATGGAGGAGATGGATAAGCTAAGTTTGGATGTTTGCAAAACATCACAAGATGCACTTTGGTCATACGTTACTGATATAAACAATGAAGCTAAGAAAAATGAAATGGTGAGAATGAGAGTGAATACGTTGTAAAATAATTTCCTTATTGTAAATTCTGCAGTTTTAATGAAAGAGGTTCTTGGGTTTAATTCCTTAACGTTGTGATTTTCAGGTACGAATTGCAGCCGAAGAAGATGAAATAAAGAAGCAGTACTGGAATATACTAAAAAATAAATATTTAAACGACGAACAACTGATGAATGATACTAAGATGAAAAGGAAAATTAGAATCATAAAGGAACGAGGTACCAACGTGCAGATGCCACAAAGCAAGGTATTTTGTCATTTAAATCTAGCATACAATAGTACAAATACAAATGCACTGTCCATTATGTATGTTAAAAAGCAAACTGTGGGTCATATCAGCTAGAGCAATACAATTTTTTTTATAGAGATCATCCATTGCACGTGGTGAGAATAAGTTGTTTTATATTATATATCAATAAACCTTTGTAATTCACTTCTGTCTCTAATCAAAGGAAAAGGTTAAGGAAAAGTAATAATTCTTTTATTTTTCTCTTTATTTGTTTAGGGGTTTTTGTAATTAACACATAAATATTTATATACTTAATACATTTAAACAACCAACATATTAAACAAAACTTTTAGTGGCAAAGATGAGAGTCACAGATGAAGGCCTGTTATTAAACGACTTAAGTTTAATAATAATTCTTTCTTTTACTAAATTGTAGTAACTATTTTTTTTTAATAATATTCCAGCAAAGAGAAGAAATTGACACAATGCAGAGGATTTGGAGTCGTGTCACTGTATGCGCTTACAATTCAAGTTGTACCTCGGAAGACTCGGTACGAACGATGAGTGGTCAGTCAGTATTATTTACTTTTATCATCAGTTTAACGAAATTGACTAAAGTAACACTAGGATAAATAGATAAAAGATAAAACAATAATTGAGTGCACACTAAAAACATAATACGATACACAAAAGCACAATTAAATGATAACATAAAAAAACAAGGTGCCAATATACCTACAAAAAGAAAAACATACATTAAGAAATATAGTAACAATTATGAGTGAGGATCGGATAATCGGATGCATATTTACCTAAAGTTAATTTTAGTTATGAAAGTATGGAAGCGGATTCTTAAAATGCATTTTTTGTAAAAACATGCCGGAATGCCAGGAATACTGGGAATGCATAACTAGTCGGTGTAAAGTAAGGAAGCAACTTCTAAATTGTTAGGATTACATAATTATTCAGATGCATATTTATTTAAAATTTACCTCGATGCAAATATGTGGCTGTACGAGAAAGGGTTGGAGTGTGTTCATTTAACACATTATTTTTTTTTAAATTTAGTTAAGGGCGCTTTCACATTTTCTCTCGAATTTGAGCGTTTGACTCGAGATTTGATGAATGATTATGGTTTAGAGATAGCCAAAAAAAAAAAAAAAATTGTGTCCTGGAAATTTTCATTATTTGTCTAGGGAGCGCTCTAAATATTTTTCTCAATTTGTTTACACAAGTCAGTCAAAACTTTGTCTCGGCAAACGATGTTTCATAAAAATGTACTTTTGGGCATCTTTTTATGCTTTGTTACATGGAACATATAATAGTTTGGTCATTTATAAAAATGTCTGTGGTAGGACTGTACCTTGTTAATTGGAATGCTCAAATCAATTTTTTATGTTTCATACAATAATACACCAAAAATAATTCCTTAAAACAGAGAATTAATGATAATTTTTCATCTGAAATTATA
Organism: Polymixis lichenea; assembly: GCA_949091785.1. Taxonomy (NCBI): domain Eukaryota; kingdom Metazoa; phylum Arthropoda; class Insecta; order Lepidoptera; family Noctuidae; genus Polymixis; species Polymixis lichenea. The sequence continues at coordinate 14,022,840 of OX420944.1, forward strand.
TTTTTTATCTATGTATATTTAACCGAAATTCAAACAAAAAGTATTTAATAACTAAGGTTACTAAGTTAACTTGCTTGAAAAAAGTACAGTCTGTTTAAAAGTAAAATAATATTTTAAAACAATTGTTGAATGCAACGCTATGAATCAGTAATAAATCTCGGGACGCGCGGGCTTTAGCTTTAAGTCCGCGCCAGTTTGTTCCTGGGCGTCCAAATTATAATGGTTATCATGTCTGAGTAGCGTACTTCACTAGACACACACGCGCGATCAGCTACCACGCGCCGTTAAATTCACCTAAAACTAAATACTTCAATTTGTAATAGCCCTCTTAAGGTTTTTTCGATACAAAAGCGCGTTCCAGATTAGCCAACATCTTAACTTTAGGTGAATATGCATGCGAATATCCGATCTTTGATTATGATATACATCAAATGAATGTGATTCGAGTCGTGATTATTAAAAGTCATCATCATTAAGATAACAACTTACACAATGTTACTTATCACTTGGTTAAGGTATTGATCATGTCATCTATGCATAAGAATTCGAACGATCTTAAAAGTTTCCATTTATTGTTAATATTACGCTCTAACATAAATCGTAATCGAATTTTCTATTAACAATGAAACCATTTTTACAGACGTAATATCGATCTTCAAAACAAGCAACGACACAAAAGAATTGGCGTATTATTGGAAAGTTTATCGCGATACGACGGGAAAGAAAATACGCCCGATATTCAAAGATTATGTAGTGAGAATGAATAGAGTGGCAGAATCAGAAAATTTTACTGATGCTGGCGATATGTGGCGTTACGCATTTGAAGATGACGATTTTGTTGAAACCGTAGATAAAATCTGGAAAGAGATCAAACCCTTCTATGATTTACTACACGATTATGTCAGAGCAAAATTGAAGCTTGTTTACAAAGACATTCTAAAGAGTAATGATAAATTAATACCAGCTCATATTTTAGGTGAGTTTCAGATTTTTAGAGACGCCTGGATAATATTGAATCGCAATGTGTGTATGACACAATGGTCTCATGAAATAATTTTTGCTATGTGTTAAGTTGAAGCTATTCAGATAAAAATATAACTTAAATGTCCATACTGTGTCCCATAACAGGCTCGTTTTCTAACTCTTCTACTTAGTCCTTTCCTTAGTGTGTGCAAAAACCTATCCAGTCTTTTTACGATATATTTCAGGTAACTTATGGGCACAAGAATGGCAAGCAATTTACCCGAAGGTAGTCGCGTACGCAGATCACATGAGACCGAAGCTTCCAGAAAACGAGACCATACTTTCGAAAGACCTGTTTGATGCTGTCGACGAGTTCCATCAATCCCTTGGCTTTGATAGCGCGAAAGATTCCTTCCAGGACATTAAAGAGACCATGTCGACGGCCAACTGTTTGCCGTCCAGCCACGACATGTGTGATGGAGTTCATTACAAGTAAGAAATATTTTGGACTTATCTATCTAATATCTTTTTTCTAAAACAACGACATCGATTATTAAAATTCACAATACTGTCTGATTCGTCGTCAGATTTCAATACAATTGTTAACAATAGACATTATCTGAATTCGAATTTTTCAATACAATAACTTGAATCGTCTACATAGATCATAAAACGCCTGAATTCAAAACAATGATAAGAATGGAAAACAATATTTTAAGCAGAAAAACTGCAGCAGTTAATTTCTACAGGCGTTAATCCACTTCAGTTACGATTATAAGTTTCATGTTTAGTTTGCATAAACTTTTATACTAAAGGAGAATGCGCAAAAAAGACCCTAGCACTCTAGGGTCTACTAGGGTAACTAATATCACTTAATGCAACAAAACAGTGACAAATGCAATGAGTGACTTTAGAATAGTAGCATTACTTAATCCATATCGAAAACCCTACCCGGGCAGGTAACTCATACATTAAAAAAAAATACCCTCGCTGTACGTTGGGAAATTGTGCGCATGTCATCAGCATGTTAGGCATGACACCACTATGCAACAGTTTTCTAGATTCTTGATCACGACAGTATTGTAATAAATATCTACGTACGCTTTTTACATGAGTCTTTCATATACTTTCTACTGCTAATTAACTTTATTTTCACAAAGAAACCATTTTTTTTTTTGTATTCATACAGGACAACGTCTGTCGGATCAGCTAGTATTAAAAAAAATACATCGGCGATCATGACGATCATTTTTAATTAAATTAAAATCATATTTGTTACATACAATGATTGGCTTTTTAACAAAGTTTTTTTTCTGTCGACAATGAGTTTTTGCCCATACATTTTTGTGCCTTCTCCTTTGCTATAGTTTGTGAAACTTGTATTATTGTTGTTAGGGTCATACTTTCTCAATCCCACTAAATATGGCCCGAAAGATATTTTCCAAAATCACAAAAAATTTTGTTTAGTTTGTCAAGTTTATTTTTGCCTAAAAGTTAACTTTTGTATATAATCGATCTTCAATCAGATATTAAGTTCTACATTATCTATTTAGCAAGGGACGTTGTTACTAAGCAACTAACCTTTGTTCAGAAGTTTTTGCGTGAGCTTTTATTATTCACTGCTTCATATCGCATCACGTCTTTGTATTTAGTTGTTGTTTTGTGTTTGATTAAGATGTTATTCCATCATGTTTTCGTATGCCCTTTCATGGCCGCAGCCTTCGCAGGAGACGCCCTGGGCGTCGGGAATCCCAGGCTGATTCCCGGCCACCGTAGGCGCGGGCTTGCGGACGGCGAGTAATGGGTAGCTCGCTGTCCGGTAAGGACCAAGCCCGGGTCGACGGCGCGTTGTGTTCCACGCGCGCTTCAAAGAGATGTCAGCACCAACTGGTGGGGCCCGCAAGGGCCGATGCCTGCCAGGGGTGCGGGTTGTTCGAAAGACATACCGCGGCCCCTGGCACACAGGTAACTGAAGGAACACGGGTGGGTTTTAGTCAGTAAAAGTCTGACACGCCCTCCGAAGTTATTTGATGATTTTCCACCCAAAAAGAAAAAAAAGCATGTTTTCGTTATCGGAGCACGTTCGTATCGTTATAGACCTCATCCATCGCTTTTCAACAGGCGTGATCGAGATCAAGCCCATGCAAAACCCAAAGAAAACAAAAGTATATTTTATTATCCTAGGGTAGTTTATAAACAGTCACACTTTATGAAACATGCTTTCTCTTGTCGACATTTTTCCTATACAAACTTCGGGAGTGTATTACTCCACTGTTCGATAATGTGCATCAAAAATTAAACATGGTATGGTTTTGTCTCATTATTATTATTGTCTGTATGGAAACAGAATACTATAATAAAAAGCCATTATAAAGTTATGAGCCAACAAAGATTCGTTTTTCTTGCTAATTTAACCTAACTTTGGGCGTGTTTAAGTAATAAAAGAAGTACAAAATCTCCAAAACCAAGTCGGTACCGACAAAGTTCAACTATCGAAAAATTTAATAAACTTTATTGGTCATTGATTTATGCAGTGGTTTTTTCATAAAACGGGATCTTCCGAAGGAATTTTCTTTTGATCCTTCATCTCACTCAATAACGTTGTGCGTCTAGGTTAACGTCTAAGTGCTCATCACTGATACTACCTCTTTCGGACACGAAGCCTGGTAACACAGCGAGATTTTTAGTCAGGCCCACCAGTGAGTTTGAGCCCGCGACTGGATTCCCCTTAAGCTCAACTAATTTATTGCAGAGGTATCTTATAATCTTCACGTATATTTAACATACTTAATTATCATTCCTTTTCGAGTAAGTTTCTGTGCCAATGTGCCTTTAATACTAATGAATGCATTTTAATAGGACACATATTAAAATTATTAATAGACAAATTTATTAATAAATATGTCTATGGATCTACAACGTCAAAAAACAAAAAAAAAAGTTACGTACATTTAAAGTTCCTTTTTTAAGTTTAAACCGAATTCCTTATTCTTGATTCTAGGATTAAATGGTGCGGTGAAAAGGTGACGGATGTTGTCGTTGGTTTGTCTCGAGCCGCAAGACTTCTAGGGCACGTACAATACTTCAAGCATTACAGGAGTCTGCCTCCGTTGTACAGAGATGGACCAAATCCAGGTACCTATACATTAACTCAACAATTAATGTAAAAAGGACATCGCTAAGAACAGACTTAGCGATGTCTTTATGTCCTTTTTAGCCAAACGTTAGTTGTTAGAAAACTGGGGAAAAACTTTATGTTAGTAGCTGTAACTGTTGTGTCGATCAGATACAAGACGAAAGTGAAACGGTTGATTGCAAATTAGTAGATAATTAATGGAACCAAGCTAATAATGAATTTTACAATCGTACTAGTCGGCTTCTAAAATTCTATAGTAGGACTATCTGAAGCGGTATCTGTAGCTCGAATAAGCGTTAGTCTGTCGAATGTGTGGCTTGTAATTTATAAATCAGCGGGGTAATTGGTTATCACAATTTATTGTAGGAATAGATTCCGTTTTGACAGCTCAACAACGTTCATTGTGTTGTCAACTTTTTTGGACATACATAGTTATGGAGCAATGGATTAACAATAACTTTCAAACTGATTCAAATTCGGTTTAATAGAACGCAATTATGGTGCTATTCTACACTTTGAAAACCCCCGACCCGAAAACAAAAACTCTAAAAAGTAAAAAAAAAAAATTATTGGTCTTTTAAGTTGTAGGTAATATTTTGATCAACGTATTGTCAAGTCGGGGGACGGCTAATGCAAATGCTAGGCCACCTCTGTTTGGCGTTTTCTTTGACCGTCCCCCGACTTGACAATACGTTGATCAAAATATTACGAGTACCTACAACTTAAAAGACCAATAAATATTTTTTTTTTACTTTTTAGAGATTTTGTTTTTGGGTAGGGGGTTTTTTAAATTTTAAATTTAATTTTTATTTCCTGCCTTTTAAACTTAATGTCTCGCTTAAATGTGAGCAGGGTTGCATATGTTTCCCACAGTGAAGTTTGTTACTAATTTATCCTCATTCTTCGTCCTGATCACCATTTATTTATAACCTATTCATTGAGACCTTTTTAATGAACCCAAACACGATACTTTTGCTGTTTGTTTAGTGAGTTAATTGGGTATCCTGGAAATTCTAGGTGATGCTCCAGCATCAGTTCAAGGTTACTTTGTTCGTCTAATATCATTGAAGTAATAGAATACCAAATTTTGACTTGATAAGACCCGTGGAAGATGCTCTAATCCCTTCATCAACCAGAAAAGAGCTGATAATCTTCAAACGGCTTAACCGATTTTGATGAAACATGTTTAAGACCACTCTCGACTAATTCAGCTTTCAAACAAAAAAAACAAAATCAAAATAAGTTCATCCGTTCGGGAGCTACGATGCCACAGACAGACACACACACACACAGACACGTCAAACTTATAACACCCCGTCGTTTTTACGTCGGGGGTTAAAAAAAAGTAAGTGTACACTTAAAAGTAAATTAAATGGTCTGTGGAGTGGCATACCATGATCAAATTCAGCAAAAACACGATTGGAGCTTTGTGTTGCCTTAATTACAATTTAGTTTTGTAGTCTGGGATCCGAATAGTCTCAAATGTCAACAAAGGTGCCAGCTATAGCTCCTGCATGAGAACGAAACATTCTTATATGTCAATCTTGAATGTATGACCTCAGATTGACCTTTCATGGAACAGAAACGTGATGGTTTTAAAAGATAAATAATTATAATTGAATAATTAATTTCGATCGTGTTACAGCGTTCCACGATGCAATCTCCGACATCGTCGCCGTTCAGTTGACCTCGCCGGAACACCTACAGACCCTGAACTTGGTGAAGGTTGAAACAAGCCCCGAAGTGACTTTGAACCATCTCCTTTGGGTCGCTTTGGAGAAGTTTCCGTTAATGGCGTATGCCTACGTCCTGGATAAATGGCGCTGGGATGTCTTCGGGAATAGCAGTTTGGAGGACTGGAACCAGCACTGGTGGGATCTCAGGTTGGTTTTCCCCGTAAGGTTGGTGTTTACAGAATTTGAAATAGGTCTCGATCTTAGACCTCATTATCAAACTATAATATTCCCACTGTTGGGACACAGGCCTCCTCTCTGTGAGAGGGAGTGGGCCGTAATCCACCACGCGAACCCAGCGCGAATTAATAGATTTACATGTCTTCGAATTTTCGGTTCTAGTACATGCCGGTTTCCTCACGAGGTTTTCTTTCACTGTTTTGAGAGCAGTGGAGAAGCCTATCTGGGCTCGAGCCTAAGACCAATAAGTCGTAAGTCGCAGCCATCACCACTGGGTCACCACTGCACCACAGATGTTATACCTACTTAATATTAATAAAAAATAACGAGATTAGATTGTGGACGCGAGAAGTCACGGGATATCGTGGCGTCTTGAACAGAACTTGGCACCATATCCATGAGTTGACTTACGACGTATTATGTATGAAGGATCTGTCGCTAAGCAGCTACATAATTTAGTTACAAAAATAATCAAAAACCTGAACTTAGTTAAAAAAAAACTTTCCTATGCAATTCGTCAAAAAATGTTGAAAGGACACAATATGATAACTAAAAGTAAAAGAATAATAATTATACCCTCCATTTGTGCCTCTCTTCTTCCTCTTCCGTGTTACTTAGTTAATGATTTATCTATTTAACGAAAGGCCTAATACTTTATTGATTCTAGGACACTTACCAACATATTCAACTGCCATACTCTCTCAATGTCAACGTCACGGCCTCTTTTATAGGCAATTAATTACTATAATCTTAACTATGGGTAAGTAGCAACAGCCGATCCATCAGGTTAAGCTACGCTTGCCGGGATGGATGACCATGTCGAGACTCCGCCGTGCCTCAGAAAGCACGTTTAGCGGTTAGTCCCGGCTGTCATTCATGAATCTTTGACAGTTCTTACAGTCGGGATAACAGAAGCCCGAAAGTCTGACCACTAGTTTTACCAAGGTATATCGTATTAGAACGGAGCTGACCCCAATATAGTTGGGTGTTAAAAAAAAGCTAGGTAGATTGATTGAATCTTAACTATGACGCTCATGGTGGGTTAAGCGGACAAAAGATTTTTAGGTGACGAGTCAACATTACCGGTCCTCGTACCGTAAAAAAATATATTATTTAAATATATTCATATATTTTAATTTTTTTTTTTCTATTTTGATTTTGGTCGGATCAAACTTCAAAGTCATAAGTAGGTACCTACCGAAATCTCAAACTTAAATAGAAAAAAACAAATGTACGAGGAAAATAAAGCTAATATTAATATGTAGATCACTGAGAATTTGATTGCCCTCAATTTCATAAGATCATGGAGTTATTGTCAAAATAAGGAAAAAAAAAACAAAATGATGTTAGGAATTAGGCAACAGAATTTGAATTAATTGGAGAACTGGTAGCAATAAATTAAACGATTACATGTATACAAAATTATAATTAATAGAAATAAATTTCACACAATAAGGAAAAATAATAATCATTTGTTATTTCTCCCTATTGTATAAGTGTTTAATGAAATATATAATAATTAACCAGCACCACTAAATATACCACTACCTACGGTTACCACTCGTACCAAGTCGATCTCAAATTAAATAACTAGGCGGGGGAGTCGGAGAGGTCACGAGTATAGATGCAAAACGGATTTTAAACCAATTGGTTTTACACCGTATTTTGAGTTCCAAACGATATAAAACCACACTAAGCGGTTTAAAATTAAAAAAATGCACTGAAGAAGTGATGTAAACCACGCCTACAAATATACATTCTAATAATATGCAGTGGCTGAGAAAACCTAATCAAACTATTTTTATAATTACTTAGCTACAACATGTTTAAAAAATGTGGGTATATTTTAATAAATACGCATATCAATATTGTTTACAGTTTGTCTAATCCTAAAAAAACTTGTAGTAGTATGATGTACTTATGACTTCAAATAATATGTATAAATTAAAATGGTTAATAATTTCAATTAGCTTTTTAATTAAGTAATACGTAATCAATGTACAGCTCACGTATTCGTGGTTTTATACCGATTTAAACAAACTTAAAACGGGTTTTAAACAGCGAATTTTGGTGTAAAACGGTTTATTTACAACTATATTCGATACAAACCAAAATTACGAGATTTCTGCAACATATCTAATTATTAAGAAAAAACGAAGTGAACTTTTCGTACTGCTGTTGCAATCAAGTTCTTTTTGCTGGTTTAACTAGTTTTATTGATCTCAGTTCCATTTTATAAGTACATTTTTTTTCATGCTTTCGTGTTTTGTTTTTATGTATTTTGCCGAAAGTTAATATATTGGGACAACAAGTCTGTGACGTTCAATGATTGTTGTACAGTACCATACCTAGATGCAAACTGTTCTGACTTGTAACCGTGACTGCCTCGTTGGTGGTCGCAAACGCTACAGCTGAACGTGAGGTCGTGGGTTCGATTCCCAGGTCAGGTAAATTCTTATTGGGTTTTTCTATCTAGAGTCTTCAATAACTGCCCGTAGTCTGGATTTGTGCCCTATGACCTATTCGATGACTTAAACTCACGCAGAGGTGTAAACCCGCGTTTCACCAGTTATGTTTAATAACCGGCGAAACGTGGGTTTACACCTATGCTCTACCCTTCGGAGAAACATGACGTGATGTAAATCATCTATATATTGTTTAATCATTTAGCATATGATAAAGTGAATGTGTGAATCAAGTGCCAAAAGGCCAAGAAAGTCTTATAAAATTAATCAATTCAAGTCATAAATCTACGCGGTGATTGCTTATTAGCAAGTCTAATCATGTGCCTGTGATCCATTTATAGGCACAAATAACTGTGAAAACCTGTTATTTACTAATCTTCTAATGCCATCTTTTGCACTAGGTCGCTAGTCGTCGTCGTAGAAAAAGTTTAAAAGTTGCAATTAAAAACAAACGAGTTATTACGTCGGTACTAGAATGTTCCCACTGCTGGAACACAGTAGGCCTCGTCTCTATGAGAGGGAGTGGGCCAAATCCACTATCCACCGGCCCAGTGTCACATGCCTTCGAATTTTTTGGTTTTAGAACATTCCGGTTTTCTCACGATGTTTTCCTTAACCGTTTTGGGGTGAATAATGATGATATATTTTTATTTATTGAGCAAAATATTGGTATTCAGTTGCGTACGGTTGGACTGGAAGCCTACCCCAACATAATTTGTAAAAGGCTAAGCAGATGACGAGGCAAAAAATGCTTAGCAAAGTTAGTTCCAATAAACCTTTAAACAAACTGTTATGTTTGTAACTGACGAAATATGGGTAGGTTTACTGCAGATACACGTCAACGTCGGGATTAGATGCGAGTATATAGGTACGCGTCGTTGTCGTGACTAATCACTCGACCGTCACTTGCTCGTTGAAGTGCCAGCCCGCTCCGCAGCTGAGCATGTAGAATTAAATTCCCCGATTGTTAATAATAATTAAAATAATTTGATCCAGCCTGTCCCCACTTGCTGTCTCCCTACCAGTGACGCCCTGAGCCGAGGACCGTACCCCACTGGGGATGCCCTCAGCGTGCATATGCTTAGTTTAAGTAATAATTTTACGGTCCTGGCTGGAGGCTTTAAGTTCGCTCAAAGGCAACCACAGGAAAGTCCGGTTGAGCAGTTACGGCCTCTCAAGGTCAACTACGAGATGCCATACACAAAAAAGACCTGACCAATCATTGAGAGAACTCAATGTGTATAGACGACCCGCTTCAGTACGATCTTACCGAATGCGTTTAGAATTACTGAAGAGACTGTTCAGTCCAGTAAAAGTACGTAACGATGACTTCTAGGAATGGATTTCGGTGACGTCAATGAGATACGAAGAGATGAATATAAAACATAGCATCATGCCTGTATTACAAAGGCATAGGTGTACCTATAGGACAGCAACCACATTTCGAAAGTAATGGTCCCTTGTAATATTGGGCGAGTTACATAGATCTGACTATCTCTTACTTTGCTAATATACACCGTGACATTTTAGTCGAGTTACACCGGCACGTCATCGCCTACGTAGCTTGTTTCCACCTTTTTTGCACGCAGCGATCTGACCGCCCCAACCAAGTTACTGGGTAACACGATATCCCTTGGTAAAATCAAAATCAAAAGTCATTTATTTAAATTAGGCTGAGAATCAGCACTGTTCGAATGTCAAAATTACATAAGATAGTCCCCCAAAACGCCCGCCCTTCACCATTTCCTAGTGCTTTAGCTGTGAAGAAGAAGTGGCGCAACAAACTCCCCAGCAGCACAGCTGTCTGTTTAGTTAGATAGACTTGATTCTATACATAGGTAGGCAAAGTAATCAACGTTACGAGACACAGAACTTAAAAAAATGTCATATGTCGGCTAGCCATGCCAATATACCAACAAATAAAATGAAAACTTAACTCAAGCACAAAAAATAAAACGTAAACAAAGCATATACCAAAATAAAAGTCTCCTGGTATAAATGGCGTGATAGCTTACATATGCAATGCTGGATTATGTTTACAAATGATAACCTAGGACCATCGACGTAAAATAAATAAACAAGTAGGTAATTATTAGCAACAATAACAAAATCATGGTCAGCAAGACGACCAGTCACCACAAGCAGCACCCGTTCACGAGCATAACGCAAAGATCAGCCATTACCCCCCTCGTCATATTTGAGGGAACGAGGTAACCCGATCCCCTACGATACCACAAGCAGTGACATCTACGGGAGCATGACGAACTTGCTGCCGGTTACTCAGGCAAAAATATATTAAAATATATTTAAATAGAATTATCAATTGTCGAGGTCGCTAGCTAACCATAATGCCATACAACTCATCATAAAAAATATTGTTATGAGTAAAACATGTCAATAATTAATGAAAAAACGGATTATAATAAAAAAAAAATTAGTTAGTCAATAAAAATATATGGTAAGACTGGTTGACTGACTTGTTGGGGGACTTTTGGTCCTCTGACTACCCGTAAAGACTGTCAAAGATCTACGAAAGCTAACCGGAACGTTGGTTATGGGCCGGGCAAGCCGTGCCTCGGGTAGCACGTTAAGTTGTCGAGTTTGACGTGCTTTCTGAGGAGTCCTTTCACGGAGGAGTCTAGATTTACAATGGATGGTCACCCATCCACAAACCAACCGCGACAAGTGTAGCTAATATGTACATAATGTTATAAACATTAGGTACAAAACAACACTTAGTGAATTCGGGTACCGGCCGGTCTGGAACGACGGCAACCTTCGATGCCGAATTGAAGTTGCTGGAATAGAAAGTATAGAACATTTTTTTGTTTTCAGAATAAAAGAGACGGGAGTATCGCCTCCAGTACCTAGAAACGAAACCGACCTAGATCCAGCGGCAAAGTACCATGTTGTGTCTCACGTGCAGTACATTACGTAAGTCATATAATGTTTATAAAGTTATACATGTATTTATCGGTGAAAGTGCTAATGAGTGGAAATGCGAGAAACAGGAAGATAAGATCGCCAGACCAAAATTTGTTTTAAATACCCGGTCACAACTAATGTTGACCGGCAGAGTTAAAGGAATAGGTATAGGAAGGCGTAAAGAGAGACCTAGCTCTTTACGTATTTCGCTTTTTTAAATAGGATATATAAAGTAAATTTAGATATGGAAGTCTTGTTTTAGGATGGGGGAAATCCATACCAGTTCTGTCTTTTCACGCCTTATCGCTTGAACCGACTGAGGATTTAGTTTGAGTTTCATTTTACCATCTGGATTAAACGCATCGAGCGCGTTTGGCGTTCCGATTGGCCCTGGATTGGTGACGGACCAATCGGAGCGTCGAACGCGGTCGATGCGTTTGATCGAGAAGGTTTTTTTTGAGTGTGGCAAATCATCAACTTCTCCCGCTCTGGGTGGAGCAGGAAGGTGTGTCAGACTTTTACTGACTAAAACCCACCCGTGTTCCCACAGTTGCCTGTGTGGTATCTCTTTCGAACAACCCGCACCCCTGTTTTCGAGATGGTTAAATGAAAGTCACACTAGGGCAACTGATTTTGATGTTTGGCACGCTGGTAGACCTGGGTTGGGACATCGGGATTATTATACAAGGTGTAAGATGCAAGTCCTGAAAGTATTTTTTTCATAATTGACTACTGAATCGATTTCAGTCAATAATACAGATTTAAAAAAAAATCTCTCTTTTGCCATAACTACCGCTGATTGAGCCAAAGAAAATTAAATATTATTTCAAGGCCAATAAGACTCAATTTCAAATGCATGAAGTATGGTAGGGTAAAATAGGGTCAACACGATTTTCTTAATAATAACAATACTCTAATTGGGGTGTATGAGGTATCGCATTAATTATGTTACCCGTTGTATATTATATTAAAAATAAATCCGACCTCCATTGCGGGCGAAATCATGGGTATAAGCTAGTTATACAGGATAAGTTTTTATCTAGTGCGCAAACTGTAACCATGAATTCAGCATAAATCATTCTAGACGCCCCAGCGCAGAAATTTTTCGTCGGTTATACAAAAAAAAAAATCAGCTGTTTCATAGAAAAGTGCAATACCTAGATACCTACGCGGTCAAAATGTATGGAACAGCTGATTCTTTTTTTGTATTACCGACGAAACTGCGCTGGGGGCGTCTAGAATTATATGCTGAATTCATGGTTATAGTTTGCGCATTGGATAAAAACTTACCCCGTATGTCCAAAAAATGAGTTCATAATATGAATCACACAAGTACCATTAGTTACATCATTCGTCATAATTCTAATCTTTTTATATCCTACTGTGTGAAAGCACGAAGTATCTTATCTTATCCCGATACTGAGTGACATTCAATTAGGTTTGAAGATTGATAAGTGAAAAATCTGAATCATACTGTGTACTCATTTTTCTCTTCGATAAGTTTTATTAGGGTTTTCCACACCCGGATGCTACCCAAATGTTACCTTTACTTATTATGATTCATGGTGAAAATTATCTTATTTTTTCAGATACCTGATATCTCATGTTCTAGAATTTCAAATACTGTTATCTCTCTGCAAGAGAGCGAATCACACAGGACCTCTTCACGAATGCTCCATATATGGTGTGAAGGAAGCAGGAAAACTTCTCAGGTACTCTGCCTGCCTAATTACAATGCATGAGAAAATAATATCGTTAACTCTTTGTTAGCCAAGGATGTGAATGGCGTAACTCTGAGATGTTCAGTTCATAGGATATCTCGTATTTGTACATTTTATTAACACCTTAATTACGACGTGAATTGCAAAATGTCATACAATGTTCTCTTGAACATCTTTTATGGAATGAATCAATCGATGATGGTATTCCCAAATGGAAACGAATTGCCGCATTTAAAAACATGAAATACAAGACGTGCAAATCTAAAAATTCAACAAACAAGAGCTGGTTCTTGTCATTTGATTTCATTATCATCAAATTATAAAATTTGCTAGTGACATCACGTTTTGGAAGTATCAGGGTAAATTTTGACTAGGTATGCACTCACCGCATAAACCAATTACCATTCACTATTTTAATGTCATGCACGATCCTGATCTTTAATCCCGAATGTTGTAAGCATTTTATTGGCGATACGCTTCAGAATTTAGCTACTTTTCGTCATGACGTCGAGCGGCTTAAATACATGTTACTACAAGTTTCTGCCCAGGCAAGCCTTAACAGAAATCCGAGAGAGAGAAAGAGGGGGTCTAGAAAAGTGGTAAACAATTTCAAAGCGTTACGTATTTCTTGTTCCGTGCGGTGCCGGACGTAAAGAATATCACCATCCCGTCTCTTCCCGTGTGTGTCGTAGGAGGCGACTAAGGGACTAACTAGAGAATGGGCAGCAGCGTTCGCTATGCATTTTACCACTGTACTGCGATCGCCAACCCGCCTGCCAAGCGTGGCGATTATGGCAAGCCCCCCCCCCAAATTGGAGGAGACCTTTGTCCAGCAGTGGACGTGTTCCGGCTGAAATGATGATGATGATGATGACGTATTTCTACAACGACTTTAAACAAGATTGACATAAGATTTTGGGTTGCTCATGTCTATGCAATTTTTTTTAACTTTTCCATAATCATCATTTTGTCTAGCTAGATATTTAATTGGTCGGAATCGAATTCATATTTATATAATGAATGCTTTATACTTATTTCAGCGATGGCATGGCTCTTGGTGCAAGTGAGGACTGGAGAACAGTTCTTAAAGCTATAACTGGTGAAACAGAGCTATCAACTGAGGGTATATTACAGTATTTCTCAGAGCTCCAAAAGTACCTGAAAGAGGAAAACGTAAAACTAGCAAGTCTAGCCGAAGGAGACATGGACCAGAGTGCACCGATCATTGTAGGTGTCATTGTAGTGTTATTGACAATACTAATAATAGTACTTTACTGTGTAAAGAAGCATGATGTTGGTAGCAAAGTGTTTTCCGCTTGTGGTTTGAGCAAAAACGGCTCTTTGGACATAGTGACGAATGAACTCCCACAGGGAAAGAACAATGAGGTGGACGGTATAAGCGAAGATAAGGTCTGAAAAACAACCTAGAATAGATCTGAATGTGATTACACTTGTATTTATTTTCTAAGTGAAAGTATTGTAGAAATCTAGGACAGGACCAATAGAGATAAGACAAATAATTATTTAACATTTATTGTGCCAGTGATATTCAACAAGTTACGATTTGATTACATCATAAAGATTAATTTTAAATGTATTTGCGTGAAAGTTTCGGAACATTGTTTTATGTATAAGTTTTATTGCCAGGTATGTTAGCTACGAATAAATTTTATTGAATGACTATTTCATTTTTATGATCATAACATTATATAACATCATGCCTATGGCGGATGGAATACAGGCAGAAATATTACCTACACACATTACCTCAGTTATTTTAAGTCGCAATAACGCAAATAACTATAATAGGGCCAAATCCATACTGTAGAAACTTTGTACTAAGTTTCTAATGTGAAACCACAAAATAAATCTCAGCGTTGGGGCTCTGTTTCGCATATACACAAATGGTCGTAGCACTATGCTGAGCAATGGCCGTTTTGCGTGGATGTGACGCATATTTTCCCATAACTTGTTTTTTTTTTGTGTTTCATTTCACTTTATCCGACCCAAGGGTCGAACACAGGACCCCATGATAATTCGTCGTTTATTGCTTCTTCTTCTAAATTGAGTGTGTCTCAAGGTCAACTGAATACCATATTAGACAAATTTATGAATGACGTGGTTCGAATTACATCTACAGGTAATGAGGTGAGGGCTTATACAAATAGGCAGAGGTCATCTATCGGTGAATGGCCAGCCTAAATTGTTACAATTTGTATGAAAATTAAACTGCATGGTGTATTAAACAGTGCAGTAAAATACTCTCGTCACGCAAGGCTGTCGCTTGTAACATGTTTTGAGAGCTGTATGTGTTTTGCTTTGAAATGTTATGGACCACAATTTGACCAATCATTTATATTGAGACCTTGGGGCAGCTATACAAAACTGCTATACAAAAGCAGTTAAAATCCTTCTTTATAAATTCTTCCTTCCTCCCCGACTTCCTCTAGATCTAAATTCGTCCCTAAATAATTACGGTCCAGCCCTAAACGGGGTCCGTACCCCACAGGGGAGACCTAAGTCTCCCCTGTGGGGTACGGACCCCGTGTAGTCGCTTATTTTTTAAGTTTTAAGGCCCTAGCTGAAGTCCATAATGCAGCCACAGGCAGGTCCGTTTAAGCACCCGACAACCTCCTAGGTTGACCAGCGAGATTCCTTTACCAAAAAAATAACGAAATTTTTCTTAGTGCCGTGCTATGCTCACGGTAACGTTGAATTAGTAGATACCAGAACTTGGCTATGTCCACCGCAATGTCTAAGTTCACGTACTGTAGAAGGAACCGCATAAGCTAGCAAAACAGGAGATCAGGGGCTTTCATATAGTCACAGGTGAATATTAGACGTTAAGTGAAGCGTCATCAAGTCAAGTTACAAGCGCGTGGGACACAACGCGCCGTCGACCTGGACTTGGTCCTTACCGGACAGCGAGCTACCCATTACTCGCCAATTGCCATGTGCAAGCCCGCGCCCACGGTGGCCGGGAATCAGCCTGGGATTCCCGACGCCTAGGGCGTCTTCTGCGGCGACCGGCCGTGAGGGCGCATCCTCAAGTGCGCCGCCTCCCTCTTCTCTTTTGCGAGCATTACTGCTTCACTACTATACAGGGGTGCAGGGATTTCGCATATGTGGTGCAAATGTCTACAGCCACATATACGTGCCCTGCACATAAATTGTCCCGAAAATAATAATGGTAGGACATCTGGCTCGTTATTATCTGTGGTGTGGCTCAACTGTCAGTCCTTCTAATAGACTGTAGAGAACGCTTAATAATTGATAATTTAGAGGAATCATTGCCATAAATATCAGGAATGGATTGGAGTACATATCCTGCTACTTGTGCTCAGGGAGATGTACCTATTTTTCAAACTCTCGATTTGTACAGGCATCTTCGGGGATTTTGACAACAGCTTCAATGTTGGCGTCTTTAGAGGTCTTCGCGGTAAGTATCTAAAGTCAAGATATAAATCAGAGTCGTCAATGTCCCACACTTAATTGAGTGTAGCGATATAGACTGTTGTTATCAAATTATAATTTACTTAGCAGGGACATAGTACAATAATATGTCATGGTCTAACAGTTTCGATTATTTAGGTTGCTACATTATTAAATTAGAGCTTGAAGCAAGGATATTCTAGTCAACAAACAGCTCCAAGACTCCCAGACTGTTACGTGTTCGATATAAAACATCGTACAAATTGA
The DNA here is from genome assembly GCA_949091785.1 of Polymixis lichenea. Lineage (NCBI taxonomy): Eukaryota > Metazoa > Arthropoda > Insecta > Lepidoptera > Noctuidae > Polymixis > Polymixis lichenea. The sequence continues at coordinate 14,039,662 of OX420944.1, forward strand.
CACATTAAGGTCGTGAAGCTCAAAATAAAATTACGTTGGAATATCAAAATGGCGTGAACCAGCGCAATCCTAAAATCGAAAATAATAACACACATGAGTACTGCAAATGTGAACGTAACTGCTGTTCCACTGGTCATGGACGAACGTAATTTTCAGTTGGAATTGCATTTGATTAATCAACAAACCTGTAGTAAAGCCGTGGATTGTTTAAATTTGTTTGTTTACTCGGAATAAAACAGTAATTTTCCGAATTTATTGAATGAAGAATGTTGTAAGATTTGGAATTAAACAATCGAACGTTCCTCGGGTCCGTACTATAAGCAAATGACGGCTATTGACGGGCAACGATGTCCGCGACTGGCTGTGGACATCCGCTCATAGCCGACTTGTCGAAATGGTTAAGAATGTGAGCCGGTGTGAACTAACTGCAATCACCTAACCGTTACCGCTTGTGACGAACGCGCGCACTTAGGATCGCAGCGCAGGATTTCGCGCGCTATTTGCATATTCAAAAATCGAACACTGCGACTATACGTTACGAACTGATGTTTTATTTTTAATACAAAATATTTTTAAAATAATAATATTTAAATAAAAAATTTAATAAATCAAAAGGATTTTTAAATAGACATTACAATATATATAGACGCACGGGCCACAACAAATGAAGCTTAAGTGAAGTGATTATACATGGTTGTGAATAAGTTTTAAATAAAAGGTAAGTTTAACCATAAATAATCTTCAGCTGCTCACAAAATAAGTAATTAAATATTTTTCTGCATAATTGTGAATGACTATTTTTCTTAGTCGAAAAAAATAATATATTCTTAAATATACTATACTGAAATTCACTATTAGATATAATATATAACTAGTGGTACCTACCTACTTTGATATCGGACAAAAGCCTTCGCATACATACGTCAAAAAAAAGCTGTCAAGAAATTGTAATGAATTTATAATTACTTCCTCGTCAATTTCCAGCAATCGCCGCAGTTTTTACTATTATTACAGTAATAACAAAAAGTGGGTATAAATAGCTAATCATTATTATAACAATTTTCAGAATCCATGAAGTTTTTTATAATTATCTCGCGAACATAATAATCACTCTTTAAGCTGTTCACTAAATAATTTTGTACGAAATATTTTTTACTAATACTTTTTAGTATACTATTTTTTGCCAGCGGCTTCGCCCGCGTGGTAGTCGAAAATTATCCCACGGAAACGTAGTACCGAGATAGAGTAACCTATGTGTTAATCCAGGTTGTAAACTAAATGTGTGGCAAATTTCTTCGAAATCCGTTGGGCTGTTTTTGCGTGATTTGGCAACAAACATCCAAACAAACAAACTTTCACGTTTATAATATTAGTATGAGGACTAGCTTTTGCCAGCGGCTTCGTACGCGTAGAGGACGAAAATTATCCCATGGGACCTAAGTACCAGGATAAAAAGTAACCTATGTGTAAATCCAGGTGATTCAAAATCAAAATCAAAAGTCATTTATTCAAATTAGGCTGAGAATCAGCACTTTTCGAATGTCAAAATTACATAAGACAGTCCCCCAAAACGCCCGCCCTTCACCACCTCCTAGTGCTTTAGCTGTGAAGAAGAAGTGGCGCAACAAACTCCCCAGCAGCACCTAATCACGCTTATTCAGCTCTGTCCAGCTTTTTTCCATAGAAAACAAAGATTTTGTATAGAGTCCGTTCAGCTTTCCGCGGCTGAACGGATGCGTACGCATCTCATACAAAATCTATGGACAAACGCTGAACAGAGCTGAATAAGCCTGAGTACTCCCTAAATATCTGTGTGACAAATGCGGTTTTTGCTTGCGTGAATGAGTAACAAACATGCAAACATCTTAACGAACAAACTTTCATATTTATAATTAGTAGGATATTTAAAAAAATCTTTATTTGCATACAAAAAGCTAAGAGCATAAAATCTACGTATACATGTTAATCTTGTAATATTTTATTTTATGCCAAAGTTTTATTTGTAACACATAAAATCGCGTCTACAATTTAAAAGAATTAATATCTATTTATAAAACAACTTGTTTACTCAGCTGCTTTTTAATTCAATTGTAAAAAAAAAACAAATAAAATAAAAGTATTTCTTATAAAAACAAGCTTTGTCTCACAATTCACACACTACAAAATAAACAAAAAACCTACTTACTTTAAAAAATTATGCAAGGAGAAGCTTTGCAAATCTTAATTACAAGTATAATTATTATGTGCTTGTGTTAATTAGCTTCCGATTTAATTGAATCCAGCTAACAGCGCCATGACTTTGGGTTTCATAAGTGTATGGTAGCTTGAGAACTTGCCAGTCAAAGTATTATAAGTATATATTATAGTAGATATGTATGCTTGTATGTGTATTTTAAGTTTACAACTTATTTATGTACCAATTTCTTTTTCACTATGTATAATTTGTAATCATTGTTCCTCTCAACCTAAGCACCTGCCATCTAATCTCTTCACCACCCTTGGTTGACTGGTACAGAACGCCTAAGGCATTAAGTCCGCCTTTGTACCTTTTTGTGTGCGAGAAGTTTTAATAAATAAATAAATAAATAAATAAAGTACTTGTATAAAATTGACCCAGAATAAGTGTTACCCCATTGAATGCATAACAAAAATTCGGTATCTGTTCAGCTTTCTACCAACTATTTTGGGGTCGGCTTATAGTCTAACCGGATACAGCCGAATACTAGTATTTAACATGGAATGACTGCTTATCTGACATCCACAACCCAGTTACTGCGTAACACGATACCCCAGACTGGTTGTCAGACTGTTTGGTCTTCTTACTACCTGTAACAATTGTCAAAGATCTACGAATGACGGCGGGACCAACAGCTTTAAGTGCTTTCCAAGGCACGGACGGGTCTCGATATACAGAATAAAATTTTGACCAGTGTGCAAACTGTTACCATGAATTCAGCATATCATCTAGACCGAAAAAAAAAAAAAACTGTTCCATACATTTTGACCGCGTAAGTATTGCTCTTTTATATGAAACAGCTGATTTTTTTGTATAACCGCGGAAAAAATTCTACGCTCGCTAAAATAGAATAGAAATAGGTCGCTATATCTAGGGTCTAGAATGATATGCTGAATTCATGGTTACAGTTTGCGCACTGGTTAAAATTTTATCCTGTCTAATGGATGGTCATCACCCACCCACGAACCGATCGTGGCAACTGTTGCTTGACCCGTGCGCCTGTTACCATTTAGCCATGACCCCTGCTAAAAACATTTTTTTTATACGTCTTTTTTCAAAAGTTACTATTAATTAGTTCCTAACGGGATTACTTTTCAAACCCTATCAGTGACAGTTTAAGTGGATCTGGCACTCAGATCTACTATAAAGCGTTCTTAGACTTTGCTCAGACTTGAATTACGTCAAACCGAAGTAAATTGAATCACAACATTTCAAGTAGGTACCTCAAGTATGACCAACAAAATACAGAAAAGCGCGGTCATCCGAATTTTCCAACCGTTCTCCAAATCTATTGGTACTAATATTATAATAAGATTTAAAAAAAAACTTATGCGATCTTTGGAACTACTGGTCCTATTCCAAATATTCATTCACTAACGGGAAACTACAGCCAAAGCTATTGCCTTGTGTTATCACTTATCACTACATATTCATTGCATCGCAACGTCAACTTTAAGGCGTTTGTGGTGCGCAGCCGACATGCTATTTGAATCTGGTGGTGGAAGAAAGCTTTCGGCCACAGGATGTGGTATTCCGCCGCTTTCGCGGACAAGTGCCACCGGAACGCACAAAGACTTAGTGCAAATAAGTGATACTAACATATTTTTAAGTTTAATTTACTAACACAATTTGTTATTATAATATGTATACCTATTTAGGTTAAGGTATTTATCTATGGGTCTTTGTAAACTGAAAATAAACGGTTTATTATTATTATTAAAACAAAGTCCCCCGCCGCGTCTGTCTGTTCGCGATAAACTCAAAAACTACTGAACAGATTTTCATGCCGTTTACACAAATAGACAGAATGATTCATGGGGAAGGTTTTGGTACCTATATAATATCTCATCAAAGTTTTGTGTTTTGTGTAAATTGGTTAATGCGGGCGAAGCCGCTGGCAGAACCTAGTAGGATTATGGATTATGTTAAAATAAGAAATTTTACGCGGACGAAAGCAATTTTCTCGAAAGTATTGTAGACATTTATAGTTTTACGAATATAGTGTAGTATTGTCGAAACTATAGGATTGTGAAATAGTTATTTTATCAAAACTGCAATTTTTATTTCACGAGAATAACACTTTAGATTTTTGTGTAACTTTAAGGTAGACCACGTACACAGGCACGTAAAAATATCGCGACGAGATTTTACCGCGTATTGGATTTTAAAGTCTTGGTATTGAACTGAGCATTAGAAATCAAATTGATCATACGGAATGCATAAGAACTTTCGTAAAAAAGCTGCATATGTATGTACAGACGCCAGCACATCAAGCTATACCAAACTGTCAGTTTTATCCAATTGAACATGAACCTTAAGGTTTTGTAATCAAGTTGAAAATCTATCAAACGAATTTGACACATTGGGGTAGCTTGATGTGCTGGCGTTTGCAGTAGCTTCTGCCCCTGGCAAAGTTCTTGCTCCCTCGACCCACTCCGTCACGTCGCACCGAATCGCCTGCCCGTTCTAGTAATTTGTATCCGTGAGTTTTTAACCCACTTTTATTAGCTTCACCTGTATGTTTGTAAGCATGTTTGTCTGTTTGAAACCGACTCCTTTGGACTTGATTTTGACCCACTTCAAACGGTCAGATTTCATTTAAACTTTGTACACTTATCGAGGACCGATGACAATGCCATAATTTAAAAAATAAAATAAAAAAAAACGCTTTTGTAGTTAGCAGAACAAAAAAAAAAGAAAATAATAATAGTTTAAAAACAAACTGTAAAACCAAACTAAAAAAGTGCAAATAATTTAATTCTATTAAAAAGCGTGGGTTGCTTGATATTAATTGATTATAAAAATACCTCGAAAAGCACCCCTTTTTAATAGAATTAAATTATTTTCTACTTTTTTAAAGAGTGTTGTATAGTTTTTTAAACTATTTTTTTTTCTTGTTGCTCGGCTCCTAAGCATATATGCGCATGACATACAGCTTTATGGTATTAGTATAGTATAGAGATCAGAGATGTACCTACCTACCAATGTTTAAAGCAAAAAGAGCCTAGATACATATTATTCTGAAAACGCGCTCAACACACGATCGTGCCTCGCTAACTATCATTTTCACAATCAAACATGGCACTTTACATACAAATGACTTGCAGTGCTACGTTACTAGCATAAAAACAACTTGTGTCGAACGTTCTATTCGCTAAATCCGACACAGCCGAAATTTGTGTGATGAAACGTGACTACAAATTAAAGATGAATGTGATTACGTTTACATACCTACTGACAGTTAAGTTAACAAATTTAAAAGTACAGTCAATATTATGTAACTTTTAAATACATGATCCTTCGAGTTTCGAGACGCTGAGACGGTCCCGGCTGTCATTACGGTACAGTAGTTACGGGTCGTCAGAAGCCCGAAAGTCAGACACCAGTCTTACCAAAGGGTATCGTACTACCTAGTACCTGGGTTGTGGAGGTCAGATAGGCAGTTGTTCCATGTGAAATGCTGGTACCTGCTTCCGCTACACCTGGTTTGACTGGAAGCAGACCCCAACATAGTTGGGAAATGGCTAAGCAGATGATGATGATGATGATCCTTCCTGATAATTAAGTAATCCTGCTTTATGAAACTTTGACTTAACTTTTTAAGGTTTCGTACCTAAGTGGCAAAAACGGAATCCTAATAATTGTATTCTAAATTATTAGATGGTTAATAATGCCGACGGCGCTGATATCACACGCGTCACTTTTTAACACTATTTTATTAGCTTCACCTGTATGTAACCGACTCCTTTGGACTTGATTTTGACCCACTTCAAACGGTCAGATTTCATTTAAACTTTGTAGACTTATCGAGGACCGATGACAATTCAATAAAGTACAAAATAAACTGAAAAATCACGCTTTAAAAACCGAACTAAAATAGTAGAAAATAATTTAATTCTATTAAAAAGCGTGGGTTGCTTGATATGAATTGATTATAAAAATACCGCAAAAAGCAACCCACGCTTTTTAATAGAATTTAATTATTTTCTACTTTTTTAATTTGGTTTTTAAAGCGTGTTTTTTAGTTTTTTTAAACTATTATTTTGTATTTTCATTCGGCACTTTTTCGGCATCCACAAAACACACGAAGAATGTCTGTAGGCAAAATGAACTAAAAGTGTAAAATGAATTTGGCAGGTTTTAAACAACTAACCCTGTCGTTTTGATTGTTATAATGTTTAGTCTTAAAAAAAATATCCAACATTGAACTTAGTTTCCTATCTCATACCCACAATTCGCATTGTCATGGTCACGGTCAGTTTCGCGAACTCAGTTAAAAATACACTATCGCCATTCACTATTTAGTTACTATCACAAAACCTTACACCAAACTACCTTATAATAAAGGCAATTAGTTAACAATGCGACTTGTATGACGTAGGTATGTTAATTGTTCTTCTGTAAGTTACCAACGATCTGAAGTAGCTTTATGGCGGTTTTTCGTGATTATTTAATAAAATACAAACAAAAGTAAAAAATTTTTTCAGCGATGCACTAGATGGTTTGTTTTTTTTTTATTCCATTTTACATTCCTGTTTTTACTCTTCTTGACTATTTTATGTAGAATAGCTTTCGACTTACTAGCCCGTCGAGCCAATAGACATTCGATGGATAGGACTATTATTGCAATGGCTTTTCGGCAAAACGGACGCTCGATCTAATGGCTTTTCGTAATTGTGGTACATAGATGTTATGGAATTCCGGCAATTCGGACGTTCGATCTGATGACTTCGGGGAATTAACCATCGGACGTATGACATTCGGAATCAAGCAGTAAACTTGTTAGGCTTTACGTCGAACAAAATATGATTCGCGACCGCGTAACAAATATGGATTTACAGAATTACATATAATAACTGGTGACCGCCAAGTGGTCGAAATTCGACCATAATACACTTAAATTCTAATAAACAATAATCAAAAATATTGGCTTTCCGCACTCCTTCTCCATATATACTTTAACTGCGCCAAATTTACTCCTCTGTTCGAAGAATTTTAATGTAAAAAAGGGGTACTAAGTTTTTGCTTTACGTTTAATATATAGATTAAAATCATAAAATATACCTACAACTAAGTTCATTTAATTCTATTGATTGACGTTTTCATGAAATAGTACTGAAACTTACCTTACCAAAATTTGAATTCCGCGGATTACCTTAGCGCATCCATCCTTTAAAGACCATATTTTTTCGTGGTTACTGGTTGTAATCAGCATTTTACCAAACGGCTGCGACATGTATTAGTGGCGACATGATATTTACGTTTTAAATAAATGAATTTCCATTTTCCTGTAGTATTTACTTTCACAAACTTTCGTTTTCCATCTATTCTTCTAACCTATCCTCGGTTCACGACTTTCTAGCGAAGCTTATGAAGACCGAAACCGCACGATCTCATATAAACGGATTGTATTTAATCGAACCTTAAATAAATCTTATTTCACTTTCCTGAAAATATTATTGAACTAAATAATATAATGAATACTCTTTTTGTGAACTTCCAATAATTCCTATTTTGGGGTAATAAAAATACTAAATAGCTAAGTAAATTTTCTGCTCGCCGATTGTTGGTCACAGGTGCGAGCGTGCGAACGTGTGCTAAAAGAACTTCTTTTTGCATTCGGTGTAGAAATCATTCAGCTACGCTACGTGTCAACATGTCACAAAACTAGCTAGCTAGCGGATTTCCGATTTTCGAGATGACTCGCACAATCCGAAAATCGGAAATCCGTTCATCAAGCCTTGAACATGGATTTCTGGTTGTTTTGTAGCATTGTGTAACGGTTCGTCCTTCAGACAATAAGTCTATTGATCCAATTACCTCATTTTGTTGTTGTATTTTTTGTTTGCTTTATTTTGGTAATATTTGTCTTACCAAAAATAGCAATGTTACCAGAACAGTCAGATTTCGTCATGGGAATCCCACTAAACAAACAACTGAAGTAATTATGATTGATGTTAAAGAATTTTCAAAATTACACAAACTCGGCAGCGCGAGACGGGGTAAATAAGATACTTAAATATGTCGTTTCAATGATTCAGGACTGTTTTTTAATGCGTTTTCACACCAATGCTTGTCGTTTTAGCAATTATGGTAATTTTTGCATGTAATTTTAAGTGACACACCCACATGTGACATCCTCCATCTGGGCTCGTCTGATAGGTTGGACTGGGCTCGTGTGGTTGGACGTTATATAGGCTGATTGTGACCCGTTCTTACCGAAATAAATAGTAAATATAAAACTTAATTTTATTAAGAAACTAGCTGAACCGACACGTTGTGCTGTCCAATTTTCAATCATTCATAAACAAATGGGTCATACAGTTTTTTCCTAATTCGGATTGATACGCACATTTCAAAATAAAACAATTGGCCCAGGATGCGCTTCCCAACGAACAGCACTGCATCATACCGAGACGCGACGCTGCGCGCACATTTAAGATAGCAACAGAATATCTAACTTATTTACAACACGAAAAGGAATTATTTCACTACGAGCGCGAAAGCATGTCGAAGAACGCTGAGATGCACCGTGTTGTGCAGCCCACCTTATTGTGAAGTAAATAAGACCTATTTGTATCGTGATCTTAAAAAGTGCGCGCAGTGTCGTCGCGTCGCGTCGCGTCTCGGTGTGAACTGACCCAAGAATATGTCATAATAATAGGTATTTGCAACATGCAATATGCATGTGGAAAGTATGTATTAAGGCTCGTGCAGACTAGCGCGACGCGACGGTCGGGTCGCGTCGCGCTGTCGCGTCGCGCCTGTTTGAAGAAGCCTTTATTCTCTCAATGGCTATTTAAATATAATTTGTCGTCGTAAAGTTCATCTACTTATTCCAATTGTACAGAAAGTAATTTATAACTAAGTACGTTGGTGCCTGTATGATTTTTATTGTTAACATAAATAAAGTTTATAAATTAATATTGAAACGTAATAGGATCATGGATGGCAAAGTGTGCATGTGTTCAACTGAAAAATCTATACGTAATATTATAAAGCTGAAGAGTTTGTTTGGTTGAACGCGCTAATCTCAGAAACTATTGATTCGAATTGAAATATTCTTCTAGTGTTGGATAGCCCATTTATCGAGGAAGGCTATAGGCTATATAACATCACGCTAAGACCCTTAAGAGCCCAGCAAAGAGAAAAAAATCACGAATACGAAGTACTCGCACGGGCAGGTGATTCGAAGCGACGGGGTGGGTCGGGAGGGCAAAAAATTTGACGCGAACGAAGTCGCGAGCAGAAGTTAGTATATGAACAGTATTGTTATCAGCTTTTTGTTTGCTACACCATATTCACTCTACGTAAATACCGCATACAAGTCATGTAGGCTCTGCTTAAAGGTTGTGCAGATGTTTGCGATATTCAGCCCTAATTCCAAATAGGTACTTTAAATGTGAGTTATACCTTGCTAAACATAACTTTACTAGCCAACATATTTTATGTTCATGAAATACTAGCTTTTGCCAGCGGGTTCGCCCGCGTGGGGAGGTCGGAAATTATCCCACGGGAATGTACTATCGGGATAAAAAGTATATGTTAATCCAGGTTATAAACTATCTCTGTATCGAATTTCATCCAAATCCGTTCAGCCATTTTTGCGTGAAAGAGTAACAAACATCCATAGATCCATACTCACAAACGTTCACATAAAAAAAAAAAAAAACGGGTTTATTCATAGAATTTTTTCTTTGCAGGTTACATTTACCTCCGCCAAACTGCATAGCAGTTTTTTGGCAGACGTAGCTCCATTTTTATACATACTTATAATTATTGACTTTAAATTTTTATAACGACACTATATCACCTACTTAAAACTACTCTTGCATTCCTTTTTAGTAGGAAGTAAGGATTCTCTCGTAACTGACTGCCAGCTTCGTCTAGTGGTCGCAAGCGCTGAGCGTGAGGCTACGATTCCTAGGTCGGGTAAAGTGTGATTGGGATTTTCCAAAAGAGATTTCTCAATAGCAGCCTGGATTCTAGATTTGTACCCGGTCGATGGCAATAGTCTCGCCACCTATTATTATATGGAGATTAAACATAACTGTGTAAATGTGGTTGTATTACATGTAGGTACTATCGAGGAAACTAGCATCTACTCGTATACACCGTAAGGGCTATTATTGCTTGCAGCGCTCAGCTGCTATAGTAACGCTTGCTAACAGATGCGGTCATTGTGTGCACGGGATTTTGTTTTCTTATTGGTAAGATGTAAGTTTCTTCGATAGATACACCTCTGCCTAATCCTTCGGGAATTACATGCGTGATGTTATGTTGAGAGTAAGTGTTCTCAAAAAATATAAAAGCGCTCGCGTGCTGGTCGAAAATTATCCCACGGGAACGTACTATCAGGATAAAAAGTATTCTATGTGTTACTCCAGGCTACAAACTATCTGTGTGCCAAATTTCATCCGAATCCATTCAGTCGCCTTTGAGTGATTGAGTAACAAACATCCAGACATCTAAACAAAAAACCTTTCACTTATATAATATACAACGTGTCGTTTTGCATCCTCGTCAAATTCAAGGAGGTAACTATGCTAATGATTCTCGACACGAATCAATAATAAAATAAGTAGGTTTTTTATTTTACGGCTATGAAAATACAGTCGAGAACGCAATGGTAATTGAACCATTGCGTTCTCGACTGTATTTTCATAGCCGTAAAATAAAAAATCGCAACAAGTAATTCGAGGACTGGTTTGTGCGACGAAAACTGTTTGAACCCAGGTTAACCAGTTACAGTGCGGTATCACACGGGCCGTGTTTTAAAATAAAAAAAAAAAACAAAAAAAAAACCCTACTTATTTTATTATTGATTCGTGTCGAGAATCATTAGCATAGTTACCTCCTTGAATTTGACGAGGATGCAAAACGACACGTTGTATATAAGTAGGATAGTGGGATTCTCTCGTAACTCATGCCAAAACGAGATGGAAAAATTGATACTTTGAGGCCATAATTTTTTCTGATTAGTGTTCCAGGATGCTTGTAAAGCCAGTAATTCTAAGACACTGACGTATTTCTTAGGCTTGTTATGAAGAACAATACCAACATTAAGTATAGAGCTATAAATGCAGTATTAAGAGTAGATTCTGATGGTATCTTCACTAATAGTGGTGGCCTTGCAAGGACTATTATTCTATTGTTGCCCAACTTAACATACCAGCTCGTAATTGTTGTGCAGAATAATTGCGTCCCGGATGATGTACTATTATTTTATGTGTATCTATTGTAGTCAAGTATTCTTCATTAAATTAGCTTGAAAACGTGAGAAAATCAACCGTATGGCCTCCTAATGATCGCTGAATCAAGCAGTCAAAAGAGATTCCTAAACATAATCTTAAATTTTGCTGGTAGACCGCTATTTAGTGAACTCGCAATGAATTCGATCACAAAACACACCTAGTGCTGATTTTTATGAAAGAAATGCGTCAAATGGTAGAAATAATGTTTACAGGAGATTTTTTTATCCAGTGCGCCAACTGTAACCATGAATTCAGCATACTATCATTCTAGACAGATTCTAGAAATTTTACGGCGGTTACACTACAAAAAAATTACATAAACCTATACCATAAATGTATGGAACAGCAGATTTTATTTTGTATAACCGACGAAAAATATCTTATGCTGTAGGGTTACAGTTTGCGCACTGGATAAAAATTTATCGTGTATATATAAAAATGAATCCCTATTTCTCTTGGTCACGGCATCACACGTGAACGGTTGAACCAATTTTTAGGTTATTTGTTATTGTCAGGAGAAGGTTCTTATGAAAGAAAAAAAAAGTTGAACGTAATATATATACATAGTTAAGACAGCACAACGTCTGTCGGGTCAGCTAGTAGGTAATATAAATAGGTAGGTCTTTTGACCATATTGTTACCAGTGCTAAAGAATCCTTACAGGATAACATCAATATATTAGTCAGGTATGAACAAAAAATTAAGGATTATGAATGGCTTATTAGTACATTCACACAAATTTTCTCGAATAGATAATTTTAAAATATTTATGTACTTAATTTATTCCAGAAACATAACTCCAGAAAAACGTATTAGTCGAGTAGCACGTTTTGAATTTAATGCAAGTATTTGCATATGCAAATTCGTGCAAATCAACTAGGTAATAAGTCTTATGCATACATATTTTGCATAAAAGAACTGTCCATTAAATTGTTCGCCTCAGCATTTAGAATATTTTGCTATTGTTGGGATTCCTTAACTAATTCAGCAGTAGCAAAAAATATGATGATTACTATTATTATAATAAGTTATGAAAAGTAAATATTGCTCGTTTTAAATACGTATAAATTGGTCCTTATTGAATATTTCTAAAACGGGTAACGAAAAGTAAAATAGTCAGTATTTTTGCGTCCTCGTTTTAACGAAAAGAAAGCTCTTCTAGCAAACACAATTTCAAGTTCATAGAAAATTGTACTAGGCAGGTAGAAATTGCAAGAGTTCCTTGCAGTCGTAGACTTGTGGTGAAGTAGTTGCAAAACATAATGGGGCTAACTGCATTATACGAGTAGGTAAACATGTTTCGTCTAGTCCTGCCTTTTGGTTTACGGTGGCAACAGAAGACCCGTCATCCATGATATTGTATTTTTTAGTTTTTTGCTATATTATATTGGGGTATCGTGCTACCCAGGAAGTGGGTGGTGCCGGGCAGATTACTGCTTATCTTACCTTTACAATTCTATGTGAAATTCTGGTATTCAGCTGCAACAACGTTAGGAAAATGCCAGGCAGTTTGATATTGTTTTTTGGCAATATTATGAGAACAATATAAAAATAAAAATATTTGAAGAATGTTTAATTATTCAGTTGAATTTCATGCAAATTTGATTTTTGTTTCAAAATACAGTGTGTCAGTCACAATGTCATAATTAAAATATATTAAACTGGCGACCCGCCACTGCCTCGCATGGTTTTGCGACTTGTCTAAACATCGATATTTCTTTACGATATGATTATATGATAAGAATACTTTCACATACGACGCTACTCAAAAGTAACCAGTTACAAATTGAAACCACCAATGCCACCTAAATACCGAATCTGAATAATATTTAAGGTTTACTACTAATTCATTACTTCTTATGTTCGAAGAATTTGTCTGCTCATCAACGTACATAGCGCAATGGATGTTGTAGAACTGTCAATAGTAAAGCCATTCCTATTATTACGATATTACGCAATTATCTCTCTGGTTACTTAAGAGCATTCATTCCACGCGGGCTGGAAACAACGCATTTATAGTTGTTTTTTAACCGACTTCAAAAAAAGGAGGAGGTTCTCAATTCGACTGTGTGTTTATTTTAAGTTTGTTACCTCATTAGTTTCGACTGGGTGAACCGATTTTGATGATTCTTTTTTTATTTGAAAGCTGGTGCTTCCCATTTAAATTTCATATAAATCTGATGATGCGTTTCGGAGACAGACAACGGAACTCTTAAAAAATAACAGTAAATAAACCGCGAGTGCTGCTATCGCATAAATATGCATTGTTTTGACCCCAAGGATGATGAAATTTCAAGTTAGTAGGGTAGGTACTATAACTAAAAAGTGAAAAATAAAAACTTTTTCCAAAAAAACAACCGACTTCAAGACATAACCAAAGTCACCGACTTCCGAAATTAAAGTTATTTTTCACTTTGTAGTGTTTTTTTGGAAGTCGGTTGATTTTTTTTGGAAAAAGTTTTTCGTGGTTATTTCATTAAACACAAACAAAAGTACAATTTTTTTTCAGCCAAGCACTAGATCGTTGGTATTTATAATTATTTTTAACATTTACCTTTTAATAAAAACATTTAATCGTACTAAGTAATGTAAATAGAAAATAATTGACGGTATGTTGATTTTTATAAGTAAATACCAAAATATATTGTGCATGGCTGAAAAAAATGTTTACTTTTGTTTGGATTTAATGAAATAATAACGAAAAACCGCCATAAATGCGCCGTTGCTAGCCCGCGCGGGGAGAATGCTCTTAAGGGTGGTTTGAGTTTGTTACGCGTTACTTCTGAGTAGCCTCGTAGACGACGGGCCTTAGTATCCTTAAGTTTGTAATTCTTGACATCATCCATCATTTAAAAAAGTTCCATAAACAACTATCAAGTACACTTTTTCTATCAAGTTACACAAGGAAAATGTACTGCATAAACAACATACTTGATGGTGCCGTATTACAACGGAATTCAACTCGAAAACATCATTGTAAGCCTGCATTGCTTTTACTTGATTTTCCGCGGAAAGTGACGAAAAGATAACATTTTACTGTACTTACTCTATTAGGCATGGTATTTGACGACTTTATCATTAAAATATTTGTTCTGTTACACCTTGTTGTGGATTCTTTGTTACTCAGTCGTCTGTTATTTTTAGTTAAGCCAGTTTTCTAATCTGCTTAATGTTGGTTAAATGAGTAATGCTTGATAGTTTAGCAAAGTAAATGAGGTCATCATCATCATCATCATCATTTCAGCCGAAAGACGTCCACTGCTGGACATAGGCCTACCCCAGACTCCTCCACTTCGACCGGTCTTGTGCTTTCCACATCCAGTGGATTCCCGCTGCCTTTACGAGGTCATCGGTCCACTTTGTGGGAGGCCTTCCCACTCTACGTCTTCCGGTACACAGTCGCCACTCCAGAACCTTTCAGCCCCATCGGCCATCTGTTCTGCGAGCAATGTGCCCTGCCCACTGCCACTGCTGTTAAGCAATTCTTCGGGCTATGTCGGTTACCTTGGTTCTCCTGCGGATCTCTTCATTTCTGATTCGATCGCGTAGGGAAACTCCGAGCATATCCCTTTCCATTGCCCTTTGTGTGACTTTAAGCCTTCTGATAAGGCCCATTGTGAGCGACCACGTTTCTGTACCATAGGTCATCACTGGTAACACACACTGGTCACAGACTTTCGTCTTGAGATACTGCGGTATTTGGGACGAGAAGATATTGCGAAGCTTTCCGAATGCTGCCCAGCCGATTCGGATTCGACGATTGACCTTTTTCTCGAATTTGGACCTACCTAACTGGACAGTTTGTCCTAGGTAAACGTTCTCGTCTACAACTTCGAGCATAGTGCCTCCGATCGTCATGAGAGTGGGTGTTACATGGGCATTTGACATGACCTTTGTCTTGTCCATGTTCATTTTGAGACCCACTCTTTCGGAAGCTCTACTGAGATCATCGTGCTTTGCACTGAGGTACTCCATGGACTCAACCATGACAACTATATCATTGGCAAACCGAAGGTGAGTGATGTACTCGCCATTAATGTTGATGCTAGCCCCTTTCCAGTCCAGAACCTTGAAGACATCGTCCAGTGCAGCGGTGAACAGTTTCGGAGAGATAACGTCTCCTTGTCTCACACCTCGCTGCAGAAGGATAGGTTTCGAGGTCTGGTCCTGGAGTCGGACTGACATGGTGGCGTTTTTGTACAGACACTTCAACACCTCGATGTACCGATAGTCGATCTGGCACCGTTGGAGGGACGGCAATGCAGCCCATATCTCGACCTAATCGAAGGCTTTTTCGTAGTCCACAAAAGCTATGCAGAGAAGCAGGTCTGCTTAGCTTCTTGCTCTTCGGTCTTCTGTATAACCTGCCGCAGCGTATGTATGTGGTCTATGGTGCTAAAACCATTACGGAATACGGCTTGTTCGGTTAAATAAGGTATAATATTATAAATATTTGCTTCAGCAGTAGATTTTAGACTTCCTGGAAGGTCAAATCAAATTATACATAGACTCAACAGACCGGTAAGGGAATTGGTTATTCGTCCAAAAGTGTATTCTCAGAGCGGTTACGTAGCACACAATAGTAGGAATGGGTTTCATTTTGACAGTTCAACAACATTCATTGCGTTATGTACGTTGTTGAGCAGAAATTTTTTACGAACCTTAGAAGCAATGGATTAGTAACATACTTCAAAATTATTCAGTGATAAATCGTGTGTAACGCAATTAGGGTGCTGGTGACTTTTAGCAAATCACCTTTTAATTGCGTCAAAATCTCATTTTATTTGTTAATGATGCATTCGCAAGAACTTCGAGTAGGTAGTCTTAGTTTTTATGTCAAGTTCTTCGGTATAATTAATGAATTATCTAATGAATCCGGTGAAGATATGTCGGTAAGCGGGAAAATCACAGTTTCCATGATTAAGCTATTTATAAAATACATTTTATGCCCAAACTCCGTCTGTTTAAATTAGTAGGTATCTCGAAGTACGGGTAGATAGGTAGCTGTAGTGCATAGAGCGAAAAACAAAATGTTAATTGGTAATTATACGATCACATGAATTAGTTTACCCCTAAGTCTTATTGCGTGGCCAATTAAGTTTAGCACAGGTACTAAATCATTATCATCATTCATCATTTCAGCCGAAAGACGTCCACTGCTGGACAAAGGCCTCCCCCATGCTCCTCCACTTCGACCGGTCTTGAGCTTCCCACATCCAGCGAATTCCCGCGGCCTTTACAAGGTCATAGGTCCACCTTGTGGGAGGCCTTTCCGCTCTACATCTTCTGTACGCAGTCGCCACTCCAGATACTTTCAGCCCCATCGGCCATCTGTTCTGCGAGCAATGTGCCCTGCCCACTTTGGCAGTTTGGCAATTCTTCGGGCTATGTCGATTACCTTGGTTCTCCTGCGGATCTTCATTCCTGATTCGATCGCGTAGAGAAACTCCAAGCATAGCTGTCTCCATTGCTCTTTGTGTGACTTTAAGCCTTCTGATAAGGCCCATTGTAAGCGACCACGTTTCTGTCATCACTGGTCATCACTGGCAACACACAGAGAATGGGCAGCAGCGTTCTCTTCGCATTTTACTAACATACTGCGATCGCTAACCCGCCTCCCAAGCGTGGCGATTATGGCAAACCCCTCCATTTTTTTGGGGGAGGCCTATGTCCAGCAGTGGACGTCTATCGGCTGAAATGATGATGATGAAATTAAGTTACGTAATACCTTAAAGATAAACGGTCTTACTGACATTGAATGATCAATAAGTCATAATCATATAACTTGACAGATAATTTAATAGTATCGGTATTTTTAGCAGACGTCCTGAGCCTGAACACGGTGACGAGATGACCAGTTGGTACCTGGTTTGTCTTGACTTAGCGGAGGCCGTTGCCCAGCTAATACTGGGACAGTATAGGCTAATTAAAAAATAAACCGTGATAAAATATTAGATACTATGTACTACTCGTCGTGGGTCAAAGTCCTAGCGGCATGCTTACATAATAACTTTTACTTTCTTAAAGAACTATCAAAGGCCTTTTCTGTCAGTCGTCAAAAATTCACTTTTTATTTTTCCCCATTAATTGACCTTTTAGAAAATAAGGTATTTATAGAAAAGGCTCTTTTGAGAATTATCCATTTCTAGAATTGGGCATTTTAAGAATCATCTATTTCTAGAATAAATTATTTTCTCATTTGCTATTTTGGGAATTAGCCATTCTAAGCCTAAACCTGCCAGGGGTGCGGGTTGTTCGAAAGAGATACCGCGGCTCCTGGCACACAGGCGACTGAGGGAACACGGGTGGGTTTTAGTCAGTAAAAGTCTGACACGCCCTCTTGCTCCACCCAGAGCGGGAGAAGTTATTTTATGATTTCCCACCCAAGAAAAAAAAAGCCTAAACCGTCAATTCCATCTTCTCAAGGCAATTATTTTGCCTCATCTTGTTTGTAAACCTCTTTGTAAAGATTTGGGACAAGGCCAGTGCCTTTTGTTTCAAAAAGGTTTTCGTGCACTTGGCTACGATGTTAATTGCCTGCCATAGATTTCCAAAGTTTGGCCCTATAGAGAGTAGGTAGACAGATTTTTCCTTTGGTTTTCGTGATAGCTTAATCAGTCTAAAAGAAGCATTTTAAATAACCTCCTTTTTATGAAGTCGGTTAAAATATCACAGTCTATGTTAAGATGAAGTGTAAATTCATTATTTAAAATAGTCTATTAAGTGTAGTACTTTAATTGGATTATACAGTTGTGTCACAATTCTGTAACTTTACATACATAACATTGCTATGACATTCGAGATTATGATGATGATCAAGATGTTTTGAAAATAAAGTTATTACTAAAAACAAACAAATTACTGCCTGCAGGCGCCGTTTCAATTGTGTGCCGTGTATGTTTTTGCTATTTTCTAATTTATTAGATTATTTTGATCAAAGAACTGACTGCGCCCGGGATTTCATCCGCATAGGTCTCAACTTCATCGAAATATCGGGATAAAAAGTATTTAATGTTCTAATCTAGGTCATTTTCAACTCATGTGCCAAATTTGCATAAGAACGTAACAAACAAACAAAAAAAATCAAAGTTTTTCTCTTTATAATATTTAGTTTTGATGCGCCACTATCATTAAAGTAATGTGTTTTGTTGAGAAAAATACATCTTAAATAACATTTAATTTAAATTTGAAGCTCAGCGTGTAAATAACATTTAGTAGGTTATAAAAAGTAGTTTTTTGTATCAAGCAATGTTTTCCTTAACAACGAAATTGAAGATATGTAGGTAGTTTAGTAGAACGCTTAGAACTTTAGTCTAAAGTTTTAGATATTAATTCGTAGATTAGGTTAGTAGATTACACTGGAAATTCAATAACGGTTTGCATTTTCACAGTGATTAGATCTAAAATTAATGTTCATCGTCATCACCATTTCAGCCGAAAGACGTCCACTGCTGTACATAGGCTTCCCCCAAGCTTCGGCACTGCGAGAAATGTGCCCTGCCTACTGCCAATTAAATTCGGTAATTTTTCGGGCTATGTCGGTTACATAAGTTAAATGCATGTTATGTTACTTTTAAAGTTCGGTGAAAGGTTCAATATATCTATCTACCTTAGCTACTAACCTACTGTAAGCGGTTTTGACGTCTTGATTGTATATCATTTGATACGTACGGAATCAACGCCGTACATTTTTCTGCTTACTCGGTAACCTACTTTACGCCAAGTAACCTATTGTAAGCGGTTTTGACGTCTTGATTGTATATCATTTGATACTAGCTGCCCCCACAGACGTCCTGTCCAAATTCGGGAAAAACGTAACGTCTTTTTTCCTTTAAGGGATTTGAGAAAAGAACGTTAGGTATTTCCGGAATAAGAAAATTTTCCGGGAAACTTTTCAATTTTTTCTTTCCATCCAAATAAGGTTTTTTACGGATTATTCTGAACATTTTAAAACAAAAAATAGTAAAATTGGTCCAGCTGTTCTTAAGAGATGCGCTACCAACAAACAGCATTTCATGTTTATTTATATTTATAGACGATAATTTTGTTTGATCACTAGCATAAGTACTATAATCATTATCGTGTACCTACACGGTAAGTACCTACTGTATTAGCTCGTTTCGCAATAAAGTCGTGATTTTTTTGCAAACATTGTGTTTTTTCTTAGTATCACTTCCTGGTATTGAATTCAACGGGGATTCCATCTTACAGACGTAATGGCGTTTAAGAATGTAACGCCACATATTTTGTGTTTATAATGATTATGTTAATTAGTTTAAGATGCAAATAATAATAAAATAGTAACGAAGAATTTTTGTCCGTTTGTCTGTTTGACTGGGTCTGGACTATGTTCTGGATTGGCGTAAAAACTGCAAAACGGAATTGGATGAAATTTGCCACAAAAATAGTTTGTTACCTGAATTAATACAGGGTACCTACATTTATTCCGGTAGCGGGCAACAGCCAGTACCAGGTAAAATAAAACAATCAACAAGTCTTTCTTTTTTTTTTGGTGGTGGGAAATCATCAAATAACTTCTCCCGCTCTGGGTGGAGCAGGAGGGCGTCAGACTTTTACTGACTAAAACCCACCCGTGTTCCCACAGTTGCCTGTGTGCCAGGGGTGACGGTATCTCTTTCGAACAACCCAAAGTAGATTGTATTTTAAATTAAACTACACACAAGCATTTAATTTAATAAATGAGTAGTTACTTATTTCTCATTTTATGACACTAGTAAAGTGTTTCCTGGTTACGTTTCGGTAGTTAGTAGTTTAATGCAATAAGTACACGACCACGCTAGACTTAAAACTAATGAGTACATCACCCTGTTTGGGCGCAGCAAGATAACTTAAAACTAATAATATTGCAGTGAGTATCTATTTATCTAATATGAAATACCTATTAGCAAGGTTACTATAATAAACTTCGATTAATTAAATGTCTATGTCTAGGTTTAAATATTAGTAAGTAGCCGTGTCATTGAAGATTATTCATTGCGTAATACACACGTGAAGTGATTGTATTGCCAATCGAGATACATACGTGCAGGGCCACGGCAAAACAGGCTAGTGAAGGGAATATGTACTGACTTGCGGTTTCAGTACATACGTAGAATAAATTATATAAGTGCCCCTGCTTCGCACGGTTTATATGACTGAACAAAACATTAAGATTTCTTTATTTTTAACACCATAATCATCTGCCTAGCCTTTGTCCAACTACGTTGGGGTCGGTTTCCAGTGTAACTGGATGCAGATGAATACCAGTATTTTACATGGAGCGACTGCCTATCTGACCTCCACAACCCACTACTAAGTAACACGATTCCCCTTGGTAAGACTGGTTGTCAGACTTTCGGGCTCCTGGCAATCGGTAACGACTGTCAAAGATCCACACATGTCAGCCGGGATCAACGGGTTAACGTGCTTTTCGAGGCACGTAGGGGTCTTGGTATATAAAGATGGTCACCCATCCACGGACCAACCGCGGCAAGCGTAGCTTAACCTGATCGATCGAACCGTGCGGCTAATATTACTTAGCCACAAGGCCCGACGAAATCATCTATACTAATATTATAAAGAGGTAAAATTTGTTTGTAGGGGCAATCTCTGGAACTACCAGTCGGATTTGAAAAAATCTGAGCTATTTATTATCACGCTAAAACACTAAAGAGTCGATTAAAAACAAAAAAAAAAGCAAAACGAAATTAGAACGGTATTGTAATACTTTTTACCTGCTGTGGTATGATAATTTTATTCTAGTTGCATCATCGTCTTCACATGTAATTAATGTACCGATAAAAATATTGTAAAACATTTAAAAGAGTAACAGTAGAAGTTTCTTGCCGATTATTCTCCATACGAATCTACCTTTTGTAAGGGGCGACTAGAATCAATTTAATTTTAATGTAAATGTTGACGTTCAAAACTGCCTTTTATGTGTCTATTTGAAAGTAATGCTTAGTCTTTAGCTTTGTTAAAACAAGAAATTACACGCGGAGGAAGTCGCTAGTACTGAATAAACTGTTCGCAGAATATACGGTCTGACATTAAAGTAACTTTTCCTCTAGGTACTCTTGAAACTTGTATATAAACATGGTCCAGCCAACCTTGGTATCGAACACGGAATCAGCAGGACAAGGTCGATGTGATGACACTGCCGACTTTTTGTCACGGCCCCGGTGTATTGTCGAGTACACAACAAAAACTCTTGTCAACACATGCCAATCATACCGCAATTACATTACAGAATTCAACTAAGTTTATTTATTAAAAATCAACCGACGTCCAAATAAAACAATAGATACACAGTGAAAAATAACTTTAATTTCGGAAGTCGGTGGCAAAAAAACGAAAATACAAAACCGAAAACACCGACTTCCGAAATTAAACTTATTTTTCACTTTGTAGTTATGGTAACCATCCGACACAAATTCGTATAACTACACCTGCTATGTAAATATCAGTCACAGAAAATTATTATAACAACATCGACATAAACTAAGGATAGAAAACGTGTTACATAGAAGCTTACTTAAAAACCATCAATCAGAACTTGACCAAACTTATATGGGACCAAAGAAGAATGATTCAAATCGGTTAATAAAGAAAGGAATTCTGACCTAACAAAGATTTAAAAAAATATAACCGTATTTAGAACATCATCCTTTTTTTAAAGTCGTTTATAAATAATACGGACATGGGCCCTTCCAGACGAAATTGGTTCCTGTTGTCATCATGACAATTTTCTAGAACCATCAGGTTTAGTAGAGCAGCAATATTTCTTAAACATAAACAGTAAGTCATTGTACTTGCCACAGTTAAGGAATTTTAATTTCTGATTGACTAAATAAATTAAGTCTATTAATAGTATCGAAAAGTGCAACGAGGCACGAAATGTATTGACTGTTTTTATTGGATTCACTGCAAAAGAAACAACAAAGTGATTTAATCGTTGTAAACAAAAGATTTTTAGAAAAAAAAAAAAACAAACTGACTTTTTAGTTATGGTACTTACCCCACACCAATTCGTATGTTATTTGCTTGAAACAGTGACATGTAGTATTAGAACATCATAAATTTGTAACGTACTGACGTACTAACTATAACTATTACTTACTATTAGTATTTAAATTATATTTGTACGCCGTCAACGGCAAGACATAGTGTACTTGTACATATTTTATACACACCTTTTTTACCTATGTTTTACAAATAAAAACTTTGACTTTGACGTATTATAGAAGCTGACTCAAAAACTACCCATACAAACTTAACAAAATTGATATGGCACTATGGACAGTTTTGCAACTACCCCTGAGGCATAACGCATAACATTTTCCATTAAAAAGAGAATTTTAGAAATCAATCGACAATTGCCGGAGATATCGCGGAACAAACGTTCAAAAATACAGACGATTTTAGAAGCTCGTCCCTTTTTGAAGTCAGTTTTAAAAATATGAAATGAAACTTATCATAATGATTCAATTAATTAGTTAACGAGAGACATTAGGATAAACATAATTCATAATGAATTCAACTGGTGAATGCATTTCTGTTTTACACTGCAGGACCAAAGAATAAAATGTCGCATCTATACCCTATACCCATTGTTGATGTACCGGAACCACAGTACCAATTCATTTAGTGATGTATCACAGACTTTAAATTCACAATTGTGTAATGTATTGTGCACAAGAATCATGCCATAGACTGGAAGGATTGGATTTAAAAGCTGGCTATATCTATATAAATAATCACTGTTGTGGCATAAATACGGGCGATACAATTAGTTATGGTTTTGGATATAATACAAGCCAACAATATGAATGCGTACAAATGTAAGTTCAATGTATCAGAAAAAAATGTTCCAGTCATTTGTTATTATAATTTCCTTTATTCGATTTGTACACTTATATTATTTACATATTGAAATGAGTAAATACCGTAAGAGTTGTAAAACAGCTGTGCCTCTTTGCTTATTACCTTAGTGCAATTGGCCTATAACGTTATACCTGCTGGGACACAGGGCTCCTCTCGGTGAGAGGGAGTGGGCCGTCCGTAACCCACCATTCGTGCTCAGTACACACGACTTAGAATTTTCGGTTCTAAGACATGCTGGTTTCCTCGGAATGCTATCCTTCACCGCGCTGATCACCTACATTAGGTCTTTGACCAAGTCCTTTGTAAATCAGCCGTTGGATGGCAACAGGGTTATCCTCTTGGGCCAGTTATATTTAGTTTGGCAATCAATCAAATAATTCGAAATCTTAATTTTAAATTCAAAGTCATTATTTGGATGACGGAACCCTTGGAGGTGATGTAGACACAGTTTACCTAGGAAGTACCTTACATTGCATCGTAACCGTCTTACAAGGACAAAGTTGAACAAACTCATGTGCCTGTAATTCCACTGGAACCCATACTTCTCAAACCGGAACAGATCAATGTTCCTAAGCGGCAGATCTTCTACATCTGTATTATACTAGCTTTTGCTAGTAGCTCCGCCCGCGTGGAGGTCGTAAATCATCCCACAGGAACTTGCTACAGGTATAAAAAGTATCCTATGCGTTAATTCAGGTTATAAACTGTCTGTGTGCCAAATTTAATCCAAATCCACTCAGCTGTTTTTGCGTGATTGAGTAACATATATACAAACTTTCACATTCATAATATTAGTGAGATGGTAGGATCTCATTCAGACATGCGTAATTATCTGGCGTTTCTGTATAAATACATATACCTTAATGATTTTTATAAACTAGTTCCATAGGCACTTTCTAATTGAAATGTTGTTTTCTCTTTAGTTTGTTTATTATGTTCTTTACTGGTACAGTAAATATGTGTTTTCATTGTTATCAAAGCCATTAATATCAATTGAGGCTTATACGACGATTCACTTGCTGGATCCAGTAATGTCGCGTGACCACTGTAATATTATAATTTCTTCCTTCATGCAACATCAAGTCTATATCTACCGAAGAGGTAAACAGTGTACATATGTTGACACAATTCATTAATTTCGCCAGGAAGGCTATTGCCATTAAGCATAAATTAGAACTCTGGGATTCAATTCCCGAAGTGAAACGCAGCAACATTTTGTTCGACCTAGGATTTAAACCTGCTGTAGCGCTTTCATCACTGTACACTATAAATATCTACTTCCACTTTCTGGCAGTGTGTATCTACTATAACAGTAATGTGAAGAATTATTGATTCTGCTGATAAAATACCCATGAGTGGGTTTATTTTCTTTATTCTTATTAGTGTCTATCAAATAAATACTATATTCCAGTTAGTACGGTGATGTAATTCTAGAACACTGGGCTTGTCGATAATGATTGACACTAAATTCATTGTGATAAAGCCTGAATCGCTTGCCGGAAAACTTATTTCCGTAACACAAATTAACTGTAGCGAACCGTAAAATTAAATTGTATTGTTAAACATTAACCATTCAATCAATATTAAAATCCGTGTCGTATCACCGTTTTTACTGCAACGTGTGCAAACGTACCAACTGGTTTTATAAACATAGATAAAAAACCTACGCAAACCCATTTGAACAAAAGATACATAACTACATTGTACTGTCTTCTGTGACTTGTAATGAAAAGGATTCAACAGAATGATAAAACTATTGTTAACTGGGTAAAATGATTCAGTCCAACAGTTAGAGACGATTACGTTAAGCATGTAGGCAATCATGAAATGATTACCGCGTCTGGTACTTCATTTGCCAATCAAATGTACGAAGCCCAATGAGAAAAACACGACATTCACAATTTTGCAGATGTAAATTGTCATAACCTTAAAAATGTAGTTACTGCAAAATTAAAATCTTTGTCGAATATCGAATGCATTGGTCGTAAAGAAAACTTATAATTGATGTTTCTGTTTCAGATACGCGTGACGTAGTCATGGCTGTGGATAGCAAAAATGCGGAGAATAACAAACCTGCTGATAAAACTCTTAATGTTAATGGTGGTGACTTAAATGGAACTAATGTAATTAAGAATAGTTTAAGTAAAACTAAAGAATATGACAATATGACAAATATTAAATTGGATAAAGAACTTGAGAGCAATAGAAACGAGAACGACGAAGAAGAGAGTTGGGAAGGACTAAGTCATTTTCAGAAGCTAAGGCGCATGATCTCTCTCATCACTGTAGAACCTATTTTGGCTTGTTATGTGATGCCTTCAGTCTTGTCTGTATTAGCAACACAAAATCTCTACTTAGAGAAAGCCTGTCGAGTAAATCTACAGTTTGATCATCATATTTGTGACGCTTTAACTCGAAGAGAAACAGCAAATTACACTGCAGAGGAAGAAGCAGTTCAAACATTAGTAGCGTCAGTAACTGGTTGGAAGACTGTACTACAATCGTTCCTACCATGTGGGATATTAATATTTCTCGGAGCATACAGTGACAGGGTTGGACAGAGAAAAATTTGTATGCTTTTACCGATCATTGGAGAATTTTTGACTAGTATAGGCTTGATTATAAATACTTATTTCTTCTACGAGTTACCAGTGGAAGTTGCAGCTGTGACGGAAGCTATATTTCCAGCCATGACGGGTGGTTGGTTTACAATGTTCATGGGAGTGTTCAGTTACATAGCAGATATAACGACTGAGGAACAAAGGACGTTGAGGATAGGCATAGTGAATCTGTTCCACTCTGTGGGTGTGCCAGTCGGGGCGGCCCTCAGTGGAATATTGGTGCGAAAAATTGGCTTGTACGGTGTGTTCTCTGTGAGTGCAACTCTGTATATCTTGGCCTTTATCTACGGCTTCGTCCGCATCAAGGAAGTGAAGAAGTGCGATCCGTCTGTGGTGAGTTTGATTCATTATAATTGACACTCTATTTCCATAATCGTGAAGTTTATTTTCCACGACTGTTAATTAATTAATGTCATTATGTAGCTATTTTTTGTGTTCGATAAGGTTTGCGTCAGTGTGTTAGACACCTTGGAAGTGAGTCTGGATTAAACAGTTCATTGAACGAAACAAGAGGCTTTGTGTATTTATCGTAATTACTGGATCGTTATCATAGATATTCACGGTCCAATTGATATTTGCAATTATTTATAGTGTCGGTTTAATTTGAATAACTTTATATACGGGTAAAGCATTCACACGGGATGTGACAAATAGGACTTTGTTAACATGAATAGTTTTATTGTTGTGTGTCGTCGTTGTATTAATAACATTTCCATTACTTAATAATTATAAATAGTTAGCCTTCATGACCTTTACCGTTCTAATCTATAATACATAATTATATAATTGAAAAGCTGTTTTGGCTTACTGCAAGTATATTAGTACTGTTATTAGCCATTAAATTAATATTGAAAACGATTTGATTTAACAGCTGAGCTTACAAAGGTCGTCGTATTTCATAATTAAGTGTAACATATTATTTACATAGGTTCACACCCTATTGGAGTATAGCCTTAGGTAGTAGGTACTAAATTCTAATCTTACCTGCACGTTCTTCTGTCTGCTTGTTTGCTATTCCATCAACTGAGGGGGGTGATTGCGGAAGACACTAACAGTAAGAATGGCTTTATTTTTTTCAGTTCAACAGCATTCATTGCGTTATTTACGCTGTTGAGCAGACAAATTTTTCGAACGTATGAAGCAATGAATTCAAAATATTCTTCAAAAAGATTCAGATTTCGATTGAAAGTGTTTTACGATGATAAATAAACAGTTTTGTTATTGTTAGCTTACCAGCCCAAATTTAAAATGCATTTTATTTCGATTAGTTAAATAGATCTTCGCTCCTGTGATAGGTATACTTTGACTTTCCTATTACATATTAGCAAATACGTATACATGGCAGGGTTTATGCTAGATTGGTTATAGCAATTTGATTTGGTTTAGGTAGCGAACTCTGGTTGATAAGGATAACAGTTGATTGGTAACAGGTGAATCGTGATAGGTGTTGCTTAGCGGTGATTGGTGATAGATAAATGATATCAGGTAGGTGATGACTGATTATTGATAAAAGGTTTAAAGTTGCAGTGAATTATGATAACTTTTGGTGATGTTGCGGTAGAATTCGGTGTTTTATTTTGAGGTACAGTCACTACTAGTATCGAAATATAAGTAGATAATCTTTTTCCGCGTAAAAAAAGAACATGACGTCAAGGAAACATAAAATAAAAAGAGTTAAAGCATAGGTCTGTAATAAGTTATAACCTGTATTTCAGCATTTTAAATTTTTTTTTTTCATAGTCTATTTTGTG
This sequence comes from Polymixis lichenea, assembly GCA_949091785.1. Classification (NCBI taxonomy): domain Eukaryota; kingdom Metazoa; phylum Arthropoda; class Insecta; order Lepidoptera; family Noctuidae; genus Polymixis; species Polymixis lichenea. The sequence goes on from OX420944.1 coordinate 14,067,407, forward strand.
GTGCGGAAGTTAAAATCGCACTAGGTTGTTTTTTATAGAAGCTAATGTGTCAAGTTTTGTCATGACTCAGCGTAGTAGTACCAAACATTTAACTCAAATTATTGTCATTTTTTTATGCTAATGCATACCTGTCTAGCTACTTATGTGCACACAGTATTTATCGAAGTGCATCTGACCTTTTCATCTATATCGACAAATTAATTAATTATAGCAACGTTACTTCCTATAAGGAAAAATAATCTTGTAATCCGTATTTATGTAGTTAAGGTTGTTATTTTGGTTTAAGCGGTGCGTCTCTGTGCTCCTCAAGGCTAGTTCTACAATTATGTCTAATACTCTCAGCAATCTTCGTAATGTCATCAACCTCCACCTTTGTCCTATTTGACATAGCCTCGGGTTTTGAGGCAAAACAGCGTAATCAACCCGAAAACATGTTTCACAGTTTAGAAACTTGCCGCCTCGCTAGAAAGAATGTTAGACTTATTGAGGATTTTAGAGGGTCTTCTGAACGTACCTGCCGAATAATTTACTTTTTAATAAAAAAAACCAAATGCATTAAGTTTACGCTACCTCACGTTAGGCAGGTGAAAACTAAAGTGTTGATAAAGGGCGAAAAATTGAATCCTGAAGATAGCACTGTATTCTTGGGCTTAACTTTGGATGCCAAGGTTCAGTGGGGCCCACATATAGATAAATTGATGAAAAAGCTAAGCTCTGCAGCGTACGCTGTTAGGAAAATTCGTAATCTAACTGATATAGAGACAGCCCGTTTAGTGTACTTTAGCTATTTTCATAGTGTAATGTCGTATGGTTTTCTGTTGTGGGGAAATGCCGCCAACATTCAGACTATCTTTGTCTTGCAGAAAAGAGTTGGTCGATAGATTTATAAATTAAGTCCGAGACATTCTCTCAGAGTGAAATTTAGGGAGATTAATGTAATGACTGTGCCTTCACAGTATATTTTTGAAAATCTTTTATATGCCCATAAAAATATTAAATTGTTTAAAAATACAGTGATATCCATAGTACGCATACTAGGAACAAACACAAATATGTTGTACCATCAACAAGGCTCGAGAAAATAGGTGGATCATTTTGATGTCAATGTATACGCTTTTATAATAAACTTCCAAGCCATGTTCAAGATCTAAGTCTCAATAAATTTAAATCATTCATTAAACGTAAGTTGTGCCTGAAAGCCTTTTATACCGTTAAAGATTTTATTGAGGACAAAAAAGCTTGAGATTGACCTGCTCCAATTTTTGCATATTAAGTTGTTTTGTTTTTGTTTTTGCAAACTTATACTCTTTGACATATTATTGTGTACACTTTGACATGAATATTTACTTTGAGAAGTATAATATAATTATTGTTTCAATTATTGTGAATGTGAGGACTATTTTTTTTGCTTTGTGTTTCATCTCTTTCTCAGTTAGTTTTAATGTTAATCTGGCAATTTGAGTACTTTATGCGGCCTACCCAAATGTCTATTCTTAGGTATTGTTCGTCAAATCGTTGAGCTCCTCAAGTTCTGAGTTGAGCTGCATGATTACTGATAAATGCGTGCACTGAATGGACAGGTCCACTCAATCTGTGTGGTTCTTTCCTTAAAAGACCATTTCAGACACCAATCCACATGGTCTTCACATGATCTGACCAAGATTATGTTGCAACTTTAAAAGAGACTGTGACCTCTGAGTTTGTTTCGGCCTTTCTTCTCAGAGTAGTCAGATAGGAAACGCCAACCTCATCTAGTTTAAAAAATATATGATTGACGTGTAAAAGTGTTTGTACAAACCTACTTACAGAAATAAAATCATTTATCATTTGTCATTCATTGAGTCATTTAGTTGTGGAGCAGACATATTTCTAGAACATATGAAGCAATGGATTGCGATATCCCTCAAAATGATTCAGATTCTGATTGACAGTGTGTTACGCAATTAAGGTTTTTATCTCAAAGAAAACTAGCTGAGTTTAAACAAGTGCGGTGTTATCAATTTACGTTGAAATGCTGTCAGTACGTTTATGTCAATCAATCCTTGTAAGTCAGCCCCAAGTTCTCTTAAACATGTCTATTACCTCTAACTAGGTCTTCCAATTAAAAGCACGGGCTTACAGTGACTATTTTAAATCAAAGATTTAAATCGTTAGATTCACCCGACCGCGTCAAAAGACGGTTGCTTTACGTTAGTATTGTCTCGCTCACTCACCCTGAAAATTGTACCTATCGTTTTATGCGGGCTGTGTGAGCTCTTCTCAGTAAGGACCCTTTTTCGAGCGACCGAAGTATCTATGGTGAGGGCAAATCTAACTATTTAAATCTTTTGCGTAAATGAAAACAATTTAGTTTACCTACGCAATAAGTCTTGTTTATGAAGACTTCGAGACGTACTGAGATACAGGTTTTTAATTATTTTGTACCTATCGCACAGTAGTTTACAGTAGGTATAGTCATCAAAAGAGTTACGTAACTAGCGTCGTCGATTAAAGTTGAAGTTTAGTAAAAAACCGATGTCTGTTTTCGAACGAAATTTTAATAAATTAATGGAAAACAAACAGTTCATTTGTCAAATTAAATTTCCTTTGGAAACATCTATCGGTTTCTTACTAAAGTTCAACTATATCCAACGACTCTAGTTACTTATCTCTTTTGATGACTACACTTTTATTCGTAGTGTGTGCGGTTGACTTTACGGTGTACTTTGTAGTTGTCGACGATTTCGTTTGCAAAGAAACATAACTAAACGCACTGGCTTAGGTGATGAGATTTAGAAAACTTCCCGTGTGTCCTGGAATAAAAACCTTAGTATAACAAAAACCCCACGAAATTAATAAAAATTACTGCTCTTTTAAACAAAATATGAGCGGTATCCAGCCGTAGGTGTAACCTAGTGTTAAGAATTGACATACAACATAATCATAAAACAATGAGCATATACTTAGTTAGGTAGGTAAATTCAGATAAATTTTAGCAAATTGACTGATTGTCCATATATTCAAAGCTGTCACTTTTTGACAGTTTAATGTAATGTGACTAGGCAAATTAGTATGGTGTCAATTGATAAAAAAAAAATCCCTGACTGTAGGTAATTTAGTACAAACAAATTAATTCCTGCTTTCCTTTTTTTAATTTGATTCAAGGGCTTAATCGCTAATATATCGCCTTACTTTCACTCCTGATGAGACATGTTCGATTACTTTTTGCCTTCGTAGAAAATCCAGTATTTTCTATTATCGCAAGGTCCTTCCTTGCAGCAGAGTGTGACACCGATTTGGGTCAAGTTGACGGACTTTTTGCCGTGTTACGCACGACTAATCTATTTTAGTCATTGAACTTGCTAACTGTTATATAATTACGATTTCATGGTCACTTAATCAATTATTTGTTCCTATTATTTTAAATATAATTTTAAGTCTAAAAAGTTTGAAAAAAAATGTGAAGACTTTTTAGGTGCCCTTTTGCGGAAGGCTTATTTTATTAAGGGTCAGTACACATGACATCGTGCGATAAAAACTATTAGGTTGTAAGGATAATTTAAATATAATTACGAAAGTACTTGTAGATACAAGGTTTGACAAAATAACCTTAATCCATTCGATTGCTCTAGCCAAAAGTAATTAAAGTGCTGTTTGGCATTTTATACTTTTGAGTAGGAATGCCTATGTTTCCGAATGTCATTTACCTGATTCCATTTTTACCCGATTACGGCGTAGCCAATAGGAAGGGTTATGTTTTTACCAGTCTATGTATGTTTTTACTCTGAATTAACACCCACAAAACGACTATCTACTAGACTGGTTGTCAGATTTCTAGCTACTTTTACTTTGTACGACTAGCATAGATATTAGCATGTCTATTTTAGCCACTTTAATTGAATGTCAATCAGTCACAATCTATCATCATCATATCACATATCAATCAATGATAATCTGTAACTGGTTTTTGTCTAATTACAAGTCGACCCCAAACCGTTCATCCTACGCGTAGCTGCAAATTCTGTATTAGGTACATACATATTATAAAATAAACTATGTATCGTGTCTGTCTGTGTGAAGGCGTTTTTTTTCGATACGGAATTTCATTCTGTTTGCACCATTACTTAGATAATTAATTCGGGAAGGTTATGCGTATAATAAATTTAAAATATCTGGATGACCGAACTTCACTCGGTGTTTTTTTTTGGTTTGACGTTTTTTAAAAATGGGACCTAGCTAGATCGATTTATCGCCCCCGAAACCCCCTGCATACTAAATTTCATGAAAATCGTTGGAGCCGTTTCCGAGATTCAGATTATATGTAAATACAGGATAAGTTTTATCCAGAGCGCAAATTATAACCATGAATTCAGAAAATTATTCTAGACCCCCCAAGCGCAGAAATTTTTCGTAGGAAATACAAAAAAAAATCAGCTGTTCCATACATTTTGACCGCGTAGGTATTGCACTTTTTTATCCAGTAACTAGGTTGTGGAGGTCAGATAGGCAGTCGCTCCGTGTAAAGGACTGGTATACAGAAAGAAAGAAAGAAAAATGCGTTTATTGGCATTACAGCTTATAAAACCTTAAAACTTTAAATAAAACACAACAATGTTATTAATGCCAAAAGGGCCTCAGCTCAGCATAATTTCAAATTGCTACACAGTATGCACCACCTGACGCTGATTTTCAGCTGCAACCCACAAAGCTGTATCCAGTTACACTAAAACCGATCCCAACATAGTTGGACAAAGGCTAGGCGGATGATGATTATGTTAAAAATAAATAATAGTTTAAAAAACTAAAAAACACGCTTTGAAAACCAAACTAAAAAATTTGAAAATAATTTAATTCTGTTAAAAAGCGTGGGGTGCTTTTTGAGGTATTTTTATAATCAATTAATATCAAGCACCCCATGCTTTTTAATAGAATTAGATTATTTTCTATTTTTTTAGTTTGGTTTTTAAAGCGTGTTTTTTAGGTTTTTAAACTATTATTAATTTACTATTTTTTAGTTCTGCTTGCTTGAAAAGCGTAATTTTTTTGTTTTTTTTTTTTCTGTTTTTGTTTTATTTTTTATTTTTGAATTGTCATCGGTCCTCGATAAGTCTACAAAGTTTCAATGAAATTTGACCGTTTGAAGTGGGTCAAAATAGCGTCCAAAGGAGTTGGTTACATACAAACATACAAACAAACATACAAGTGAAGCTAATATAAAGCGTGTAATAAACAAATGTTAATGTTTTGTTCAGTCATACGAACCGTGCGAAGCAGGGGCACTTATATAATTTATTCTACGTATGTACTGAAACCGCAAGTCAGTACATATTCCCTTCACTAGCCTGTTTTGCCGTGGCCCTGCAAGTATGTATCTCGATTGGCAATACAATCACTTCACGTGTGTATTACGCAATGAATAATCTTCAATGACACGGCTACTTACTAATATTTAAACCTAGACATAGACATTCAATTAATCGAATTTAATTATAGTAACCTTGCTTAGAGGAATTTCATATTAGATAAATAGATACTCACTGCAATATTATTAGTTTTAAGTTATCTTGCTGCACCCTAACAGGGTAATGTATTCATTAGTTTTAAGCCTAGCGTGGTTGTGTATAGTGCATTGAATTTTTCTACTACTACGCTTGAAATGTTTCAATCAGTTTAACCGGATGCAGCATGGAGGACCTGCTTGTCTGATCCCACAACCCAGTTACTGGTTAATACCTCCCTTTTATTAAGGCAAGGCTCGCTGTCAGACTTTCGGGCTATTGACGACCCTTAACGACTGTCAAAGATCCACGAATGACAGCTGGAACCAGCCGGCTTAACGTGCTTTCCGAGGCAACGAGAGGCCTTTTTACACGCTTTATATTAGCTTCACTTGTATGTTTGTTTGTTTGTATGTTTGTATGTAACCGACTCCTTTGGACGCTATTTTGACCCACTTTAAACGGTCAGTTTCATTTAAACTTTGTAGACTTATCGAGGACCTATGACAATTCAATAAAAAAATAATAATAGAAAAACACGCTTTTGTAGTTAGCAAAACTAAAAAATTGAAAATAAATAATAGTTTAAAAAAACTAAAAAACACGCTTTAAAAACCAAACTAAAAAGTAGAAAATAATTTAATTCTATTAAAAAGCGTGAGGTGCTTGATATTAATTGATTATGTGTCGTCGTGTTTTTTAGTTTTTTTAAACTATTATTTATTTTATTCTACGGTAGAATAGAATTAGAAAGCGTCATGCCAATCCTGCTGATAGAGTTTTCAGGTTATACGAAAATTATTTCCTTCGTAAACATAATTCCGTTTATCATGAAATTTTAACACATACTTAATGCCTGCTACGTTCCGTGTGGTGCCGGACGTAAAAGAATAGCATCATCCCATTTCTTCCCGTGGGTGTCGTAGAAGGCGACTAAGGGACTTACTAGAGAATGGGCAGCAGCGTTCTCTATGCATTTGACCACCATACTGCGATTGCCAACCCGCTTGTCAAGCGTGACGATTATGGCAAATCCCCCCCTTTTAGGGGAGGCTTATGTCCAGCAGTGGACGTCTTTCGGCTGATATGATGATGATATGATGACTAGTGCCTGGATAAGTCCGTAAACGGTAAAGCTACATAAGTATGAGTACTCACTTGCAAACCACGCTATGTTAATGAAGCAATTATTTGAGAAAACTAATAAAAATGTTTATTCTTATATAATTAATGTATAAATTTGCATTAATTTGCGTATTACTTAAGTGTAGGATCATATCCAATTCAATTATGTTAAGAAATGAAATCACTGTTCATCAATAATCATTTAATTTGCATTTTTAAATTAAACATAGACAGTTTTGTAGAAGTATTTTAAACATAGACAGTTTTGCAGTTGCATCCAATCAACATAGACAGTTTTGCAGTTGCATCCAATCAACATAGACAGTTTTGCAGTTGTATCCAATATTTAACCTTCTATCTATCTACTCCTAAGAATCTACAATTTTAATCTATTATTACACTGTTATGTCTATTTCTTCATGCATTAAAATTTCTTCACTATCAGTTTCTTCTACAGTAGTTTCATTTTGTTCTTCTTGAAGAAAATTGTAAAGGCGCATATGATCTTAAGAAGTCCAATCTTCACCGATTTTGTACATCATTTATAAATGTTATACTTTTTCACGAACTTACCGAAATACGACATAAAAACGTAATTTGGAAGACCACAAAAATGTTTGCCTCTGAAAACGTTGTCTATATACACAGAGCTAAAGTCTAGTCACTTTACGTAATCAGCCTATAATGTCTTCACTTCTTGGATACAGGCTTCCTGTCTTCGAGATGGAGTGGGCTGTAATCTATCACTCGGGCCCAGTGCGGGTTGGTAGATGTCACATGTCTTAGAATTTTTCGTTCTATGACATGCCGGTTGTTTTTTTGGCACGATGTTTTCCTTCACCATTTTGAGAGCAGTGGTGAACAAATAATTTACGTAAAGTAAAGCGCACATTTGGGTTCGAAAGGGCTTCTTCTGCTCAAGGGCAAGAAAATGGTTATTAGATTTGCGGTTGGAAGGTTTGCTTTTGTTTTCAAACACTACTGTTATATGTCTTTACTGAACCACTTTACTGCACGCTACTTGCGTAACACACTTGGGAGTGGTGCGAGGAGGCCAAACGCCGGGGCGTAACTCCGCTGCCGCGGGAAATCGCGGCACAACGGACAGAGCTCCGGCGGGATCTCATGGCGACGTGGAGAGTGCGATTGTCGCAACCCAGTGCTGGGCACGCCACGATTGCGGCGGTAATTCCCCTCTTTGAGGAGTGGTTTGAGAGGCTCACCTTCCGCCTGACACAGGTCCTCACCGGACACGGCTGTTTCGGGAGGTTCCTGTTTCGCATAAGGCGGGAGAAAACGCCCGGGTGTTTCCATTGCGAAGATCGCCTTGAGGACACGGTAGAGCATACGGTGGAGGTCTGCCCGGCTTGGGCGGAGCACCGCCGTGTCCTCGTGGAGGTGATAGGCGGCGGCGATCTCTTGCGTCCGGCCCTGGTCCAGGCCATGGTACGGAGCGAGAGTGCATGGTTAGCCATCACCTCCTTCAGCGAAGCAGTGATGCTCGCAAAGAGAGAGGCGGCGCACGTGAGTGATAGGTACGTGCGCCCTCACGGTCGTAGCCTTAGCAGGAGACGCCCTGGGCGTTGGGAATCCCAGGCTGATTCCCGGCCACCGTAGGCGCGGGCTTGCGGAAGGTGAGTAACGGGTCGCTCGCTGTCCGGTAAGGACCAAGCCTGGGTCGACGGCGCGTTGTGTTCCACGCGCGCCTCAAATATATGTCAGCACCAACTGATGGGGCCCGCAAGGGCCGATGCCTGCCAGGGATGCGTGTTGTTCGAAAGAGCACACAGCAACACACAGGCAACTGAGGGAACACGGGTGGGTTTTAGTCAGTAAAAGTCTGACACGCTCTCTTGCTCCACCCAGAGCGGGAGCAGTTATTTGATGATTTCCCACCCAAGAAAAAAGAACAACTATATAACTAAATCTTAATAATTTTAATGGATACTGCTAATTAATGGCTTCATACGTAGGAATTGTAATATTGCGTGACACGCTAACAGTAATGGCTTACCTTTTAACAGTTCAACAACATTCATTACGTTATTTACAGTTATTATAAAAATTTATAAAAAAAATCAAAACTGTTTATTTCGTAATCACATTTAAACAACACGTTAGTGATTGGAGCCTCCTTTTAAGCAAACAATTGTATTAGGAGACTTCGCTCTTCCATAGCAAGGTATACAAGTATAAAAAGAAAAATAATATTTAGGTGCTTGTTTATACGTGTATGTGTATGAGGGTGGGTTAGTGTGTGTTTCGTGCATATGTGGGTAGGTGAGTGTGTGTATTGAGAGAAACGAGTGAGTTAATTTATGGTTTGCATTAGCGCCTTAATATCTTCATAAGGAAATGATTTTATTCAATTTGTTAGGATTTCTTACACACATGTGCATGTTTCGTGTATAATATATATTTAACGGGAATTCACGTGATAACGACGGTGAATCACGCGGCATCTCGTTATCAGACATCTTAGCTTTTGAATAAAAGTAACTGCTTCGATGGTAACGCGGCGAGTTCGTCAGAATGAATGTGCTCACGTCTCCGCCTGTCCAAAAAGATGACAGTCCACGTCACATCCATAGTGGCGACCTTTATTTAAATTTAATAATTTTGTTGAATCTTCGACATATTTATATATATCTCTATGTTTACCGTATAGTTGAGCAGAACGTATGTTGTATCGTATAGCAGTGAATTTTGTTTTAGTTTGTGGGATATGAGCAATCATGTTATTCGTCTTTTAAATATTATGTGTTTGCATTGTAAGGAAGTGTCTTGTGTTTTTTAGGACCGTATGTGTAATGTCCAGTTTTCCAACAGTAAGTAGGCCCCTAATCTGGTATAGACTATCTTATCTTTTTAAAATACATAATTTTGATTCGTGCTAGCTGTCCTCTTTCAACGTCTATAAATCTCGATTTAGCTGCACCGCCCCATGTGGGGATACAGTAAACTGTAATTGAATGACTTCATTAAGGAGGTTTCTATGAGGCCCTACTTTTTATTTATATTTGTAGGGATGACATGTCGTAACAGTGTTAAAAAGATTTTTTTTGGCACATATGAAGCAAGGGATTAATCCCTTGCTTCAAGATCCATCAAAATGATTCAGATCCTGATATTGTGTTACGTAACTGGTTGCGAGTTGGAACTGTTGGGAGCGACTACTCACATAGACTGAATCAGTTTTAATAATAAAAGTCTCACACAATATGACACGATCTTTGTTATGTAAACACGCTTCATAATCTTGCATTCGTAAAATTCCAATTTACTTACCAAACGTGGGTTTACATTTTGATCAACTTTAGTAGTGTAGCCTTAGGGAATTATATTTCTATGAGGGCAGGAATTAGCTGGATGCCAGAAGCACATAACTGGTCCAGGTGACGGCGCTTGGGGAGGCCTATGTCTAGCAGTGGACTTCTTTGGCTGAAATGACGATGATGATGAAGGGAATCCGAATTATTTTAGACTTTTACAATTTACTATTATTTTTAAGTTCGTTCTCAAGAATAACAGCCTAAGTAAACAATTATCTAAGCCATGATATGTTAAACGATTACTTCAAATGGCTTACATGCGCTTTCTCTTCAAGCCAGGAAGTTGCATGTAATTAATCTTATCACAAATCTTGCTATTTCTGAATTTGTTAGGGAAAGTCATATAATTTTGCAGTCGGCGTTGAATGAAGAAACACTATTTAGTAGGTATTATTTAGATCGTATATATTTAGGATCCCTTAAATATTTTTCGTTAAATATTGCTATTTTAATTACTGGACCCGGCACAATTTCAGTTTCTTTGACACGGAAAAACACTCAAAGGGCTGCCATAAAATGAACGAAACAAAAGCATTAATAATAATATCTAATAAATAGGGTTTCTTCATTTCTTAAAGACATCCTGCTTAGTTAGCTCCACTCACATTTTTTACTTAATGGTCAAATACATAAATTTTAACGTCAATTATCAATGGATAAGCACTAAGCCTATGCACTCTATAAACCATACATCTTATTTCACAAACAATGGGGCACAGAGGGGCTACTCTCTAACTCCGTCAACAAAAATACGGTCCCGTCCGAAAATAGTTTGAATCTTCGAACTGGACTCCTACAGCTGATTAATTAACTTTTTTGGATGGATAAAACCATATAGGGAGTAGGGACAGCTGTAAAATCGTGTAATAATTCCTTCTTAGTTCGGGCCCCAAACTTATCATAGGAAAGCCCCGTAACTTCGACCGAGATTACGGATGTCGTGCTTAGAGAGTCAGCTCCCTGAATAGGTATCATGTCCATCGTGTTTTGTTCGAACGTCACAGGAACTGATAGACGCTACAGAAGGTGCTAACTCAAGTTCTGGGCTGATTACATATTTAAATTGCCATCGACGCGCCTTAAAAAGAAGTAATCTAAGTTTAGTTGTTATAGTAGTGTAGTGTAGTTACGCCTTTCCCAAAGATGATATTGATTACGATTAAGGATAGTTATAATATTAATTAAAACTACTTTCATAAAAGCGTTACGTTACTAAAGTGACTTAGCAAAGCTCTTTGGCCAATGAAGTTAAAAGTAAGCAATTCCTAGAACAACATTTTCGTTTTAATGCCGATTGAAAATTCATACGGACCCACTTCCTTGTGTCTTTGAGGGTAATTGATTAATGATAGACAGTTTTGTAAAAGTTTTTTTATGTACTTACTACCTACTGTCCCACAGCTGCTCACCCACCAGACCCATCATACCACCAGGGGTAGTGGTATGGTGGGTCCATCAGGGCTATTCAACAGTCTCTCCCCGATAAGGCTTTATAGTCTGTTCTCTGAAAAATAGATAACTGTAATGCAAATGTTGTCTTTCCAGAAACCTCCGACGAACTGCTGCGAATGGCTGCGAACTTTCTTCGATACTAAATACGTGAAGGAGACTCTGGTGGTCGCTTTCAAACAGGGACCGAACAACCGGAGGCTAAGGGTCATCATGTTGGTTATCGTCATGTGTGTTATAATAGGACCAATTTATGGTGAGTATTTCTTTGAATAAATAAGTATGAATGTGAAGGGGCATAAGAGTAGAGGCAAACCAAAAAAAAAGGATGGATGAATCGAGCGTAAGATGCATACTCAGACAAAAAGTTCCTACTGCAGGGACACATGCCTCCTCTCTACGAGAGGAAGTGGGCTATAATGCACCGCGCAGTCCCAGTGCGGTTTGGTAGATGTTACATGTCTTCGAAATTTTGGTTCCTTCGATGTTTCTAGTTAGCAGCAGGCCATTTTTATCATTGTTTACAACAAGTTTCTGGTGTAAGTTACTCTAAAGTTAACTATAGCGTCGTAAGCATTTATGTCCCTGTTAAAAATTTGTTTAGGAAAGTTACGTCTCATTATTTTTAATCATAACTCAGAGCGATGTTGTGTATCATCTAGATATGTACTGACGAAGTTAGAGCATTTTTGCATCAACCCAGATCAACTTTTGTAATTTCAGTTATTTTGTTTGACTGTAGTTTAATTGATCAAAGAATTGAGGTTTCTGAAAGGCAGAAAAATGCTAAAACTACTTAGGTATCTTATATTACATTAGGCTGGCGTAATGCACTTAAGCCTAGGAAAAATAAGAATGAATTCTATGTATCGACGGTAAAATACGATATAATATAAGTTGTATAAACACAAGTTCGATATTAATAGCCGCTTCAAATTATCTTTTATCAATTTGTTGACCGTTTGAGATTGCAATTTAGTTAATTTGTTTCGACCACTTGCAGTATTAGCATTGACCTAAATTATAAATAAATTGCAGATTAAATCAATGTTAATAGACATAGCTAATGTTAGACAGAGACATACGAAAATAAGAATGGGTTAGTTCTCCATCAATCAAATACGATTCAATGAATAATAATCTAGGATTCAGTCAATCAAGGACAAATCAATTTACAAATATTATTTTACATAAATCGAAAGTTAGAGATAAATTGTAAATCTCAATTAAAAAAATTAAAAAACTATAGTTAAGAAAAAAATAAATGCACTTCGTACCTATTGCTTAATAAAAGTCATTGAAAATAACAATAGAAAACGAGTTTTAACCCTAGAAGCCCAATCTACGTAAATTTGACGTATACCGCGGCGAAATATCTCTGTCTCTTTCACGTTTACCGTCGGATCGCCGCTAACTTCTGAACCAACTCAGTAGCCATTGAGACCTCGCAGGACACAGTTGCGTCATCTCGGTAAGTGCCGCCATTTTGTGGTAATAGAGAGGTTGCACGTCATTTTGACGTATAATTGGGCTTTGTGTAACTTTTGAAATTGTTTTAATATAACAAATGTTTTAAAAAATGTGGTACCGCCATCTCCAGAAAATATTAGTGATGAGCCAGAACCAAAGAAACGACGCTATTGTGGATTTTGTTCATATAAAAAAAGGCGAATGACCAAAGCGCAGTGTTGCAAATGCAAAAAGGCTATATGTGGAGAACACAATATTGATGTTTGTCAAGACTGTATATAAAGACTGTTTTTTTCCAAGAGACTTATAAAGTATTATTACAAGTTGATTTAATTTTATGAAAACATTTAAAACTAGTTGATTTTTTTTATAATTACATAATTTTAAGAAAAAGTGTTAGAGGCTTGATTTTTTTCTAAGATTTGATTAAAGTGCCATAATTGTGTTAATAAAGAGTATTTTTAACTTAAAATGTATTTTATTTATTAATTAAAACTTCAATTATGATAACTCATGCAAAAATATAGTTCATTAATAGAAAAAAATAGGAAAACTCTGAAGTTTTATTTTTACACGTAATTTTTACGTATGATTGGGCTTTATAGCTAGTTAAATATGATTGGGCTTCTAGGGTTAAAATAAAGAATTGATTAAATTAAAATGCTCAAATAGATAACATAAGTAACTGGTTACACTAGGTACTAAATTAAATAACTAGCTAAAATGTCTAAAAGTAAATAAATTTTGCAAAACACAAAATTCAAACTAGTTGATTTTGTTGGTATCTGCAAAACATCTAAGTTATTGGGGTGATCAGTGAAAGTGGCGAGTGTCCTGAGACCGGATTTACTTGGCATTATCTCGAATACAGCACGCCCTTGGCATTGAACTGACGTTTCCATCGGTCGCAGTTACGGGTTAGTTACGCTACTGCTTTCTCTTAGTTTCGCTTTCTATAGAGCTGGCAGTACTAACGACAAGTCTAGGCTTAGGCTTGTTAGTACAGTCAGCGTCAAAAATATCGGGACGTACAGATTGTTCAAAATTATCTCAACGACTAAAACGACGAAACGATCCTTCTGTCATTGAGTTAATATTTAATTTGCATAGTTCTTTAGATCATTTTGAACACTCTGTTCGTCCCGATGTTATTGACGCTGACTACCTGTTCTGTAATATGAAATAACAAATACATAGACCGTGATTTTACTACATCGCCAATTCATTTTCCCAGGAAGATCGATGTGTAAATATTTGAAAACGATAACAATTTTTTTTTAAACGTATTCAGTTCCACTCCTGGGCAAAATGCATCCTCTACTACTAAATGATTTTATTTCTGTAATAAGGTTTGTAAAGGGTGTCCCAACAAGAGCGCTAGATTTAATTTTAAAGAAAAACACATTTATTTTTTAATTAAGCAAACATTTTAATTTCAACATAAAGAAAAATAGTTCAAATTAAACGTGAAATTCAATATCAGGCAAATGGCCACCACGAAACCTCTGACACAGGGTTATTCTTTTGTTGAAATTTTAAATAACGTTTTCGCATAATGTGGCTGTATTTTACCAATCACCCCTCACGGCCCTAGTCACCGCAGGAAACGCACTGGGCGTCGGGAATCCCAGGCTGATTCCCAGCCACAGTAGGCGCGGGCTTGCGGATGGCGAGTAATGGGTAGCTTTCTGTTCGTTACGGACCAAACCCGGGTCGAAGGCGCGTTGTGTTCCACGCGTGCCTCAAAGAGATGTCAGCACCAACTGGTGGGGTCCGCAAGGGCCGATGCCTGCCTGGGTTGCGGTTGCGGGTTGTTCAAAAGAAATACCGTGGCCCCTGGCACATAGGCACCTGAACGAACATTGGTGGGATTTAGTCAGTAAAGTGTGACACGCCCTCCCGCTCCGCCCAGAGCGGGAGTAGTTATTTATGATACTAGTGCGGTAAGTTGGTTTTTACAAACGAATAAACGAATGTCAGCCCGAGACGTAGTCGAGGGCTTACCATAATCACGAGTTTGTAAATGCCAATTTCAGCACCTGTGTCATACAATGTTTTTCAAAACATTTGCGAGAAAACAGTACAATATGTAAGAAACCAACTTGTAAATCAATAAATAGCGCTCTCGCGATTTTGGCGGCAAGAGACCGTTTTCTGCAATTTGCGCCTCATTCAAAATATCAGGTGGAGTAGATTCCATATTAACATCTGATTCCTCGCTTGAACTCATATTATTATTTTGTTTATAAATATCAGTCGGAAAGTTGCAACAATCTTTGACGTTTCTAATATGAAAATAGCGCGAATTTGCAAATGGCGCCACATGCACCTGGTGAAAATTAGAACTAAATCTTTCGTCTCATTTATTCTTTAGTATGAAAGTGAGACGAACGTATTGAGCAAAAGCGCTTCCAAGGAGTTCCGATTAGTCAGCTTATTTATTCTCCTAATGTGAAACTCCTTGGTGGAATTCTTAAAATATTTTATGGAAATAAAAAAAAAAACTAAAAAATACGCACGGTGCTATACAGCGGGGTATGCGGTAAAATAGGTACTTCGGTGAGAGTACCTATTTTACCGCACGTTCCGTTGTATGGTGCGTAATTATTTACTTTTGAACAATGTATACAGGCTTCGTAAATGCATTTTTTAAGCAAATCACTGACGGCGCGCGTGGAACACAACGCGCCGTCGACCCGGGCATTTTTTTTTGTTTATCGTGGAGAAATGCCTACTGAGCTACCACAGAGAGATAGTGCAGTTATGTGGGACTGTAACCCACTAAAACTCCACGGTGTCCTCCAGTGCCGCTTGAGGCGGGAACACGGAAACGCGCAAGCCATCCGCGAACCCGCCGCGGGTGTCCGTCACCGGACGCTCCTCGGAGGGGAATAACCCCTATCACCGGCGCACCAGGACACATGGCACGCCATGATCACCCCAGGAACCAAATAGCATACGGGCCCCAGACGACCCTGTGTCTGGCACCCTTGGTCCCCCTGCGACGGGTCAGCACAGTGGCCCCGCCGCCTACAACTTTTCGGGGATAGGGAGAGCGGCCAACGCTATACCGACACTCCTCTTCCCCTGCGGCCCCACCGCGTCCGCCATCAAACGGTGGCGGCCCCGTCCAGGCCACGGAAGGGAAGAACGCTACTCAGAAGTACCGGCACTCCTCCTCCGCCGCAGCCTGTAACTCTCAGCCGCGAGGCCTCCCATTCGACATCGCGGCCCGCCTCAGTTGCGATGCACCTCACCGCAACCTACTTTTTGGCCGCTACGTCGTCGGCTTGGAGGAAAAAGCCCTGATGAGCGACCCCACCTTGGGGTTGCTCTTCGCTTCACTGTGGGATGGTGACCACGGTTACTGAGCCCCCCCGCAACGACAATGCGGGAACCCCACTGGGGGGGATTTACAAGTTGGTTACATTACATAATGTACTGTTTTATTTCTCGCAAATGTTTTGAAAAACATTGTATGACATACGTGCAGAAATTGGTATTTACTAACTCGTGACTATGGTAAGCCCTCGACCACGTCTCGGGCTTACATTCGTCTACTCGTTTGTAAAAATCAACTTACCGCACTAGTATCATTAATATCTATTTTGTCTATGATTTTTACAATTTAGTAATGTTAATCAAACAACAACTATTATTAATAGATTTCTAACAAGAAGAACAACTAGGAAAGTAGTAATATACCGTTTTGATAACCTCTAAATACACATGAATCTCTTTAGTGAGTGATTAAGCAAGAATTTAGCTTTTTTGCGTCTACAGAGTTTGTTTAGATTTTCATCAGATACTTGAAACAGACTATAGCCACTGCTTGCTGTTGTTTAACTTCTTGCGAGCCTGCGCTATTATTTACAACTTTTGAGAAATCCATTTTCCTGCTCCCTCTCTCTTTGTAAAGTTTGATCGACCCCGGTAGTAGACGGATTCAGTTGAGTACGTACAAAAGTAAGAATTATTGACCCCGGAACACCTATCATACAAATATAGCTTTTGTTTAGTAGTTTAATGTAGGTACCTACTATTACTAAGACGTTCGCACGGACGAAATATCGCCGCAGGATTTTATCTCGCACTGGATTTTCAACTCTCGGTGTTGAACCGAGCATTGATAATTCAAGAGAGTGTGTTCCAGCGCGTCGGAAAAATGCAATGCTCGATTTTTTACTCTCGGCGCTAAGGCTATGCAAAATGAAAATCATAAGTTATTTATTCGAACTAGGCTGAGAGTCAGCACTTTTTGAACGTCAAAGTTACATAAGACAGTCCCCCCAAAACGCCCGCTTCACCACTTCCTAGTGCTTTAGCTGGGTAGAAGAAGTGGCGCAATAAACTCCCCAGCAGCACAGCTGTCTGTTAAGTCGGAATAACGTACATTGAAGATCCAGTGGGCAAGCAAATCCCGCTGCGGTGTGGTTACGTCCGTGCCCACCTTCGATTTTATCATGTTCCGCAAGTTGTTATCGAGGAGAAAGGATAATTGGCGCTTAATGATGCGCTATTGAATAAGCAAGCTGAGGTGGCGATGAACCGGCCATGTTAGCCATAAAACCGATGACCGTTAGTGTAGACATGTTCTTGAGTGGAGACCGGGAATCAGCAAGCGTAAAGTAGGCGATCAAGCTAGGTGGACCGACGATCTTCATAGGGTGGCTGGTAGCAGCTGAATGAGGGTTGCCGAAATCGAATCGAACTTCTTCTTCTTGCGCCACTTCTTCACAGATAAAGTACTATGAAGTGGTGAAGGGCGGGCGTTTTGGGGGACTGTCTTATGTAATTTTGACATTCGAAAAGTGCTGATTCTCAGCCTAATTTGAATAAATGACTTTTGATTTGATTTTGATTTGATTTGATTGAATGGCGTGCAATAGGAGAGGCCTATGTCCAGCAGTGGACTGCTGTAGGTTGATGATGTTGATGGTGAATGATGCGCTAGTAACCGATACAAACATTAGTGTGTACCCAGTTAGGTACTAGGTACGCACTACTTACGTTTGTATCGGCTGTGTGTTTGTATGCTAAAATAAGCATAAAAAAGTAGACCTAACCTCCTTGAGGACATCGTTTTATAATACTGAGGATAAGAATATAAGACAGACCTAGACACACATTAGGCAATTGAGTTTTGTAACGTCATAGTAACTTACTAATGTTCAAACGTTTATTATAAATCTATCTTGCAATGAGCATGAACGTTGAAACTCATCGAAATGAGCAAATCTGCCAAATCCCAGAAAAATCATCGAATCAGCATTTCAGAAGTCAGAATGTTTCTTTTGTCATGTCCTCATGGGTGAGGAAACCTGAGATCATGTGACTACTCAAGGTAGTTGAGGGAAAAATGGCCTTTCGTCATGAAAATAAACACGAATTTAAATGATCCAAAATGGCCAACACGCGAGAACTGCGCTGAGTTGAGGCATAATTTAACACTATTTGTTTCTTGTATAAGAAGAGGTCTTGCTTTGAAGGTCGGGAATAATAATCTTAAAAAGGTGGCTGGAACAGACTACATGAAAGCGCAGCCTGAGAGAGTCTTATGTCCAGCAGTGGACTAAGACAGGCTTTTTTTTTACTGTAAGAAATCATCAAATAACTTCTCCCGCTCTGGGTGGAGTATGAGGGTGTGTCAGACTTTTATTGACTAAAACCCACCCGTAGGTTGAGTTGATTGTAAATTGAATAGCCTAGTATTATAATAAAAAAATATAACAACAGTGTACGTTAGTTCGAATCTTGTGATTGATTGTAAAACAAATAAACAACATTCCTTCAATTGCAATACTGCACCGCTATGTTCTCCTGTCATTATCAAAGTCACAGTAATTAATCACAGTCGATTTAGCTCACACATGTGTAGGTACTTGAAAAATCAATATTGTGAGTTATGTCATACTTAAGACAGGTGTATAACTACAGTACCGTAGGTACTTGTTTCTCGTCTCTCGTTTGATGAAGGGTTTTAGTATCTAATATAATAGATAGTGTACTGTAATCGAATATGACATAAATTTGGTAACCTGATTTGTTTAGTCAGCGACTGCAAATATACCTGTCGGAAGAATAGCTGTTGACTAATTGGGTCAAACTGTCAAAATATTCGGACCAAACTAGAAAAAACAAGTTTTACCCGCACCTCCATGCCTGCCCCTCTTATCAAGCACGACGAAAACAAAACACAATACCTTCGGAGCCAGCAGAAACTTTACACCTTTCGCTATAGGGTTTTGATTAGAGGACTCCTCGTTATCATTAACTGATATTAGATTTGGCACGGAAGCGTTTTGAATGCTTGTGAATAGATGCTGTCTCAGTGCCGATTCACTGACAAAGTACTGTCCCGTCTTAGTTATACTGACTCTGACACCGACTCAAGTAGCAACCCACTAACAACCTTATAGCAACGAGGATAAAGATCGCTGTCATTTTGACTGTGATGCAAAATCAGAGATAGCATATCTAACTGTGAAAGAAATGTAGTTCTTCTCCAATAAGATTAGGTAACTGTAGAAATTGTATTTGTTTTCTATTAGACTAAAAAAAAATTACTAGCAGTGGTGAGCCAACTTACTTTATGTATTTTTTTTTACAATAATGCTTTTAAAACCGTATGTCCAAGAACCAGAAAATTCGAAAGCATGTCACATCCACGAACCCACACTGGGTCCTCGTGGTGGTTTATAGCTCACTGCCATTCACCAAGAGGAGGCCTGTGTTCTAGCAGTGGGAACATTGGAGTTTGAAAGTGATAGTGTTTAAAACTCAATAGATTAAAGTGCGATTATGACGTGCATTTACATTGGGGATACGGTAACCTCAGGATACAAATAGACAGCTTAGTCTCAATCACCTTGAACACCTTACCGTAAATAAAACAATAGGTAAGTATATGGTTTTTCCTTACCGTACCAGCACCGGTAGGAGAATAATAGTAAAAATACTACGCCATGACGATAGTTCTGGGTAAGTAGTTTTATTTTAATCCTTTTGAGTATGCGAGTAATCGTGCTCGGTAACTAGCTAGAGTTCTGAGTGAACTAAACTCAAACTCAATTCAAACTCAACTCAAACTCAACTCAAACTCAACTCAAACTCAACTCAAACTCAACTCAAACTCAACTCAAACTCAACTCAAACTCAACTCAAACTCAACTCAAACTTAACTCAAACTCAACTAAAACTCAACTCAAACTTAACTCAAACTCAACTCAAACTCAACTCAAACTCAACTCAAATTCAACTCAAACTCAACTCAAACCTTTCAAATAAATCAAATAGAGGCACTTTTGAATTGTCAAGGTCGGTGAGTTAGAAAGATGAAGCTAGTTGCCCATTCTAAAGCGTAGGTACCTATGGAGAAGAACGGGCAAAAAACTCCATGGACACTCTTTTAAATCATGATATTGTCACAAAAAGTTGGTTACATTATTATGTTGAAATTATCAATGTGAGAACGACGTGCACATTAAAAGCGTCCGTAATAAAAACAAAATAAAATAACAATTGAAAAATTAAAATAAGCCGTAGGAGTTAAGAGATGACCAGTCCCTACTGGCGGTGCTCGTTCACGAACATGACGTATGGATCAGCACCATTTAGCTCAACTATTTTAAGGGGAAATAACACACACGCCACCACCAGCGAGACGTTTGACTGAGCTTGACATAGTCTCAGCTGCCAGGGCACATTCAAGTCAATGAAAGACGTACCCTGTAAATGTTAACTTTATAATGGGAACATAGTGCTCACACATATGCTATGCAATTATACAATATTATAAGTCTGAATTTATACAATGAAAAGATATCTAGCTTTTACAATCTTCAGCAGCTACAACAATGTTTTCAATTGCTATTCAATTCAGTTTAAGCTACCTTGTGCAGCAGGACAAGCATCGTTTAGCCAAGCATTTTTGTCAGCGATGTAATCCACCAACTTATAATAAGCATGGCTGCATAGTGTGCGTTTTGTACATGATTTAAATTTCGTTTCATTCAATTGGAGTAAGTGGGGAGGTATTTTATTGTAACATTTTAAACAGTACCCCATGAAGGATGAGTCTACATTAGCCAGTCTGAAACCTGGTTGAACTAGATTACAGAATGGAAGAGGTGAAAGACACACTTTTGGGACTAGACATATTTAGTCCCAAAGGTGTGGCTATCACCTCTTTTACTGAAAAGATTTAAATTTTTCCTGACGTACATGATGTTCTCATAGATACATTGACAAGGTACCGTCATGATATTAGTATTTTTAAACAGTTCTCTTAGAGAATCTCGCCTACGGAGGCTATATATTGCTCTGATGGCTCTTTTCTGCAGAATCAAAATAGACACGATATCTGCAGCCCGTCCCCATAGTAAAATATCGTAAGACATGATACTATGAAAGTTACTGAAACTTACTAGCCTCGCGGTTTCTATATTAGTGAATTGGTGGATTTTCCTTACAGCTTATGCTGCTGAACTTAGCCGTCCTGCAAGAGCTGTTAAATGAGAACTCCACTGTAGCCTTGAGTTGAGGGTGATCCCTAGGAAAACAGTTTTATCGACGAATTCTTGTTTCTCTTTATTCAATACTATGTCACAAGTCGCAATCAGTACCTACTTTTAACATTTGGTAAAGCAAATCTTATGCATTTAGTTTTTTTCTCATTTAATAAATTATTAGCAGTGAACCAATTTTGTACCAGCAATAAGTAAATGTTTATTGTGATAGGTAGTTACTTAAGGGGTATCGTTTTACCCAGTAACTATGTTATGGATGTCAGATAGGATGTCGCTTCATGTAAAATATTGGTATTCAGCTGGATCCGGTTTGACTGGAAGCTGACCCGAACATAGTTGGGAACAGGCTAGATAGATGATGATGTGATAGGTAATTCCATCGCATCGCATCGCCCACCCGCACTGTAATTTTTCCGCGTTTTCACTTAGCATTCTTTCTAGCTTTTTTTTACTCGGCTTCTAAGCCTCGGACCGTGATGATAAATAGCCTTCCTCAAGAATCCAACTGATAGTTCCACATATAATTGGGTTCAAACAAACAAACAAACTCTTCAGCTTCATTATTAAACTCATACAGGATACATTTTTAACCAGCGCGCGAATACATGCATTCATGGTTACACCATGAATTCAGCATATCATCAACGAATAAAAATTAAAATTAGCTGTTCCATAAAAAAGTGCAATACCTACGCGGTCAACATCTATGGAACAGCTGATTTTTTTTGTATAACCGACTAAAAATTTCTGCGCTGTGGGGTCTAGAATGATATGCTGAATTCATGGTAACAAAAATAATCAGTCCAGCCGTTTCGGAGATTAGACGGAACAAATGGACAGACCGACAGACAAAAATATATTTGGGGTCGTAGGTGGAAGGTATTCTACCTGTGTCCTCTTACATTATTTAGAGGTGAGGTTGTGGTCGAAGAGCGGAAGTGGAACTCCAACTTGTTGATAACAGGATTATATTTGTCACACAAACGTCTTATAATTTAGAATTAGAATATCCAGTCATAAAACTAATTTAAGTAGTAGAGACAGAACTACTTAAAATTTAGTCCGTATCTAGTGACGGTTGACCACCAAGAGAGGGGGACGCTAAGGGTAGCGCCCCGAATCGTAGTTTAGTGTTGCCACTTAACAAACAAAAACTTATATAAACTAAAAATAGTATAGGCGACGCAACCTAATAGGGTGCGTACATAAATACACAATACGTGACACGCCCTCCCTCTCCACCCAGAGCGGGAGAAGTTATTTGATGATTTCCCACCCAAAAAAAAAAAAGTAGTAGGGACAGAACTACTTAAAATCTAGTCCGTATCCAGTGACGGTTGACCACCAAGAGAGAGGGACGCTAAGGGTAGCGCCCCGGATCGTAGCTTAATGTTGCCACTTGACAAACAACACAAAAACTTATACAAACTAAAAATAGTATAGGCGACGCCACGTATTAAGGTGCGCACAGCTGCAAATGTACAATACGTGACGCCACATATAAATAATTGTTTATTTTGTCATAAGTACCTTAGATACTTTCACATGCATTTAGTAAAAGCTGTTATTTTGACATTACAAACTGAAGAAGTGAAGGGCGGGCGTTTTGGGGGATTGTCTTATGTAATTTTGACGTTCAAAAAGTGCTGACACCAGCCTAGTTTGAATAAATG
Organism: Polymixis lichenea; assembly: GCA_949091785.1. Lineage (NCBI taxonomy): Eukaryota > Metazoa > Arthropoda > Insecta > Lepidoptera > Noctuidae > Polymixis > Polymixis lichenea. Next base: position 14,090,461 of record OX420944.1, read on the forward strand.
ACTTTTGATTTTGATTTTTGATTTTGACACTTCAATTGAATTTATTTCATTTCATGTATGTATAGAGTTTAGGTACTTTGATATATTTTAAAATAATTTCAGGAATGGTGGTGTTTTTTTTCACTCACTAATACTTTTATTTTCTGATTTCAGGTGAAATGTCAGTACTGTACCTCTTCACGAGATACCGGTTCAACTGGAACGAGGTTGATTTCAGCATGTTCTCTACTTACGCCATGTGTACTTCATTAGTAGGTAATTATCGCTTAATTATGGTTATGATAATCCATCTTGTTGCCGTATCGTGAACAGAGTTATACATTGTATTGGATTTGAAAACTACTGCGCAAGTGTTTAGCTGTATGAAGGAAACTTCCATTTTATTTACATAGAAATAGACAAAGAATGCAGTCGCTAATTCTATTACCATTACAAAACGACGGTAGAGTTAATATTGGTAGTTACCAATAATCTACCATTGATCACATCTCTATCAAAAAAGCTTCTCCAGATCTTACACAGATGATTTATACAGACCAGCAGGCTTAGCACGAGAACCGTAGAGAAAAGAACCGTTTTGTCGACGGAAGAGAAGACAGAAATGACGTTTCCGTGTAGACAGTTACAGTTTTTCACCGAGAAATGTAGACAAGCGATTTCCATTCTAAGGTAGAGTAGAAATAGAAAGCGTCATGCTAACCCTGCAGGAGATATAATAGACTTTTGGAGGAAGTTGGGCTGGTTGGAATAGCTGCCAACAGCCGCTATAGCCTACAAGGAAATGGTTCACCTGAGTACAGAACCGAACCCTCTAATATAGAAAAAGCCCCATTTACAAGTTTCTTGTTTGCAGCATAAAATAAAATTGAAGCAATTATTGAATTGTCATTAATTGTTTCAATTTTGTATACAATTTAAGTTTTTATCCAGTAAGCAAACTATTACTATGAATTCAGTATATTATTATTCTAGACCCTAACGCAGAAATTTTATGTCGGTTTTACAAAAAAAATCTACGCGGTCAAAACGTATGAAACAGCTGATTTTTTTTTGAATTACCGACGAAAAATTTCTGCGCTGGGGGGTCTGGAATGATATGCTCAATTATTCATGGTTACAGTTTGCGCACTGGATAAAAACTTATCCTGTATAAATATATGCTATATACACACTGTTTAGATGATGCAACTATTGGTGTTACATCAATTCAGGGAATGGCACAGGCAATTAAATTGACTCGTGTAAATCAGGCAGTAAGCTGCTTAGTGCTTGAGACAAAATTTACTTGGGAAAGTCTGCAATAGGAAAAAAGGTCCTAATATTAACGATGCAAGATGGCAGTTATTACGCGCAAATGCGCGTTTAAATTCTTAGATTTACATAAAATAATAATCTTTAGCTTAAATCCGACAGGATAGTAAATAATACAATCAAATAATGGCTTAGGCTACTAAAATATCTACACTAGACTCATAGGTAGGTAAATAAACAAAACAAATAAAAATGAAGGTAACAATAATGTTTTTGGTTAAAAGTGTCCTTGTAGATAATATAACTTAAGATATTCATATTATCTACAGTTTTTTTTTTTGGTTGGAAAATCATCAATTAACTTTTTCCGCTCTGGGTGGAGTGGGAGGGCGTGTCAGACTTTTACTGACTAAAACCCACCCGTGTTCCCTCAGTTGCCTGTGTGTCAGGGGCCGCGGTATCTCTTTCGAACAACCCGCACCCATGGCAGTTATCATCTACAGTTTATAATTAAGTTATTAACAGCTTTTTCTTGTGATTTTCAGGTACTTTATTTTCAGTGGGTGTATTCAGTCATCTACTGAAGTTTGACGATGCGATAATAGGTGTCATATCGTGTACCAGTAAGATACTAGCTGGAGTCATGTATGCATTTGCTACTAAGACGTGGCACATATACATAGGTATGTATTATTTTTAAACAGCTCAATATTTATCTACACAGTAGGTATGTTACAACTGATAAATGATAAATGATAAATGATTTTATTTCTGTAAGTAGGTTTGTACAAACACTTTTACACGTCAATCATATTTTTTTTAAACTAGATGAAGTCGGCGTTTCCTATCTGACTACTCTGAGAAGAAAGGCCGAAACAAACTCAGAGGTCACAGTCTCTTTTAAAGTCCAGACATAATCTTGGTCAGATACTGAATTCAATAGTTGTTATTACAATTTAACTAGGAAATTATTCTTTTCTATTATTCTTTGACAAAAAAACGGTTTAAATTATTGTTTTTAAATTATTTATCTCCTTCAAATTTAGCAAAAAAAGTGAATTTCAAAGTCGACCGTCCATTGCTACAAAGTATGGATGCACAGCAGGGGTTTTCCGCGGTTCATTTGTTTGCCAGCTACAGACTGCCAGAGCCACATATTTATTTATCAGTGGTTGTGGGTCGCATTAGATCCCGCCTACATTTTTCTACATATAAAGCGAAATACACCAGCATAGCTCAAGCATGGGGTGCTGTGGAGGGACGCCTAAGCTTCGGAAACCCGTGCTTTGAAAGTTTAATTTCATTAGAGATTTTTTTGTAGGTACAGAATGCCCATTTTTTGTTTTGCTTGAAATGTCAGAATAATATGTAATCTTCTTTTTTTATATTGCAGCTCCATTGATAGAAATATTCAACGGGACATCGTTCATAGCGATGAGGTCGATGGTCTCCAAATTGGTAGACAAACATGAATTGGGTAAGAATGATTTGTCATTGGTGCCATCTATCTAACTTAACTATAATCTAGACCACAGCTGGCAGTCGTTTTACTGTGGAGTCAAGATATATGACGTACCTCTTACTTTATTGATGTCTGTGGGTCTATTGTTTTAGTCTGTCAACGAAGATTCGAACGCCCGTCCGAAAGTAGGTAATTGATCCGTCAAAACAAACGTCAAATTCAATTTTTTGGTTGGGCAAAAACACATTGCGAGTAGGGACAGCTGTTAAATCATGTTGTCATTCATTCTTAGAACGGAAACTGATCTCATTTTATGTCCGTTATGCTCGGTTCTTAAAAAACAAAAACGCATCGTTTTGCTTAACAATGGTAGCATTTTTTATTTCTAAACTGGGTAAATAAATAGTTTCGTAATAGCAAATTTTACTTGTGATACATACTTCCAAATAGGGGAGGGTCTACTATGCGAAGGTATTATTAGATCTTTGCTTCATTATTGGTAAAGATACAAGAGTTTTAATTTTAGCCAACAACTGTCCGTAATTAGAGGAATCGGCCTTTAGTGATACGGATTAGGGAGCGCCCGTAACTTCTACTAAAACTACGGACATCGTGATTAGGGAGTAGTAGACTCCCAGAACTCCCTGTTCCGTGTGGTGCTGGACGTAAAAGAATAGCACCATCCCATTTCTTCCCGTGGGTGTCGTAGAAGGCGACTTAGGGACTTACTAGAGATTGGGCAGCAGCGTTCTCTATGCATTTGACCACCATACTGCGATCGCCAACCCGCCTGACAAGCGTGGCGATTATGGCAAATCCCCCCCTTTTGGGGAGGCTTATGTCCAACAGTGGACGTCTTTCGGCTGATATGATGATGATGATGATGAGAAGAGTCGATACAGAGTGTAAACCGTTGACTGAAAACATAGTGGGTAATACGGTGGTAGTAAGTCGTGTATGTTTATTCTATAGGAGCACATACAAAGGTTTTAGAGATACACGATTTTGCAAAACGTTACTCCAACAGGAAATGCAATATCTCGAAAATCTGAAAACGCACAAATTACTGTTTCGGCGCACATTTTTGCACAAATATAAGCTTTCTGCTCATGCACAATATTTCTAACTCCGATCATTCGTTTAGAATTTTCTTACTGGAACAACGTTAGTTCAGCAGGAATCGTTTTTTCCGTTTTTTCAAAAACGACAAAGCCCACAATATTTTTATGTGGCGCACATTCACAGCAGATTACGCACTAATTACCTGCTGAAGTAACGTACACTAGTAATTAATACGGTAAAATGATCACTAAGATCTAATAACAGATATTCATTTATTCTTTTTTCTTAATTTCAGGTAAAGTAAATTCGTTCTTCGGCGTGTCTGAAGCGATGATGCCGCTAATCTACGCCCCAATGTACACTACACTGTACACCAAAACTCTCAAGACTTTCCCTGGAGCCTTCTTCCTTCTCGGAGGAGGGTTGACAATGCCAGCTGTTGCCATATTCTTGTAAGTGTTGTTTTTTTTTATCGTAATGTTGTATGCACTGCTATATGTCATGTTATTAGTATTTCACCTTCAGACTTCAATTTACCGTATAAAGGTCCCAGGCTGATTCCCGGCCACCGTAGGCGCGGGCTTGCGGATGGCGAGTTATGGGTAGCTCGCTGTCCGGTAAGGACCAAGCCCGGGTCGACGGCGCGTTGTGTTCCACACGCGCCTCAAAGAGATGTCATCAGCAACTGATGGGGCCCGAAAGGGCCGATGCCTGCCAGGGGTGCGGGTTGTTCGAAAGAGATACCGCGCCCCTGGCACACAGGCAACTGAGGGAACACGGGTGGGTTTTAGTCAGTAAAAGTCTGACACGCCCTCCCGCTCCGCCCAGAGCGGGAGGAGTTATTTGATGATTTCCCACCCAGAAAAAAAAAAAAAAACCGTATAAAGGTGCTTCACATTTGATTGAAGCATGATTTGCCCAGCCGGGCGAAAAATCGATTATAATTAGAGATGGGCTGACTATGACTTTGGCCGACTAGCCGTCTAGTCGGCTGCAAAATAGCCGACTAGTCGGCCAAGCCGATCATTGCTTTCAGTTGAATTCTGGTGACATCAGTAATGATCGTGACTACGCTTTCGGCTCGTAGGAAATTCGCGAAGGGTCACGAAGCTCGGCGGCCAGGCGGAATTGTCGGAACATGTTTTTACTTACCTGCGTTTATGCTATCATTGTTTACGTGCGAGCCGGCATTTCTTCCTATCCCAATTTCCTATCCTATTCTAGATTGCACTGAAAGTAAACTGTAAACCTGATTCTATTATAAAAATAATAACCGCAAAGATTTCAATTCTATTTCAATCACCGTCTTTTAAATTTTTAACCATATTAATAGGAGTAAAAAAAAATAGGCCGACTGGACGCCGACTACAAATATGGCCGACTAGTGGGTACATCACTAATTATAATATATTTTACCGCCAGCCTGTGCCAACTGCCGAATCATGCCGATGCGAATAAGTGCGAATTCCACCAATGAAACTGAATGCGATCAGTATATTCAGTATTAACAAACCGCGTTCAAGAACTGCCAGTGTCACTATTCCACAGAAAATTATGACATTGACAGCCCTTGATCGTGGTTTATGTGCTAATCGCGTTCAGTTCCGTTTGTGAAATTCGCCCTAAGTGTGTAGCATGCGTCAGCAAACATAGGACTAATTTATCATAGAGTATTATTTCGTTGAACTTTACAAAATTGGTAAGACTATTTATATATTATTGACACTGTATTTGTCATTTCAGATGGCTGTATCTGGCAAATAAGAAACACATTCAAGCAAACCTGGACAAGGAAGCTGAAAGCAAAGCCAATTCAGAGAAGATTGGCATGGAAAACAAAGCGTATGAGACTGATGAAACTGAGAAAAAATCAAATACAACAGTTGACACAAATGATATTGTCACACAATCACAAATAGAAATAGGATTTATAGAAAGTATTGTAAACAATAGTAAGGTACAACACTAAAATAGAGTGAGACACATACCTAGACTGTAAATAATTTAACGGGAATAGATACTTTTATATACAGATATAAATAAATTATGAATATGAGGAAGCTTAATGGGAATCATTGTAAGAAAAGCGTGGGTATATAAATCACAGGGAGTCAGACTGTGCGGCAGTCAAGTACCGAAAATGTTCTGAATTATTTGCATATCTCTGCACTTTAGCCTCCTTAAATAAAACGTTGACTCGAAGTGCCCAGGTAACCCGCAAAATTCAAATGTTGTTACGTTTTGCAATTTGTATAGCGTAGATTGCTCTGCCCTTTAAAATGGAGGTTTAAGTCCAAGTCGTGATTGCCCTAACAATTTCCTAATATAACCACATTAGTGATTAGGTACATGAAAATTAAAGACACATGCAGTCGCTTTATTTAAGTTTGTGTAGGTATATCTGGGACCGTTTTACTTGTGGTAACCAAGTGTGCAAACACGCTGGGAATTATTATGCGTATACGAGTAGCGTGAGCACATAACAAACACACTTCTGACTTCACCATTGTCTCAAACGGTACTGAGAGCCACACACGTTCACGTGTCTGTACACGTGGCAAACACAAGTGAAGCGCGCGTCACATTGTGTGATAAACTAATGACTAATGAAGAAATGTGTGCCTGATTGAAAAACATCGTATACGCAAACAATTTTATAGCGGTTAAATTTTAGGACACATTTTATTATAATGATATCTACTTATTTGATACAGATTTATAAGTTAACGTTTTATTCAGTACTTGAGAGACTGAAACAGTAGTGATGTAAATTGTGAAAGAAAATTCGTCTACCATACAACTGAATTAAACTTATACATTGATGACAAAAGTTACCAAGCCCGACATGACTGAAAACGGTTAGAAGCGAATATACAGGATAAGTTTATAACCAGTGCACAAACTGTAACCAGTCCTGTCGGTTATACAAAAAAAAAACAGCTGTTCCATAGAAAAGTGCCTACGCGGTCAAGATGTATGGAACAGCTGATTTTTTTTGTATAACCGCTGAAAAATTTCTGCGCTGTGGGGTCTAGAATTATATGCTGAATTCATAGTTACAGTTTCCGCAAATGTAGTAGCATGATTATTCCAGCCGAAAAATATCCGCTGCTTGTACCTATAGGCCTGATAGGCTTATATAGGCCTTCCCAAGGCGGGCGTGGTTTGCCACGCTTGGCAGGCGGCAATTTGATTTATGTAAGTATAAACGGTAATGGTAATGGTTATAAACGTCTGACTGTAAAAGAAATGCTAAATTATAAAGATGTTTTAATAAAAAAACGATAATATACAAGGTGGCAAGGACATCGAAGCGCAAACTGAGAATTCAATACATGATTAGAGACATCACCCCTTCCCCCAGCTTAATAATTGTTCGTTATTTTATTTTTTTAAAAACTGACGAAAAATTTCAACTCCCATCGTTGAGATTTTCATGCACAACCTGAAAGGTTGTGCATGAAAATCGGTTTCCCCGTATAGAACGGATTAAAGTCTGTCTTACATGGCTTTCTGCACAAATTCCACAGGACAGGGCATTGGTTTTAAGCGACTTATTATTTATTTACTACATTCTCAGTTAAAATATACCTTTCCAAAAATATTTTTGACACGGCGCCGCGGCGCTTTAAATTCCTATAAGGGATTTTGGTGTTTAACTTTTGTTGATCTACTAAATTGCAAGACAAAGTTTTGCACACCCAATGAAGTGATATAGTTTATCTAAGCTTAAGTTATTATACGTAGATGTATGTTATCCTAATAATTATGTGTGAGTACTTATTTGACGAAAATAAAGAAATATTTTTAATGGCCTGGTTTTTATTTTGAAGTTGGTAAAATGTTTTCTTCGTGTGTAAATAGAGCGAACCTTTTTTGCCTTTATGTGTGAACTTACAAAATGTAAAGAAGTCAATCAACTTCAATTCGAAGCCTATTACCATCAACCAGGCACAAATCCAGACTCCGGGCTGGTACTGCGAAATTCCCCTTTGCTCGACCTGGGAATCGAACCTAGGTCCTTGTGCTCAGCAGTTGCGCTTGCGACCAACGAGGCAGTCGGGTCATGTTATTAGATAATGTAGATGTGTTGTAAGTGTTACGGGTATACAAATACTTAACACAAAGGTTCTTAAATTGTTGATTACGAAAAAAGTAAAAATCTCACATTTTACTAGAAACATGAATTTATTCCATACTCATTTCGAATATAAACATATCTATGAGTAGGTATACTAATTACAAATATATGACGTAATTTCCAATAATATATTTCCAAAACAGTAGAATATTCAAACGTATAAAAAATATAACAAAACACGAATATTTGAGACTCCTGCTACAGATTCATTTAAAAGATTTTTCAACATTCGTAAGCAATATAAAAATCATTAATTGCATTCCTAGGGAAGCATTAGACCTTTTTATTAGTCTTCTGGCAAACCAGTCTTAGTCCTTGTATGCACATTAAACATTTATATCTAGTAAAAACATGTATGACAATTATTATTATTATAAAATCTTAGACAGAAATCGAAGACATATAAACCATTTATACTGTGCACAATATTTCGTACACTTTGTGACCGATTTCTTTTCCTGAGAACGAGATGTACAGCGACTGGTGGCTAGGATGAACCTGAAAGTAGAAAAACTTCAGTAAATACAAAAAAAAAATGTAAAAGCTATACCCTAATTCCGTAACTCAGAATCTTAATCATTTTGAAGGATATCGGTAATCCCTTGCGTCATAATCAGAGATCGGATATTCAGATGCATATTCACCAAAAGTTGCGGTGTTGGCTAATATGGAACGCGCTTTTGTACCGAAAAAATCTTCATTTAATGTTAAAAAAAATTTCAACTAACACACACCACCCCTACTCTTACAGACTTTATACACCCTACTTACACATATTTGCGTCGCGATTAATTTTAAATAAACATGTGTCTGAATAGCTATGCAATCCTAATAATTTAGAAGTCGCTTCTATACACCTGACTAGTTATGCATTCCCGGTGTTCTTGGCATCCCGGGATTTTTCTTACTTCCGCTTCCCCTTCCATACTTTCATAACTAAAAATTAACTTTAGGTAAATATGCATCCCTTTATCCGATCTCTAGTCATAATTATGTTCGAGTTTGACTGCTCTAATTCAATTAATGTTGTGGAACTGTTCAAAATGAATCACCCTGTTGGTCTGACAGTTTTAATTCCTCATTCAGGAAATATAGGTCTTTGGAATAACAGGAAATTATAATTTCTTCTTTACGTGCCGATACGGTAAATTATATTTTCTCCAACCAGTTTGTCCTCTGGACAGCCGTATCATTGGTTTGTTTTAAATCTTGAAAGATGCAGGTAGTTGTGCATGATCGGCAAGAAAGGAGATAATGTCCTGTGACCTGTGTTGATTCATAGTTTCTAACTTTATAACGCATAGGATTCTAAAGCTGCGCTTACACGGTTAGGTAACCAAGGGCGGATTTCACCAATGAAACTGAACGCAAGCAGCACATCTAAACCGCGTTCAAGAGCTGTCAAAGTTAATATTCTACAGATTATTGCACTGACATCTCTTAAGAGCGTTCATCCCACGCGGGCTGGCATAACGCAGTTATAGTAGTTTTTCGTGATTATTTTATAAAAAACAAACAAAAATACATTTTTTTCTACCAAGCACGAGATCGTGGGTATTTAGAATTATTTTTAACATTTACACCTAAATAAAAACATTTAATCGTACTAAGTAATGCAAATATAAAATAATTGACGGTATGTCGATTTTTGTATGTAAATACCAAAAATCAGTGTAAAAAGTACCATACAAACTTGTAAATACCACGAATAAAATGTTACTTTTGAAATAATCACGAAAAACCACTATAAATGCGCCGTTGCCAGCCTGCGTGGGATGAACGCTCTTAAACGTGGTTATGGTGAAATTGCGTTTAAAATTGGTGAAAGTCGCCCTAAAATTGCGAGATTATTGGTAAATTGTGGGAGTTCTAGATATGTGACGACTGTGCATTACATAGCTATCGCTGCCAAGATTGTAGCAATAGGGTATTTTTAAATTTATTAAAAACTATTCTAATTTAAAGATTGGGACGAAATGTGTAACAGAAAAATATAAGTAAATTGATTTATATCCATTTTCTTAATTAAAAACGATTTAGATCAAATTTATTTTTCGTTGTTTTGAATTTATCGCCAAAACGCTCCTTACGATGACTTTTTATCACGTGACCTCATGTGACGTCAACTTTGTGTAATATATCGTCCCAATCTTCAAATTAAAACAGTTTTTATTAATTTGGAAAATACCCTATTGCTAAGAATTGTGTAATTTTAGTTGCCCGTGTACGTTGTTAATTTGATGCCAGTACAAACTGGCCTCGAATTCTTCTAAAACTCCGTATTACGCTAGTCCTGTCCAAGGCCAAGCTGCTATCCCAAACTGTCAAATTTTCCAAAATTAATATGAACCTTATGCATTTGGAATAAAGTTGAAAAACTTACAAAGAAATTTGACAGTTTATGGTAGCTTGATGTGCTGTCCTCTGTACGTATGGTGCACCTTGCATTAGTCGACGTCCAAAGGGACGTTATAAAATCGCAGCAGGATCCTCAACGCTCTGCGTAGCGCCGAAAGTTGAAAATCGACTGTTTTTCAACGCGCTGAGATTCTCAATGTTCGGTTGAACACATAAGAGTCGAAAATCCAGTGCGCGACAAGCTCCCGCCGCGATTTTATTACGTCCAAGTGGACGTCGACTTGTAGGTGAGTTTATTCGTGGAATCCGATGCTGCTGCTTACCTTGCCAGGTGTCAATGACCCTTGTTCCTTAACCCTGCCCACGTACAGAGGTTCATCGAAGCATGTTTTACCACCGACCACCGCGTTCGGAGGTATGTTTGCATCGCGGCATTCCTGCCATCTGATCCTATCGGGGCGAGCGCACAGTACCTGTAATTAAAATACACAAAATCTGCCTGTTACTTTGTTGTTTTATTTTATATCTTTGACACACATAATATAAATTCACGTATTGTTCCCATAGGGGTAGGCAGAAACTACAGAACGCCACCTGCTATAATTTACATATTTCTTCCTCCACTTTTTATCTTTTAGTTTGCCCATCTAATTCGAGTACAAAATGTTGATAAAGGTTAGCCGAGTTATTCAAGACTCATGAGTCACGAGTCTTCATTTTTTTTTAAATTATGATATAACATAAAGCATTACGCTTGTATTCTCCAGGTATAGGCAGAGGTGTACCTATAGTATATCCACATTTCGCTAGTTTTTTTATTGGAGGGTGGGAAATCATCAAATACATTCTCCCGCTTTGGGTGGAACAGGAGGGCGTGTCAGACTTTTACCGACTAAAACCCACCCGTGTTCCCTCAGTTGCCTGTTTGCCAGGGGCCGCGGCGGTATCTCGTACCCCTACCAGGCATCGGTCCTTGCGGACCCCACCAGTTGGTGCTGACATCTCTTTGAGGCGTGCGTGGAACACAATGCACCGTCAACCCGGGCTTGGTCCTTACCGGACACCAAGCTATCCATTACTCGCCGTCCGCAAGTACGCGTCACGGTGGCCGGGAAGAATCAGCCTAGGATTTCCGACGCCCAGGGCGTCTCATGCGGCGACTAAGGCTATGAGGGCGAATATACTGCCTCTCCCTCACGTGCACCGCCTCCCTCTTCACGAGCATTACTGCTTCGCAGAAGGAGGTGACGGCTACCCATGGACTTTCGCTCCGTACCATGGCCTGGACCAGGGTCGGACGCTAGAGATCGCCGCCGCCGATCGCCTCCACGAGGATACGGCGGTGCTCCGCTCAAGCTGGGCAGACCTCCACCGTATGCTGCACCGTCTCCTCAGGGCGGTCTTCGCAGTGGAAACACCCGGCCCTTTCCTCCCGCTTTATGCGAAATAGGAACCTCCCGAAACACCCGTGTCCGCCTATCAATCCACTACACAAAGAGGGGATTTACCGCTCATTTCGCCAGTAAGGTTCCAATCCCATGTAATAGGAGGCGCGCCTATTGCCATCCACCGGGCACAAATCAAGACTCCGGGCTGCTGTTAAGAAATTCCAGTTGGAAAAACTCAATCACAATTTGCCTGACCTGGGAATCGAACCAAGGACTTCATACTTAATGCTCAGGAGAAGCGCATACGACCACTAGACCAACGAGGCACTAATCATGAAATAAAACTATTATAAAATGTTAAAATGTAAATACTTAAGCATGTAAAAATATTTATAGGTAAGTGCTATGACTCATGCGTTGGCTTAATAATAACTTAATTATTTATGTTAAGTAGATACGACATTCTAAGTAAATAAAAAGAATGAGTAAACTTCACACGTAACATAATTACAATAATGGTAGACATCATTTCACAAAATACCCACCGAGTAGGTACTGAGTCAATCTCTGACGTGGTATATTATTTAAAATTCGATTGTAGTTAGGCCACGAAGTCACTAACTGGCATTGTGCTGATAAATAGATAGGGTAAACTAATAAATAAGTAAATAGGTATTTCCTTTCTTTTTTATACAGGGAGTAACAGAAACCCTATTGCTATCCTTAAGCACTAAAGATAACAGCTGGTATAGAATCACTATACATAGTTTCAGCTCAAAATTAAATACTCTAAGAATTGATACCACATTGTCGGTTTCATATGTTTCTTAAATTCAAATCATAGCAAACGTGTCACCGCACTACGTAGGTCAATAACTTTCCACGTTACTTGCCAATATTACGAGAAATCTCTTCCGAGTTATGTTTTTATTTCAATTTGAAAAGTTCTGTTTCTGGTTACAATGTATTAGAAATAGTCATAACTTCCGAAGATGTAGAGATAGGAAAAAAAAACCCTTCCAATATCGTTTGATATCATCCAAAGAAGCCGTGCCCTTGGTATGTACATATATACCCTTACCGTTACACGTTGTATTACTAAACACGCACACTACTTTTCCAAGTAGTTAGTAGGTTATATTGTATTTTATGGGAGGAAGTGCGGTCGTGGGATCGGCCTCACTGTGTTACGGGGCTCGCTAGGCATGGCGGTGCGGTGAATGTACAAGAAGTATCTTCCGGCCCCCGAAATATGGTAAAATCAAAAGTCATTTATTCATACTAGGCTGGTGTCAGCACTTTTTGAATCTCAAAACTACTTAAGACAGACCCCCAAAACGTCCGCCCTTCGCCACTTCGTAGTGCTTTAGCTGGGAAGAAGAAGTGACACAACACACTCCCCAGCAGCACAGCTGTCTGTTAAGTTAGAAGAACTTGATTCTATACACTGGTAGGTACGTAATTAACGTAATTAATTTTAATTTTATGCTTTGTGTTTCGCGAAACACAAAACATAAAATTTTAATATTTGCCACATGACAGCTAGAACACGCCAATATACCAAAAAAAAAAACATGCAACGGTACATGATAAGCCACTGCGTTCGTTCGATTAATATTGACATCTTTAACAGGGTCAAATAATAAAATCAGCTGGCATAGTTTACCTACGTGTTAGGTATGGATATCGAAAACTAGAGAGTTTTTCATCGGTGACCTTCACCTATCGAATGATGAATATATTTTTTGTTTAATTTGCTATCGATACCGATATGCAACACATAGGTAAAGTGTTGCCTGCAAATTTAATTTGACCTTGTAGATTTAAATCTATACATGTGAAAAATGGAATCGGTTTAGTTATGTTATCAACTAACAATAATTAATGCATCTCGAATTAACCTGATGGGCTGACGATATTGCCTCTGCACTAATAACGATCATTAAGAACGTTCTTCCGGCGCGGGCTGGCAACGTCGCATTTCAAGTGGTTTTTCTTGAATATCTTATTAGATCTAAATTAAAGTACTATTTTTTTTTTAGCCAAGCACTGGATCGGTGGTATTGTAATATCTGATCGTTGGTAAAACTTGGAATTTTGATTTTCAACAAAGGTCAAAATTTCAACTTTTACTGATTATTTTACCCTCTACCGTTCTGGCACCCATATGCACAATATTTGCGTGCGTTATATTGGGCACGTCCGCAAAAGCAAAAAATAAATAAAAATAAAAGTTGTTTCCCAGCAATTATTTTTGGTTATTGTTACTTAGTCTGATGTAGGTACCGAAAGTGTAGTTGACGGCTATGTGATGTGTGTTTTTACACCCTGTATGTTAACTTTTCCAAATGTTCCTGTCCTGTTATTAATATTTTAACTTTGTTAACTTAATTATGACTTTATTGTGCATGCTGTGCTCTCCTACGAGTGAAATATTACCCTTTGTGTATGTGTCATATATTGTGTACCTACTGTACAGTCACCTTAAGAGATAAGTAAACCGTCCGTCGTCGGATATATAAATTTAAATTTGCTAAATTAACTATCTATTTTCTGTTAAATTTATTAAAATAATTCCAAAACATCCAACGGTTTCTTACTAAACTTCAACTACATCCGACGATTCCGGGGGGCTACTCTCTAACTCCGTCAACCAAAATACTGGCCCGTCCGAAAATAGTTAGAAATATCAAAGTGACTCCTAAAGTTGATACCCCCTCCTGTTGTTGAACTTTTTGGACGGATATAACCATATAGGGAGTAGGGCCAGCTGTCAAATCGTGTAGTAATTCATTCTTAGTTTCGGCCCCAAACGAATCGTCCGTGAGTGACACGGAGTAGGGAACGCCAGTAACTTCGACCGTGATTACGGATTTCGTGCGTAGAGAGTAGGCCTTTTTTGGTAACCATACATCTTTTGTTCGAAATCCTAAATCATTAAATAACTGACAATAGCATTTTTCTACAAAAGTCCCATGGGGATAGCTGAATTAGGTACTTATCTATATGTGCAGCGAGTGAGCGGTATAACTCCCATGCTAAGTAATAATAAACTTTTAAAATGCGGTTATCTGGCACAAACATTTGAAGATAACGTTCTGTGAATGCATGTATGTGAACAGAATAATCCATAAAACCTTGAAAAATATCCCGTACTGATTACTCGACAACTCACTCAATACATGAGCGTTTAACATTATTATACAATACCACTTGTGTACTAAGACCACACCTTTATCGCGCACTGGATTTTCGACTTTCGGTGTTGAACTTAGCATTGAGAATCAACAGAGTGCATCACAGCGCGTCGAAAAAATACTCTGTTTGATTTTCAACTCTCGGCGTTCGGCAGTGTGATGAAGATCCAGTGAGTGACAAAATCCTGCCGCGATATTTTTACGTCTGTGCGAATGTGTACTAACTAAACATCTAGCACATCGAGTTCGGCGCTTCGATTAGTCCGTCACTAATCCAGGGCTATTGGGAGCGCCAAACGCGCTCGATGCGTTTGATCGAGATGGTTAAATGAAACTCCCACTAAGGCCTCAGTTCGTGGCAGTCGCGGTTACAAAAAGAGAGAGAGAGAGACGACACGAGACTGTACAGATTTTTCGGTCATTCCGTTCACCGTTCCACTTGCACGTTTTATGACCGTGACTACCACGAGTTTTGACATATACTTAGTTTTTTTTATAGTAATCGTCGTTGATCAATTTGGAATCACAGTCAAAATTAAATAACGTAGGTACCTCGATACTCTTCACAGAATTCTCAGCCCCTCCCCAGGCTACGTAAGCTGCCTTGTGTTTCAGGGCTAGTTTGCCGGGTATGAGGTCTCCTTCAAACTTGGCTCGGATGACCCAAAGAGGGCTTCCATCGTAGCCTTCATAACCACCCACGACTGCGCGGTCGCTAAGCATTTGAGCGTCGTTCGGTGTTGTAGCAACCCATTCCACTGCAGCTGGAATTAAATGACAAAAATAAGACAATCAGCTCATTCTGGCTTATTAGCCGAATCGCACGAATTAACTCGCCCGTCACTTTTAAATAATACCTATAATATTTTCTATATGCGACGACTCGCACGAAATTAATTAATTTGTGGGCTAATCGACAATTCCACGAGTTTGTATTAGGCAACTGGCACGTTTTGAATAAAACGTTAAGGAAACAACGAATAGTTAACGAACAACCTACTTCCGAAAACACACTACAAAGTGAAAAATAACTTTAATTTCGGAAGTCGGTGACTTTGGATATGTATTTTAATTTTTTGTCACCCCCTTCCGAAATTAAAGTTATTTTTACTTTGGAGTGTATTTTTGAAAGTTGGTTGTTATTTTTTTGGAAACAGTTTTTATTTGTCACTTTTTAGTTATAGTACCTACCCCACTAATTCGAAATTTCATAATTCTTGGGGTCAAAACAATGCATATTTATGCGTTGTAGCAGCAATCGCGGTTGATTTACTGTTATTTTTTGAAGAGTTTCGTTGTCTGTCTCCGAAACGCATCATCAAATCTATATGAAATTTATTGAAAAAAATCATCAACATCGGTTCACGCAGTCGAAAGTTCTGAGGTAACAAACATAAAAAAAAACATACAGACGAATTGAGAACCTCCTCCTTTTTTTGAAGGCGGTTAAAAAGTACACTAACTTTATTCCATAAAGTAGAAAACATGCCAGTCAATTCACCTAAAAATTTATTAAGTTCATGCGAGTCGCCTATAGAAAATACTATATTACTTTAATGTGACGATTCGCCCGATTTAATTTGAGTAACTCGTGCAAATTAACTCGGGCGAGTTAATTTACACGAGTCGACTGATAAGCACCCAATTTATTTCACTAGAAGAAACGCTTGCTTAATTTGATATTAAGTTAATTATTGTTATAATGTGAAACTTACCAATTTTTCTGGATAATACAGATTGGTATGATCACATTTAGCGTTTGAAAGCAGTGGACAAGAATTAGAATTACAAGCGCTGCCAAAAATATCTGATAGATTTTTTTTTGCTAGCGTCTCGTTACTATGCGTCATTGAAATTTTTAGAATTCTAGCTAGTCGCTAAGGAAACTTATTGTAAACAATATGTAGAGGATTTTGCTATTAGCTAAAGTATTATTAAAGTTACGATACAAGTTGAAGACTGTCGGGAAACACTACTTATTTTGAAACATTGGTTTCCGAAGTAACGAAGAAGAACAAAGTTAGTTGATTAGACAAACCCGGTTCTAGATAGTAAGGCTGGTTGGTTGCCATATTATTTTTTATCTGTTCTGTATAATTTATTAAAAGCCTCAGTGATCAGAGTCAGGTTGCTATACCTATACATGAAGTGAGAAAAGACGTTTTAGAAAAACCCTGGACTTAACCTTTAGTGGACATGGAAAAGAGTTGAACTTATATCAAAATAATTTACCTCCGTAAGCTTGGGTTGGAGCGACATTAGGGTATCCAGGAGCTGGAGCATAACCATATCCCTGTGCAGCGGGTGCTGTAGGATAGGACATCGCCGATGGTGGCTGTCCAGGTTGACCCGGCTGACCCGGTTGGTACGGGTACCCGAAACTAGGTTGATATTGTGGTTGGTACTGCGGCGGGAAACCGGGTTGGCCCGGTGGTGGAGCGCCCGCATTTACAGGGTTATATATCTGAGGGTATATTTGTTGACCCTGGGGTGGCGGGTACTGCTGAGGGTTGCCGTACGGATCTGAAATGTTAAAATAATGAATTCATACAAATTGCACCCGATTTTCAGATACGTTTCAAGGCAGATATACCAATTCTGTTATATCTTTGAAGATATTTTCATGACGGTTCAGACATTGTGGAACAAGCCTTTGGTTGTCTCATTACTGTCGAAAGTTGTAATCATTTCAACTTTTGATGGTTGAATTTAACTCACCTAATTACTATTTCGATGATGAATATAAGACTAATACATAAAAAGATTTCAAAAGTCCATAAATGAAAACATTGATCGTTCTGTGAAGCTTTTATTCATTCTCTTAGCTAAGGAGTAGTGCGCAAACGCGCCTATCCAAATTTTATAAACATTGATGATCTCATAGTTCCAAATATAAAATGATACCGAAAGTATTCGCCTGCGTCGATACGGCCATAATGTAATGGTGTGCGTAGGTACATTCCATACCTAGTGCATTTGATAAAGGTTTTTTCCTAAAAAAAAATCCTTTTCGGCCATTCCCAGATTACATCGTTGGAATTGTCCTAATATATACCTAACATGAAATAGTTATCCATGTGAGCAATGGTGTCAGCCTACGAGGAAACTATCTAAATAGTTAGGTACCTACCCAGCTGCCTAATTTGTTTTGTATTTTCGAATAAAACATCAAGTTCCCTGCCAGTCTACAGTAACTAGCACCCTTATTGCGTAACAGATTCGATCAGAATCTGAATCATTTTGAAGAATATTGCTATAAATATCATATAAATAAATCGAAAAATGTATCTGCTCAGCAACAAACCGTCAAAATAAAAGCCATTCCTGATGTTTGTGATACGCAAATACCTCACAGAAAACAGTCGTGGCATAGAAAATTTGTGTAGAGTATCTGGGTAGAATACATAGGTACAAAGATGATCAAGCATAGTTAGCCTATAAATGTGTCTTTTGCTGGCAAACAGTCACACAGGCCTCCTCTATGTGAGAGGCAGATGAGGGCTCTCCCTCATCTCCATTCGCTGCCAAAGTCAAATTGAAACCATGGACAAGCGGTTGACTGTAGTTATGTCACTACGTAACTACTACAGCTAAATTAATTGCACACCCCTCCCCACTGCTTCTTTAGTGGAGGGGCGTTACAATTTTATGGCTCCTCTCTTCTTTACACTCGGCTATGATCGTTAATCGTGTGATCGGTGATCGTGTGGGCACGTGTACCTACGCAACTAGTCGAAATTTCCGTCGATGCTTGCCCGAAAAACCGACAAATCACAGATCGCCGCGATTGTATGGCGAGGGCGATGATCGGGGACTACACACGAGCAAGCCCTCTACCCAATGGTGCTCCTGGGTATTCGATGATTGCGAATAGGAGCCATGGCCATTAGATTATAAGCTACAAGCTCACCTACACTGAGCTTTATTGCGTTCATGCGTTAGCCCACTTTCCCACGAACGTAAAAATATCTTGACGGGATTTTATCGCGCACTAGATTTGATTCAGACTTGCACTTAACTGCAAGCTTAGCACGAGCAACGATTCGTCGACGGAAGAATAGACATGACTATTAACTAAATTATGTACAATAGAAGATAGCTATGTTCTTCTATTAATTATCACAGTTATGCGTTTTAAACGAATCATGATTTTGTAGATAATCGTATACCT
Organism: Polymixis lichenea; assembly: GCA_949091785.1. Taxonomy (NCBI): domain Eukaryota; kingdom Metazoa; phylum Arthropoda; class Insecta; order Lepidoptera; family Noctuidae; genus Polymixis; species Polymixis lichenea. The sequence goes on from OX420944.1 coordinate 14,109,491, forward strand.
GTATTTTGTGGCTGTCGAGTAGAAAGTTTGTTGTCAGTGTGATTTTGACAGTTCGGGAAGATATATTCTTCTGAAATAGTCTACATTTAAAAGGACCTAGATAAAGATCGTTAGAAACGAAAGACAAAATGACAGATTGTAGTAGTAGGAGTATTGTAGTAGGACATCTACGGTGCGATGTCAAAAATAGAGAAACGAAATGTAACTTTGTATCGAAAAAGCACTGTCTATTCTTCGCAGAAATAGAAATCGTCATGCAAAGCCTGCAGGTGTCGTCTATGATCACCGGTTGTTAAGAGGCGCCATTAGATTAGAAGTTCACCTATTGAGCTTCATTGTGTTCAGGCGTTATACTTACCAATGTTCTTGTTAACACATTCGATGCCAAGCAAGAAAAATAAAAATAACTAGTTTGTGTGCCCACAACTCGCATCCGAGTCGTCGCTATAAGTAGTCTCGCTAGTCGGGTCCTGGGCATGAACAGAATCATCAATAGCTACTTATTGCGACGACTCGGATGCAAGTTGTGGGCACACCAATCAACTATTTTTCGACCCATATGCTGGGTGCTGGGCATGGAATGTGTTAACTAAGTATTACGAGAGCTAGGTATGGCCTAATTAGTCAAACTAAAGCGCTCTTCCACTCTCCTAATTTGCTGTGCTCGTCAGAGTTCACAATGATAAATGTCTTTGTAAAAGCTATTGTCTAACTTCAAATTGTAGAATGCAATAAATATATTGAGTACTGTCAAGATACTGCATTCATCAGTTAGATTGATAGGCGACCTACAGAAGATCCCGGGGAAAACCCGGAGGAGACTCGCACAAACCAGCGAAGCATGGCACAACAGGGACGGGTACTAAACCCAGAAGTGGGCAGAACCAGGCTGCCTATGATAAAGATGGTGATGTAATTATAGTATTTTATAGGAAGTTCTAATTCAATCAGTTTTACTAGCTGTAGAAAATGTGCACATTAAAATTCGTCCTGAACTGCGACCTTCCCCACGAATTAAGTTATAAAGATATGGGTATACATAAAGTGCTATCATTTTATACTAAGATCAACAACAATGCTAATATATACCTACTAAGTAAGTGACGTGGTTGTACTTGTGCCATAACAAGACTGTTACCTAACAATTATTCTTTTGGAAAGCTAAAGAAATTGCGAAGCAAAATAAGCAAAACAAAAATACCTACCTAAGCAAAGCAGATATTATGTAAAGACATAATAGAATAGTCTAGCGAAGTAGGTAGTTTCTTCGTGGGCGTATTCAGCACACGCTAAGGCTAATTCTGACTATATTTTATATCTCAATTTTCCAAATCGCAAAATAAATGCAGAGTTAGATAACGCTATGTTAAAATGTAATAAAAATAAACAAAATACTACGTTCCTCAGCTCATAGATGTAGGTATTATGATTAAATTTTTGGTACCTACTTTGATACCTAACTACGTTAAGTATACAAAAAATATTTGATTTCAAGGTCAACGTCCTGTTGACCCACCCAAGTGTCTTCAAAACGAAATATATTCGTTTGGATGGCACCATTATAGCAACGTTAAACATTTATCTAATATGATTCCAATTAAGTATGAACATGACAATTAAAAATTCGTTAGTTATGTAGGTGCCCAGATAGATAGTACATAATTATTTGATGGTACCGTACCTACCTAATGACGAGCTATCATAACGAGCTATCATAAAGTGTAGGCAACTGTATAAATAGCGATGAAGTTAAAACAGGTGGGTACCTACGTAATTACAGGACTACCAAAATGAATAAAACTGATGTAAAATTGTGCAACCGGCAAGCATCATTTTCGATTCGGAATCACATGACAACGTGTTTGTTTGGCATCTTTAGCGTTAGATCATAAACATAACCCAAAAACGATCAATTTCATCTAAAATCTAAAGAAATTTTATACAATACTTACACCCAGACATATTGGAAATGTTTTAGTAATCACAGCACAAATTAATGAACGAACGTGAAACAGCACACGAGCACAATTGCCGACTGCGGCGGTCACGGGTGAAACGCAACAACAAAATAAATAGAATGGAATGACGCGGCCTCTGCCGGAGTGCCGGAGTGTCAGCTACGAATTCAAAATGGCGGAGCTGCGGAGGGCGCCAGAGAGGCGTCGTCTGAGAGGCGAGGGAAGGGGGAGGATGAAAGTCACAGATAAAGTAATAGTCTGTTCCGTTAGGACGCCCGCAGACAGCTTATTATCACCAGAGAACTCAACTGTTTATGTTTTTTTTTTATCGATCTTTAGTTCCACAACGTAGTAAGACTTAGGGAGACTTAGAGACAGAGTCCGCTTCGTTGTACTTTAATATTCATTATTTTATTATAAGGTAATTATTTTTCATGATACGTATTTCGTACATATGTACCTACATTAAGTATAGGTTGTATTATTATTATCCTCACCTCAAGCCAACATAATCGTTTAGTCGGTGTGAGTGTCATACCCACGCACATGATAAATTTGTTATTTCAGAATTGAAACTTTTATGTAGCTTTCAATTAGCTGTATTTTTACAATAGTAAATTCTCTTTGTATAAATCTTTAACATTTCACATGTGCGCCACCTGTACTCTAAGATTAGAACTGTTGAGTGTTTCTGAGCACTCATGAGAATCTCGACGATGGTAGCATACGTAATTCAACGAGCTGTTTCTAGATGGCGTTATCAACATTTTGTAATTTGTGATTCGATTGTGAGTAGTGTGCCTTTCGTGTAAAAGTTATGAAAAAGAAGACATGTGTCTTGCTGTAATCGATAGTAGGTAATAAATAAAACACCAGTTTTATCAACGATTTTTTTATGTCTAAAAAAATCGGTTTAAGACAAAACCCATTATTACAGACAATGCGAAACTAAAAGCATACAGGTTTTCTTGTTTTATTGTCATTAGATATCGATACACATCATGTCTGTGCAGTTTCGCTAGCTAAGTTAATTTGACCCGGTATATTACCTATTTTATGAAAGCTCCTGGCTAAATTACCTTGCACGGGTCGATCCTTGATGTGTGTCTATCCAATACATATCTAAACTCCTCCATCCCTCGGAAAGCACGTTAAAGAAATAAAAACATTTATTTTCAGAATCACTTCCATAATTGTTACTAACAATGTAGACTTAGAAACTAGTGTTAGTAACATTAATGTAATTAGGAAGAAGCTGCGGGAGGCATGCCGATCCTGGGGACTGTCTATGCCTGCCTGTCTGTCCTGCCTGCGTGCAATCGTATCCACCGCCAAAAGATCGACGAGTCCCACCTATCAGCCAACGTTCTAAGAATGGTATTGGGGCTGCCGCGAAAATGGCGTAGCAGAGATGCGCATCTCTTGCGCATGATTGCCGAAAAACTATTAACACACGCGTCGTCAAACACGCCGGACGCGCTACAGAAACGCGCGAATACGCTTTGAAAAGCATCACCTTAACCTGAGCAGTACAACGTGCAAACCAGCCAGCGACCTGCGCTCCCGCTCTACATCAACGTTTTCTTTCAGATCGTCTGAGACGCAATGACCCAGATATTTAAAATTTGCGACTCTTGTTAGACGTCTGTCGCACAGCCTAACTGGAGGAATCGTGCTACAGCATTTACTGCCTGATTTAAATATAATGAATTCGCTCTTTGGTGCATTTTATTCGAGTCCATGGGTCTCAGCATATGATTCACACACGTTTATCAGTTTCCTTAATGCCCTGATCGATGAGCCCGGAAGCCTTTGGTCCCGACTGTCATCCGTCGATTTTTGACTGTCATTACAGCTGTCATTACAGTCCAAAAGACTTTGAAGTTCCACAGTAACTGCGTTGTGAGGTCAGATAGGCAGTTGCTCCATGTAAAATACTGGTACTCAGCTGCATGCAGTTAGACAGGAAGCCGACCCTAACGTAGTTATGAAAACGCAAGGCAGATTGGTTGAGTATGACTTACCTACTATGCGAGGCCTATGACTAGGGTTGCCAACTGTACTCTATAATATAGTATTGTACTCTTTTTCTTATGGGTGTACTCTTAATTTTTATCAATACGAGATTACGCCAAAATACTTTACTTTTCATAAACTGACTTTTTGAGGCAAGTGATTTAGTTTTTCTGCGGTTTTTTTTTATATTATCCACTGTGAGACGTGACTGTTTTGTCGATCATGAATGTGAAGTGGCGAGATGAGAGGAACAGGGTTTTATAAATACTCGTATTTATTAAAATGAGCTGCTGCAATCCTGATCTTATATTAACGTAGAATTAGAATGTTTGGAGTCCTACAATTGTTGTAAAATCAATTTAAAAAAAATATGCACCGCAAAAAGTGCTCTTAAATACATAAAGATAAATTATTAAAAAGTTACTCAATTTTATTAATCTGAGGCTCTAGTGTGAGTTTCATTTAACCATCTCGATCCAACGCAGTGAGCGCGTTCGGCGCTCCGATTGGTCCGTCACCAATCCAGGGCCAATCGGAGCGCCAAACGCGCTCACTGCGTTTGATCGAGATCGTTAAATGAAACTCACTCTAAGGCCTCTGTACTCTTTATTTACTCTCTCTGAAACCAGAAATACTACTACTAATACTACTTCTTGTAGAAAAAGTCATAGGTAGGGTTGCTACCCTACCTATGACAGTTTACCATCCGTTATTTATAAAGTGTGCGTTATTGTTAGTATGAATGTTAACATAATTATGTTCATGTTTTTATTCTAAAAACACGTGGCTATAAAAGTACTGAATCATGAGGACAGTGTAGGATATAATTCGTCCGGCGAAGTTCATGACAGTCCGTATATTTATTGTAAACACGTTTGCTGATATGTCTAGTTTTCGTGAAGCTACCAGTGTTATCATCGTTTTCACTTGACTGAACGGCTCATTATCTGGAAGAGAAAATTTTGAAATTATACCGTGGAGTTAAAAGAGTTATTATATAAAACAATATGAGGGCTGATTTTTCAATTGACGAATAACTTTTGTGTGAAGAATACGTACCTAACTATTGCATTCAAACATCTTTGTACTTTTGTATAGCAAATATGTAGATCTGTCATATTTATTACTTAGACGCCATAAAGATAATAAAGTCTATTGAAAAATCAGTCTTAAAGTTTCTTCAATTTCCATGAAGTTTTCATAGAAATTTTTCTACGAGGGTCGCTCTCTTGCATCGCGCTAGTCAGCACGAGCCTTTATGCTGAAAAGCACGATAGGTACCACTTCCGAAGCGTGCTGTATTATAACTTCTTAAGTATTTTTATAAATACAGAGGAGAGATTTGATTTGAAAGCGTAACAAACAAACAAACAAAATGTTTGTTTGTTACGCTTTCAAATTATTTACTTATCTATGTTCAGCGGTATACTTATAACGCTAAACGTGTTTAGGGATTTGTGGGGCAAGTGACCCTAAATCTCTTTAAATCTTACCTTCTTCAATTAATTGTAAAACGTGTAATAACAATGCTGAAGTTTTCTTCTTTTCTCTCATGAACATCTCACACATGGCCGCCAAAAATATAGGACGGAAATTAATGCAAAAATATAGAAATAAATCACTAAGAAATACTTCGGAATACTGCAAAAAAAAGTATTTTTATTCTTCAAAAAAAAGCACAACGAAAATGAATTATTAGGTAGGTATATACTTGTATCGTTGGCCATAAACAAAAGTCACAAAACATTGTTACCAGGAACATCAAAATGTTCTTGGAAATAAAATGTAAACTTGATTTTTCCAACGTCAGATGGCGACAAAAATGTAAAAATATATATAGTCCCCGGGTACCTGGCGTTGCAAACAACTTCCCGTTAGGGCCAATTGTGAAATCTTATCAGGTTGGTATTACTCCAGATAAAAGTTATCGGTCGACTGAACCTAACTGCACAGAAGCAGGTCTGGTTTGATTAATTTGATTATTTCATTAAATTCAACAATCTGTTACATAAATGTCATCATCATTTCAGCAGAAAGTCATCCACTGCTAGACATAGGCCTCCTCCAAGCTTTACCACATCGATCAGTCCTGTGCTTCGCGCATCCACAGAATTTTAACGGCCTAAATGATTAGTAATCTCACTTATTGGTAAAATTAAATGTGTTATTAAATTATTTTTGAAACAATAATCTCACCGTTAAAGATGGAGACAAGGATCGGCATATTGTCAATAAAGTGCATAATAACCACGAATTGTACATCGCAAATACCTGGAAGAAAGTAGATAACTGTACTTGTAACAGACAGAATACTAAAGGTCACTATTTTAACAAAATGCATAGGATCCTTTATAGGTACCTACCTGACCACAGTACATAACATTAAAAAGATGAATGCAGTCAGCCATTTTGTCGTATATTTGCATCAGCTCAAACCAACAACAATGCAAATCCTTTTCTTGTATGACTTTAGGTTCAATGCAAATACTCTGCAAATAATTTGTTATTTAATGTACGAGTAAATGAACAATTACTACCTTTGCCATTGGAGATCACTTAAAGACGCTCACTTATTATATAAGGGATTTAAAGACTTATATGTTTAGAATTATTTGGGGATCGATTGAAAACAATGCCTTACCTTAATAACAAAGTCGCAAATAGTATCTCGGAATATAATCTTCTTTTGATTTGACATCGTGCTGTTTACTGCCCTCATCAGCAATGTGTTCAACATTACAATCCTTATGTAAATATTAATAACAATGAAGTATAAGACCGATCCTTGCAGCATGATCAAGAAGAAATTTATATGAGCACCGATATTTTGTAAGTGAAACTTTCTTAACCAAAATGTACAAGATACCTGCACGATTGGTAATGCGACCAGTATTACTGAAATAAGACGTCTCCTTCTAAATACTGTTTTAGTAACGCTAAAATGTGTATCAATATTATTGAGTTTATTAAATAATTCAACGTAGTATTTTGTGTTAAAAATTGCTATGGCGAAAACTGAATAAACCGCTTCAACAATGCTCAAGGTGCCAAAAGTTTTTGTCAAAATGTTTAACGGCACGTCAGATTTCGTATCATGCCAGCTGCGTGGTGTTATGATTACCATTGATACCACAATGTGAGCTATGATTATTAACATTGAGTAGGACTTGCTTATGAACTTTGTACTGACAACGTAGTTTTTCTCGTATGCAATCAATTTTGATCCAAACAAAGACGCGAAATGTATTAATGGTTTTGCAGCAACGACCAGCGAATACGGGGACACTTTTTTTTCCACTTCATTTATGGAAAATATATTGCCGAGTCGTTTTTCGTTAGAAAAAAATAAGATATTTTTCGATGTATGAAAATCGTTGACGTAAAACATCGTGCTTTCTTTGAAACTGTCTATAAAGTAGTCATTGAAAATGGTATACACGCTTTTATATCCATATCTTTTAATATGATAGATGGATTCAGTACCATTGAAGCCTTCTAATAACTTTTGAAATTCATTAGATTAAAGTGCGATCTCTTGTTCCGAGTATCCAAATCAATTTAAATAATTATAAGGCACGCGTAGCCATCGTACTGATTTGATACTACTGATAAGAATTAGGATTCTGCATGTAATAGGTCAAAACGGAACCCGTTTGTGGGACACTAGTTGGAATACTTAATTAGTAAAAGTATTTACACAGATTTGCACTACGTGGACGTGAATACTAGCAGTGGTGGCCCACTGGTAGCGACCGTGACTTACGAATTCTAGGTCGTAGGTTCGAACACAGGCACTTTACTTTGTGTAAATAATCTCGTCACCACTGCTCTCGTAACGATGAAGGAAAACATCGTGAGGAAACCGGTATGTCTTAGAAACAAAAAATCGAAGACGTGCAACATCTACCAAACCGCACTAGGCCCGCGTGGTGGATTACGGCCCACTCACCCAGCAGTGAGAACGAAATAGGTAGATTATGCTATGGGCGTGAACGGCAACATAAAAAAAAATACTGTGACAGTTTTTTTAAACTTTTTTATGTCCATCTGCTAAGGGATTTAGCAGATATTCAGATTTTAGTATAAGCGATCGGCGATTTTGTAACTATGTATATCAATGTTTTTTTTTTTTGGGTGGGAAGTCATCAAATATTTTCTCCCGCTCTGGGTGGAGCGGCAGGGCGTGTTAGACTTTTACTGACTAAAACCCACCCGTGTTCCCTCAGTTGCTTGTGTTCCAGGAGCCACGGTATCTCTTTCGAACAACCCGCACCCCTGGCAGGCATTGACCCTTCCGGGCCCCAACAGTTGGTGCTGACATCTCTTTGAGGCGCGCGTGGAACACAACGCAACTCGAGCTTGGTCCTTACCGGATAGCGAGCTACCCATTACTCGCCGTCCGCAAGCCCGCACCTACGGTGGCCGGGAATCAGCCTGGGATTCCCGACGCCCAGGGCGTCTCCTGCGAAGGCTATGGCCGTGAGGGCGCAGGTACTGCCTCTCCCTCACGTGCACCGCCTCCCTCTTTGCGAGCATCACTGCTTCGCTGAAGGAGGTGACGGCTAACCATGCGCTCTTGCTCCATACCATGGCCTGGACTAGGGCCGGACGCGAGAGATCGCCGCCGCCGATCGCCTCAACGAGGACACGGCGGTGCTACTCTCAAGCCGGGCAGATCTCCACCGTCCTCAAGGCGATCTTCGCAGTGGAAACACTCGGGCGTTTCCTCCCGCCTTATGCGAAACAGGAACCTCCCGAAACAGCCGTGTCCGGTGAGGACCTGTGTCAGGCGGAAGGATGTATATCAATGATGGTTTGTGTTTTGGCGACTCGATGCGCTCCATGTGCGCGCAATAAGTTTGATACTTATTGCACGTTTTCCATTGATCGGATTGGTCCATCTGATACTGATACATGTATGGTAAGAGAGATTTTCAGGTCTCATAGTCACACTAAAACCGATGCAAATTTTTATTTCGAACTGCATTTTCAACTCTCGGTGCTGAAACGAGCATTGAGAATCCAATAGAATGCATCTCAAACCGTCGAAAAAACAGTGTTTGATTTTGAATTCTAGGCGCCTAGCAGTACTTTGAAGAATGCACGATAAAATCCCGCCGCGATTTTATTACGTCCGTGCGGACGTCTACTTAGAGTATGCCGCACAGCTGCAATGCAATGATCCTCATCACTTTCTTTAATTTTGCATTAAGAGGCCGAATATGAAATTTTTCCTATTTCGCTGATTTACGTGATTTCATGATTATTCGTTTACGAATCATATTGCTAGATGGCGCTGTCCGTTGTACTTTTGCGCCATCAATCCACGACATATACATTATACATGTCATTGTAATAAAATCGTAGTAAAGTCAAAACCGTATATTGAATCTGAAACACTTGCGCAAAAGACATTTGCGCGAAAGACTCTTGCGCGAACCCACACGCATGGACGTTTGCGCTCCTGGACTTTTGCGCGAACAGACTTATGTGGAAAGACACTTGCGCGAAAGACACTTGCGCTAAACCACTTGCGCGAAAAAGTTGCGGAAATTAGATTTCTTCATAACATCACGCCTGTATTCTACCAAAGTGTTAGGCACGGGTGTAGCAGACTGGAAATATACAGTCCAGTTAGACGTCAATAGTGATCGTCATAGTTTTTTTACAGCACCTTTTTTTTCTTTCCTTTTACCTTTATTTTCGAATTTTCCATTATGGGTGTCGTTTTTAGGTTTTTTGGGCACGCTTAAGACGATGGTGGGGTCAAAATGAAAATACAAGATGGCGGCCAAAAAAATTTTAGAATTTCATGGGTGTCGTTTTGGAGGTTTTTGGGGGTGCTGAAGACGATAGGGGTCAAATTTTATACAAAATTGGTAAAAATTTCTTGGCTGCCATCTTGGATTTTCATTTTAAGTGTCCTGATACCCTCAGCACCATAATGGTATACATATACAAAGTGTAACAGAATAGACGCAAGACCTGAAAGTAGTTTCTAATTGAGTACTGAATCGACTTCAGTAACTTTTGGAATATAAAAAAAAAATATTATGTGGTTTGCCATACCTACCGCTGATAGAGCCACAGAAAATTCAAACTTACTTGAAAGTAATAACACTCAATTTTAAATGCATAAAGTAATGCTTGAGTCAACGCGTGTACCAGGAAGCTTAAAAATAAATAAATTAGTAATGATTAATTTTTTGTTCGATATTTGGGGTGTGTGAGGTCTTGCGTTAATTATGTTACACGTTGTATAAATGGATAATTATTTATGTGATTACTTTTATATTTAATGATAGTAGAATGCACACAGAAAAACATTAAATTATTATTACAGAAAAGAGTCAACAGGAGCTGGGCCTATTCAACGATAGAGCTTAAGACTACCAACGTAAATAGGCTACCAATTACTGATATGTGGATCGAAGATATTGGACACCCAGAAGAAGACTTCTGGTTAGAAGACTTTTCAATATGTTTTGGATGAGCTAAAATATTTTGATTATTATACATAGTTATGAATGATCACACAGATCAGTACTGAACACAAGTTTCTGGGAGGATTAAATTTTTTTTTTTTTTATTCATTTCTTAACATGCTATGTTTATTAAATAAAGTCATTCAACGCCCATTTCATTTATATTGTTTCATTCACTACACTTCTTAACAATATTTAAAGTTTATTACACTTCTCAATCATAGGAATGGTGTGGTACCTACCTAGGCATTTTCCCTCTTATTACAAAAGGCGATCTAATTTCAGTTCTAGCCTAAACCTCTCAGGCAATTTCTGCATTTCCAACTTTTTTCGGTTTGTGTAAAGTTCTTAGAATAAAAATGACAACTTAACAACGCACTTAGTTGTCAGTTTGTATAAAGAGCTGTATTTTAATTTCCGTGGGTTTCTGATCTAAACCATACCTAAAGAAAGTCCTTGTTTTGTAGTAAAGCCGACTATTTAGGAAATTGACAAATCCTACATATCTGGTAATAAGGTCTTTTTTTACCTCCTTTATTATATTTACGGCAAGTAACGTTGGCAGAAAACGTTTTGTTTCTCAGATGTTCTACCAATCTTTTTGTTGATTGAGACCTTACTATTTGGCAGTTTTCTAGTCCCGTACATTTTGTATTCAGCATTCCATCTCAAATTTCATGGAATAATTGTAACAGCGCCATCTGTTACTGTGAAGAGTTACTGTCTCCTTAGCCAGCCTCGTAGAGGAGAGGTTTTATCAAAACGCTGCTTCCGTTGTAAGTTAAATGCTGGTAAGTACATATTTAGGACAATAGATAGCGTTTGCTTAAATTGCAAATGACGCGAACAATATTTATTTGTATAATATCACTGAAGTATAAGAAATAGTAGATCAATTTTATTCCTCCAAACATTGACGTTGACTTTTTAGCCTAATGTCAGAATTTCACCAAAAACATCTGTTTTGGTCTACCAAAGCTTTCCGAAAATACCAGCGTAATTTCATGTTATTCTTACCTATGCATATAAAACAGTCGAGTAATACTTAAAATAAAGCTATAGTAATGAACTAAAAGCTTCCGGCCCGTGATGGCGGCAAGAGCTCGGGCCAGTGCTGGCGGCAAGTGCTCGGGTCGGTGCTGGCGGCAAGTGCTCGGGCCAGTCCTGGCGGCAAGTGCTCGGGTCGGTGCAGGCGGCAAGTGCTCGGGCCAGTGCTGGCGGCAAGTGCTCGGGTCGGTGCTGGCGGCAAGTGCTCGGGTCGGTGCTGGCGGCGAGTGCTCGGGCCAGTGCTGGCGGCATGTACTCGGGTCGGTGCTGGCGGCGAGTGCTCGGGCCGGTGCTGGCGGCAAGTGGTCGGGCCACTGCTGGCGGCAAGTGCTCGGGCCAGTGCTGGCGGCTAGTGCTGCGGGCCCGTGCTGGTGTGCTTCTGGCCAGTGCTGGGGCCGGTGCTGCCGGCAAGTGCTCGGGCCGGTGCTGCCGGCAAGTGCTCGGGCCAGTGCTGGCGACAAGTGCTCGGGCTAGTGATGGCGGCAAGTGCTCGAGCCAGTGCTGGCGGCAAGTGCTCGGGTCGGTGCTGGCGGCAAGTGCTCGGGCCAGTGCTGGTGGCAAGTGCTCGGGCCAGTGCTGGCGGCAAGTGCTCAGGTCGGTGCTGGCGGCAAGTGCTCGGGTCAGTGCTGGCGGCAAGTGCTCGGGCCAGTGCTGGCGGCAAGTGCTCGGGTCAGTGCTGGCGGCAAGTGCTCGGGCCAGTGCTGGTGGCAAGTGCTCGGGCCAGTGCTGGCAGCAAGTGCTCGGACCAGTGCTGGCGGCAAGTGCTCGGGTCGGTGCTGGCGGCAAGTGCTCGGGCCAGTGCTGGCGGCAAGTGCTCGGGTCGGTGCTGGCGGCAAGTGCTCGGGCCAGTGCTGGCGGCAAGTGCTCGGGCCAGTGCTCGCAGCAAGTGTTCGAGCCAGTGCTGGCGGCAAGTGCTGGGTCCGGTGCTGCCGGAAAGTGCTCGGGCCAGTGCTGGCGGCTAGTGCTGCGGGCCCGTGCTGGTGTGCTTCTGGCCAGTGCTGGGGCCGGTGCTGCCGGCAAGTGCTCGGGCCGGTGCTGCCGGCAAGTGCTCGGGCCAGTGCTGGCGACAAGTGCTCGGGCTAGTGATGGCGGCAAGTGCTCGAGCCAGTGCTGGCGGCAAGTGCTCGGGTCGGTGCTGGCGGCAAGTGCTCGGGCCAGTGCTGGTGGCAAGTGCTCGGGCCAGTGCTGGCGGCAAGTGCTCAGGTCGGTGCTGGCGGCAAGTGCTCGGGTCAGTGCTGGCGGCAAGTGCTCGGGCCAGTGCTGGCGGCAAGTGCTCGGGTCAGTGCTGGCGGCAAGTGCTCGGGCCAGTGCTGGTGGCAAGTGCTCGGGCCAGTGCTGGCAGCAAGTGCTCGGACCAGTGCTGGCGGCAAGTGCTCGGGTCGGTGCTGGCGGCAAGTGCTCGGGCCAGTGCTGGCGGCAAGTGCTCGGGTCGGTGCTGGCGGCAAGTGCTCGGGCCAGTGCTCGCAGCAAGTGTTCGAGCCAGTGCTGGCGGCAAGTGCTGGGTCCGGTGCTGCCGGAAAGTGCTCAGGCCAGTGCTGGTGGCAATTGCTCGGGTCGGTGCTGGCGGCAAGCGCTCGGGCCAGTGCTGGCGGCAAGTGCTTGGGTCGGTGCTGGCGGCAAGTGCTCGGGCCAGTGCTGGCGGCAAGTGCTCGGGTCGGTGCTAGCGGCAAGTGCTCGGGTCAGTGCTGGCAGCAAGTGCTCGGGCCAGTGCTGGCGGCAAGTGCTCGGGTCAGTGCTGACGGCAAGTGCTCGGGCCAGTGCTGGTGGCAAGTGCTGGGGCCAGTGCTGGCGGCAAGTGCTCGGGCCAGTGCTGGCGGCAAGTGCTCGGGTCGGTGGTGGCGGCAAGTGCTCGGGTCGGTGCTGGCGGTAAGTGCTCGGGCCAGTGCTGGCGGCAAGTGCTCGGGCCAGTGTTGCCGGCAAGTGCTCGGGCCAGTGCTAGCGGCAAGTGCTCGGGTCGGTGCTGGCGGTAAGTGCTCGGGCCAGTGCTGGCGGCAAGTGCTCGGGCCAGTGTTGCCGGCAAGTGCTCGGGCCAGTGCTAGCGGCAAGTGCTCGGGTTGGTGCTGCCAGCAAGTGCTCGGGCCAGTGCTGGTGGCAAGTGCTCGGGCCAGTGCTGGCGGCAAGTACTCGGGACCTGATCCTGAAACAGTAGCTGAAAATGTGGTTGCTTGTCCTGAAGAGCCAGATTTGAGCGCTACAGTGAATGTGGTCGTCAGGCTTTCGCATATGGATGGTGTCGATTTGATCGACAGTATCATGGGCAGGTACAAAATACGCCTGCGAAGCGAGAGATGGCAGATTCGTATGTTTTACCATTTCTTAGATCTTGCTATGTCCAATGCCTGGCTCTTATATAAAACATAAGGTGCATTAGGCCGAAAAAAGAGAAGACGCAAGAGAAGATGCAGTCAGCTGATTTTCGTCAGGATATTTATTGCCTTGTATTCTGTGTAATCTGGGGACCGAAATCAATCAAAAACCGCGAACCATTGAGCAAGACATACTTACAGGCCAAAACACATAAAAGCCTCGCTCAGGATGTGCCCCCCATGCGGCTTGTGTACTGGCCGGATCCCCGCCCTGGGACCTCGAGGCGAAGGTACTCGCGTCACTGTATCGGTGGCGCGAGGAGTCGAGGGCGCGGGGCGAATGGCTGACGCAGCGACATTTGGAGTTGCGTCGGTCACAGCTTCGCGCAGCCCTGATGGCGGAATGGCGGGACAGGCTCTCATGCCCTACCGCCGGCCCCGTCACCATCGGGGCGGTCCGGCCGGTACTCGAGCGCTGGCTCGGGAGGAGGCACGGCTCCCTGTCGTTTCGGGTGACACAGGTGCTCTCGGGGCATGGTTGCTTCGGGAAGTACCTGTGTCGCATAAACAGGGAGCCGGACGCTCGGTGTCACCACTGCGTCGACTGTCGGGAGGACACGGCGTGGCACACGCTGGCAGAGTGTGCCGCTTGGGAGGAGCCGCGCCGTGCCCTCATCTCAGGAGTCGGCAGTGACCTGTCGCTGCCGGCCGTTGTCGACTCGATGGTCGGCAGCGAGGAGTCCTGGGACGCGGTGGTATCCTTCTGCGAAACAGTCATGTCGCAGAAGGAGGCTGCGGAGAGGGATCGGGAGATTGCTTCCGCTAACCCGATCCGCAGCAGACGCACCGGGCGTCGGCGGAGGGCGGATAACGCCCTCTTCCAGCCCCCCTAAATGGGTCCAGGGGCGACAGATCCGGGGAAATCTGTCGCCCTCTACTTGTTTTGACCCGAGATGGCGGCGCGTAGTGTTCCACGCGCGCCTCTCTATAACGTAAGGGGGGAGTTTAACACCTCACTCCCCCCCTATCGCGAGGTGGCCCGCGGAGGCGGGCCGGCACTAGCCGGGGATCGCGGAAGTCACACTAGTTCCCGTGATCCCCGGTGCAAGTGAGAGACGGAACACCGGGGTGGTTTTAGTCAGTAAGAGTCTGACAGACCCCTCCGCCCTCCCCGGGGCGGAGGACATCCATGAGGATTTCCCCCCGTAATCAAAAAAAAAAAGGATGTGCCCCCAGCAGCTGTGCGGCAGGTTTAGCATTGGCCGATATGGATGAGAAAAAGATCAGGTGCAAATATCCAACTGTGCTGGCGTATCACAGACGATTTGTGAGAAATGTGGAGTTGCTTTGTGCTACAACAAGCAAAATAACTGCTACAAGGCATTCCATACGTCTTATAGGAGTGTAATGATACAATGTGACATTCCTGTCACACTTCCTAAAATCGTTAATTAAGACACCCGTGATTAAATAAAAAAAAAACTTAAAAAATATGTGTTTCTTTGTTTATTTTTTGTTACCATACATACCATTGGATTTTTTCAGATTTTAAGTTGTTGAGTTATGAAGGGTTAAAAACGAAAACCGGGAAGGAACTTTCTTGTTTCGTCCTTTTCAGTAGTCTGGTTTTCGTTTTTAAACTTAGGTACGTACCTTTATTTTATTTTATTATTTTGGGGCTTATTTCAGTCATATTTAGATATATTTTTGAAATGACCTTATTAAGCCCTTTCGAATCATACACAACATGGCAAGATTGAAAAAAAAAATTAAGGCCATGACTTTATGTCCGCTAGATGTGGTGCCATATTCAATTTATTGGGACGTCATAGGCTACTATAATAACCAGCGGTTTAACGGTGTCGGGGTACGTAGCAAGGTGTCGGTGTTTTGAGGAGAAACAAATGTTTATGTTGAACACTATTTATTGAATCACTCTCAAACTGTTCTTAATGTTAAAATGTTGATGAATACACCTGGCTAACGCGGTAGACAAAAGTGCACTGAATCTCATATAAAATAACAAGAAATAAGTAATAAAATTAGGTCAACGCGTCACGCCGATATTGCAAACTAAGGTGTTCGGTGAAAACACCGAACAAACGGTTAAGACGCTTCCAACGATACCGCATTTGTTCAATTATGACAAGTATTTTAGAAGTTATGAGAGAACAGATGAACATACATACATACATACATACATACATATCAGTCAAAACCATATTCCTGCTTTTCGCTTCGCCGTAGTCGGGTAAAAAAAGAAATAAGATTAAAATATAAGTGAGTACTTGTGTTTTATATAAGTGTTTTATAATTTAAAGGTATATGGTACTTACGTTTATTGTGAGCGAGCCTGAGCATTTGATACTGTTCGACGGTTACGACAAAACCATATTTGCGATAAATTTTTGTAAACTTTCTGTTTACGAGTAATGGTGTTGCTTATATAACAACACTTGTCCACGTTATCCATTAACTATACAAAAATCCATGGTAAGCGAATATGGAACGAATGCACGATTTCAAAAAATCTTTGATGTTGTGAACTGTTCAAATTAGTTGTATTGTAGTTAATCTGAGGGTATATGGTAGTTACGTTCATTGTGAGCGAACCTGAGCACTTTATACGGTTACAAAGGTTACGACGAAACCATATTTGTGACACATTTTTGTAAACTTTCTGTTTATAGTATCATTGGTGCTGCTTTAATAACAGTACTCGTCCACGTTTTCTAAGTATTAAGCATACAAAAATCCATGGTAAGTGAATGTGAAACCGATGCACGATTTGTAAAATCGTTGATGTTGTGAACTGTTCAAATGAGTTGTATTGTAAGTAGTTAATTTGAGGGTATATGGTACTTACGTTTATTGTGAGCGAACCTGTTTGCGCTTTACACTATCATGAAAGATACGACAAAACCAGATTTGCGAAAAAAAATTGTAAACTTTCTGTTTATAGTATTATTGGTGTTGCTTTATTAACAATTTACTCGTCCACGTTTTATAAGTATTAAGCACACAAAAATCCATGGTAAGCGAATGTGAAAACAATCCTTGATGTTGAAATGTGCTAATTTTTATACTTTTTTTGGGTTTTGGCTTCGCACGGTTTGTGCATTTAGCCAGTATCAAGTAATCTTTCTTTTCGATCAAGTAATTGGCCCGATATCGGGCACGAAGTTACAAAACAGTTATAGTCGTCTTTAGTCAGTCAAGTCAAGTTATTGTACAGCGGTAGTAACTTTACGACAACCTATTAGGAGTTTTTGGGGGGAACACGAAAAGTCCACGTTAGTCACTTATTTTCACCTTCACTACACTTGTGCACTCACACGTAATTAAATTGCATAATTCACTGCCAAAATTATAAAATTTTATTCGCTATTTCACTAAATTTCATGAAAATAAAAAGTCGTGCGACATGTTCCAACGAGATCCCGCCAAAAAACTCCCAATGTGCAAATTAGTTGTATTGTAGTTGGTCTGTCAATTGCCGTATTTATCATTATCTCAAGCATTGCGTTTCCAACCGGTCAGTACTAGAAAAGGTTGCATTCAAATCAGTGGTGTGACAAACAAGAATGAAAATGCTGTTTCTCACACTGGTGTGATAATCTGGTGTGACTGCGAGTCGGTAACGGAATATATCATGCAGTTATTTAATCAACATACTGTTTTGTTGTTTTTGTTCTGTTTCTGTTATTCCATATGAAATAATGTCTTTTATTGTTATAGTCTAGCTTCGTACCTGCGTGTTTGTGCATTTGCATGCCTTATGATAGGATATGGTTAATGGACACTATTTTTTGTAAGACCTTTTCTTTTGTACCATATTCGCAAATGATTAAATCATCATCAATCATCATTGATCATGATTATGATTAATTAAAAATAAAATTATTTCGTGTATTAAATTATTATAATTTATTCATTAAACCTAGTGCTTGATCATTTTTTCGAAACAAAATTGTCAGTTAAATTCTTAAGCATCACTTGTATTCATTCTTAGGCATTTCTTAATTCTTATTAGTTTAGACTTATAATCTAAATACAAATCTTCATTCCTGAAAAGATTTAAAAAAATATTAATTTACAGTTTGCAATAGCTTGCAGGATGACTACTATAATGTTTAGCTATCTCTACTTCCATAGAAAGGGAATCGTTGTAGTGATACAATATAGGGAGTATCAAATGGAAGCTCGGACATGGCTAAATAAGACTTAGTTACGCTTGCCGAGGTCGGTCCCAGATGGGTGACCATTCATCGAGACCCCTTCATACCTCGGCAAACATGTTAAGCCGTTGGTCCGTTGTCATTCGTATATATTTGACAGTCGTTACGCGCATAGGTAGTCAGAATTCCGAAAGTCTGACAATCAATCTTACTAAGGTATCGTGTTTCCCGGTTACTAGGTCGGGGTAGTGCAGATAGGCAGTCGCTTCATGTAAAATTATGTTATTCAGCTGCATTCGGCTTGACAGGAATCTGACCGCATCACAGTTGGGAGAAGTCTATGCAGATTGATTTATTATGTGGACGGTGGATGTCCTGACGTGATAGTAACTTTCCGATTAAATGACTGCATATACATTGGTGTCACTATTACGTATTAAATTGAAAATTTCCGTTGACTTATTCATTACTTACTCTGAAGAAATTAATTGGAATTAAAAAAAAGTCGCCCGTATCTACTATCATTTAGAGAACAACAAATCTGAAAAAACAAAAAAAAAACTTATCAAAATCTATGCTACATATTAATACAAATCCATACTATTATGAATACGACATTAGTCTATCTATTGCCTTTTCAGACCTAAACCACTCTTTATCTTAGCGTAGGTATCTACCGTTGGCTAAAAGCAAAATTGAAGACGAGTGTCGTGGTACAGCATGGGAGAGGCCTAATATCCAGCAGTGAAGTGCTGAGTTAATTGATTTATCGAAATAAGAAAATTGTTAAGTATCTTCAAATACTTGTTAAGTTTACTAAGATGTTTTGTAAAACAAGAATGTAATTCACATATGAACGATCACGCAAGCTGGTGGGCACAACTGTGGCCCTAGTGTGAGTTTCATTTAACCATCTCGATCAAACGCAGTGAGCGCGTTCGGCGTTCCGATTGGCCCTGGATTGTGTTTTTTTTTTTTTTTGTTGGTGGGAAATCATCAAATGACTTCTCCCGCTCTGGTTGGAGCAGGAGGGCGTGTCAGACTTTTACTGACTAAAACCCACCCATGTTCCTTCAGCTGCCCGTATGCCAGAGGCCGCGGTATCTCTTTCGAACAACCCGCACCCCTAGCAGGCATCGGCCCTTGCGGGCCCCACCAGCTGCTGCTGACGTCCTCCTACGACGGGTCAGTACAGTGGCCCCGCCGCCAACCACTTTTCGGCCGCAGGGGATAGGGAGAGCGGCCAACGCTATTCCGACACTCCTCTTCCCCTGCGGCCCCACCGCGTCCGCCATCAAACGGTGGCGGCCCCGTCCAGGCTACGGAAGGGAAGAGCGCTACTCAGAAGTACCGGCACTCCTCCTCCACCGCAGCCTGTAACCCACAGCCGCGATGCCTCCCATTCGACATCGCGGCCCGCCTCAGTTGCGATGCACCTCACCGCAACCTACTTTTTGGCCGCTACGTCGTCGGCTTGGAGGCACAAGCCCTGACGAGCGGCCCCACCTTGGGGTTCCTCTTTGCTTCACCGTGGGAGGGTGACCACGGTTACTGAGCCCCCCCGCAACGACAATGCGGGAACCCCACTGGGGGGGGGGGCCCTGGATTGGTGACGGACCAATCGGAGCGCCGACCGCGCTCACTGCGTTTGATCGAAATGGTTAAATGAAACTCAGACTAGGGCCTCTGATGACTGAGGCCTTAGTTCGAGTTTCATTTTACCATCTCGATCAAACGCATCGAGCGCGTTTGGCGCTTCAATTGTCCCTGAATTGGAGACAGACCAATCGGAGCGCCGAACGCGCTCGAAGCGTTTGATTGAAACGGTTAAATAAAACTCACTCTAGGGCCACTTATCCCTATAATTTACGGACAGTTGTAGGTTTAGAATTAAGACTCTTGTATCTTTACCAAAAATATAGCAAATGCGTCATAGTTTTGCACAGTAGACGTCCTATATGGAAGTAGCTATCACAGATAAAATTAGCTTACGAAACTATTTATTTGGCCAGTTTGGAAATAAAAATGCTACCATTGCATTGGTAGGCAAGACGATCTATTTTTAACCGACTTCAAAACGGAGGAGGTTCTAAATTCGTCGGAACCTTTTTTTTATTTTATGTATGTTCTCCGATTACTCGAAGATGGCTGGACCGATTTGGATTTTTTTTTGATTGAAAGCCGGTGCTTCCCGTGTGGTCTCATTAAAATTTCATATAGATCTGATGACGCGTTTCGGAGACAGGTAACGGAACTGTTCGAAAAATGACAGCAAACAAACCGCGATTGCTGCTACCGCATAAATATGCATTGTTTTGACTCCAAGGATGATGAATTTTCGAATTTTGTGGGTAGATACTGTAACGAAGAGAAAAGTGAAAAAAAAAAGTAAAAAAAAAAAACAACAGTCGGCTGTGTGCCAGGAGCCACGGTATCTCTTTCGAACAACCCACACCCCTGGCAGGCATCGGCCCTTGTGGACCCCAACAGTTGGTGCTGACATATCTTTGAGGCGCGCGTGGAATAACGCGTCGTCGACCCGGGCTTGGTCCTTACTGGACGGCGAGCTACCCTAATGGGTAGCTCGCCGTCCAGCCATCACGCCGCCGCACTATGGAAAATATAGGTCGGTATCGGATCAAAAATCTGTAACTTCATGAATTTTTGTTGTATCGTGATGAAATTTGGCACAAATATGCAGCAAGGTTCGGAGATTTGAACGATGTGTAGTTTATAGGGTTTTCTTGTATATCTATGTATGTTATTTTGCATAGAATGAAAAAAATGGGAAAAAATCACGAAAAAAATAGTTAAAAATTTATTTCAAGTGGAATACAAGTTTATAATGACTAAAAAGATTAAACCATGGTTAATTACAACAAGCAAAGTAAACAAAATATATATATATGAAAAAAAAATACTAAATTAAAATCATATTACTAATAGGTACATCCTATACTCTGGCTTCAGGAAATGATGTAGCTAGGTACAAATATAAGTAATAACTAAATATAAATATTATTTTTAACTTATACCACTTCAGGATCAGGGTCAGTAAATGTGGGTTCACTTTCAGGTGCCACGTTTAAAAGACTTAGTGCCTCTTCTTCAAGTTCTTTCACATTTCTTACGTACGGTTTTCTCAAACTTGTTATATATGGATCTGACGTGTATAAAAGCGTTTTAAAGACATCTTCATTTGTAGCAGATCGGGAACATTTTCTGGCATGATGAAGTCGTATGTTTCTGTAGTCTTTGTTGCGAGACTCTTGTGCGTCTTCCGATAGCTGTCCAATAGGAAGCACCGCAAAATGTTTGATAACGTTTTGCCCGTGTATGAGTATTTTATGAACGGAGGATGGCATATAATACCAATCGTAATTACTTACATAGATTCTTGCAGTTTCTATTGCATATTCCCCAAATTTTTCAGGGTCGATCATCATTCCAGAAGAAAGAACTTGCAAGATAATGTATAGGCGTTTAATCAATGCCTCATCTACACCTGTTATTTCCGATGAGCAAGTGCTATTATAGAAGAATCTTCGTGCGGTATTGCCATCGTTCGTATTCCCGCTAACTTGCCGAGGTTTGTCGACGATTAATCCCAACTCCTCCCTGAAACGTTTTTGAACAACTTCTTTCTTTTCTTTTTTTAATCTCTTATTTTCCTCAGTTGAAGCAGACCAAGTCTTAAACGAAAGATTATAGGAAATATGCAATATCATTTCCATGCAGCGAATCCAGGCGTGTAAGGTGGACAATCCGTATTGGTAGGCGTTTTCGTTTTCGGGTCTGGCAGTTACTTTCGATAGGTCATTCATTAGCCGTGGAGTAGCCCCACATATCGTGCATGTGGAACCAGATGGAGTATCTGTAAGGACCTGAGCCACCTTTCCATCGATCATCGTTAGAAATAGTTCATGCTTCACATTTACTACAACACCATCTTTGTTTATAAGTGATGCTTGTGCAGCCCTAATTTGTTTTTTAATATCATCAACAACTGCCTTGGTTTTTTCTGGAGTTTCCTTACAAAACTCAATAGAAATGGGTCTGCAAAAACGGACAGATGAAGGTACCGGATTTTGCCAAACAACGGATCCCGATTGCACATCAACTAATCTGATGGGGACTAATGAAGTGATGAACAAATTGGCATCTGAAATTGTTTCTGACTCTTCTGCAAGTATTTGCTTGTATTGGCTTTGACCAGATGAACCATCACATCCCCATTTAGAATAAAGGATCAATGTTCTATGTTGTTTTTGGAAAACAGAATCGATTTTTAAAATTCTAGCAGCAGTATGATCCAATAAATCTTGTATATTAATCACTTTAGCATAAGTATTCGTGATTTCGATTGTAGAAGATGGTGGATAACAGGATCTTTTTATTTCTTGTATTTTGTAGTAAGGCGGGAATATACAACACTTTCGTTCGTTGGTTAAGTTTTTCAGGTACATATATTGTGCTTTTGTTAGATCTAAATCTATAAAAGCACTCAATGCTTCCGTATCGGAAAGAATCTTCATCTGGTCTGAGTCGTTCCACTTACTTGAGATATCTAATTTCTTTTGAGTGTCAGCGGTTCTTAATTCTTCGACAAGATGAGCTTCTGTGTACTCACGTAAAGCCCGTAGTCCCTGCAGATAGGCGTTTTTTATATGCTCGAAGCCATAGTCTTGGAGTAGAAGAGTGTTTTTCCTCTTCTTGGTAGATTCTGAGGAGTCTCCATAAGCCACGCATGCTCGTCCTCGTTGGCCAGATGTTGATGGCGTAGAATATTGTTCAGAATCCGGTAAATTTAACGAATACCTTGAGTCCAACCAAGTACAATACTTCTGTAAAAATGTTTCTTTTTTCCGAGATGCCAGGGCCCAGCGTTTGTTGAAAATAGGAAGAATGTGCCTTTGTATGTCACTAATTATAAAACACAAGTTGTTTTCAGAAACATTCAGCTTTTCCACTAAAACTTTGGATAATGATTCCATGGTCTTGCCGCCCTCTATATAGGGGATTATGAAGTCTCGTTTGGTACAGCTGAAGGAAGACATTTTAACACTTCACAATCTGCAGAAATAATAGGCGTAGATGAGATTTGCTTCACTTGAAGTTACACTGATGTAGATGGTTCGAATAGTTTTTGCTTCCCTTTAAATACTCATTTTACAATATCGAATTGGTACCTACATCATTATTATCTTGTAATTTCCCACGCAAACCGAGTGCAAATTTGATAAGGTCCCTTTGTTATCACGAAATAATGAAGAAAATATCCAAAAAGTTCTATATTGTTCATGTGAATGGTGTCAGTGGTAAACCGCAAAAGATACTAATTTTCGGGTTCTGACTTTTATCAGTTTTTTTCTCATATCTTCTAAAACCGCAAATATCCGCAGCTGATTTTTTTTGCATTCTATTTATGAATAGTTAGACTACTAGTCGACGCAAAAAGTAGCGCTTGGGCAAACGTGGGTAATACTGAAAACCTTCAACGAAAAAACATACAAGTGAAAAAAAGGTATGTCACTTTTTAAGTAATTACTGAAATATTTTTCTTTACTTTTAAAATCATTAAGCTGTATCGCAAAAAGCATAAAATAACCTTTCTAAAAATGTATAATACTGCATATCTGTACCAAGTATTTTTTTCACAATATGGTATTGAAACATGTATACGCAAAGACTTGAGTTTGGCACTTCTGTTTTCTATGTATTTCTATCTAAAAAAAAAAAAAATAATTTCGCGTATTAAGAAAAAAAATCGTAATGAATATTATAATTTGACTATTAGAAAACCTAAAAGAATAGCCATATTAGCCAAATTATGATATTCGTAAAAAGCATTTTTGATATGCGCTTGTTCTACCATTTTCCATAGTGCGCCGCCGTCGCCGTCGTGCGGATGGTGATAATTCACCATCCGCAAGTCCGCGCCTTCGGTGGCCGGGAATCGGCCTGGGATTCCCGACATCTAGGGCGGCTCCTGCAGCGACTGCGGCTGTGAGAGCGCATACATCGCGCCTCACCCTCACGTGCGCTGCCTCCTTCTTCGCGAGCATTACTGCTTCGCAGAAGGAGGTGACGGGTTCTTATGCACTTTCGCTCCGTACCATGACCTGGACCAGGGCCGGACGTGAGAGATCGCCGCCGCCAATCGCCTCTACGAGGACACGGTAGTGCTCCGCCCAAGCTGGGTAGACTTCCACCGTATGCTCCACCGTGTCGTCCGGGCGGGAGTCACCCATGACAAAAAAATGTGTGCAGTCACACGTTTGCTTTTTTCTGCCATGCTGTGTCACCTGGGCCGTCACAACCACACAGCACGATGATGCTTCGGCGGCTGCTGCTAGAGAGTTTTGCCAACAAATATCATACAAATTAGGCGTGTCAGTGAACGTCGCCGTTTATTCATAGAAACTGACGGCCCGAGATAATTCTAACAATGTTCTGTGCTTTGACATCCAAGTTGCACCAAAATTGAGCCAAATTAGCACAAGAATATTATCTCAAAGTTTATTTATTATTTTTTATTGTATAGTCGCTGCCGGCGCACACTGGTCCCAAATAAAAAAAAAGTGGACATTGATAGTAGACCGCTGATATTTTTTTTAATTGTTGATACAATGATAACAGATAAGGCAAAAAAATATTATTGTCCTACTTCAAATACTTTTCTGTAAAAAAAATATTTCTTTTTTTTTTGTATGGGAGCGATTACATTTTACTCAATTTCTCAAAAACTTTAAGCGATGTCGAGATGGCAATCACATATGTTAGAAAACTAATAATTCTGAGTATTTGGCTCGAAGAAACTTATTGCTTATCTCTGCGTACTTTCGAGATAATAGTGACAGAAAATAACATTTTTTTTTAATGTTAATTTTTTGCTTTTTTTTAATCATAGCCTTACTTTAGCACATAATTATAATGTATGCGTAATGTCAAATAAGTAAAAAGAGACTTCTCTGTAAAAGAGGTTATGGGGGCTCACTAATGACTGAAAAGCTATGACCTTTCTGAAGGAGTACTTTCATCAGTTCTAAAAAACAATCAAAATGAAGACATATTAAGCTGCAAACATAAAGTTGAATATGTTCACAAACGATTCTGAAAAAATATTATGGTGAAAGATTAATATTTGGGTCTATATTCTCTTGAGAAATCTCTATTTCCTCGTTTTCCAACGAAAGCAATTCATTGTTCAAGATCAAAGCACTAGCCTCTGGAAACAACTGTTTATGTAAACGAGCAAACTTTGGTTTGATATGGCTGATGTAAGGATCTGAGCTAATTAGAAAGCTGTGGGTAATGTCTAAATTAGTCTGAACTCTACCGATTTTTCTTGTATGTGCCATTCTAACATTCCGGAAATCTTTATTCTTCGCTTCGGAAGCTTCTTCGGAAAGCATGCCTATCGGAATAAAGGAGAAATTTTCACAAATATCAGCACCGTGTATCAACAATTTATGGACACTTGAAGGCATGTAATACCATGGATATAAGTTTACATATAGCATTGCTGTTTCTTTACAATATTCCCTAAACAAGTTGGTAGTAATAAGTTGACCAGATGAAATTGTTTGTAAAATGACTGCAAATCTCTTGATTAAATCAGGGTGGATACCCGTTATTTCAGCAGATACTTCATAATTTTCAAAAAACCTTCTTGCCGTGTTACCGTCATTGGTTGTACCAAATCCCTGTTTTACTATGTCAATTAACAAACCAGTTCTTTCCCGGAATTCTTCTTGTGTCAAATTCTTTTTAATTTCTTTTAACAATTAATCTTCTTTTCGTGCAGCCCACTTTTTGAAGTCTAAGTTGTACGAAATGTGTAAAATACATTCCATACATCTTATCCACATATGAAGCGAAGACAGACCATATTTATACATATCTTCTCTGATGAGTCTTTTGGATACAAAGTCCAAGTCATTCATTTTGCTAGGTGGGGTATTGCAAATATTACAAACAGCTGCAGAAGAAGTATTGGAAATCACAGTAGAAATTTTCCCATCAATCATAGTCATGTACAAATCATGTTTAATATCAAAATTATTTACAATTGTGGGAACAAGATTACGAATTTCTTCCTCTAAGGATGCACTTTCCTTCTTTATCAATTCATTTGTTTCTTTTGCAAATATAAAGCCAATTGGACG
This sequence comes from Polymixis lichenea, assembly GCA_949091785.1. Classification (NCBI taxonomy): domain Eukaryota; kingdom Metazoa; phylum Arthropoda; class Insecta; order Lepidoptera; family Noctuidae; genus Polymixis; species Polymixis lichenea. The sequence continues at coordinate 14,135,649 of OX420944.1, forward strand.
ACAATAGTTTGTTGAAGAGGGAGCAGGATTTTGCCACAAGATAGTACCACTCTCTTCTTCCAAACGAAGCGGAACCAAACTAATCATGAAAACTGAAGAATCGTCAATTTTAGTGTCGGAGTGTGACTTTTGTTTATAATTACTTTGAGAAGATGACCCGTCAAAACCCCATTTGCTTATTAGTTTTAGCGATTTTTTGTCGGCAGAGTTGTGCTGAATTGTTTTTAATATCCTATTAGTTGTCAAATCTAGAAGCGATTGAAGTCTTATCTTAGCATCAGATTCAGTTACAGTTATGTCTGACTCTGGAGGATAACAAGTTTTTTTAGCTTCCAGGAGCTTTTGATAGGATGGAAGACCATACATTTTCTCTGAAGCAAGAATAGTTCTTAAATTTCGATATTGCCATTTTGACAAATTTGTTGAGGTGTAAAGCGCTAACGTTTTATCATCTGGTAAACACGGTTTGTCAGTCTTTTTAGCGAATAGTACATCATAATATACCATCTCACATTTTTCCTTGTTTTGGCTGAGTTCGTATAATATAGCTGCTAATTTTGTTTTTTTAGACTCTTTTAATTTGGCACATAAAGCATAAACTAATTCCTCCTCTGTGTGATCTAGAAGTGTTAGAGAACGCCTTTTCTTCTGTTTATCAGATATATCAACAAATGGTTTTTTACTTGTACCATAACTTAATTGATGAGTATCCACTTGCGTTTCGAAATTTGGAATTACTTCCTCGGCAACTTTAAAAATGCTGCTTAAATCGATATTTTGACATTTTGGCCAAACTATTTGGGATTGTAACCAGTCTGAATTTTTGTTAAGAAAGGTCTTTTGAGCTCTACTGGAAGCAGACCATCTTTTTGAGATATTACTTGAAAAATTACGACAAAATAATTTAATATTACTCAAATCTTCGGAAGACAATTCAACACCAATACGTTCAATAAGGGCATTAAATAAAAATTCGACATTTTTAAAACCACCTCCTGATTTAAGAACAACGTATAAGTCTAAGTTGGTGACAAATGCGGATATATTATAATTTTAAGGAAAATTTAAAACAAATTAGAATCAAAGATATCAAAGACAAAGTGACTTTGATTTTAACAAAAAAAATTACGAAAACAAATTCGACGAAAGAAAGACAAACAAAAATTATTTGATTTTAAAATCCAAAGATTCAAAATACAACAACAACAAAACAAACAAACAACAAGCATTTCTTCAAGCGCACAGAAAAAATAAGGACACGTCTTATCGCAACCACATTTAGTTGTACACTGAGTGAGGTGTACGCGCGCGATTCGTGACCGTATTATACGATACGTCATGAGAGGCGGCCATCTTGTTATCCCGGCAAACTCGCGTCGAAGCTCCATTTTGCTGGCCAGCGGACCTATTGCGATATGAGTAAGGCTATGATTAAAAAAAAGCGAACAATTAACATTAAAAAAAAATGTTATTTTCTGTCACTATTATCTCGAAAGTACGCAGAGATAAGCAATAAGTTTCTTCGAGCCAAATACTCAGAATTATTAGTTTTCTAACATATGTGAATGCCATCTCGACATCACTTAAGGTTTTTGAGAAATTGAGTAAAATGTAATCACTCCCATACAAAAAAAAAAGAAATATTTTTTATAGAGAAAAGTATTTGAAGTAGGACAATAATATTTTTTTGCCTTATCTGTAATCATTATATCAACAATAAAAAAAAATATCAGCGGTCTACTATCAATGTCCACTTTTTTTTAATTTGGGACCAGTGTGCGGCGCGGCGATTTCGTGCTCTGTGGTCATGACAAACCTAACGACATTGCAATTATTTAAAAAAAATCGAGCCGTCTGGATGCTACAAGGTAATAAAATGTTCTACATACGCGCGTGAAAAACGGAACCCTATTTGGTAGTCGGGTAATAAAGGTAGACAATTTCTATTTTATTTATATATATATGTATCACGATTTGTAAAAAAAATATGATTGGCTGTATTTCTGGTTATCTTTTTTCATTTCTGAGTGACTTCTCCTTTTTAGGACTTTGGATCTTCGTCTCACGATTTAACTGGGATACAATGGCTATTCACATCTCGAATTACTCTGTCTGACTGGTTCAAATGGAGATCCAACGTTCTAAACTATGGCATAGCCAATGAATCATTTGAGGATACAGTGGTTAGATTTGAAAGAAATACAATACATTGCAAGGTTATGCATATCTCCACAATTGGCAGTTCTGAATATATTAATTGAAGTCATCAGATTTAAGAAAGGTCTTATATCTCTTCACCAAGTTACATGTCGAACAAAAATATATAGGGCCGTGAAACAGTACTAATGCTTCTTAATATATATATTATTCAATTTTTGTCGACTTTGGGCCCAGTTTGTATGGTGCCGTTATCCATTTCGTTTTAATAAAAATACACGCAGATGAAGTAGCCGTCAACAGTCGTCTATAATTGATGAGGTATGGCAAAAAGCAATTTGCACTCAACCAATAAGTACATTCGACTTTATTATGGGTAAATACTTACAACCAATTATGAATTTGATTGCCCAATACACGCAAACAACAGCAAACAATATGCACACAATGCCCATAAGCAAGCTGTATAGCTGACAAATGATGGTGCATATGAAGCTGTAAAATAATAGAGATTTTAGGATTAGGAGCACATTCACTATAAAAATGTTTCACATATAATCTATTAGTAAGACAAATCAAATCAATCAACTCAGCCTATCATATCTATATAAATAAAAAGAAAATTACTAATAAAACTGTGCAAAGTAGGGCCGTGTCTCTAGTATTTTATAATCACTATTACCAACCGTTATCAACGCATAAAACTTCGAAATAGAATCTTCCGCAACCAGTTGGTCATTGTTTACATATTATTTATTTACGGACTCGCTGTGAACTTGTTCTGTTGTATTTTATATTCCCGAAAATAACACATGTTTATGATAGGTGTAGGTACGTAATTGTGTTCTTTACACAAGATCTGGTAGGCTGGCAAATATTCTTCGGAATTACTTTTGTTTGGTATGAATGGACGTCAATTAACCGAAAAATAAGGTTGAGTGGTGTACCATCGTCATCATTACAGGCTTAAGACGACTATGGACATTAGTCATATACTCGTGTATACCTACGTCCACTGCCCCGCAGTTCACAAAGTTGTATATTTTTTACACTTGATTCTAGTTAAAACTGTTCATTTATATCTACTTACTTAGCCAAAAAATGATGAAAGAGAAAGGCAAGTACAATGTGAGGATAACCTACCACATCTTTTTATGTTTGGTCTATTTTTACACAGGAATAAGTTACAAATACAAATCCGCCTGTTGCTAGAGTCATCAATTTCTGTTAACTTATGAATAAACACTCGATTTTAAATATTTCGTGCTACGAGACTATTATGAAGACCGAGCTAGAGACATTCATAATAATGACTTTGTCAAATCCGTAAAGCTCAACAGAAAAATTGTTTATGCTTATTTTGATGCTAGAAATACTATTATTTCTAGCATAAAATAAATCTATAGAGTTTCGTTTTTATTGCTTATGTCAAGATTTTGACGTAAAAAATCCCATTTGATTAGCCCGTGGAATTGATTTATGTACAAAAAATCCGTATAACCATATCCCGTGGCTAGCCCAGTTTATCCTGACTGACAGGTCGAATAATGATAAATATATTAAATCATGATAAAAACCCATTGGATAGCTATTTCGGCAATGGCTCCAAGCGTGTCACCTATAATCATGTCAGATGTCGTACATTTGGAATTAGGGATTGAGTTAATTACTTCGCCACCAACCAAAGTATCCAAAACACGCTGCAAGGAGAATATACAAGTGACCGAAGGTTGAAAATATAGGCACGGCAAACTCAGTTCCTTAAACCCAGAAAATAGGCATACTTACGGCTGTTTCTCCAATACATAATTGCAACCATGGCCCTCCGCACGTCATAAGTAATAACTGATCTACGAAAATCGTCCTTATTGTAACAGAATAAAGACGCTCTCAAAGTCAATTAATTACCATGGGTCAGAGGTTTTTTTTCGTGGGAAATCATCAAATAACTTCTCCCGCTCTGGGTGGAGCAGGAGGGCGTGTCAGACTTTTACTGACTAAAACAAACCCGAGTTCCCTCAGTTGCCTGTGTGCCAGGAGCCACGGTATCTCTTTCGAACAACCCGCATCCCTGGCAGGTATTGGCCCTTGCGGACCCCACCAGTTCGTGCTGACATATCTTTGAGGCGCGCTTGGAACACAACGCGCCGTAACCCGGGCTTGGTCCTTACCGGACAGCGAGCTACCCATTACTCGCCGTCCGCATGGGTCAGTGGTTGACTGTATCTATATAATTATCTCCATCTTTGAAAAATTACAAATATAAAACACTCACTGAACCCTAAACGCACAATGCTTAACTTAAAACCTTTTCAGTCATATGTACCATTAAAACCCTTCTTTCAATACCTACTTTGTGTTAAAACCCCATTTACACGATGCTCTTGACCGTGCCATACAATAAAATTGAAACAAAATAATGACTTGCATCGACAAAATATTTTTTGTCGGTACAACTCTAGTTTTTGCTTCAACTAAGGATATGCCATCGGCAATTAAATCACACCGTGTAAATCAGGCTTCAGTTCAATCAATCGAGTGCGATTATTCTCACTGTCTCACAGACTATAATAAATAACACCGTTTTTTAGATTCCTGAACAAAACTTTATAATACCTACATGCATGCTGCCATGGCTTACGGCTATCAAACATGGGCATTGACTTGAGAACAGATTTTACAGAAAATTACGATGATACGCAGCATGCTGAATTTCGAGAGAAGAGACAACAAGAGACCTTAAGATCTGAAGAAAATTACTAAACTAAATGACACACAATAAGCCTGAAATGAAGATGGACTGGTGATAAGCTCCGTGATTAGAATAATAACCGGCTCATTACATGTTTACCGACGGTCTATAAAGTTCTTAAAATTGCACACCATATTGATAGTAACTCAATTATATCAGTCTCAGAATGGATGTAAGTATGGGTCCCGCGGTACTAAGGAGCTGCTTGTTATAGACATGGCCATGAGCTAGCAGATTTGTAGATCACGGAAAGATTTGTCAACATGTTGGATAGATAATAAGAAGGCCTATGACTCGGTGCCACATACATAGCTCATGAGGGTGCTGGAGTTGTACAAAAACGACGTTACTCTACGCACCTTCTTGATTTCATGTATGGGGTAGTGGAGGACGGTCCATCTATGTTTAGGATGTCAACAGATACGGGGGACGGCTGAGCCAATCAGGGTGAAGCGCGGAATATTTAAGGGTTATAGTTTGAATCCACTTTGGTTTTGTTTAGCCTTGAATCTTCTAAGTACACTGCTGGAGGATTCATGTCTAGGCTATCTGAGGTGATACCGCACTTTATTTACATGGATGATTTAAATTCTTTGTGCGAGCAATTTGCGACTGATGGAGCTCCTGAAGATAACATAAACGTTTAGTAACACCATCAGGATGGTATTTGGTGTGGATAAATGTGCAGTCATGCATGTAAAGCGAAGGGGATAGAAACATACACGAGACCGTGACAAATGGAGAAGCCTGGGGGAGGCCCATGCGTCAAAAGACGCGCTGATTGACGAAGACACAGTGATTTTAGATAATAAATAAATTAAGCTTTTATAATGTTTTATTATTTAATAAATATTTATAACTTGCGACGATGACTTTAATAAAAATAAATACATAGTTACATCTTAACGCTAAAATAACTATTCATTAATTTATGATTAAAACTAGAGTTGAGAAGAAACGAAAGAAATGACTTTCATGTTTGAAAATGGGTAATAACTTAGACTATATTTATTAAATCATTACAAAAAAGTGAAATTAATGCACAAAGTCATCTTAGATTCGTTTTAGCTTATTCTGAATACTGCTAAACTGACCGTTAAAGCATGATACTACTGTTTTAAATTCCTGCTGGAGGTAATCACATTGTTTATTCTGTCTTGTCTAAAATCGGTATTATTTGTCAATAAAGTAAAAATAATATTTACAGTAAGTAATTTAAAAATCATTATCAATTGACATCGAAACAGACTGCTGCTTCTTCTTCTAAAAATCGAACATTCAATTCGTACTGACGAGGCAGCTTCAGTTAGAAAATTGGATTCGCGGAACCTCATCTGTTGAACAAAATGAAAATGTGGTTCCAATTAAAACAATAGGTAATAATGTAGGTAAAAAATCTAGGCTTTACTAATGAGTACATGACCGTGTTGGGGCTCAGGATTAGGTATTACAGATTCGATTTCGCCCTCGTTGCTCGTTAACGGCGAAGCAAAAAGAAGTTTTAAATCTAATAGGCTTGTTTTATTAGTAAAGCTTTGTAAATTTTGCTGCCCATCATTTCATTTCATTCATTCATTGCCCAAAATGATGGCCATGATGCCCATCCTTAGTGAGAGCGTTTTTGACACCGTAAATGCAAACACCGGTTCCGTTATTTCTATGGAGGCATATACATCTCAAGAGGGAGTAAAACACTCGTTAGAGGGATGAAAGCTAATCTTTAGTTCATAATTCATTAGTTAGGACTAGGTATCATAATCTAGGCTCTAAATGCTTTATACAAAGAATCAAAACTACTTACATCCGAATATGGCTCCAATGCTCCATACGATGATGAGTATCGGTGGTAAGATGAACAGCAATGTCACCGCCAAACTGACGAGCTGGCACGGGAGAGTACACAGACAGCTGTAAAATCCGAAATACAGATAGAATATACGAATGTTGCATGACATCTGACGTCACACAAATCTTACAACGCGCATGCAAAGTATACCGCAAAATCAGGGCCCTAATTCACTATAACCACTTAACGATTCCTTACTTCGAAACCACGTCAATTTTATAGATCGCACACGATATCTGCTGATATCGTATTCTCTATGAAAGGATGAACGAAACCACGCGAAATGAACGCAAGGTTGGCGTGATTTGACCTGTCAAAATTCCACACTTGAGAACCGTACGGAATTGTTGTAGTTCGTGTAAAACTCAGCAAACCTTGTAAGATTGGAAAATGTAAGAAACTTTTGTTTTTCGAAAATACATACACGAGGGACATTGTAGCTTTATTAACGTATACACTATTGTCATACCTACGCTTTGGAATGGGCAACTAGCTTCATCTTTCTAACTCACCGACCTTGACAATTCAAAAGTGCCTGTAATTGGTTTATTTGAAATAAATGCCTTGAGTTTGAGTTTGAGTTTTGAGTTTGATGCATGATATAATTATGTGACCTAGTAAAAGATCTAATGGTTTTTTTCACTTTGCTAAACATTTTCGTTATTTCATAGAAAATATGGAGCAACGAGGAGCGAAAGCTAATTCAACCTACAGCCTACTTTATTAACGTATACACTATTGTCATACCTACGCTTTGGAATGGGCAACTAGCTTCATCTTTCTAACTCACCGACCTTGACAATTCAAAAGTGCCTGTAATTGGTTTATTTGAAATAAATGCTTTGAGTTTGAGTTTGAGTTTTGAGTTTGATGCATGATATAATTATGTGACCTAGTAAAAGATCTAATGGTTTTTTTCACTTTGCTAAACATTTTCCTTATTTCATAGAAAATATGGAGCAACGAGGAGCGAAAGCTACTTCAACCTACAGCCTACTACGCCTAACAGCCCGAGATCGAACGTTACAATAAACAGTTTTGATATTACGACGGTAAAGAATTTTGAAATGAAACTCCAACTAATAAAAATTAGTATAAAATAGTTTATGTGCCAAATTATAATACATACGATTAGTCCGTTCAATCACGATAATGGTCAAATATTATTACAAAATAAACAGGAACCCTCGAAACAAATAAAATATGAACATGTAAACACACTCGTACAGCTATATGTAAGTAGGTACGCTCAAAAACAATGATCTTAATAAATTTTAACACTGCTTTCAAAATAATTATGGTAATTTTATTTTTTTGTTGATTTGTAATAAGCCATAAGGTTTTAAAATCAAAACGAACGTTAAATAAATAAAAATAAACGATATTTTAAGAATTATTGATCTTCAAAATGGAGTATTTTCAATTACTAGTTTTAGGATCAAATACTATCGGATAAAACTTCAAAACGCACCCGTTATTTCATAATGTGTCTAGACAATTTTTCTTGGAGCATACTGAATATGACATTTCGATTCCTTGCCATTACGTTGGTTTGTACATGACCCGATATTGACGTGGTTTGGACGTGGGAAGATTCCGCGGGGAATATTATTCTTACCATACAGAATTGGGGCCCTGGCAGCAATAAGGATTGGGATCCACGAATCTGCGCTCACCAGACACATCACCCGTCTGGTCAGATAAATCGTCTTTTTCGTAATGTTTTTACTTGCATAAAACTAGTTTTTGCCAGCGGCTTCGCCCGCGTGGAGGTCGAAAATTATACCACAGGAACGTTCTACCGGGCTAAAAAGTACCTACTTATCCTTTAAGTTAATCCAAGTTATTTAAGTGTAGGTATTTATTAAACTATACACCGTGACATTTTAGTCGTCTTACAGCGGCAGCCCACTTCATGTATCCAATGACTACTAATCATTTATTAAAAAAAAATTTTTTTTTGAACATTTGCATATTTAAAAAAATTAAAATATCATTCACTAAGATGCACGACGTAGTTTAAAACACTGTTGTGGAGATGAAATTAATGATAGAATGGAACGGTAGGTAGGTAGATATCTTCTACCGCTTGATACGTAAACATTATTAACAGGGAGGGTGTTTCATAATTCTAAAGAATTATTTATTTTCCTTTGTACCTATTGTCTTAATTAATGGTAACAATGTTTTAATCGCGCCTAGAGGTATTTTATGATGGACCACCTTTGTAAGACGACTAAAATGTCACGGTGTATATAAACCATCCATGTGCCAATTCTTATTAAACTTCGTTCAGACATTTTTGCAGTAGCAAACATCCAAATATCTAAATTACATCCACACAAACACATTGAGGTAATATGTACTAACGTACAGTACATATTATTACCTCAATGCATAAACAAACTTTTGATAACCTACCACATTTTTATGAGCTTGGCTTATTTTCACATGGAAATTATTATGTTCCCAATACAAACCCGTCTGTTGCTATCGTCATAAGCTTTTTTAAACATAAAAATTAACATTGAAACAGAAATATATCTTGGAAGAACATCACACTGAGATTACATTTATTTCAATGACTGACAAATGTCCAGCCATAGATCTAAAATAAAATCGTTTATGCTTAAAAATAAGAAAAAAAAAGTAGACAAAAATAGTATATACCAATCTGCTTTCAAGACCAAAACCATTAACATTAATGGCACCTCTGTTGGCTTTAACCAATGGGCTACTCCAGGTATTTACAAAAGTAGATCGAGACTATACGAGTTATATGGTTTGAAAAAATACAGGTTTGATACTCCTTTCCTAGAGTATGTCAAAAACTATTCAAAATTATTTAAAAAGATAAGTGCTTTTGCAAAATCGAAATTTTTAATCGAAACAATTAAAAATTCTAATAACAAAGTAAAAACCACTTGGAAAATCATTAACAATGAAACGGGTAAATCAGTTAAACAAGAAAAACAACTTGAGATTATGGTCGACAGCAAATTAGTTAATAAGGAAGCTGACGTAGCACAGGCATTGAATGAACTTTTTGCCAACATACCTGTAATTACGACTTGCTCCCTAAATTCGTCCCCGTCTAAAGCTGAAAATCATTTGCATAGTAGTGTGCCTAAATGTAGCGACCTATTCAGTTTCGGTAACGCCTCGTGATGTAGTTAATGTTTTTAACACACTTAAGTCTAAAAACACTGGTGATTTCTGGGGTATTTCCATTAAGCTTTTAAGTAATGTAATAGACACCGTAGCCCCCTATCTAGCTGTCACTTTCAATAAATGAGTTGATTCAGGGACTTTTCCTGACCTCATGAAGTGTAGTAAAGTCATACCATTATTTAAATCAGGTAATAAAAATTACATTCGTAATTTCAGGCCTATTTCTATCTTACCTGCATTTTGCAAAATATTCGAAAAGTTGATACTCAAGCAGTTGCTAAGACATTTTAATTTAAATAGCCTCCTTCATAATGAGCAATATGGTTTTACAAAAGGTCGTTCGACTACAGATGCGGGTGTTGCTCTGATGAATCACATATTTAAAGCATGGGAGAAATCGCAAAATGCTATTGGAGTCTTCTGTGATCTCTCCAAAGCCTTTGATTGCGTGCACCATGAGACGCTCTTGCGTAAGCTGCGTTATTACGGTGTCCATAACGAAGCTTTAAACGTAATAAATTCTTATTTACTTAATGGGTTGCAATGTGTAGAAGTTAATGGAGTAAAATCGTCCGGGCTACCAGTTCAATTAGGTGTGAATCAAGGCTCAATACTCGGCCCATTCTTGTTTTTAGTGTATATCAATGACTTACCATTTTATTTAAAGGATATTTGTGATGTTGTACTGTTTGCTGATGATACTTCTCTTATTTTTAAAGTAGACAGGAATAGACAAGATTTTGACGACGTAAACAGTGCACTCTCAATGGTTACGGATTGGTTTACGGCAAATAACCTAGTTTTCAATGCCAAGAAAACGAAATGTGTATAGTTTGCCTTACCGAATGTTAGAAATCTAGGTCCCAAAATTGTCTTAAATAAAGAGGTGCTTGAGACTGTAGACTCGGCAGTTTTTCTGGGCATAACAATAGATGCCAAACTTCAGTGGAGATTACACATATCAAGCCTAGCAGGAAGGTTCAGTTCAGCTGCCTACGCCGTCAGAAAAATAAGACAATACACTGTCGTCGATACAGCTCGGTTAGTCTACTTTAGTTATTTTCACAGCGTTAAGTCTTACGGTATTTTGCTGTGGGGCAAAGCTGCTGATATTCAAAATATATTTGTGCTTCAAAAACGTGCTGTTAGAGCAATTTACCAGCTAGGTGCCAGAGTTTAATTGAGAGATTTTTTTAAAGAAATTGGTATTCTCACGGTAGCATCGCAATTCATTTTTGCGATTAACTTATACTCGTATATTAGACAAAATTTACACTTGTACACTAAAAACAGTGATATTCACACCGTAAACACTAGAAATAAGGACAAACTACGTGCTCGTTTTCATCGGCTTCATAAGGTTCATAATTCATTTGTTGGGCTTGGTATAAACTTTTATAACAAGCTTCCCTCTGCTTTGCTAGGGTTGCCTTTCGATGCGTTTAAAGCTCAAATAAAATCCAACCTGTGTTTAAAGGCTTACTATTCCATCAACGACTATTTAAATGAAAAGAATAGTTGGTCGCTGTGATTAACTCAAGACAATGTTTATGTTCTTTCTCCAGAATCGAACCTAGATACAGGTTATATGGGTTCATACAATTATTTAAAATTATAATCTATTTTTCATTAGTTATTGACATGATCTACTCATAACAATATTTTTTTGTGATGAGTTGTATGGCATTATGGTTAGCTAGCGACCTCGACAATTGATAATTCAATTCTTGCCTGAGTAACCGGCAGCAACTTCGTCATGCTCCCGTAGATGTCACTGCTTGCGGTAGCGTTGGGGATCGGGTTACCACTTTCCCTCAAATATTGCGATGGGGGAATGGCTATCTTTGCGTTATGCTCGTGAACGGGTGCTGCTTGTGGTGAATGGTCGTCTTGCTGACCATGATTTTGTTATTGTTGCTATTAATAACCTACCTGTTTATTTATTTTACGTCGATGGTCCTAGGTTATCATTTGTAAATATAATCCAGCATTGCATATATAAGCTATCACGCCATTTATACCAGGAGGCTTTTATTTTGGTATATGCTTTGTTTACTTTTATTTTTTGTGCTTGAGTTAAGTTTTCATTTTATTTGTTGGTATATTGGCATGGCTAGCTGACTTATGACAATTTTTTAAGTTCTGTGTCTCGTAATGTTGATTACTCTGCCTACCTATGTATAGCATCAAGCCTATCTAACTAAACAGACAGCTGTGCTGCTGGGAAGTTTGTTGCGCCACTTCTTCTTCACAGCTAAAGCACTAGGAAGTGGTGAAGGGCGGGCGTTTTGGGGGACTGTCTTATGTAATTCTGACGTTCGAAAAGGGCTGATTCTCAGCCTAATTTGAATAAATGACTTTTGATTTTGATTTTTGATATAGTTTGTACTTTTTAATATGTCATGATTTTGACGTATAAAAGAACACTTGGTTAAACAGTTTTCTTGACTGACAAGTCAAATGCATGCTCTAAGGTCAAATGATGACAAAACAATGAACTGGTAGTCGAATATATTAAACTGAATTTAGAGTGCACAAGGACCTTTTGGTGCCTAAGTGATGGACCGTTGTTGGTAAATATATGTGAAATTGATACAGTAATTGTATTGAAAAAACAATATGCTGGCGTTAAAAAATCCTTGTACCGTTGCAAAAGGTTTTTCAATAAGGGCGGGTGGATGTTGAAATAAAATAAAACAAGCTGAGTGTGAAGTATTAACAAAAAATCTTTTTTATTTGAAAGGCCCGCATGTACCCACTATGTGTGAAATATGACATCATTCAAATGCCTGCCTTGGCTTCTTACAGTGGTACGGATCCGAGTGGTCTAATTTTCAACGACTCTTCTGCATAGATCCGGTTGAATTTGAGTGATGGCCTGTGATATGTTCACCTTTAGGGCATTGGTCTTTGGTTTGTTTGCATAGACCTGCAACTTCAAGAAACCCCACAAGATAAAGTCTAGCGGGGTCAAGGCAATGGAAAGGAGGGGAAAGGCCGAGATCTTGTGCTCAGCGAAAAATTAACTGCCTCGGATTCTGCTGTACTCTTTTACGAACCGCGACGATGTTTTCGGCCCATCTTGCGTTTTTTGAATGTACGGGTCTTGGTTGGTTGTTTACCGAACTGGTCGTCTCAAATTTGACCACCAAACGTTGAAGAATCGACTGTGAAGTGCCACCACGTTCACCGTAAAATGAGCACAATGCGCGCAACGTTTGCACTAACGAACACTCACTTTGTTAATAAAGTTTTATCATTTGAACGTGCTGTTCAATCGTGTAAAGGTACAGTTATACATGCTCATTACTAGAACAAAAGCATGCCACTATTGAGCAATTGCTACTTAGTAGCATGTGTGTCGAAACATTGCTAATAATGAGCATGCTTATTTCGAGTTTGCTCAAAAATCGACGGTCGTGCGATGTTTGGGCATGCTACCTGCAGCGCGGGTAGAAGGGGGCGTGCTTTTAGCGCGTCTGAACAGGTTTTCTTATTGAGCATGCTAGAATCGATCGATAAAAGTTTTTGGACACATTGTATTGCAACCAAAATTATGATTTTATTCAATTCTGTGGAGAGGATCACTTGGTTTTCCATTTTTCACCTGTATTGGAACACTGGCAGAGAACTTGGCAGAATGTCGAATACCGAAGCTTCCAGCCCACGATTAAATAGCATGTGTGTTCAATTGTCTGTTTTGAGCACGCTTATTTAGAAGTATGCTTAAAAAAGCATGTTAAACAAAAGCAAATGTGTCAGTTTGAAGAGCACGCTTATATTAAGCATGCTAATAAGTATGGCATCTTATGAGCATGTGTAACTGTAACTTAACTTGCCATGGTGATATGGCGTAAATGGATAATAAATAAAAAAATTGATAGATGTCACCAAAACAAAATGACCGCCACGGGCTGCCAAAATCTACCCGCGCCACTTGAAAAACCCTTAACTATTGCTTTGGTGATTGCTCCGTCCGAGTCACAGGCAATCTTTTCAGGAGTCATTCACTTGGATTTTGTCCCTTAATTCATCACCAGCCAAGGTCGCTTCGAGGAGAATATACAAGCGACCGAACGTTGGAAATAAAGGCAAGTCAAAGACTCCATTGGTCAACTGAACCCACAAACTAGGTATGGCTATAAGCTTGTTCAACACATTCTTGTAAGCAAGGTTAACCGCACGTGATAAGTAACAATTGAACTACGAAAATCGTCTTTAAGGTAACAGAATAAAGGCGCTGTGAGAACAGAGAAAGCCTACCGGCCGCAAATTACGTCATGGGTTCGATCACAGTCAGCAGCTTTACTTTTTGTATAGTATATTTCATTACAAGTGCGGAAAGGCTGTCATTGCAAAGAGTTCCGACAAATGTCTACCCGAGCCGAGGCGCAGCCGAAGGCGAGGGTTGACAGTCGGAACAAGTTGCAATGACGGTTCCGCAGGTGTACTGAACGACTATTTTTAATACAGTTGCGAAAAAATGAAGCAATTTAATAAAATAATAAAAACACAATAAACTCAACTAACTAATCATTTATTTCTTATAAAAGTTATAGTACACATGTACATTGAAATTGGTACAGTTTTTTAAAGTAACTGGGGAAGTTTTAGGTTGCATATTTACTGTTTGAGACAAACTATTATTAATTTCGTATGATTGTTCATGTATATTTGTCATACAATGGCGTTTGCTAGTTGATGGAATTGGATCTGATGAATTATCATTATCAACGAAGGTAGATGGACGAACGTTCTCTTCAACATGTGAAGAAGACGGACTGGACCTTAAATTAATGGATTGTGTGATTTTTTTCCCAGTTTCTAGTTTGTTGTTTAATGAATCACCAATATAGCTTTCTGCAACTTTGTCTGATTTCCAACCTCCTAGTCGCTTTAAGGACGTCAAATTGGCTCCTGAATCTGCCAATAATGTAGCAGAGGTCCTCCTGAAGCTGTGCCCAGTATAATACTCAGCATCCGGCAGACCAAGAAACGTTGCTATTTCTTTTGGCATATTACCAAATTTGTTTATCCCGATTGCTTGAGCTGTACACTTCCCTTTTTGGTAATTTTGAAAAAAACGGTCGGTTTTTCCTTTTTGGGACCGCTGATTCATATATTTTTGCACTATTCTAAGAAAATCTCCTTCAACAACAAAGCTTCTCGGTATCTTATTTTTTGTGTTCGGAATCTTGATTAGTAGCATTTTTCCATGGGCTTCAATATCTTTTAAAGTAATATTGGCTAACTCCTCTCTGCGGCAAGCTCCAACAACGCCAAAAATCAGAGCAACCTACAAAAAAAGGGATTTGATTAATATTTTTTTAAATAATGTTTTGACTGTATTTTGCGATTTCGTAAACTGAATACTAAAGAAAAATATAAGTACTTATTAATAAATTACCTTTGTGGCTAAATAACGATCATCGGGAGCTTCGTTCAAAAACCTTTCCACTTCATTGGATGTTAATATTTTCGACTTTTTACTTGTAAAACCGTCTGATTGTCGTTTTAAGAAAGCATTTAATTTTGGGTATTCACTTATATCCACGTTGTTCCTTATTTTCAGCATACTTTTTATCATCGAAAATCTCGACCATATCGTAGACGGTTTTAATTTTGCTGAGAGTTCGGAGAAGTATGCCAACATAACATTTTCTGAAAAACTATTTGCTTTTTTCTCTTCTCTCCACGCAATAAATTCGTCGTATGTAGATATGTAACGACTTTTTGACTTTTCCGGTAAAATGTTCTCCGAAGCATTTTGTGCAATTATACTGAGTTCCGGTGGTGTTAATTCAAAAAAAATAGGGTCGAAATTACTCATTTTGTGCAACAAACAACTAAACTCGCAAAGAAAATTTCTGGAAAATGGCGCCAACCGTATAATATAAGCAGAGTTTTTTTTTTCACCCATTTTGGTAGGCAAAGGGAACTATCCATACAGCTTAGTCTTCAGTAGATTTTTTTTATTGATATGAAATGAAAATGAAATTTAATGAGATGAAATGAAATGAAACCTAACCTAACTCATTCAATTAAATCATTAAATCTGATATTGAAATAAATTAGTAGCTTCCTTTTAGAAATATACGTATTTGTATGAATCACAAAAACTCTTTAGTAAAAACTTCATGGTTGGTTTTTCTTTTTAATAGACATTATTTTGACAGTTGGGAAAGAGAACGCACGAGTTCGGGAAAGGTAAAAAAAAAGCACTAGTATGTAATAGCCCACATCCCGAACGCTATACGTCCCTGCAATACACCACTTTTTGAGCAACTGTATTAAAAAATAATTTAATCACTACTACTCTCAAAACGGTGAAAAAAAACATCGTGAGGAAACCGGCATGTTCTAGAACAAAAAAATCGAAAACTTTTGACTTCTACCAAACCAAACTGGGCCTGCATTGTAGATTACAGCCCACATCCTCTCGAGGCCAGGAGTCCTGTGACCCAGAACTGGGAAAATTTTAGATTGGTTATGCTAAAGCAGCTAAAACCGCTCGTTTATGGTATCAATTGGAGTTTGACAGCGGTCAAAGTCCAATTGATACCATAAACGTAGCGTCATGAGCCGAATTTTTATGGTTTGTCGCACTTTAATGACACACGATGCAAGTTTCTGTGACCGCCTTAATATTACTTAAGTAGACTGTGCAATTTTTATTATTGCTTACACCTACGATATGCCACTGGTGGCAATTAAATCGCACCGTGTAAATCCGGTTTAAGTTCAATCGATCGAGTGCTATTAGGGTACCTACGCACTACGCGGTTAGCCGGAATGGGGGCAGCCGGTAAAAATATGTACGAGAAAGTAGTTTTATCCGCACTGCGAGGCGGCTGCCGGCCGACCGCTCCGCATGTTCTGAGCACTGCGGTCCGACTGACGGCCAGCCGGACGGTTGCTATACACACTACGCGGATAGTTCTAGTTTGCGGTTGCCCGCTATCGTGTTCACCGACGCTCGCGCATTTTATTTACAACAGATAATTAACTATGGATTTCGATACAGAAAAAAATACAATTAAGATACAAAATCGACCATATGTTTATATAACGCGAATAAATATAATAAATAGCTGCGACTTCTTCGACGTCCATCTTGGAAATGAGTCGATCTAACTGCAAACCACGACGGTTTCGTTCCGGGTGCGGTTGCGGCTACCCGCCACCCAGCTAACTGGACAGCCGGATGGCTGACCGCATTGCGGCTAACCACATAGTGCTTAGGTACCCTTAGTCTCACAAACTAACATTGACTTTTGTACATTATTTTAGTTTGTCGATTTTTAAACACCCGAAAATCTGACAACTTGACTTACCAAGGGGTTTCGTTTTACCCAGTAAATGGGTGGTGAAGGTCAGATAGGCAGTCGCTCCGTGTAAAATACTGGTATTCAGCTGCATCCGGTTAGACTGGAAGCCGACCCCAACATAGCTTGGGAAAACGTTGGCCAGATGATGATCGATTTTTAGACACTAAAATAAGTAGGTACTTATTTATTTGCAATTAAAACTGGAGTTGAGAAGGAATGAAAGAAAAGAGTAGGTACAGCATGTTTGAAAATGGTAATAACTTATACTTTGTTTAATAAATCATTACAAAAAAAGTGGAATCAAGTCAAAGAATTATCTTAAAAGATTTTCAGCTTATCTTTAACATTGATTGACTGATAAAACATGGTAATGTTTTTAAATCCGTACTGGAGGCAAACACGTTGTTTATTTTATCTTGCCTTAAATCGGTCTTATATGTCTAATATTATAATCAATAGAGTAAAAAAATAAAAATGTTGAAAATGTTCACTATGGCCTCGTTGTTTGAAATCGAAATAGATAGAATGAGGGTGCGTTATATTGGATAAAAAGTAGCAGTACGAGGTAAATTATTTAGTTTCGGATTATTGTAGATTATTTCGTTCCATCTCAGCGCTTTAGGAGTAGTAGAAGTAGTAGTAGTAGTAGTGGTAGTAGTGCTTTTCACGTCACCACCTGTCGGGCAAGAAATTTAATTAAAATGTTGTTCCAAAAACAGTATAACATAAGATCACGTCAGTAATGCCAAAGGGTTAGACAGAGGTGAGCACATCTGCATTTCGCCAGTTATGTTTAAGTCCCATGTAATATGGGGCGAGCCTACTGCCATCAACCGGGGACAAATCCAGATTCCGGGATGCTTCTCAGGAATTCCTGATAACAAAGCCAAAGATGTTTTGGCTGACCTGGGACTATAACCCAGGACCTCACGCTTAGCAGTAGCGCTTGCGACCATTAGACCAACGGCACCGGTTCCGTCATTTCTATGTGAGTAAGTAAGTCGTTTATTTGCAAATATGGATATAGTAAATGGTGATAAATTGATTACAGATAGGTTCAGCCATATTTTACAAATAGGCATGCAGAATGGAGTATGTCATGGAAGCCTGCGTGCCGGTATACCAAACACTCCAGTGTACATCTCCCGCCTGCACTACACTACTAAGACGGCGGAAATCGTGGAGTACGTGCGCCAGAAGACAAGGTACACGCCGAGGGTGCAGTTACTGGAGTCGCGCCGCAACGTCAACTTTAATGCGTTCGTGGAGCGCGTACCGAATTGTTATCTGCCCGTCGTCATGAAAGAGTACTTTTGGCCGCAGGACGTGGTGTTCCGTCGCTTTCGCGGACAAGTTCCACAGGACAGCACAAAGGAAAGCTAGTGCAAAGTGAAGTGCTACTAATGTGTGGCTTTTTATAATTATGTATGTTAGTCTATAAGATATTTATGTTACGGGTCTTTGTTGCCCGAATTAAATGCTTTATTATTATCTCCTTTATTTCAATAAATACATATAAATTACTTTTTTAAATATTAGAATATAAAATATATAAAAACATTTAAAAATATAAAAAATAGTAGCCCACCGGTATCGGGAACAGGGTCCAAGCTACCGGCGCGGTCAGGGCTCATTATTATTACTATCTTGGGAATTCAAGCTTAAAACTTCTAGAGTGATAGTCGAAACCGGTAGATAGTCGAAACCGGCATGGGTTACCTACATCAAAAATTCGAAGACCTGTGACATCCGCCAACCCGCACTGAGCCCAACGTGGGCCCAGTATGAGTTGGTGGTGGATTTTGGCTCACTACCTTTCACAGAGACGAGGTCTGTCTCCGAACTGTGAGAACATTACAGGCTGCTCATGCTATATGTATATCTTAGAAAATTCAAGCGAGTGTTTTGACTACCAATCGAGATGATTTCAATTTCGAGGGGTAGTCAAAACACTCGCTAGAGGGATGAGAGCTACCAGTTAGTTATTCATAAATAAAGACTAGCTACTATGGACCTGAATGCTTTAAATTTTATACAAAGCATCAAAAGTACTTACTACCGAATATGGCTCCAATGCCCCATAGGAAGACAAGTATGATTATTGCGATGCACAGCAACAGTGACATTATACAACCGAGGATCCTGCACAGGAGATTCCACAGACAGCAGCAGCTGTAAAGTCCAAAATACAGATTGAATATACGAATTTTGCATGACATCTGACGTCACAAAAATCCTACATAGCGCAATCAAAGTTTACCGCAAAATTAGAATAGATGCTGGCAATAAGGATCGGTGCCCATCGGACACAACACCTGTCTGGTCGGATATATCATCCATTTCATAATGTTTTTTTTTTGTATTATACTAGCTTTTACAAGCGGCTTCGCCCGCGCAGAGGTCGTTAATTATCTCACGGGATCGTACTACCTGGATAAAAAATATCTAAGTTGTAAACTATCTGTGTGCCAAATTTCATCCAAATCCATTCAGCCATTTTTGTGTGATCGAGTAACAAACATAAAAACGTTCAAATTTTTTATATTAGCAGGATAGTAGGATACATACCGTCGTCAGTACCATCATAGGTTTTAGAATAGGTATAAAATATGCATATTTCGCAGCCATCTGGTTAAATTAGCCAGCTAATTGGACGCCTAGGCTGTTCATTAAATGGTGGACACAGACCTCCCCCAAGCTTCCGGCATCCAGCGGACCCACTTCGACCGGTCCTGTGCTTCCCGCATCCAGCGGAATCCTTCGGCCCTCAAAGGGTCATCTTGTGGGAAGCCTTCCAACTTTTCGTCTTCCGGTACGCAGTCGCCACTCCAGAACTTTTCGGCCCCATCGGTAATCTGTTCTGCGAGCAATGTACCCTGCCCACTGCCACTTAAGTTCGGCAATTCTTCGGGCTATGTCGGTTACCTTGACTCTCCTGCGGATCTCTTTTATTCCTGATCACGCTGGGAAACTCCAAGCATAGCCCTCTCCATTGCCCTTTGGGTGACTTTAAGCCTTCTCATAAGGCCCATTGTGAGCGACCACGTTGCCCAGTATCATAAGCCTTTCCAGGTCATGCTTACGTAAACGCATAACATGTCCGAAAAAGCTGAGGGCACGGTCCTGGCATATTGCAGAAAGCCGCTTGGTGATGTTGAGTTCCTCTAATATAAATTGATTAATTTTAACGGCGGTCCATGGCATACCAAGTAGCCTCCCCCAACAAAACGTCTCGAAACCAACGTACTCACTGCTTTCGCAGCTTTTAATGCACCACGTTTTCGCTTTATATAAAAAGATTTTAAACAACTAGACCACGGGTTAGCCATGGTTTGTATTACGCTGGATGCCATGGTTTAAAAAAAATCCCTAGACTGGTCATTGTACTTTTGGCCATACCAGTACCTCGGAGGATTTCCTCAAGGCCCTTACTCATGATCAAAGACCCAAGATATAAGGACTCAACAAGTCCCTCTCATAACATTATTGTCCACTGCATATATACATATTACACTCCAAATAAAAGGTAGCATATTTTGGTCAGCTTCATGTGATATGCATGCATATGACATGAAGCTGACCAAATCAAGTTACCCAAAATGATTGCTTATTAATATCTGCTTAGCTTTAAAGCTTTAAATCTTTGCTGCTTAGCTATAAAAAGCGAAGAAAGGAATAAACAAGTAGAATGTGATAACCTACCACATTTTTATGTGCTTTGCTTATTTTCACATGAAAATAATTATGATCCCAATACAAAGCCGTCAACTGCTATCGTCATTAACTTTTTTGAACTTAAGAATTAACATTGAAATTGAAATATATCGTGCAAGAACATCACAGTGAGATATACATTGATATTAATGACTTTGTCAAATGTCCATCCACAGAGCTAAGAAAAAATCGTTTATGCGTAAAAGATAAACATCAAAATAATAGACCAAAATAGTTTAGTTTGTACGTTTTATTATGTCATGATTTTGACGTATAAAAGCACACTTGAGTTTTCTTGACTGACAAGGCAAATGATGGAAAAACCATGGACTGGCTGTCCAAGATATTAAGCCTAGAGTTAGAGAAACCTTAAAGTTAGTTCGATTGCTATAAAGATCTTGTGGCGCCTAAATGATAGAGGGGCGTTGTTAGTAAACATTTATAAAATTTACACAAATTGTATTGAAAAAAAACAAGATAGGATCGTTGGTTCCAATTTCGGTCACACGCTAAAATTTCCTTGTGCCCTGTACTATGGCTTTGGTAATTGCTCCGTCCGTGTCACAGGCAATCATGTCAGGCACTGTCAAATGACGAGCAGTTTGCTTTATCTTAACAGGGTGGCAGAGGTATTGACGCGCAACCTCTTACCTTGGCTCCAGTATATCATTGTGCACGCCCTGCGTTAATTTTTTTTGTCGGATATTTAATAAAATCAGCTGTTTCATAGAAAGTGCTGACTTTTCTATGAAACAGCTGATTTTTTGCGACCCATACGGTCAAAATGAATGAAATTCGACAAAAATAAACGGGGTCTAGAATCATGAGCTGAATTCATGATTTCAGTTCGCGCCTCGATGTCCTTGCCAACCTGTATATGAAAACCTTTGAAAATTTAATAAATTTATAACACTATCTGAACTCTGCCACGTTATCACGTTATCCTGCCACTTTATAAATAATGCTTTCTTTTAAACCATTTCCGACTTTAAAAGCCCCCATTTGGATGATGCAAGTTTGTGGCGCACAATAAAAATGGAGCAAGAAATGACTTGCATCCTCTAAACAATGTTTAGACTGTACAACTTTTATTGTTGCTAACACTTACCATATACCACTGGCAACAAAATCGCATGATTTAAATCAGGCTTCAATCGATCGAGTGCTATTTTAGTCCAACATACTAACATTGATTTTTGTACATTATTATATTTTATCGATATTTAGACGCTAGGTTAGCAATATATTAAAATATATTTATAACTAGCGATGATGACTATGTAATTGTAATATTATAATTATAACTTAACACTAAAATAACTAAGTACTTATTTATTTACAATTAAAATTAGAGTTGAGAAGGAATGAAAGAAAAGAAAGGTACAGCATGTTTGAAAATGGTAATAACTTATACTCTATTTAATAAATCATTACAAAAAGAAATCAACTCACAAAATTATCTTAAAAGAGTTTCAGGTTATCTCTAATATTGATTGACCGATAAAGCATGATAATGTTTTAAATCCCTGCTGGAGGCAAACACATTGTTTATTTTATCTCGGCTTAAACCGGTCTTGTTTGACTATTAGTAATAGAGATAATCTTAATAATAAGGAGTTAAATAAATAAATAAAAAGGAATAGTTTGAAATGTTAACTTTGGCCATCGTCGTTTGACTTCGAAAAGAATTGAAAAAAAAATATAGGAGAAGTAGCAGCAGTACGAGGTAGATTAAATTAAATTAGTTTTGGATTATTGTAGGTCATTTCGTTGAATCTCAGCGCTCTAGGAGTAGTGCTTTCCTCATCACCACCTGTTGGATAAAATATAAAATTAAAATATTGTTCCATATACCTATTTATGATTTGACTATACAGGGAGGATTCTAAAGACGGGGAGGGACCTTAATTGTTTAAGCAATAGTATTTTTATCTCTCGAAGTGACACGCGCTTTACTTGTGGTGACCAAGTGTACAAACACGCTGTGAATATGTACGTGTAGACGAGTAGCATCAGCACATTATACACACAGACACACACTCCTCCAACTTCACCCGTGTCTCGGATGGTACCGAGAGCTCCTGCACTTACACACACAGGTATAGATTGTCTGTACACTTGGTAACCACAAGCAAAGTACGCGTCGCTTTGGGAGATGAAAATACTGTACAGGAAAACATTCTTAGGAGATTGTCGTTAACTGTTTGAGTAATTAATTGCATTCATAGATTTTAGAAATATGGCACAGTCAGTCAGCTTGAAAAATGTCATAGTTTCATTCGATGCAGTGTCGTATAAGGAGAAAAACTTTTCTCCAGCTTGGATTTCACCGCCATTGGTCGTTTACGGCGAAACGAAAAGAAGTTTCAAATCTTATATTATAGTCTTGTTTTGTTTGTAAAGTTTAGTGTCGTCATCTAATGGGTGCAAAATGATCACCATACCGCCCATACATATTTGAGAGCGCTTTTTACATCGTCATTTCTGGGGCGCTCAACACTGTCTTAAAACATTCAAGCTTATAACATATCAAGTAGTAGTCAAAACACTCGCTAGAGGGATGACAGCTACTCTTGAGTTAATCATTCATTAATTAAGGCTAGGTATCATGGATCTGAATGCTATATACAAAGAATCAAATGTACTTACTTCCGAAAATGACTCCAACGCCCCATAGGATGAGAAGTATCACTGCTACGATGAACAGTAGTGACACTATCAAACTGAGGATCTTGCACAGAAGATTACACACACAGCAGCTGGAAAATGCAAAATACAGATTGAATATACGAAATGTGCATGACATCAGGGGGTCTAAAAAGGCCACTTTGGCAGAATCAAAATATGATAATAAATCATATTTAAAATCGTGAAATTGTCACAAACTGACAATTCATAATATTATCTGCGTTGACAGCAAGCAATTCATATATTTGACAGTTTTGTATGGAAATTCGTAAAATGGTCACCAAATTATGAACCGCTTTATTAAAGTAAAATGTCAAATAGCAGAATTATAGGGGAATTCAGGAAATGAATCACTTTTAGAGGAATTGCTTAATGTGGCCGTTTTAGACCCGCTGACGTCAGAAACCCTACATCGCGCAAGTTAAGTTACAAGAATACATTAAGGCTAAAGCTGTACTGCAGGACATAAACTTATCCGAAGTAGATTTAACATAGCTTTTAGAATATTATTATGCTGAAGAAATTCGCTTGTCTCGAATATTCTACACTTTTAAAACTCACTCACTACTAAAACCATCGAGTACTAGCCGGAGGATTCAGGAACTTTCAATGTGGTTCTTTACTCTTCCTCTTTTACTCTAAAAAAACAACCGACTTCCAAAAAAAATAAACACTACGGAGTGAAATATAACTTTAATTTTGGAAATCGGTGTCTTTGGATCTGCATTTCAGTTTCTGATTTCGGAAATTAAGAGCATTCTCCCCACGCGGGCTGGCAACGGCGCATTTATGGCGGTTTTTCGTGATTATTTCATTATATACAAACAAAATTAAACATTTTTTTCGGCCATGCACTAGATTGTTGGTATTTTCAAGTTTGTATGCTTTTTTTTACAGTTATTTTGGTATTTGGTTATAAAAATCGACATACCGTTAATTATTTTCTATTTGCATTGCTAAGTACGATTAAATGTTTTTATAAAAGAGTAAATATTTAAAATAATTATAAATGCCAACGATCTAGTGCTTGGCTGAAAAAAATAGTACTTTTGTTTGTATTTAATGAAATAATCACGAAAAACGACTATAAATGCGTTGTTGCCACACCACGTGGAATGAATGCTCTTAAAGTAATTTTTGTCTTTGTAGTTTATGTTTTCGGAAGAAATTTTTTTTTTGTTTACATTTTTTTTTGTTTTTCACTCTTTCGTTTTAGTAGCTATCCCACATCAATTCGAATACCAAGCACTAGGTACTTGCTGTGTAAACAACAGAGGTATTAGGACATCATCAGGATACAAAAAGCGGATTAAATACGTATTATTAAACCTAACGAAAATACTACCCAAGCGTAGGTAATAAAATTTATATGGGTCCCACCTATGCGGCATACCATATCCAATAAAAAAATAATTTTGAAAATCAGATTTAGCTTTAATAATGTGCATGTATGACCAGATGTATGGATGTTAACGAATCAAAATTATTATGTAAATATCGTAGCAGGTGGCGTTCTGTAGTTTCTGCCTACCCCCATTGAAAAAAGGCGTTTACTTCTATGTTTAGCACGCTTTATTTTCAATGATTTCCAACGGTATTTAGTACGAACGTTAATAGTATAAAGGTGCGCTTTCACGAGCAACTAAAATTGCTCCATCTTGGGCAATTCTCGTTAACCACGACTACATCCAGCAAATAAGGGCAATGGCAACATGTAGCCACCTGTTGCCAGAGATACCTATGGCCATACAATATGGAGCAATATGGAGCAACTTAAAAAACTAGGCAATGCGCCTGGCCCCCACCTCCACCGGCGGCCGGTTGCTCTCCCAAAAACGACACGTTTTTATACGTACAAACGAGATAGAAAGAAAATTGACTAAAAATTTCCAAACCGATTGAACATTCGGCAACTCATGAAATATAAGGAGCAATCAGAAACAATATTGCCGAAACACATCGGCAATTTATTGTTGTTGCTCCAGATTGCTCCACTTAATTGATCCAGATTGATCAATTAGTGTTGCCGAGCAATAATTGCCCAAAAAATTGCCCATCTAAGAGCACCACATAAATAAACAAGGCTAGTTAAGACATTAAGTCTTAACTAGCCTTGTTTATTTATGTAACACCTACTCGTTACGTTAAATAATGTCTACGTGTCTTTTGAAAGAGCTCAAGGACTAAAATCAATTCACACATTGTGTGCTAAAACATTGTAGGTAAAACTAGTTTTATGTCCACTGCTTTTCTTGTACACTATTAGAACTTTACGACATTTCATAGCTATACTAAAGTCGGTCAAATTATACTTAGCACAAGTGGCAAATACAATGGCAATGCAATTGTTGGTTGATTTGTTGCAGTGTCGTATCAAGAAATCTTTAAATCTTAATGGAACTCATGGCGTGTTTTGATTTTATCACTTCTAAAGAACTTAGAATTTCGAATTTAATGTATGTTGTGTTGAAACTTAGTGACTCTAATGATATCAGCAGTATTCAGAAGACCAATTCTCGTAATTTAAAACGTTCAGTATCTAGGCGCAGTCTAATCTCGGCGACAATCAAATGCCAAAACTTGTCAAAAATGTATGCAAACTGCAGACTATATTTTTGAGAGATGTCAGTCTCAAACTGAGATCAGACTGTGAACGTTCTTAAAATTACGAGAATTGCGCCTCAGAAGTCTTTTCTATTGATTTAATGTATTCACATATTTTGATAATTCTTAATCCTCCATTGAAACGGGAGGATGCTCCGACCGGTTCGGCAAAATTCTGGTGGAAGATTCTGCTGATACAAAATATTATGTACCTATAGTCTGTTCTAAACGTATCTGAAAAAAGTGTAAACAAACTATGTTCAACTTATATTCTTTTTGGTTGTTACATTGAAATGGTTTATGTTTATTCTTATAATAATGACATAGTTTTACTCAATCACTCACGAAAGTAATTAGTGACACATTCATCTATATTTAGAAGGTTTATGGGTAACATTATTTCACTGTAATTAGAAAATTATCGTGGTGAATTTCGGGTTTAGGTATTCAAAAAATCAAACTGAAGCACTCAATTTACAAGGGGCACTAGAAATTAGCATTCACAGGTACGTTTTCAGAATCATTTGTTTACATTTTCATGAAATACTTTTGAAACGGGTGATATACAAAAGCGCAGATAGTCTTTCAAGCGCGATGTAGATTCTGTGAAGGTAGTGGTGGCGTTAACTTGAACTTCGTACAACTTTGGCTGATATCATAGTAACAACAAAGCCACATAGATGTCGCTACATTACAGGGTGAGAGGGACAAAAAGCGTAAATTGCCACCCTGAATTCAGCACATGATTCTATACTAACGTAGAATTTTTTCGTCGTTTATTAAAACAAAAAAACATTTTTTTAAGAACCGACGAAAAATGTCAATACAGTGTGTTTCAGAAACAAGTACTAAATCCATGGTAACACGTTGCGCATCGATGTCTTTGCCGTCCTTTATATACTCTCTCAAAAGTAAATCTTTTACCCTAAGTACTTATCGTTCTCATTAAACTGCATTTCAATGAAAAGTAATGATAAAGATATTGTAAATCTTTATGATTCAATAATAATATTTTCTTATCTAAATTATCCTGATAAAGAAAACATAGTGTTACGTGCCAATTGAATCAACAATCTAAGATTACGTATGGGGAAATACATTCGAGGAGGCTTTCCACTAATTCAAACTGCTGTTCGCTGTTTTAAAATAAATTCATTGAATTTATTTTAATACTAAATGGTCCCCCCTAGTGGATTCCCGCATTGTCGTTGCGGGGGGCTCAGTCCGGGCAGTGGGTTCCCGCATTGTCATTGCGAGGGGCTCAGTAGCTGTGGTCATCCCCACGGTGAAGCAAAGAGTAACCCCAAGGTGGGGCCGCTCAGGGCTTTTGCTTGCGGACGCGGTGGGGCCGCAGGGGAGGAGGAGTGTCAGTATAGCGTTGGCCGCTCTCCCTATCCCCTGCGGCTGAAAAGTGGTAGGCGGCGAGGCTTCTGTGCTGAACCGTCGCAGGGGGACCAAGGGTGCCAGACACGGGGTCGTCTGGGGCCCGTATGCTATTTGGTTCCTGGGGTGGTTACGGCGTGCCATGTGTCCTGGTGCGCCAGTGATAGGGGTTATTCGCCTCCGAGGGTCTGGTGACGGACAGCCGCGGCGGGTTCGCGGATGGCTTGCACTTTTCTGTGTTCCCGCCTCAAGCGGCACTGGAGGACACCGTGGAGTTTTAGGGGTTACAATCCCACATAACTGCGTTATCTCCTCGTGGTAGCGCAGTAGGCATTGCCCCACGTTAAAAAAAAAGTGCCTGGGTCGACGGCGCGTTGTGTTCCACGCGCGCCGTCAGAGATGTTAGCAACAACTGGTGGGGTCCGCAAGGGCCGATGCCTGCCAGGGGTGCGGGTTGTTCGAAAGAGATACTGTCGCCCTAGGCACACAGGCAACTTAGGGAACACGGGTGGGTTTTAGTCAGTAAAAGTCCGACACGCTCTCCTGCTCCATCCAGAGCGGGAGAAGTCATTTGATGATTTCCCACCCAGGAAAAATAAAACTAAATGGTACTGCCATGAGTCAAATCAACAATAACAATTAATAAGTCAATGTATTATTTAATCTAATACCTTTAAACGAGCAATTCTTGTATATATATTCTGAATCTCGGAGACGGCTCCAACGATTATCATGAAATTTAGTATGCAGGGGATTTTGGGGGTGATAAATCGAGCTAGCTAGGTATCAATTTTAGGTCATCCAGGTATTAGTGCATAATGCTTTAAATGTTTTTACATCTCCTAGGTCAATAGAATTTTTTGCAGACACTTTATGAACTTGTTACCAAATAAAAATTTTCTTTAGACATGGCTTAAACCAAAGAGACTATTTTTGAAATATGAACCTAACAGAAATTGAAATACAGTTCCTTTTTCAAAAGTTACAACTTAGACCGGTCTAAAGTTATCAATTTGGATAAAGAACTTTATTATTAAAGTTCGCAATTCTAATACAAAAGTTGTCTCGAGGGTTAGGCTCGGTTTAAAGTAAGATCGTGTTTTGTAATAAGATGGTATTTATTTTACACTGCAAAAAAATGCGTGTTCATTGCACAATTTATTTACAAATCGAAGCTCAGATTAATTTAGTGAATGCCTACATTCAATAGGGGTTTATTCATAAACGTTGATAAAAGTTAAGAGACGTTTAAACGTTACAAATCTATGGTTAAACAGTCGCTAGTAATTACTAAACCTTATTAGTATAAGCAAAAGAATTTAACTAGCTTCTGTTGAAGGGGCTAAGTACTATTTAGGCATCTAAATGGAACGACAGATTCACATCGCCATTTTTAAGGTCGTCTTATGGAAAACGCAAGCAGAATACTTACTAGAAAGTCGAGGTCGTTGGCAGCGACGAATAAATTAAGTACTTGTAATTAGGTAACAGTAGCAAAAAAAGATTAAATTGCATATTTACTTATATTTCTTAATAATAACTAGCAAAACTATTCCATGGACGGTTTTGACTACGCTTCGTTTTTATTTTATGTATTGACTAGCTGTGCCAGCGGCTTCGCCCGCTTGGAGGTCGAAAATGAACCCACGAGAACATACTACCGGGATGAAAGTATACTAGGTGCTAACCAGGTTATAATCTATCTGTGTGCCAAATATCATTCGAATCTGGTCGGCCGTTTTTACGTGATTGAGTAGGTAACAAGCATCCTTTCACATAGGTATATTATATTAAGTAGGATAGAGGTGGTAGCAGTGATACCTACTTGAGACTAAGAAATTTTATTTAATGAATTGCGTGCCTTAAGATTCCCGAGTTTTATATGGGTTATGTTTCAGATGATGCGATATTTGTATAAAAGGCTTATTCAAACAGGCGCGACGCGACAGCGCGATGCGACACTTGTAGAACAATTTCCATGAAGTTTTCGTAGAAGCTGTTCTACGACTATCGCGTCGCGCTTGTTTGTAGAAGCCTTTAAGGTAAGTAAATTCTAAAGACCTTCTATACATATGTTAGTTTCTATCATAATCTGTTCAGCAATGTCGACGTGATTCAGACAGAAGCACCAACATTTTTTCTTGATTCGGTCATCGGTATGACGCAGGTTGATTGGGTAAGCATACATTTTTCGAAAATCAATAACAAAAAAAATATAATTTTCCTTACATTTTACCTATGATAATACTGTAGGTTTATAATTATTATCACGCTTAATTTGTTAACTGATATCAGATAAGATTGTTACGTTTTATAGGAATGTTTATTTTTGCCATTTGTTATCATTCCCTACCTGTAAGTATATACGTGTGTTTCATACTTATCGATAGAAAAACTACATTTCCTTACAGTATTTTTGCAAGATACTGATAATATTTATGTTTATAACAACTGGACTTGAAACGAGAGATAATTAAATGTTTAATATATAGGAAATAAAGTAAGCATGTTTTTTGTTTGTTAGTAGCGAGAAGCCTGAAACAAAAGTAATTGCCATGAGTTTATTTTAAATGATTCTGTTGGTAACTGTACGTGCGCTCGATTGCATTATGAAGCTGATTGGTCAATGCTGTTTACGTCACGATTGTACCAACCGGTGGGGAACCTACTAAGCCAGTGCCACGCTCGGACAGGCCTTGCATAGACGGATAATAATAGAATGTCTGACGATAACCATTTCTATCACAAAAATAATAAAAAATTCTGCTGACTCTAATCTAAAACCCTCAAGTAATTATTTTATAAGTATCTACACTTTTTTTGTCTAGGCTGAATGTTAGCTAGGCTATAACGTTTTGTGTCAGTGATGTTTATTTGCGGACAAAAAAAACTATTGCAATTGTGAAAAAAGTGCATGCTATTACAACGATTTACTTCCTTGCATTAACTTGTCTTATAATTTAAAATACGTAATAGTAAGATTTAATATGTTTTTCTTGTAACTTTACGCTTAGCCAACAACATAATTGCAAGAAAATATTTTTGTCGCGTGTATTTAATTGAACTTTGCACAATTACTGTGTTATTATTGCTCGTTTTTCACACAACTTATTTAGTAAACAAAACATAGTGTTACGTAATGGAAAACAAAAAAAAAACAAAACATAATGATAACTTACCACATTTTGTTGTTTTTTTAATGAAAATTATTCGAATCACTGATTGCAAGACGGACAGTTGTCCACGACTGAAGCGAAGTGACCGTTGATACTGTTTAAAACTACAACAAAACTTATCAGCTGTTATCGAAATTTATCTCCACCGATCGATACAATATTTCGGTACACTAGATAGGTATGTTTTTACCGGAAAACACCTGAACAACTAGTTATAAAAAAAAAAAAAAAGATATATTTAGAGTTATGATACTGTTCGTTATGCTCTGAATTATGAAGTCGGTTACGACTTAGTAACAAGATACCTCACTTTTTGGCTTCACTGAGAGTTTATGTTGTTCTTTTTACTAATGTAACTGGTTGATAGTGATGCCTTGCCAGCACTGGCGTCTAGTGAATACTGAGCAGTTGTAAGTATAATATTGATTGACATAGATGTCTACGAGAATGCACGTCAGTTTCGCAGATTTCAGGCTAGTGTAAATATTTTTTTGTAAATCAGTTTTGTTTTAAATTCAAATGGCTGCGTGTATACCTTGTGAGATTTTAGTTTATTTTTAAAAGCGAAAACTAAAAATCTTTCCTGGCACAGAATGTTACTTATCACAATTATTTTTATCCATTGGTTGCATCGTAACTATTACAGGTTATTCATTAGTTATTTATGTATTATTCTTTGTTACCATTATTTAGACATTATAAACTTTCTATCTATTACAGGGAAGTTCTTGTGAAAGATTCGGCTTATCAAATAAAATTGCTAATGATTGCCGTTATCGATAGATACACATAATTTGCACTAGTTTCTCAACGTGACCTGTATTGTATATCCTGTATTGATTATCAGCCGTGGTGGCATGTGGAAACAGCCGCGATTTATGAGCTGAATTCATCCATCCATCCTTGGTTGACTGGTAGAGAATGCCTAAGGCATTAAGTCCGCCTTTGTACCTTTATATGTGCGAGAAGTTTAAATAAATAAATAAATGTTGTTGGTTCGAACCCAGACAGATATTTTACTTTAGGTTAGTTACTTCAGCACCACTGTTCTCAAAATGGTGACGGTAAAAAACCGACATCTCCTAGAAACAAAAATTCGAAGACATGTGACATCCACTGTCCACTCCGCTGCAATGGGCGCGCAAGTTGGAATTCAACCCACACTTTTTCGCAATGAGGAGGCCTATGTCATAGAGTGGGAACATTATAGGCTAATTATAAATATAGAATGCTGCCCTATTAACAATATATTGGTCAACGCCCGCCAAATCACCCAAAGACAAAACTATAAGAGGACATGATGGAGGATGGGATCCAGTTTTAATCGATCTCTCCCTTTACTGGCTTGACTTACTTTGGTTCTGAATGAAATAGTTTGGTCAAAGTTAGATACGCGAGACATTTCCAAAGTTATTTAGTTTACACATGGCATATAAGGGTTAGAAGGGACACGACAATGCGAGGCGACTCACGTAGGACAATTTCTATGTAAACTTCATGCGTCGCGCCTGTTTGAAGAAGTATTTAAGTACTACTTAGTTTTTCCATGCTAACTCAAGTTGACATTCAAGTGGGTTTTCATGAATATTCAAGCCACCAGTTGGCGCCACTTTTACAAGAGGCCTTCCAGATCGACAATGAACTTAAAATATTTGAAGTCATTCGTTTCATTCTTTCGTTCACCATTCAGTCCGTAGGCGCTTTGACACTTTTGACAGATGCCCGGACCTGACGTCTCAGTGCTGCTATCTAGTGAACGTCATTTCAGGATACCCTAATGAGTTAAGTTAATAATATTTTGGAAGTAAACATAACACATAACATCACATCTTGTTTCGCCGAAGGGTTGTGCAGAAGTGTACCTATACCCACATTTCTTCAGTTACGCTTAAGTTCTATGTAATAGGGGACGAGTCTATTGCCATCAACCGGGCACATGCCCAGATTCCGGGCTGGTACTGAGAAATTCCAAATAAAAAAAAAACCAATAACATTTTGTCCGACCTGGGAATCGAACCTAGGACCTCATGCTCAGCAGTAGCGCTTGTTACCACTAGACCGACGTAAAGCAACTATGTAAAACAAATGAAGAAATATGTTAAGCAACTTAAGGTTTATTTGCTTAAAAACGCTTATAACACAGATTTCTTTCTCTACACCGTCACATTTTAGTCGTCTTACAAAGGTGGTCCACTCCATGTATCCGTCATAAAATACCTCTAGGCGCGATTAAAACATTGTTACTATTAATTAAGATAATTGTACTTATCTAAGAAAAATAAATAATCCTTTAGAATTATGAAAAACCCGCCCTGTCAATAATGTTTACGTATCAAAAGGTAGAAGATATCTACCTACCTACTATTACGCTCCATCATTAATTCCATCTCCATAACAGGGTGTTTCAAAATACGTCATGCATCTTAGTGAATGACATTTTCATGATTTTAATAATTATGCAAATGTTCAAAAATATAACTTCTCTTTTATAAATGATTAGTAGTCATTGGATACCCGAAGTGGGCTGCCGTTGTAAGACGACTAAAATACCACGGTGTATATTTAACTGTAACAAATCGACATTCAAAAAACAAATAATAAAAACCATAAACGATGGCAAATGTTAAGTAACGAATCTTTTAATATTAAAACTTTGTTTTTATTTGTCCAATCATATTTTTTTTGTTATCTCTTTAAAATTTCAACTTTACAATTGAACCTATTGTATTTAAATGTTTCTTAGTCTGTAGTCTGTTCGCATGTTTTGTACTTATCCTAGTTATACAGAGGAACCTATTATTAGCCATACAACACTGTAATACACATACTATGTAATATACTATATGTATCGCTGTTGTTTGTCTAAAAGAAGGAAAGAAAAGAAAATAAAAAACACCTAATAATTTTTCAGAATACGTCATTGCCAACATTTTGAACAAAAATGGCAGCTTGAAAAGGTGACACATGAGACAATAATATGTGAAGGTAGGCACGGGCTTGCGGACGGCGAGTAATGGGTAGCTCGCTGTCCGGTAAGGACCAAGCCCGGGTCGACGGCGCGTTGTGTTCCACGCGCGCCTCAAAGAGATGTCAGCAGCAACTGATGGGGCCCGCAAGGGCCGATGCCTGCCAGGGGTGCGGGTTGTTCGAAAGAGATACCGCGGCCCCTGGCACACAGGCAACCGAGGGAACACGGGTGGGTTTTAGTCAGTAAAAGTTTGACACGCCCTCCCGCTCCGCCCAGAGCGGGAGAAGTTATTTGATGATTTCCCACCCAAAAAAAAAAGAAGGTTAGTGCTCCTTGACCCATACTAAGTATGTACTGTACATACAATCAATTGCGAGATTCGACGATTTTTTTCGGTATTTTATTCGTATCAATAGAGTTAAAGATTTGCTTAATCTAAAACAAACATTAGCAAGTGTTTCATTTCAGGTAATCATAGATGATATTATTATTATCTATGAGGATAATGTTTGTTATAATACGCATGATACCTAATCAAAACCTAAAGATAAAAAATAAATAAAAGGTCCCTATCTACAAGTATTATTACAACCTTTCTGAATGAAATAGTATCTAATGGTTAGTTTATGTGTTTTAAATGTTCTAATAGATTATGGATGGGAAATAAATGTTAGACTGACATAAAATTCAAAATAATATCATGTTTGGACTTTAAAAGAGACCATGACCTCTACTCAGAGGTCAAACTCTTGTTTCGGCTTATCTTCTCAAGGAACAGTCAGCTATGAAATGTTTCATAGCTGACTGTTTCCTTTTTAAAATATTGACCAACAAAATCTTGACGTGTAAAAGTGTCTTATAAGATGTACTTACATAAATAAACATTTCATTTCATTTCAAATAATGGTTGCAGTACCCGGGCCTAAATACGGAAGGTAGATTACAGCCCACTCCATCTCATATAGAGGAGGGCTTGTCCCAGCAGTGGGAACAGTATAGGCTGATTATGCAATGTAAAATTGGTACCACAGATGTTTGGTTGACTGTACACTCAGCCTTTGGCTGGCCATATACGGACTGCTCAAGCTATTAGCCAGTGATCAACATACACGGACCGCTCTTGTAGTCATAGTCAACAACTTCAAGCTGCCATTGATAACTGCTCCAGCAGTAGGCAGCAGTTGGCAGTCAGAGTCAACAGCTTGAAGCTGCCATTGATAAATGCTCCAGCAGTTGGCAGTCAGAGTCAACAGCTTGAAGCTGCCATTGATAACTGCTCCAGCAGTTGGCAGCAGTTGGCAGTCAGAGTCAACAGCTTGAAGCTGCCATTGATAACTGCTCCAGCAGTTGGCAGCAGTTCGCAGTCAGAGTCAACAGCTTGAAGCTGCCATTGATAACTGCTCAACAAGTCACAAAAAGAACAATCACAAATGAAGAGCGCAGGCGGAGAGACTGCACGAGGGTAATCAATAGCCCGAGTAGTCAGTGTATGCTTGGCGAATGCTTAACTGCACGATGAAATTTCACCGCGCTGCCGAACGCTCGAAGCAGACGCGATTTCTCGAGCGGTTCCGTGTATGTGTGTACGTAGAAGACTGTAGGTTGCTATGCAGTCGCAGCTTGAAGCAGTCGATACTAGCTGTTTCAAGCTGTCCGGTTAGGCCGGCCTTTCATTCACGTCCTAAAATCATCAATAACATTTAACCAATTGTACAAACAGGTGTACATGTTGTGCGTGGACACAAGTAGCGAGCGTCAGCACATAACACACACACACATTTCCGATGACGCCATTCTTTCAGACGGTACCGAGACACCGAGCTCCTGCGCTTACACAGACATTCACAGCGTATTTGTACAGTTGGACGCGACTTTTATGTAAACATCATGGAAATTATTGTTCTACCAGAATCGCGTCGCACCGTTGCGTAGCGCCTGTCGGCTCCATACTACGCTAAGTCAGCTTAAGGTCAAAGTGTTACCAGCGACGTGCGACCGACTATCATCATAATCAGTTCCCACTGCTGGGACATAGGCCTCCTCTTTGTGAGAGGGAGTGGACCGTTATCCACCACGCGAGCACAGTGCGGGTTGGTAGATGCTGTCTTCGAATTTTTGGTACTAGGACATGCCGGTTTCTTCACGATGTTTCGAGATGGTTTTAGAGCAGTGATGAGGGACTAATGTACACAAAGTGAAGCGTCTGTCTGGCTTCGATCCTTACGACCTACAAGTCGTAAGTCGCGGCCTTTACAAAGAAACTAAATTACTTTTTACGCAATATGGCGACTCAAAGACATTGTCATGAAATTGGTTCTAGCATTTGCATACCATTATTGGGATGTAACTATGTTACTATTCTGTGAAACAAATTAAGAAGTCATTTCTAGTACACATACATAAACTCAAGCCTTTTTTGCAGGGGTACAGATAGTTCAATCCACGATGACGCTCCCCTCTCTGCCCCTTTCCTTTGTTTTTGATCGCTCTCAGTACAAGTGTCAAAAAGTGGAGCACGTCTTCATGTATTGTACTATCAATAAGCAGAAAGTACAAAACGCCACCTGCTGCCATACTTAGGTACATACGCAGTCGTCATCATCATCATCTGCCTAGCCTTTTCTCAACATGTTGGGGTCGGCTTCCAGTCTAACCGGATGCGGCTGAATTGCAGTATTTTACATGGAACGACTGCCTATCTGACCTTCACAACCTAGTTATTGAGTAATACGATACCCCTTGGTAGGACTGGTAGTCAGACTTTCGGGGTTCTGACAACCCATAACGACAACGGCTTTCCGAGGCACGGAGAGGCATTTTCGCGGCCCAACTGCGACAAGCGTAGCTTAACCTGATGGGAGTCATGGAATTACACATAACGTGCCCGCGCAGTGGCGCACGGTACACTGGCGTTTTTTTTTTCTGAAATGACATCTCACAGTTGACCTTGAGAGGCCGTAACTGCTCAACCGGGCTTTCCTATGGGGACTATTAGCTTTTAGACTAAGAGCCTCCAGCCAGGGCTTACAAAACTACACTTAAAAACTACAGCAACCGCTCGCTGAGGGCAACCCCTGCGGGGTTCGGGCCTTTTTCGGGAGGACAGCAAGTGGGACAGGCTGGATCACAATTTCATTATTATTATAAATCGGGGATTTTAACTCTACTTGCTCAGCGTCGGCGTGGGCTGGCACTTCTACGGGCAAGGCACGGTTGGGAGGCGAAATGCGCTGGTGTCAGAAATATTTATAGTGTGCGTACCTACAGACGACGCTATACGTCGCGCACTTGCCAGCGCGAGATGGGATACCCATCTCGTCCATCGTGGATCATTGTCACAGATTGTTTTTAAGCTTTGTAAAACATTGGTCAATTAAATATTTTTAATATAGGTGAGCTTAGCTACTAAGACTAGGTCCAAATATATGTAAGTAAGGACCCTTTACCAATAAAGAAGCAATTATTCCCTGCGATAAACGAGTTACATTTTTACACTATCGTGAAGACCCCAACAACCTGATCTATAGACCCGTGCAGCTAATATTACTTAACCATACTCAATATTAGTCCCCTCTTTGAGGAGTGGATTGAGAGGCACCACGGCGTCCTTACCTTCCGCCAGACGCAGGTCTTCACCGGACACGGTATTTTCGGAAGGTTCCTGTTTCGGATAAGGCGGGAGGAAACGCCCGGGTGTTTCCACTGCGTAGATCGCCCTGAAGACACCGTGGAGCATACGCTAAAGGTCTGCCCAGCTTGGGCGGAGCACCGCCGTGTCCCTGTGGAGGCGATCGGCGGCGGCGATCTCACACGTCCGGCCCTGGTCCAGGCAAGGTACGGAGCGAGAGTGCATGGGTAGCCGTCACCTCCTTCTGCAAATCAGTGATGCTCGCGAAGAGGAAGGCGGTGCATGTGAGGGAGAGGCGTACAGTATATGCGCCCTCACGGCCCTAATCGTCGCAAGAGACGCCCTGGGCGTCGGGAATCCCAGGCTGATTCCAGGCCACCGTAGGGGCGGGCTTGTGGACGGCGAGTAATGGGTAGCTCGCTGTCCGGTAGAGACCAAGCCCGGGTTGACGGCGCGTTGTGTTCCACGCGCGCCTCAAAGAAATGTCAGCAGCAACTGGTGGGGTCCCCAAGGGCCGATGCCTGCCACGGTTGCGGGTTATTCGAAAGAGATAGCGTCGCCTCTGGCACAGGAAACTGAGGGAACATTGGTAGGTTTTAGCCCGTAAAAGTCTGACACGCCCTCCTGCGTCAGAGCGGGAGAAGTTATATGATAATTTCCCAACCTCAAAAAAAAAAAACAGCGCAATATGTTTCGTTTTTCGCTTGGCTTCTCTTAAGTGATTTAAATTTAATTAATATTCATCGACAAGGGTTCAATCAACTTCGCCTTAGTTGTAGCAGACGGGCACAATAATTACATTTTCGGACAAAATCCGTTGTGGCGTTAAATAAAATTGATTCTTTTATATCTCGTAACATAATTGAGGTACCGAAACGTAAAATGTGAAAATCAATTTAAAATAGCTATTCTGCGGGAGTACCCACCCTACTCAGAAAGTACCTATGAAACTAAAATATATTTATCTGCGGATTGAAATAATTTCCTTTTGTTTTTATTAATTATTATACATGCGACAGGATTATTCTGAACAGAACAAAAACAATGATTCATTTAGTAACATATTAATCTATTCTAGTCTCGTAGGTTTTCTTAAACATAGTTGCTACGTATTTATGTAGCTATACTTAGTTTTAAGTCCAACGAGGCTTCGTAATAAAAAGTTTTGTATATTTTTTTAACTTTTTCCATTAGAGCGGATTCCCCGGAGTGAGGCGGCGGCCGTTCGCGTGAGAATGAGCAATTTCCTCCCGACCGCCACGATTTCGATCTGACTTCCTGTCTGGCCAGCGATTTTAAAATTTATAGAATCGCTTTACATGAAATTGAAAATAAGAACAAAGGTAGCTCGTGTGTGAAGAAGTGATATTTTTAAGGACGATTCTCGTGATCAGAATATTCATCATTCATTCCAAATTTCACGATTTTAATATACAACATTTCTGATTTACGAGAGCGTTTTTCAGCGTTTCAGAAAAAGACGACTGTAAAATATGTTAAAGAAAGAATTATAGAACGAACTACGTGGTCGATATTCTTTAAAATTGGAAACCATTCTTCAACATTAAGATATAGAAGAAAATTTTATAGCAACAGTGGCCTTAGTTGGCGCTTTCTGAAATCTATAAATCAGGGTGATTGCAGATCGGGGCCGTAAGTCTCTAGTGACTGAACAATGTGTCGTTGGAACAACGAACTCAATTGTATTAAGTCAGTTGCACCTGAGCGAACCGAGCTTTTTCGTAACGATGCCCCTTTAGTTTTATTGAAGAACGGAGACCGGAGACTGGAGCTACTTTTACTGGCTAAGAGTTGACATACCTATATATCTTAGGTACTTACTTATAACGGTTTTTTTTTTGAGGTTGGGAAATCATCAAATAACTTCTCCCGCTCTGGGTGGAGCAGGAGGGCGTGTCAGTGTTTTACTGACTAAAACCCACCCGTGTTATCAGTTGCCTGTGTGCCAGGGGCCAGGTATCTCTTTCGAACAACTCGCACCCCTGCCAGGCATCAGGCCCGACAGTTGACGTCAGGTTATTGTATACAGGCTGTTTTTTTAGTCACCGTCCAAATTTTTCAGGGTGATAGTACCCGTGAAATTGAACAACTTTCACCAAGAAACATGGGTCGAAATATGAAAAGAAATCGGACCTCCCATACAAAATCAATATTCAGCTGATCGATTTTGTATGGGAGGTCTGATTTTTTTTTAAGGTTAAGATTAAGATTTTTGATGATATCCCACCACAAAAAAGAAACCACTATGTATTAACTTTTCATCACGATAGGAAGATCTTCTTTGGTATTCCAATAAAGTTAAAAAACATAAGAGCAAATAATTTGACTGAACTGTATAGAAGCTTCAAAAATAATAAATAGCAAAAAATGTGTTTTGTTTTCCCAAGTAATGACAGTCCCCTGGAGCAAAACAAATTATTACAAAACAAAGTCTTAACTTCCAATAACGAAACCATCTATAACTTTGAAGAATAGTAAATATTTGATTTCTGTTTTACTTTATCTTAAACAAGATAGCCAAAGCTTGATGTCAAAGTTGTCAGAACTGTAATACTATCTAATATTGGCAGTCTACGTTCAATTTCCTTTTCAATAATTAAATTCTTAGGTAGACAAAACAAATAAGTATTGAAGCTATTGAAAATTATTTTATTATAGACGCGTAAGTTAA
This sequence comes from Polymixis lichenea, assembly GCA_949091785.1. NCBI lineage: Eukaryota > Metazoa > Arthropoda > Insecta > Lepidoptera > Noctuidae > Polymixis > Polymixis lichenea. The sequence goes on from OX420944.1 coordinate 14,175,756, forward strand.
CTAATTCGATAGAAAACTAATGGATCATTAAGTTGGTATGAGTTTTTAAGTAATAGGTTCCTACTAGCTGAATCGACTGACGTTGCGCTATCCAAAACGAATGATTTCTTTTTTGTCATCAGTCCAAGTTTGTTAAAAACTGTATCAATAGCCAACACTTGGTTAAAGCATTGCCAGCTAATTAGCTGGCAATGCTTTAACCAAGTGTTTGTTAAATACAGGGTCAAATTAAATTTAATTTGACCCTGTATTTAAACATAGAATCAGTGTGAAAATGCATTTTTTTTAACTTCTTTGATAAAATTTTAAAATGACTAAAGAAGAAGAAATAGCAAAAGTAAAAAAAAAACATACCTAATAAAATTCCAACTCATCCGATCCAGTTGAAACAGCAGCAGATATTGCAAAATGAACCTCATTGGCGAGTTTCAAAATTTCATCAAAGTCCAGAAATGAAAAAGACTCCGCTGGTCACAAGTTCGATTCGGAACTTGAACTGCTTCGCTCCAACCGGTACGTGATTGCACTCCATCTTGAAAATTTCGAGCAAATACTTTACAAGCTTTAGTAAAGTTTCGGGACGCACGATGGGACTTTAAATGAAATATTACTTGTAGGGTCAGTTCGTCGGTTCGCTAAGTTCGTTTTGTACTGAATTGTAAGTGTTGGTTGGTACCTAACTACCTACCTACTAATATTTTAAGTGGTGGGTAGGTTCCCACCACAGGCGCTTTACTTTTTGTAAAATATTTCATCACCACTGCTCTCAAAGCGGTGAAAGAAAACATCGTGAGGAAACCGGCATGTTCTAGAACTAAAAATTCGAAGACTGACATCTACCAATCCACACTGGGCCCGCGTGGTGGATTACAACCCACTCTCACCAAGAGGAGGCCTGTGTCCCAACAGTCCAACATTATGGGCTAATTATGCGATGTTTATGCGGTCGCATGCGCAACTGTTGGTCTTGCGGTCGATTTCTGGATCGGGCAAACTGTTAATGAGTTATTCCATCTGGAATTTCTCGGTTCGCAATAGACTTGCCCCTTATTCTGGCGAAATGTGGGTGTACTTAAAGCTACCTTCATGTATGCCTAACCTTTCGGGGAATATAGGCGTGATGTTAAGTTATATTAACTAATAGTAGGTATCTATTATACTGACTGAAAAACAAATTTTAATTTGATTTCTAATGATATTAAGTTTATGAAATCTCTATCAACACTATCAGTTCCGTTCATAAAAGTATACTGTTGAACTGGGTCTTTTTGTTGACTGTAATAATAAGTGTCATTACTATTATGACCAGTTAGACTAGCATACGGATTGGTAATCGAGTATGTAGTATGTACCCAAGGAAAAAGGAGATTAAGGCCCGTTGGAAGGCCTCCCACAAGGTGAACCGATGGCTTTGTCAAGGCCGCAGGAATCCGACGGATGCAGGAAGCACAGAACCGGTCGAAGTGGCAGAGCTTGGTGGTGGCCTATATAAAGCAGTAGACGTTTATGCTCGTTTTTTTAATATCAGAGATTAATCTGCCATTTCAAGCTTTTTGTGTTTGCTTTTTTTAGTATAGGAGTTTGACATATGTTTGACATTACACTTGTTAAATTAGTGTGAGGGTTTAAAAGCAAATGTTACCTATTAAAAATCTTAAATGAATTTATTAATTTACTGAATCATAGTCATAATGCACGAATAAACTGCTGGGTTTAAAAACAGAATTTTCGCGCAAACGGTTAGTAGGTAGTTACGAAGTTGAGCACTGAAGAAGGATGATTGGAAATTCATTCCTTAAAGGGAAAAAAATTGTTCGCTATTTTCGCCGGTGAGCAATCAGTCACACGGCTTAACAATGCGCCTATAATGTTTCCACAGCTGGGACACAGGCCTTATCTGTGAGAGAAGGAGTGGGTTGTAATCCGCCACGCGGCCCCAGAGCGGGTCGTTTTTTTTTTTGGAAATCATCAAATAACTTCTCCCGCTCTGGGTGACTGTCAGACTTTTACTGACTAAAACCCACCCGTGTTCCTTCAGTTGCCTGTGTGCCAGGGGCCACGGTATCTCTTTCAAACATCCCACCCCCTGGCAGGTGCCACTACTGCTCTCGCAGTCACATGACTTGTCATCATCATTTTTATTTATTATTAAACTAGCTTTTGCCAGCGGCTTCGCCCGCGTGGATAACGGTGTATTATACATATAAACCTTCCTCTTGAATCACTCTATCTATTAAAAAAACTGTGTGTACTGTTCGATCATTAACACTTGCGTCGGTAAAACAATCGTACATAAATACTTAATATCAGTAGGTAGATAACGAGTTGTCATTATGCTTCCTCCGATTGACAAATCATAACTTAATTACTATGAATCACAGGAAATACGATTATATGACGTAATTCAAAACACTGATGATTACTTTAATGTATTATGACTCAGTAATCGATTTCTTTTTGCATTAATATGATACACATGTATGAATACCTGATGAAAACATCGTGAGGAATTCTGGACTTGTAATTAATATAAGTCTGAAATTGTCAACCCGTTTTGAGCAAGCATGGTGCTTGCTTGGTGCTTTGCTCTCTCTGTATGAGAAAATGCCTTTGCCCTGAGAAAAGCTAGCTCGCAGCATGCTGCATGCTTTGCCTTTGCAGGGGGATAGGCTGGTAGTATTATATAACCAACCAACCAACCAACCAACCAACCAACCAACCACCAACCAACCAACCTTCTCGCCAAAACACCACTCACCCGCGCAATTCGGGTTATTAACGAACTTCATTTGAAGGTCGATGTATTCACATGCCATTTGAGTGAATTCGCAAAAATGCTGTTGTTTATTTTATGTTATAGTGTAGATTAGACTTTATGTTGTTGTTTTTTCTTATTTCTTATATTTTTAATATTGTGTTTTTTAATTGTAAGTTCACTTTAAGACCGTGCTATCGCATTAGGTATACACCTGTAATGATAGTTGTAAGGGGGATTTTAATAAATAAATAAATAAATAATAAACATCTGATGATAACAGCTAACTGTATTGCAGTTGCAGCTATTACAATATTGAGCATTTTTTACTTTCGTAAAGCCCTATTAGTTTTGGGGCTCTACATTAGGTATTCAGTATCAATATTTATAAACGTCGATTAAATTTAAGATCTGTTTAAAAATTGATGGTTAAGTAGTCGCTAATCATTACTTAGCTTTAAGCAACGTTTATAAATAAAGGAGAATATCTTTATGTACCACGTAGTAGGGATATTTTTAGTGTCATGCGGAATTGCTGACGCACGCTTCAAACTGAAAACTCACATGTGAGGATCCCGTAATGCATCTTTTCTTATTAGTTATATCTTTTCGTCCCGCGTTCTTACAAAGCGCATGCCAATAAATTTACAGTCGGGATTATATCGCATACCGACAAAACGACAATAGAAGTTAACTATGTATTTACAGTCATAAAGACATGGTTTCCAGGTTGATAGCACATTGTCATAGTATTATCTACCTACTATTTGTAACACCGATACTTTTTTTGTAAAAGCCAGCTTTAAAGATACATTTAATTACAACCACTTAAATAAAATAAAAACAATCCGTTCGCAAGCTGCTCGATAAACAAAGTGAGACCCACCAACTTCGCCAAGTCTCTAATTCAAACACTCTAGAACTCGAACTATAAGTCATCCTTAAAACCTAAGTAAGTACGTATTTGTCTTTGAATAGAACTCGGGAGCATACGGCTATAAAGTTTCCACAAATTAATATTTGCTAAAGGTACTTCGGTAGTTCCAGAACTTCGATGCAGTTCCAAACTGCTGAGACCCAAACACACACAGATCTCTAATTAAATGCCTTTACGATATATTGATATTAGATATGGGAAGTTTGATATCTGTCGTACCGTTGCAGACGATGAGAGAGATAGAGAGATTTGATAAAATGTGTATTTTAGTCTCAGATCTTATACCTACTGCGATCGTAGATGGGCTGATATCAGCTATGCATTCAGAAATATTTTACGTGTTTTGTTTGATAACAGTCAATGTAAATAGGCACTAATCACGGACTTGATTTTATTTGAAAACAAAACTCTAGGATTTGAAGCAATCTGAAACAAATAAATAACTTTGTTATCGTCATTTATAGGGAAAATAATTTAATTTTTGCCTTGGAAACGGCCTGAATCCGGTGCTTTATCTAATATAGACTACGTAAGCGATATAGCGGTACCTATCTTGTTTCTTAATTGACAATTTCTCACATATTATTTACCTGCGACGTCTGCGTAGAATTCAGAAAACGTACAACCGTCTGTGTTTTCTGATAGCTTATAAAGTTAAAAACCATCGATCCAGTTATATCTGGGCAAGAGTGTACCATCGCAGACGGCTTACTATTAAGTGCGTATTACACTATCCAATTTGTAAGCAACCTAAATAAGAAATCAGAAGATGTAATCGAAGTTAGAACAGTTGGATCCGATTTAGTGCAATTGGAAGGTCCCGACCGCACTACTTCCTAAATTGTTGCAACCCATTGTATTCCTACTTCATAAGCGCATACGAGTCATCTGTCCAATTAAGAATTCGATTAAGTCCAGTGTGATCACTAGCTTCAAATTTGTTAATTAGAGTGTTCCTAGTTAGTTTCTACAAATCGGATAGTGTACTACGTACTTTAGGTAAGATACCCAGTGGTCAAACGAGAAGGTATCCATGAAACAATGGAATAATATATGATCTATTTTAGCGGTAAATTCATAAGACCCCTTCATATTATTGTTTTGCCTTTTTCTAGATTTCTTATACATTCTTGATTTCAAAATAATATTGTACAGGCGTAACAGACACCTCTAAGATTTCAGTATATAGATAGTATGATAATTTGTAGATAGATGAGTCACATCGTATATTAAGTTATTAATAAAATCGATGATACATTCATGCACGTGGGTAACGTGACTGATAAGACACGTAATGGCGAAGCATGTAGTAAAAGGAAAACTCGATGAATATTCCACTTTTATTACTGAAAGAAGGTTGAAAGCAATAAATGTGATTCAAAACATAAATATGTCACTAACACAGACATTACGGCGTGGGAAATACAAATAGGTACTTTTAAAGAATTTTTTGTCTTTACTTTGGTCATAAAAAATAGCTACATATTTGGAAACGAAATACTCCTAACTCGGATTCGGACAGAAAATAGGCCTAATTACCTTCTTGATAATTATTTACATAAAACTAGTACCTACTAATAGTGACTGATATTTAAACACACGATTGTACTCATCATAACAAACTACTTTCCCAAAGAAAATATTTTTATTTTATTTAACTTCCGCATGTGCCCAATCACCCCAAAAGCTATCAGCTGTGAGTTGCTTGACCACGCGCGCGCGCGCGGGTTCCGTACGACGGTTAAATGAATGACAAAAGAATAATGCATTGTAAAAGTGGATATTTTTGTTTGTTTGTAGGTAACTAAATTAAATTACAGCTGATGGTGTATTATTCTGGTTAGGTACTCAATATTCTATTGGGGTAATAAAATTGGGGTCATTATGGTAGATAAATAAAAATAAGTTGTTTCTTTGGGAAAGTTGTTTGTTACGATGAGTACCTACAATCATGTGTTTAAATATCGGTCACTAATTACCAGTCACACCGTATATGTAATCAGTGCCGTAGCTTCAACAATGCCTTGTTGACACCTAACAAATAGAATCATATGCATACATACAACTAATTACGTGCATAACAACTAATTAGTGCGATGGGCATTCAGCCGTACTAACACTTCAGATAAAGGCTAACTAATATAAATAGAGCAACTAGATTAACTACAAAATTATGTCGAAATTTCGTAATAGGAGTAGACCGACTTTTTCTCAATACTTATCTTGCGGGTAGTTACATATATTGCAATGTTTAAAAGGTACTATTACATTACGCAGTGGGTGAAATTAATTGTTTATCAAAATGGCACACTACTCTATTTATATTTTCTATTTTTAAATATGGCAAGCAAAGCCGATGTCGACTATTCTGCCAATGTCTAAAGTGAATTGGAAAAGCATGTGTGCATTATTGCAAAAAAAAAAAGCCGATAATAATCTTCGATTATACAGTTGGGCTTAACTGTTGTTCTTGTAAGGTTAGTACTGGACTGAAACAAACAAAGAATAAATAAATTACATACTTATAAGAAAATTGTTAGAACATTAAATATACATTATATACAACATAAACACAGATTGGGGGACAAATCATAATTTTATATTATTGTGACGGATGAAAATCATCAGTGCCACAAGCAGTTCCGGAGAGGAATGAGGTACATTAATGTGCCGTGCTATATATATCATGTCATACAACTATCAAAGATATACAAATCATAACTGTCATTATGATTTTAGTATAAGAGAAATTTCAGTTGGTAATGAATTTGGCAAACAAATAATTACCCTGAACAATCAGGAATAAAACCACATATTTCAGTGCCTTAAACAAAACAGAGCAAGCTGTGGTAAGAACGCCAATAACATCTTTAAGTCTAAGGCGTCATAGAAAATGCTCGTAAATTTTCTCTAGAAAACTGGTGGGAGGTCGAGGGAACTGTATTTCACAATAAATCTGGTATATAATGTTAAATGCGGTGACCTAGGGTGCCTCAGAGGGCAATATGGATGGAACACATAAATTCTTCTTTGCATCAGTGATGCTGGCCGCATATGATGGCAGTTTGAGCGTTAAAGATGTCCCTCGTTTGTCTTGCTTTCCACGCCTTATGAAAATTACAACCGATGACATCGTGAGTAAGTACTGTGGAGTGAGGAACTAAGATCGGAGTTTATGCTCTTTATACAGTTGTTTTATTATGTTCCGTTAAAAATACATTAATGATTGTTAACATAGTCCGGCCGTCGAGACAAGAAGTTCATGACACATGCCAGTCCGACAAGTGTAGCCCTACCTACTATCCTTCCTAAAATCTATACATCTATACATCTTCTATGTATACATGTAAATGAAATTGGAGTGTCTGTTTGTAATATTAAAATAACCGCTTTTTGCTACATGCATATGAATATATCCGGTACCTATACCAAAATAATATTTTTTTTAATTTTTGTCTGTCTGTCTGTTTGTTCTCGCTAATCTCTGAAATGGCTGGACCGTTTTTGACGCGACTTTCACTGGCAGGTAGCTGATGTAATAAGGAGTAACTTAGGCTACTTTTATTTTAGAATTTTAATTTGTTTTTATTGATATATAAATAATAGTAAAAAAACTATTCCGCGCGGCCGAAGTCGTGGGCACAGCTAGTTAATAATAAAAATGTGAAAGTTTTTATGTTTGGATGTTTGTTACTCAATCACACCAAAACGGCTAAACGGATTTGGATGAAATTTGGCACATAGATTATAATCTACATTACCACAGAATATTTTTATGCCGATAATTTTCGACACCCACGCGGGCGAAGCCGCTGGCAAAAGCTGGTACTGAATAATTATCAAATTCGCAAAATACGTATACGTTTGTATGAAACTGACGGATGTCAAGAACGAATTCTCTCGACGACCAGAGGGTAAATACCGTAATTTTATGAACGTTCCAAATCTGATTTCAGTCTCAATCTGTCAAAAATACCTCGAGTTTCCATACAATTTTGACAAGTTTTTGACATTTGACTGTCGCCGAGATGAGACTGCGACTAGAGATTTTGAACGTTTTTAATTACGAGAATTCTTCAGACTATACTTACCATCGGTCTAATAAGTTTATTAAAGGAAGGTACTTCATATTCAATTAGTTCTTTGCTTGACTTCGTCCGCGTGGACTTTGCCCCTACAAGCATCCACCAGGAAAATCAATTTATCTTTACAATCTATCTAATCGACTAAATTTAATATGCTTTAGCTTAGGTTAGCTAAAGCATTTATGAATCCAACCCATAATGATTCATTACAAAGCAATAGGTAGGTACAATTTCATTAATAAACTTAATCTTATCATACCTTAAATATCCGATAAGCCTTGTCACTGATAAACCGGCCATACAAAAATCCTTTCCTATGTATTGTTGTTCATATCTTATCAGAAATTGTATAATCGTAAGTAAAGTCTACCGTACGTAGGTGATGATAACACACTAGCTTTGAGTTGGCCTAGCCTAGTACGATATTTCCATTAAATATGAAGCCAGTACCTGTATGCTGGTTTTGTGATTACTGTCGTGCGTCCTACTGTGTCTATGTCTTATTTTTTAGTAACGGTATTGATATTTAATCATCATCATTCTCCTGCCCTAATCGCAATTAATTTGGGGCCAGCGAAACACGTTTATAACACGCTTTTATTACCTTCACCAGTCTGTTTGTAAGCACGTTTGTTTGATTGTAACCGACACCATTTTTGGACTTGATTTTGACCCACTTAAAATGGTCAGATTTCATTTAAACTTTGTAAACTTATCGAGGACCGATGACAATTCAATAATATAAGAAAAATCACACTTTTGTAGTTAGCAGAACTAAAAAATTGAAAATAAATAATAGTTTAAAAAACAAAAAAAAACACGCTTTAAAAACCAAACTAAAACAGGAGAAAATAATTTAATTCTGTTAAAAAGCATGGGGTGCTTGATATTAATTGATTATAAAAATACACCAAAAAGCACCCCGCGCTTTTTAATAGAATTAACGTATTTTCTACTTTTTTAGTTTGGTTTTTAAAGCATGTGTTTTAGTTTTTTGAACAATTTTTTTTTCCATACTTATCTATTGGTCGTAATCTCGGTAGTCACTTTCTAACCATCATTCATACAGTCCACCTATAGTTTTTTGAGTCTTCCTCTACTCTTATAGCCATCGACATTCATACCTACTCAAAACTTTCATCACGACATTTTGCTCATTCCTCCATGTGATACGGAGGTGATGTGATACGGATTAAAGTTGTGTGGAAATCGGATGTCTTAGTATCGATCAAGACATCCGATTTCCACACAACTTTTCAGTTACCGGTGCTGCTTTCACGGTATTGATAAGATCATCATCTGCCTAGCCTTTTCCCAAGTATGTTGGGGTCGGCCTCCAGTCTAACCGGATGCAGCTGAATACCTGTTTTACATGGGGCGACTGCCTATCTGACCTCCATAACCCAGTAACTGGGTAACACGATACTCCTTGGTAAGACTGGTTGTCAGACTTTCGGGCTTCTGACGACCAGTAACGACTGTCAAAGATCCACAAATGACAGCCGGGACCAACGGCTTAACGTGCTTTCCGAGGCCCGTAGGGGTCTTGGTATGTAAAAATGGTCACTCATCCACGGACCAATCGCGCAAGCGTAGCTTAACCTGATCCATCGATGCGTGCGGTTAATATTGCTTAGCCACAAGCCCTACCACCACCCACGCTATTGATAAGATATTAGACAGAAAAAACTCATTCATCTCGATGCTTGAAATAAAATTAGATATAAAAAATCTTTCCGTTCATGTTTACGCACGCACAATCCGGTATGAGGCTTTGTTCACAAAAACATAATTTATAAAAGAAAACAGGTAACTCTTTAAAAATACTGATGTTTCTTCTAGCTAAGTGATCAAATTTAGTGAAAACACCTTGTTCAAGAGACCACAATGTGGTTATTTTGAGGAGAAACCACTTTTAGTCTTCATAGAAGTGGAAATGTACATTACTCTAGCTGAAACTCAGTTTTCATGCAGTCTCTTAATCCCAAGAAAGTTCGAATAGGTAATTGACACGAATGGTTCCAAATAAATCGAAAGGAAGCTTCAGCAAGAAACACAGTGTACCTACATATAATAGTACTAGCTTCAGCTCGCGACTTCATTCTCATGAAATTTCTTGCTCCCCCGACCCACCTTGTCGCATCAAATCACCTGTTCGTGTCTGTACTTCGGATTCATGTTTTTTTTAATGTTTTTGCTCAGCTCCTAAGGGTCCTAGTGAGATGTTATATAGCCTTGGGTAAATAGGCTATCCCACACTAAAATAATTTTTCAATTCGTACCAGTACTTCCTGAGATTAGCGCGTTCAACCAAACAAACTCTTCAGCTTTATAATATTAGTGTAGATAAGTATGAATATAGGTCCAGAAACTTGCTAATCACAACAGGAACTAGCTACCTGCGACAAACTAAGTAAATACAACATTGCTAAGCGGTGTGATCTCGAGCAGAGCAACGAATGCTTCGGAGCGATAATTGCGAGCAGTTTACTAACGCGCAGTGGATATCAGATCCAGCTTAAACAGGATCTTCCGTCCTTGCCACCGAAGGACCGTTTCCTCCGGAAGCCGGACGCAGGGTGGTTAGGGGTTGCAATAATGCTGGGCGCTCACTGACCGGTAAGTAAATAATATTTATGATATTACTAGATTTTGCTAAAGGCTTCGCTCGCGTGGAGGTCGGAAATTATCCTTATCCCACGAGAACGCACTACTAATATAAAAGTATCCTGTGTTTATCCACGTTTTAAATTATTGTCACGGTAGCTGTGTGCTAAATTTCATCCAGATACGTTTGGCCGTTTTTGCGTGATTTAGAAACAAACATCCAAACATCTAAACATACATACTTTCACATTTATATTATTAGTAGGAGTAGGATTACATAAACTTAAATGACACCACACTGTATAGATACCATCTGGGTGCGTTTACATCTAAGGATTCCGAAACATCGGTTACCGTGCTGTCCCGTCGATGGGCGCCAGGCCTAAGCGGATTTCACACAGATCGCAGTATATTTATGTGTTTCCTGTTAAATAATTATTCAACATCGAGGTTGTTGGTTAGGATTAGGTGTGTTCGAATGTGTGCGTGTGAATTGTGCACAAAATTCTGGAAATCATTTTGTGAAGGTATCCTATGCCGTTGTAGGTCCAGTTAAAAGCAAAGAAAACTGTCTGTGCAAGTGAATTTATTTACAAATATCAAGGCGTTTAATTTGAAGATTTATTAATTCAAAATTTTGGTGACCAAGTTCCCATCGATACTTAGGTTCTTTTGATGTTAATGATAAATGAGCCTCTTTTACAGAACTTATGATACTAAAGTATATGCAGCGCAACCTGAGTCGTCTTGGAGTAGGTAGCTCTCTTAACAGTAACCTGGCAGTTTTGCTAATCTATTCTTAATATTATTATAAACAGGTAAAGTTTGTAAGTTTGTTTGAATGTAGGGTGTAGTCTCTAGAACAAACAGTCGGATTTGAAATGTATTTTTGCATTTGATAGTCTAAGTTTTGAGGAAGGTCAGATGCTATTTTACATCACGGTACGATCTCTAGTAGCGAGTAAAAATAATAAAAATTCGGAGAGATCGATAAGTGAAAACGAAGTAACAGCAGGCGGGCGCTGGGATGCGACATGAAACATGATATCTCCATGTTCATTGTGTCCTGTGAAATTGACGATGGGAAATCATCAAATAACTTCCCAATGTCACACTTTTACTGACTAAAACCCACCCGTGTTCGTTCAGTTGCTTGTGTGCCAAGGGCCACGGTATCTCTTTTGAATAATCCGCACCCCTGGCAGGCATCGGCCCTTGCGGACCCCACCAGTTGGTGCTGACATCTCTGTGAGGCGCGCGTGGAACACAACGCGCCATCGACACGGGGTTGGTCCTTACCGGACCGCGAGCTACCCATTACTCGTCATCCGCAAGCCCACGCCTACGGTGGCTGGGAATCAACCTGGGATTCCCGACGCCCAGGGACATTCCTAATTCGCCTAGCCTAATAAAAGAAACAACAGAAACCCTTATACATAACAAACAAATATTACTTACCCAATCGCCTTACCAAAATTACGGTATGGTACTTAATCTCATTAAAAACTTATGCATTAGCATGCTAATGACATTTACATAAGACCTAGTCAACATTTACGGCTTAGTGGCTTTAACGCAAACGCAAACGTAACGCGAAGAGTTACGTGTGAGTTACTGAAGGAATATATACTGAAAGAAATAACTGATGAAATGTGAGTGAGACTATAGGTACACCTCTGCCTAACTCTGCGGGGAGAAAAGGCGTGATGTTTATTTCATTGTTATCAAGACTGAAAGATATTAATAACATAATATTTATGGTAGGTGAAATGAGTACATAAGGGGAAGTCTGAAACTGGCACCCGTAACTGAAAGTTGTGTCTAAATCTGTTGTCATGGTATGGGCATGTGATACGGGAGAATTTAAAAAATGTCATGAGGAAAGTTTTGGGTATGTATGTCGACGACTGTAAGGGTAGGGGGAGACCAAAGAAACAATGGATGGACTGTGTGAATGATGATATGGTTAGAAAGGGGGTGACTATCGAGATGACGACTAATAGAGAAGTACCTATGCAAGAAAAAGATATGTTGCACCGACCCCAAAAAAGGAAGAGAGGAGAATGATGATAAATCATTGAGGTTTAAAAATAATTGTTGGTAATATTAGGCAAAAAAGTATAATAGGTTATATCATTTACATACCTACCTACTATCTTTGGAACCTCATATGAGCAGATATGTAAGTGGCACCACTTATATAGACAACATTAATTCCATCAAATATATAACTGGTGTGTTTAACTCAGTTCGAATTAGTACGTAACTTAAACTGAGTTTGGTAAAATAATTTAACTTCTCAGAAATTCACATTTCACCAAAAGCTCATAAACTCCACCTTTACAGAAACCTAAAACTACATTTCCTTTTAAACCAGTGTTACTTTGAAACAGAGTAAAGTTGAAATTTAATTTAAATACGTAAGTAATAAACTCATAACAAGCAGAGAAGCAATCCTGACTTTTGTAGAATACTTTTCAGGGCATAATGTGTACACAAGTTGGTATCATACTGTAGGTATCCTAGATCAGAATTTGCTGCAAGTCATTATCGTGCTACGTGGCACTTAAAACTTTAGAACAATATGAATAACAATTTACAAACTTTTGTTCATTGAAAGTCTTCACGAAGCCACAAGCGTCATCATTGTCAGAGTTCGCCCGTAAATAAAATGTCGCAGACAACTACAAGTTTTAATAAATTCGTCACCGAACTTGGAGCCGAAAGCCTCACCTAATTAAGATAACGTCCTTGGTGGTAGGGTATCCGGTACCCTGCGGAGGGAACTTCAAGTTTAGCAGTTTCGTGTTTGTCTTAAACAACTTGGACAGTGAAGTAACTAGTCAAACAAACTGGGCGCCCGTCGTCGGCACCGATTTAAGCCCAGCTTAACATCCAAATTAAATGCTGCTACACGTACAGTTTTACGGATAGTTGAATGCTCCAGCAGCCCACAAAGTGTTATGAAACCAGACTATGTTTAAACTTTCCGTTTGCGCAGGAGTTCTGTTGAATACTTACATTGTGGTTTAAAAACGCGAAAAACATTTTCATTCGCCACAGTCTGTGGACGTGCAACAATAATACAAACAGAATAATGACGACTTTTTTATTTTGTGGTTTTGTATGGAGAGAGCGAGACTGTTCATTCGATTTCTCAGTGAAGCGTGGGCGTGTTATACTAATTCGACGCTTTCTGTAGTTCGGAGTTATCCGGCTTTGCGTTTGGTAACACAGGTTCAAGTATTGGCAAATACCTTTATTCTACAGAAAACTTTCTGAAAGCAGATAGTATAACTTGACTTTGGATTTTACGCTGTTTTTTTTTTTAATTCGTATAGCCTCAAAAACCAAACCGTTACAGATTGCGGGTTATACGTTGGCATTGGTCGACAAAAAGGTTGTTTCACGATTGTTACAAAACGATGTACTGCAAACTGTAAACTATTGCTAATATTTATGTCCTTCCGACTTGAATATATAACTCTCAAGCATAAATTAATTCTACGTTCCCACAAGATTAGCACAGAAATACATTGACAACTTACACTTACCCGAAAGTAAATTTGCTCTGCACGAACTTAAACAAATCTCGAACCTAGGAAAGTTTGTAAATATGTAAGCGAGTGCGTATAGTAGCGATCTAAGTTATACGGGCCCCAGTCCCAAGTTTCGTATTAACTGTGAAACTTAAACATCAAAGCAACAACGCGAACTTGCTGGGACACCTCATACCTGCTGACGATTTCAATAACTAACTTTGTCATATCGCTTTACTAAAATACTTGCCGTAAATTAAACCTTTCGACAGCTGGTGGGACTATCGCTTAGTAATTGTTGGCTCATATTACGAATACCTCGTGTTTATTATGTTTTGAGCAATAATGAGAATAGCTTTGAGAGGTTACGAGTCACAGCTCCTTCAAACTGTAACTTGTAAGAAACAATCGTAACACAACATACGGTAAAGAGGCAAAATTTAAAATAAATCATCTCACAATTAGCGTATGTTGTTCCCACTGCTGAGACACAGGCCTGCTCTCTGTGAGAAGGAGTGGGTCATAATCCACCACGCGGGTCCAGTTCGGGATGGTAGTACAATAAATCATAAATTCATCAATCATAAATTTCTGCAAATAAGTTTGTACAAACACTTATACAAATCAACCATATTTTAAAAACTAGATGAGGTGAGTGACGATGAAAACCTTTTTACACAGAAAAACACATGGCGTATAAAAATAAAACAAATAAAGATATTTTATTAAATTAAATTCATCTCTATTATTTAAATAAGTCTGAAATTGATGTCGTAGTTAAAGGTACGCTACGATAGGGAGCTGCGAGATGGCGCACTTAAAAGCATACCACTTCACGGTAACCAACACGCATACAGCTCAGGTAAGTCGACGGAATCTGCTCTTCATCAAGTGGTCAGCCAGATAGAAGAAGCGATGCACCAAAAAGGCACCTGCCTGGGCACTATCATAGATATCGAAGGAGCCTTCGACAAAACCAACTTCTCCAGCATCGGTAGCGCCCTCTCCAGGCATGGGGTGGAACAGGTACTAACGGACTGGATTACTAATATGCTTAGCAAACGAATGGTTCGCCTTGAGGATGAGCAGCAGCTGGCCATGATAGCCAGAGGCTGCCCCCAGGGAGGGGTGCTGTCCCCCTTTCTATGGAATCTGGTGATAAATGACCTTATCACCAAACTCAACGCCAGCCATTAGGCTATGCGGACGACCTTGCAATCCTTGTTTCGGGGAAGGTAACGGGAACGATCTGTAACCTCACTCAGCAAGCACTACGTATCGTAGAGAGATGGTGCAGGGAATTTGAACTGTCAGTGAACTCCACCAAAACTGAACTAGTCATGTTCACTCTAAAACGAGCATTAGGCCCTTTTCGCCTACCGAAACTGTTCAATACAGAACTTCAGTTGGCCAACGAAGTCAAGTATCTCGGGGTCACTTTGGACAATAAGCTAAACTGGAGCAGTCACCTAGACAACAAGCTGAACAGGGCCTGCATCACCTTCTGGCAGTGCAGGAGAATGATAGGTAAGAAGTGGGGTCTATCACCCAAAATTATACTATGGCTGTACACCGCAGTGATCCGCCCCATGATCACCTACGGGGCCGTGGTCTGGTGGCCCCGCACCAAGCTAACTACAGCCGCCAACAAACTACAGCGCATGCAAAGACTAGCCTGCGTGGCGACCACGGGCTGCATGAGGACTACTCCGACTGCAGCGATCGAGGCCATGCTGGGGTTGCCGCCGCTCCACCTGTTCATACAACAGGAAGCAACGTTGGCGGCGGCGCGTCTAAAGGCTATAAATCTCTGGAGTAATATAGAATCCAACTGCATGAGGATCGACGATGCGAAGGCTTGCGCCCCGCAGAGCTGCGTATCTTCACGGACGGATCAAAAACAGGTAATGGCACTGGGGCTGGAGTCTTCTCGGAGGACCTCAACATCCACATAGCCACACCACTGGGAGTCCATAACACAGTGTTCCAGGCCGAATGCATGGGCATCTCCCTGGCAGCGTCTGCCATCATGGCCAGGGTAGTTAAGGACCACTCGATCCGCATACTCTCGGACAGCATGGCTGTTCTGCAAGCGCTGAACAGTCACACAGTTGACTCTGGGCTGATATACGAGTGCCACCAGCGCCTCAACGAGGTAGGTAGCCTTAACAACATTACCATTCAGTGGATCAAAGGACACAGCAATTCGCTAGGCAACGATGCAGCCGATGAACTTGCCAGGAGGGGGTCGAGCATGGCATCAGTGGGACCAGAACCCATTGTGCCACTCCCCTTCGGGTATCTACGCACTCTGGTAAGGAAACGTACCAGGGATCAACATCACAAAATATGGTTGGACCTAAGTGAGTGCAGGCAGGCTAAGGAAGCACTTCCTGCGTTCGATGCTCGCGTCACGAAACAGGTTCTCCGTTTAACTAAACGACAGTTGCGCGCAGTTACAGCAGCCGTAACTGGCCACGGATCATTTAACAAACACCTCTTTGTCTTAGAAGTAATAGACAGTCCGCTGTGCAGGCCCTGCATGGAGGACGACGAGACAGCGGCTCATGTGCTGTTGAACTGCCCGGTGGTCGCTAATTACAGGGCAAAATACTTCGGTAACCCAGGTACCCTACGTGAGATTGTCAGCAACACCAAGGCGCTGCTGGCCTTTCTCGAGGAGCTGGGGTGGATCGAATAACTCATTCTCCCACCCATACGCAAAATACGCGCCTTGACGTGGAGTTGCGGAAAACAGCCCGTTTTACCTATTACCTATTACCTAAGGTACGCTACAGTAACTTTATTATACCGTACCTACTTAAGCATTTTAGTAGAACATAATAATGTTTTTGCGAAAAAGCTCTAGATTTTAGTCATACAACTTTCGTGAAAACCACACCAAAGTGCAAATGTTAAATTATTCATGATACAATCGATATCTATCTCTAGATATACTAACAATAAAGGTCAAAAGTTTGTGTGACCGCGCTTATCTCTGGAACTGCTAGTCGGATATAACAGACGGAGAACAGAAACATAATTTTTCGATTGATAAGCCAATTTTGAGGAAGGTTATTTAACATCCCGTTACGACTCTGAGGTGCCGAGCAAAAAGAAAAAAGTCGAAAACGAAGTTATAGTGCGGGCGGGCCATTGCAATGCGACACTGTGGGTCGAGGATATAAAAAAACACTACGCAGACGAATTCACGGGCAGAAGCTAGTATAGCTATAAAATGTTGAAAAACAAATTAGAGAGTGAGTGAAGCGTTCTCATTGAAGGGATTAAGTATTTTACTTAGAGAGAAATAAGTGATGAACATTTTCTCCTGATCTCTTTGTTGGGAACACGTTCATTAATTCCAAAGCCTCAGGCTGTTGTCTTTAAGCCATCTCTTCACTCTAATGAAAAACGAATTTATAATTGAGTATAGAGGTGAAACTTGGTAGACCATTTTAAGCATTCATCTTCGTTTTAACCCACTAGGTGATTTCAATGTCAATATGATAGATCTACGTGTTGCGAGTCTGGTTATTCACTTGGGACCATATTCTTTCAAACTTTACTGCGTAGTGTATTGCTTTCAAAGTTTAAAATGTACAAGACACTCTATAGGTACTGTAATGGTTGTCTGTAAAATACGACCTTACGTTAAACAGGCTGGCTACAAAATAACTTTAATCACATTCGAACTATCAAGCTAATTTAGAAAAAGCCTTCAAAAATATCTGCCTAGGTTTTTTGTATGGAAAAGACGGGGTAGCATGGCAGGTAGTCCAGTAAGGATACAATAATTTTTCCACATAACCTTCGATAATTCTAAAGTTTTTTATTTTCTTTGGGTGGATAACTTTAGTGAATCCAGTGCTATGTACAAAAATGCTAACAGTTTAGAGTTATGCAATAGGTATGAAGTAGGTATTTCCTATTATTTCGCGTTAGAACAATAATATAAAACTTAAATTAAAATGCTTTACTGATTCTTTATTAATACTATCTAAACTATATATTAGTGAAAATGCTAACAGATAGGTATTGTGGAACAATGGGAAACTGAAAATGTTCCGTAACTCATTCAATAAAAAATTTAAGTTTTTTAAATCATCTCCTTTACGGGCATAGGTATTAGTTACACCTTACAACAAAAGTTCTAACAACTAAGTAATATGCTGCACAAGCAATTGTATTTTTACTTTACGATATGCGCAATATTGAATTTAAATTGATAATTTTGCGCCTACATATTCGTAATAATAAACTCTACTACCAAACAAAAGTTTCAACAAATACGTGCTATGCCTTTTGTTTAATAAATAAAATACAACTTGGGTATTGCGGGGCGCGGTACAGGTACCTACGATAATGCGTGCGCCGCCGCCGCGCCGCCGCGCCTTGCGGCGAAGTGTGGTGACACTCCACTGCGGAAATGCAGACGTATTGAATGAGGCACGAAATCATTTCATTATCGTCTCTTCTCAGAAATCACTAGGTACTCTGTTCCGGTCCGTGATTTCGCCCGTGTGTAACTAATTAATCATCAACAATTATCAGAATCCCGTCACTCCCGTCTAAAAAAGACTGTTTTGAAAAATACGCTGTTGTTCTGTTCTTTATTTCAAACAACTTAATAGGTACCTACCGACCAAGATCGTAATAATTATGTACACTTTCACTATGTAGCTACTTGTTATAGTGATAGGGGAAGGGCACAGAGACAGAAAGTGGAGATTTCGTTACAATTTTTTTTCGGGATAGTTTTCCCGGGAAAAATACATTTATATGTATTTAATATATTAAAAAAAAATATATTGAAGCGGTAAAATAATTGAATTCAATAAGTAGGTACCTGTTTTTGTTCCATCATTTTAAAAGTACCCTTAAGTGATCTCCCGAAAACCGAAACAAGAAATTCCCGCAAAAAAAAAAGATTGTCGTAAGGAAGTCTACACTTTTTGTCTCTGCTACTCGAAGTTTAGCTAAATACTGTCTTCCTATTGTGATGTTTGAAACATGGTGCTTTGCAATTTTCATAGAACACTAGTGCCTTTGGGTACAATTGTAACTAAATTACAGTTTCACTTTCTAGTATGGCGGTCATCACTTTGTTACGTTAGTATCTACTGCTCTGAAATATTACGTATCATAGTGTGGCATCTGCCAGCCTTCCTACGATATACTCCCAACACTAGTTGACGATAAATTTACTATGTGTAGTAGGAAGGTGTGATAACGGCAATGCTGCTATACGAATAGACTTACATATACGAATTAAGAAGACCAACTTTAACTAATATGACAGTATATGTATAACCTGTATGTCAACGACCTGATTGAAGAGTTGAGCAGCACAAGAGTCGGATGCCATATTGGCGGTGAATGTTTAAATAAGCTCAGTTATGCAGATGACATGGTTCTGCTCAGCCCCTCGGTCAACGGCCTCAGAAAATTAATTTCCCTTACACCAATTAACCTATAATGTTAAAAAGACAGAAGTAATGATTTTCAAACACGACAATGGCCCTAATAAGGTCTTGCCAATTACTTTGTGTAGTTTAATATTAAAAATACTTAGTCAGTTTAAGTATCTCGGACACATCATAACGGAAAATTTAAGAGATGACGATGACCTGGAGAGGCAAAGACGTAGCATCGCATATAGAAGTAACATGCTAAATAGACGTTTCTTCCATTGCTCGATACAAGTAAAATAACTCTGTTCCAGGCTTACTGTCAGTCGTTTCTACACCAATCAACTTTGGTACAAGTACACGAAGAGTGCATACAACACGCCTCGTGTACAATATAATAACGCATTTCGGGTCATGCTCAACCTGCCCTGGCGGTGCAGTGCGACTGAGATGTTTGCTGAGAGTAGAGGAACCGACTTCTTTGCGCTCATGGGGAAGCTCAGGGCGTTGTTCTTTTCGCGTGTGGTGGCAAGTCAAAATAGTATTGTCAAAGCTGTTTTTCATACTGTGCATTTACTGAGGGAGACAAAATAAATGTACTCACCATTGTTACATTTGTTTTGACTTCCTTGGTGTGAAATGGTGGGTTGCTGTATTGTTATTTTTCTTTACTTTGTTTTTATGTTCGTTTGTTTAGTTTATCTTTTGTTTAAATTATAATTTTATGGGTGCTAAAGCCTGAAAGAAACGATTAATAAAAAATAATCATAATAAATAAAAAAAAATACAAGTTTTACTATCATAATAATTATAACGAAAAATATTTAAGAAGACTATGAGGGGGATTAGCATGGAAGCTATGGAAGGTTCAGCATCAGCTACAAATAATTGCTTAATGAACCTCTTTGTTATTGAGAAACAATATATACTTTATAAAAGCTTTCGTCTCTTAGTAGACGTTGTGTTTCATGTTGAATATTCCTGTTCTCCGAGGTTGCACCTGGTTTCATAATCTGTGCATTCGTTTAGTTAGATGACTAATTTGGACCTCGGTTGCCGAGTCCAAATCAGGCTCGCTTGTAATTATGTGTGCTGTGCTGCATGGTTTATCTATGCAGTAGACGCACATAGCAGAACATTTCAATCCGGCCTTCATACACGTACAAGTGCCTTTGCAGGTTAACTTGCACTTGCAAGATATAACTTTCAGTATATCGTCAGGTGCGGGTTGGTCGAGTGTTTTGATGGGAACTAAATAAGGTGCATCCTACATAAGGTGAGGCGATACTTCATACCTGGACAGCTTTTGAGCCTGTATAAATCCCAAGTGCGTTCTTGTGTGGAGTATTGCAGCCACTTATGGGATGGTTCAGCAAAATACCAGCTTGCTGCCCTTGACTCCGTGGAACGCAGAGCAAAAAAGGCTCATAGGTGACGAAACGATGGTGGCTGGGCTTCATGATCCCACTATCGCCCTTTTACTACCGGACTACCAAACACACTGCAGGGTACCATCCGCACTTGGTTGATATCCCGACCAGTCGTACTCAGCGCTATTTTTTTTTGTTTTTTTTTTTTGTTTGGGAAATCATCAAATAACTTCTCCCGCTCTGGGCGGAGTGGGAGGGCGTGTCAGACTTTTACTGACTAAAACCCACCCGTGTTCCCTCAGTTGCCTGTGTGCCAGGGGCTGCGGTATCTCTTTCGAACAACCCGCACCCCTGGCATGTATCGGCCCTTGCGGGCCCCATCAGTTGCTGCTGGCGTCTCTTTGAGGCGCGAGTGGAACACAACGCGCCGTTGACCCGGGCTTGGTCCTTACCGGACAGCGAACTACCCATTACTCGTCGTCCGCAAGCCTGTGCCTACGGTGGCCGGGAATCAGCCTGGGATTCCCGACGCCCAGAGCGTCTCCTGCGAAGGCCACGGCTGTGAGGGCGCATGTACTGCATCTCTCTCACGTGCGCCGCCTCCCTCTTTGTGAGCATAACTGCTTCGCTGAAGGAGGCGACTACTAGCCATGCACTCTCGCTCCGTACCATGGCCTGAACCAGAATCGGACGCGAGAGATCGTGGCCGCCGATCCCCTCCATGAGGATATGGCGGTGCTCCGCGGAAGCCGGGCAGACCTCCACCGTATGCTCTACCGTGTCCTCAGGGCGATCTTGACAATGAAAACACCCGGCGTTTCCTCCCGCCCTATCAATGATATTAGATGACTAATTTGGACCTCTCCAAATTAGTCATCTAACCAAACGAATGCACTGGGTACGCCATGATTGCGGCGGTAAATTAAAATTAAAATTAAAATATTTTTGGCTCAACACAGTACATAATCATACATTTCTAGATGTCAAGTGAATACGCAGTCCACTGTGTTGCACCAACTCAGGCATGCAAAATTATATTAAACCAATAAAATCATACTATTTCATAAATTCACCTTAATATGTTTTACAATTTCATTAATAACTCAAAATAATACCATAGAAAATGTCATAAATTCAAATCAATAAGTATGTAATGTCAGAATATATAATGTCATAATTACTTAGTAATGTCTATTACAAATAAGATAATTTTAATAAAAGTAAAAACAAAACGAACTCAGGTATTCTCCCTAATTACACGTATTATTATTAGTATTACACACACAAATTTCTATCAAAGAGGTATTCATTAATTGTGTAGTATGTCTTACTTATCAGTAGATTATTGAGTTGCTTCTTAAATAAATGGGTATCTTTAATACTTAATAAAGCATTAGGTAACTTATCATAAATATGTGGTGCCATTTCTAGGAAGTTTTTACGGAATACTGCTTTTTTGTGTTGCTTACTGCTTATTTTATTTCTATGTCGCGAATTGTGTAGTTTTTCAAAAAGGTGGAAGTTTGTTTTAACAAATTCGGCCACCTCATATATGTATAGGCAGGGTACTGTTAATATACGGAAATTCAGAAAGAACGGTTTGCAGCTTTCCGTGCTTTGAATACCCTATATCGCCCTCACACATCTCTTTTGCGCTCTAAATACTGTCTCCTTGTTGGTGGAGTTACCCCAGTATATAATCCCGTATCGTAATGCAGACGTAACATATGCATGACACGCCGTAACCAAAACTTTTTGATTTACCTCCTTTGAGAGATTACGTAAAACATAGGAATTACCCTCTTTGAGGAGTGGCTTGAGAGGCGGCATGGCGTCCTTACCTTCCACCTGACACAGTTCCTCACCGGACACGGCTATTTCGGGAGGTTCCTGTTTCTAATAAGGCGAGAGGAAACGCCTGGGTGTTTCCCATTGCGAAGATCGCCCTGAGGATACAGTGGAGCATACGGTGGAGGTCTGTCTGGTTTGGGTGGAGCACCACCGTGTCCTCATGGAGGCGATCGGCGGTGGCAATCTCTCGCGTCCGGCCCTAGTCCAGGCCATGGTCCGGAGCGCGAGTGCATGGCTAGCAGTCGCTTCCTTCAGCGAAGCAGTGATGCTCGCAAAGAGGGAGGCAGCGCACGTGAGGATGCAGTACATGCGCCCTCACGGCCGTGACCTTCGCAGGAGACGCCCTGGGCGTCGGGAATCCCAGGCTGATTCCCGGCCACCGTAGGCACGGGCTTGCGGACGACGAGTAATGGGTAGCTCGCTGTCCGGTAAGGACCAAGCCCGGGTCGACGGCGCGCAGAGCGGGAGAAGTCATTTGATGATTTCCCACCCAGAAAAAATAAAAACCAAACGAATGCACAGATTATGAAGCGAACTGCAACCTCGGAGAACTGGAATCTTCAACATGAAACACAACGTCTACTAAGAGACGAAAGCTTTTTATAAAGGATTTATTGTTTCTCAATAACAAAGAGGTTTATTAAGAAATTATTTGTAGCATTTTTTTTTGGGAATTTCTTGTTTCGGTTTTCGGGACATCACTTAAGGGTACTTTTAAAATGATGGAACAAAAACAGGTACCTATATTGAATTCAATTATTTTACCGCTTCAATATAATTATTTTATTAATATATTAAATACATATAAATGTATTTTTCCCGGGAAAACTATCCCGAAAAAAAATTGTAACGGAATCTCCACTTTCTATCTCTGTGCCTTCCCCTATCACTATAACAAGTAGCTACATAGTGAAAGTGTACATAATTATTACGATCTTGGTCGGTAGGTACCTATTAATTTGTTTGAAATAAAGAACAGAATAACAGCGTATTTTTCAAAACAGTCTTTTTTAGACGGTAGTGACGGGATTCTGACAATTGTTGATGAATAATTAATTACACACGGGCGAAATCACGGACCGGAACAGAGTACCTATTCTCTATTTGAAATATAATTAGACATTTAAACAAACCTTTTTACAGTCCGACCAACCGATTTCGTTTTTTATTTCGTATGCATAGGGATGACATTAAAAGTGGTTACAATACCAACTGCTTACTGCAGATGCCATTTATCATGCTACCAAAGCAATAGAAGTCAAAATCAGTTGAATGGACTGTACAAAAGGTTTATTTAAATGTCTAATCTTATTTCGAACGGAGTATAGTGATTTGTGAGAAGTGAGAATATTGAAATGATTTCGTGCCTCATTCAATACATCTGCACTTCCGCAGTGGAGTGTCGTCGTACCTCGCCGCACGCATTATTGTACCTACACCGCGCTGACCGCACCCCGCAAAACCCATGTTGTATTTTATTTATTAAACAAAAGGCATAGCACATATTTGTTGAAACTTTTGTGTGGAAGCTGAGTTTATTATTACGAATATGTAGGCGCAAAATTATCAATTTAAATTCAATATTGCGCATATCGCAACGTAAAAAAACGATTACTTTTGCAGCATATTATTTAGTTGTTAGAACTTTTGTTGTAAGGTGTAACTAATACCTATGCCCGTAAAGGAGATGATTTAAAAAACTTAAATTTTTTATTGAATGAGTTACGGGACATTTTCAGTTTTCCATTGTTCCACAATACCTATCTGTTAGCATTTTCACTAATATATAGTTTAGATAGTATTAATAAACAATCAGTAAAGCATTTTAATTTAAGTTTTATATTCTTGTTATAACACGAAATAATAGGAAATACCTACCTCATACCTATTGCATAAGTCTAAACTGTTAGCATTTTTGTACATAGCATTGAATTCACTAAATTTATCCACCCAGAGAAAATAAAAAACTTTTGAATTATCGAAGGGCATATTTTTCTGGCTACTGGACTAAGGAGCTTTGCTCTTAACCTGTTTTCCACGGGCGCATTACAAAGTGTTTTACTGTTCGATCCGATATAGATTACCCCTTAGGCTCTCACAGTACCTACATCAATGAAACATCTTTCAGTTATAGACGATATTAATTAGGGAATTGTTTTTTCGTTAACACATTTTTTTTATATTTTCTCTTGTGTTATTTAAAACATAAGATCGACTTTTGCAGACAACCTTAACGTACGAAGAAGATTACTAGAAGTCATGGACAGTCGGGTAGTAAACAAAGCATGTTTCAACAGTTTCACTGTCATCATTAAATAGGATACCTAATCAGCCTATAATGTTTCCCACTGCTAAAACACAGGCCTTCTCTCTGTGAGAGGAGTAGGACGTAATTCATCAAGCAGTTCCATTGTTGGTTGGTAGATGTCATATGTCATCCAACTTGGTTCTAGGACATTCCGATTTTTTCACGATGTTTTCCTTCACCGTTTTGAGAGCAGTGGTTATGAAATAATTTACACATAGAATAGTGTCTATCAGGATACCAACCTACGACCTACAACTCGAAAGACACCTACAATAATCTGTACAATCTAGCATATCAACTTCAATAATTCGTGCCATATAGCAGACTAAATAACTCCCGTAGAAGTTAATTATAAAATACACATGCCGTCAAAAATACACAGCCGCACCGTTAATGTTGAAGCAACAACATTATATATGCAAATTGTGGTGTTCCAGGGAAATATTGCTTTTAATAGTGTGCGACCGTTGATGCGGACAGATGCTGATAACATTAATATCATGCGGACGAATTCATCATGTGAGTGTTACGGATCTGCGGAGCTGAATATATTATTGTGGTGATTTTGTAATGTCATATATGAGACTGTTTATGGAAGTGCTGAAAAGTATCAGGATATCATTTTGGGCAGGTGATGCGAAGGAATGAGTCAACGGTCGTGAGGAATGTTTGAGTACGAATGTGGATGGCTTAAGAGTTAGACAGGACCAAAACAACGATGGATGAACTGTGTGGAAGATGATATGGCTAGAAAGACGGTGACCACTGAAATGACGACTAATAGAGGAGTTTGGAAGAAGACACCATGCTGCGCCGATACGAAAGAAAGTGCCCCAAGGGAAAGAGAATGATGGTCTTCTTGAACGATCTGCAACTACTCAGAAAATAATAGAAGTTAAGTACCGTCTGACAGCTTTACCATGCAAAAATGGAAATAGGATATTCGAGCCTATCTCAGCTATAGGACCGATGATTGTTAGACCAAAATATTCGTTAGACGGAGGCTGAAATTCGGTTGTTGTAGTGCAATACCTAATTGGATAAACAAAAACGATGACTTGATAAATGCAGCAAAAAAAGTATATGCAGCAGACCAACAGAATAAAATAAAATACTTATTGGCTTGATTCTTCACAGGCACCCTTAAACCCTGTACATAGCAATGCTATTGCTATGACGAAAACCTACGGTAAAAGGTACACATACCTTTTACAGCTAGACGAACTTTCCCCAAGATTTTTGCTAGTATAGTATTCCGACTAGTAGGTATGTATTCAATGGAAGTTACTGTGAAGGTAGCGAACAGGAAATCCATCCAGCACACACGTTTAAACGTGATCTTCGGACCCCTCACGTAACTAAAAGCTTCATGTGGCGTTATTGCCAAGCGCTTGGCTGTAAGGTGTACGTTCGGCGTCTCGTCCACCGAATCCTAATGGAATACGACATGTGAATTTGAATATGTAGTACAGCATATATTTGTTTATTTGCTGCTTTAACATTTTATGATATTATGTGATGTTCTCTATGTGAAGCCCCAAAGTCTGACAGTCAGTTTACCAAAGGGTATCCCATTGCTCTTTCTAGAAACTAGCACCAGAGTAGCCCCAGAAATTTAATATTTCTTAAGTGTTTTTGTAATTTGCAAGTCAGTGTCAGAATTTATGTTGATTAAAATGTGATTCGCGACCGGGAAAAATACTGGTGCAAAGCAGTATAGAGTTGGAAGTGGGGGGTGCAATGCGAAATGCTGGTGTTCAGCTATATTCTGTTAGATTAAAAGCCAAAACCCAAAATTGGGATATTTTTTGGCAGAAAATAATATTCTCTTAAGTGAGAGGAAAATAAACGAATAAGGTATAAATATAAAAGACATTCAATAACAGCACGTTTTGTCACTACTTTACTAAATGAAACCTCTGTACCATCAACAACGATTGTAGTACGTGACTCTGTTTTGTTGCCAATGCATTTCGTGTTAGCATCGGATGCTACATATTACACTATTAGAAATAAAAGTCGTTGTTTATTCAGTAGAAACACTCTTTGTTATATTAAATAATTGAAGAAATATTCTATGCGAGCATGTCAGTATCAACCTGCTTGTATAACAAGTTTGACATAATAAGCATTTAGTATGTAATTAATTTAATTCAGATACATGTTTTTTTAATACATTTTCTCTTGGAAAACTACTATAAAGATAAAAGAGAGCAATTGTTACAAATGATACAGTAAATCAATTAGTGTTCATTTAGCGTGTAATCAGATACTAATTAAAATAATAAATCATTGAATTATTTAACATTGAACTGGTACATAAAACATCATTATTTACGTAGTAAAACATTCTGCATAAGGTCCGAATGGGATGGTACATTATGTTTAATTGAAAGTTAATACTGACGATTTACCCTCAAATCCTTTTTTAATCAAATATTAAACGTTATTTCTGGAAATTCCAGTTTATCAGAATACCGAGAGAATTAAAATTTATTCTATGAATTGAAGTTCCGGAAAAGACTGGAAGTCTATTGAAAACACACACAGGAAAACACATTGTTATGCAGGCAAGATGCCGTAACATCGAACGAACACATTCCTGAAGCAAACACGACTTGAAAATTTCTTCATCGCCGTACTTTAGAACAGATTTCAACACTAAGAAAACTCATAGAAAAGACTGAGATAAATATTCGATTTCTTCGTTTTGTCAGCAATATTCAAATGGGGGACCCCACCCCGGAAATATTGCCCCGTAGCCTATATGCAAATTCTATTTGAAATGCGAAAGTTTCCACAAGAGCGTCGAACCTTCAATCGTGAAGGCAAACAGTTTCTATAAGATTAGTCGTGAGAGCCTTCTTCTGCAGTCAATATTGACTTAGGCGGCCGCTGCAACCGGCGACTCGCTTTAAACATGGAAAAATATACTCAGTAGTGTAACGTTTCTTGGCTTTCACGTTGATTGTGTTTCTGGCTTTTTATTTCATGGAATGAAATGGAAGCAGTAGGGTTGACATTCGAGTGGGCACCACTCATGTTTAGTTTTTACAATATTGTTTGTGGAGTGTGTGTTTAGAACTCTGCGGCGGATTCGACTGGGTTAAAATTATAGTTCAATTTCGATGTAGTGATATTTGATACTGGAATAGAATTGTTTTGCACAAAGAGCTCGACTCATGGCATTATACCCGTCATACCATCAGCAATGTATGGTCAATTATTTTATAGTAAACATAACACTAGAATGAGCAAATCTTCTAATTAAGCATTCCCTTTTCTTTATAATTTTGGACACACAAATTGCTTGTGAATAATCTAATTGCAGTACTTAAATATTTTAACGTATGCTTTTTAAATTACAAGGTTTTGAATTACGGAATGAGAAATACGGTATCGCAAAAGGTAACGTACCTTTTATATCATCTTATATCAGTATTACTATAGTAATTGGAATGGCAGAAGATGTTTTTCAATACACAACCCAACCACTCTCTTTTTATCAAAACAACACCTAAGATTTGAAACAATTTCCAACATCATCTTTAAAAGTGCTCTTTCAATTTCTCACAGAAATTAAATTTCCTTTCACAGTACCCTGGTATTACTGTGCATTTTTCTACGGAACTTTGCAACCTCCATTGCTGCAGGGTTTCTCCTTTTTTAAATGTGTGCGTTTCCTTCGCTTACCGACTTATTGTCTAGCGGACGGCCAGCTGTTTGCATTGCGGCTTTAGCATTCCCGCATTATGTTGCTCTACGAAATGTAAAGAATTATTGCGTTTTGTGAGACGAGATGAAATGTGCAGGGACGTCTGTTGGGTACCTCCTCGGATTTTTGTGGTTTAAAATTGAAATTGGTACAAAGAGCGGCATTATACTGCAGTAACCTTATAGAAGAAGATCGTATGGAAAATAAATGTAATTTAGTTTTTAAATCATCTATGTTCTATGTTATGGGTTTGGTTTCCGCACTTAGTCCATCAAGTGGACCATTGTGCGTGAGCCAAATCTTTTAAATCATATTGCTACAATTGCTTACAGCTGGGCCATTTTGAAAGGATCATCAAAAAACAATAATAATTTAAAAAAAGCAGTAGAATTCAGACACTAAAATGCAATGTTAAGAAATAATTCTGTATTTTGTATCTTATTTTTTATCATATCGTATGCTGTACCGATTTACGTAATTACATCAGCGCCGGCTGTCGCTGTAAACCAACGCTGGGGCTTTGTTTCGTATAGGGTCGTAGCATTATGCTGAGCGATAGCCGTTTTGCGTGGATGTGACGCATATTTTCCCCCAACTTGTTCTTTTTTGCGTCATATTTACAGCAAACTAACGTATCTGCTTTTTTCTTTATAACTGCATACTACATCGAGTAGAACTTCTATATAAGAATGCAATGACCGTGAGGAATTAGGCCGCACGTTAGTGATACTAAAACCAGTAAAAGCTGGCCTCTCATTTTATCGAAAGTCCATACTACGCTAGGCCAGCTCAAGGTAAAAGTGTTACCACCGAGATGCGTTCTTAGTGTCAATTTAAGGATACTAATGGACAATGCAGGCGATATGCGACGGATAATAGCACTAAAGTAGGCTTTGTAGGCAATATTCAAGCACTGTTTCCATCAATCTGCCCAACCAGCGTGGTTATTATGCCTCTGGTTCGCTTTAAAGTCATTGTTTCAAAACAAAGGGTTGTATTCCGGCGTAGTACAGCTTGCACAGCTAAAAGGCTGGTTTTGATTGCCCCATGTTTGGTTCTACTACGCTATTATGTCTGTAGATATTTGAGTAAAGCTAGACGTTGTTGCAATGAAGAATTCGTTTGACAGTGTTAAAGAGAATCTCCTTTAAGAAACATTGATGAAATTTTCCTTTAACTGCAATCCTATCGCATAGCTTAAGACAGGGCGAGACTGCTTGGTTTTGTCGATCTTTACGAGGAAAGTAAAAACCGGCCAACTGCGAGTCGGACTCGTACACGAAGGGTTCCGTACCACAATGCAAAAAACCTTGATAAAAAACACGTTTCTTGTATGGGATTCCCTTTAATTTTTTATTTCGTTTTTATGGCTTTGTTATATCGGTAACAGAAATACACATTCTGTGAAAATGTCAACAATCTACCTATTACGGATCATGAAATACAGCCCGCTGACAGACAGACGGACGGACGGACAGACAGCGGAGGCTTAGTAATAGGGTCTCGTTGGTTACCCTTCGGGTATGGAATCCTAAAAATACTAAAATAACATCCATAACTGTTACTACAAAATAAACAAAGCAATGGATGGAAACATTCATCCAACATACACACACCCACACACACACACTACGAAGACACACTACACACAAACACACACACACAACAGTACACTGGCATTAAATGGTCAAATGTTTATAAGACGAATAATTTATAATTCAACGTCATTTAAATGCAGTGATTATCATCTGGAATAGCGTGAAATCACATTAGGCACTAAATTATAGTTAATTCACTAAAACATGGTTGCATTAGCATAACGTGAATTGATTGCAATTAACGCACTTAACCTATTCACACCAGATAACTGTATACTGTGGGATGTTAGGCTGAGATCTACATATTCCCGTCTCTATCTCGCACATGTAGTTGACAGCTGAGCGACAGAGACATAAGTAACTCCTAGTCAAAGAACGTGCTAAGTAATGTTTAAGATCTAGGCGATAGAGTAATTTGATTACTGACTTCCAACCATAATCATTTTTAATAAGGTAGGTACCTTGTTTATTTGGCATTATTGTCATATTGTCGTCTCCACATTATATATGGTTTTGTCTGTTATCCTATGAGGTATCTAAATATTATTTACTAGCTTTTGCCAGCGCTTCGCCGGCGTGGAGGTCGGTGTATTATACATATAAACCTTCCTCTTGAATCACTCTATCTATTAAAAAAACCCGCATCAAAATCCGTTGCGTAGTTTTAAAGATTTAAGCATACATAGGGATAAAGGGACAGAGAAAGCGACTTTGTTTTATACTATGTAGTGACTAGCCTGTGAAGCGACTTCAAGCCGCGAGGGATTTAAATATACCATAATACATTATCCTGTGGCACTCGGCAATGACTGTACCTTTCTATAAATCAGAGATTTTTTTATAATCGGACCAGCATTCTAATTGCGTAACGCACTTCCAATCACAATTTGAGAGTTTTGAAGGATATTGCTTTACAAAGTGGCACCAAAAAAAAGTATATACATACAAAGGACACGGCTTCTTTGGATGATATCAAACGATATTGGAAGGGTTTTTTAAACCTATCTCTACATGTTCGGAAGTTATGAGAACTTTTAATACATTGATACCAGAATCCGAACTTTTGAAATTGAAATAAACACACCACTCGGAAGAGATTTAAAGAACGTAATATTGGCAAGTAACGTGGAAAGTTTTGACCTACGTAGTGCGGTGACACGTTTGTACGAGTATAATAATGTACAATAAACTCACATGGAAACCTCACGTTGAAGATGTATGTAAAAAATGTGTCTTTCAACTTTCAAAGACAGTCAGGCTCTTTTAAACGCATACCATGGACTACTTGCCTCTGTTTTGCGATATGGTGTAATTTTTTGGGGGCAGTCTACTAATAAGGAGCTTGTATTTAGGATGCAAAAGCGATGCATAAGATCTATGTGCGGTCTTAAAACCACAGATAGCTGTCTTCCTTATTTTAAATCATTAAAAATACTAACGTTTCCGTCGTTACATTTATTGGAAACAGCTTTATTTGTATAAAAGAATCCACATTTATTTCAAAAATTGTCAGCAGTCAGAAGGAATCCTATAGGGACTCAATATATAAATCAATTGTGCCAAGTTAAATGTAAAACAGCACAAATGCAAAAAAGTTTTTTTGGCATTGCCCCACCACGCATTTGACAATTTTCAAATTTAAAAAGGTTCCGACGAATTGAGAACCTTCTCCTTTTGGAAGTCGGTTAAAAAGGGCACTAAACGAAATGTTGATGAAAAAAAGTTATTTTACAACTGACGACTTCCTTAATGATGAATCACTGACCGATTGACATGCTATTATTCCTTTTTACATTTTATTTAGATTTTATTAACGTATCCTTCCTTAGTGACCTTTGACATTTTTTATTTTCTTTGTATTACTGTAACATGGTTGACATTTAACATTTTCGTATTATTGTGACATTTTTAATGTAATTCAAACGATTTGACATGGTTTTGTATCTTGTATTATTACGTTTTCCTTACTGTTATTTTAAAGATAAAATATCCTAAATTTGTATAAATTCAATATCTAATAATATATGATTTGCATGCCCATGTGACGGTAGAACATGGAGGACTTATAAAATAACACAAATATGCACTATACTACCCATGTTTGCAAACCAATAAATAAATTATGAATTATGATTTGAATTTGAGAGACATATGGAGCCGAAAATTTATTTTAGATTCTATACCAGCTGTTATCTTTAGTGCTTAAGGATAGCAATAGCGTTTCTGTTACACCCTGTATAGTATCGAAAAATGCATCTGCTTAACAATATACGTAACGCAATGAGCGTGGATGAACTGCCAAAATGAAACCCATCGCGATCTATTGTCATTTTATGTTTGTTACGCAATTCTCCGCAGTACAGAGATAACTTCTTTCAAACAAATCATTTTTAATCGACTTCAGAAAGGAGGAGGTTATAAATTCGACATTTTCATAAAAAAAAAATTATGGATGTCTAACACCGTCATATACAACCCTAGTTTTAGTATATGCGAAACCCGAAACTCGTGTCTATTATTTTTATGTAAAGAATCTATGTACGAAAATTTTAAAACTGTATCATGAAAAATCACAAAGTTATAAGCTTGTTATGTTCCTGGTTGTCTACACAAACATGGTCACCATGAGGCACTCCGTACCGCCCGTGCGTCTGGCGTCGTATTGTGCTCATTGATAATAATTATGCAGTAGGTACCTAACCGTTTGGCGATTGTATTGTAATTAATTTAAAAAAAATTGCAAGTGTGATGGAAAATGTTATCATCAATTGGTGATAACATTTTCCATCACACTTGCAAAATTTTTTTGGGAAAAATATAACATGGTGTAAAAATTACTGGACTCGATTCAGTTCCTTAATCTGAGCAAACTATATTCAGGTTACCCATATACTAAAAATAATGTTGTTTAGACGGATTTGCGGGATTCTTGTTTTGTTCGAAAGAGGTTTATTCCGAAATGGTCCCAATTAAATTTAATATAGATCTGATGATGAGTTTCGGAGACAGACAACGCAACTCTTCAAAAATGACAGCAGATCAACCGCGATTGCCGCTGTCACATAAATATGCACTGTTTTGACCCCAAGGATGATGAAATTTCGAATTGGTGTGGGGTAGGTACTATAACTAAAAAGTGAAAAATGTTTTCGCCGACAGTTATCAAATTTTGTTGGCCCAAAATTTCGCCATTTCCATGGCGTTCATTGTGGTAGCGCAGAGGTTACTTTGGCTGTATGTTGTAGGGCATAGAGGGCAAAATAGAAGGTGAAGCGTAGTTTGTGTATTTAACCACCATTTTAGGTATTTAAAATATTCGTTCAGATGTTTTACATTAAGCATGTCTATGAAAGAGAAAAAAAAATATACTAAAATGGTTTCGGTTACCAAAATTATGTTGATATTCTTTGACATCAAGGGATACCTATTAATTTACTTTAACAAGCACCTTAACATTGTAACATACCCCCCCCAGTGGGGTTCCCGCATTATCGTTGCGGGGGGGCTCAGTAACCGTGGTCACCCTCCCACGGTGAAGCGAAGAGGAACCCCAAGGTGGGGCCGCTCGTCAGGGCTTGTGCCTCCAAGCCGACGACGTAGCGGCTAAAAAGTAGGCTGCGGTGAGGTGCATCGCAGCTGAGGCGGGCCGCGATGTCGAATGGGAGGCATCGCGGCTGAGAGTTACAGGCTGCGGCGGAGGAGGAGTGCCGGTATTTCTGAGTAGCGCTCTTCCCCTCCTTGGCCTGGACGGGGCCGCCACCGTTTGATGGCGGACGCGGTGGGGCCGCAGGGGAAGAGGAGTGTCGGTATAGCGTTGGCCGCTCTCCCTATCCCCTGCGGCCCCGCCGCCTACCACTTTTCGGTAGGCGGCGGGGCCACTACTGACCCGTCGCAGGGGGACGTCAGCAGCAGCTGGTGGGGCTCGCAAGGGCCGATGCCTGCCAGGGGTGCGGGTTGTTCGAAAGAGATACCGCGGCCCCTGGCACACGGGCAGCTGAGAGAACATGGGTGGGTTTTAGTCAGTAAAAGTCTGACACTCCCTACTGCTACACCCAGAGCGGGAGAAGTCATTTGATGATTTCCCACCCACAAAAAAAAAAAAAAAAAACATTGTAACATACACCGGTCAAACAGTCTTTATAAAACTCAAATGTTATTGTCAATGTTATTTCTATAATGCTAACGTAACCTTGTCTAGAAAAGGTAGACTTACAAATAAAATATTTTTCTTGTTGTTTTAGTACAAAATAATTTACTTTCAAGTAAAATCTCTAATATTATAATCAGAGTCACTAGGGACTTAAAGAAAATATCAAAAACTTTTAAGAATAACTAGACAATCTCTTTAGTGGCTGAGAATTTTATATAAAAGCGTTGTTTCATATTTTAAGAAGAAATTCAAAGCATTTTAAATAATTTGTAATTTGATTGAACAAAAGATGTGTTTAAGCAAATAATCAACCTAACCGAATACAAACTCTTTGTAATGACGAGTATACAATTAGCATCGTCCTGACCGCTGCAGTCGGATAACGAAGCGCTACGCTGCTCTTCACATGCAACTTGACTTCCAACCTTTATTAGAAACTGACTCTTATGACCTGACAACTATCAATCTAATCCAAAGTTTAAAGAAGGAGTGATACGGTTTCAATTGGGTTGGCAACTGAAGGGAGGTAAGGGTGACATTTGTGGTCGCTGAAACTTGTAGATGTTGCACTTGCCTAGCTCGCGATAGTGGATATAGCGAAGGGCTCTCCAGTGAAGTAGGTATACATACCGCAACTTTCAGGCACTGCTAGGATTTAGGATTGGTTCTGAATCGTTATAATGAAGATGATACTCGTTTGCTCAATGTAGTTCGTGGTTTAATGTATTTGAGATCGTTTTTTGTTTGTGGTCTAGACAAGAAAATAAATAAATCTTCTGTTAGGTATGTTAAAGTTTTTATGAATTAAAGATAGGTAGGTACTCTTAATAAGGTATTACTTTTTCTTCAAAAGAAAATTGGATGTATAGTCCGAATTGTCCGATTTTTTTTTGTGATTAAAGTCTCAATCGAAAACCATTAATAAAGTAACAAAAACAAAACATCACGCCTTGTTTTATTGAAAGATTAGGCAGAGGTGTATCTATAGTACACCCACATCAATTATATCCCACGTAATAAGGGCAAGGACATTGCTGTCAACCGGGTACAAGTAAGGGCGAGGACATTGCTATCAACCGGGTACAAATAAGGGCGAGGACATTGCTATCAACCGGGTACAAATAAGGACGAGGACATTGCTATCAACCGGGTACAAATAAGGGCGAGGACATTGCTATCAACTGGGTACAAATAAGGACGAGGACATTGCTATAAACCGGGTACAAATAAGGGCGAGGACATTGCTATCAACCGGGTACAAATCCAGACTGCGGGCTGCTACTGAGAAATTCTAGACGGAAAAATCCAATAACACTTTGACCGAACTGGCCATCAAACCCAGCACCTCATGCTCTGCAGCAGCGCTTACGACCACTAGACGAACGAGGCAGTCAATTACAATGATTTATTGCCAATTTTTTTATAAGTGCCACTAGTACCTACCCATATAAAACAAAGTAACTTTTTACTTGAGTTAACATGAACAAGAGCCAAGCAACGCCAAAAGGAAATCAAGTAGTTGCAATAAAAGAAAGCAATGGAGTCGCCTTTTGTGCAACACTGCAGCGCACAAAGTTGCTAGCGTGAACTGAGGTATCAAGTAACTTGCAAAGTGTTCCACTTCTATATTTTATCTTAAATCAGCTTCAGTCGATGGGAAATTTAATAACTGGGGTGTTGAAAGAATCATGGCGTTTAAATGAAAATAAGTTTGTTTAGTAGTTTGCGTCGATTGAGACAATAACTACTTAATTTAAATTTAGTATTTCATGATTATTATTAATTTTTGTGTTTACTTAGTCTCGTGATGTAAATATTAGCCAATCAGCAAGCTTAATATAATATTTAACTATTCAGTGTATATCGACACTCATCACAAACCTTTTGCTTTCTCCTGGTCAAACTAGTTTCAATTATGAACAGGGACGGTTACCGTTACCAATAAAATACCGGGAAAACTATCAAAACATCTCTTTCCGTTCCGTTAACTATTTAACGGTAAAATTACCGTTAAATTATAGGATTTATCGGTATTTAAATAACGTTACCAGTATCGTTACTTCACTAAAATCTAACAAGTAGCAACATTTTTTGCTACGTTGCCAAACCGAACCAAGTGCCTCTCGGCCTTGCGTTCGGCTCTCCTTTTTTTTTTTTTTGATTACGGGGGGAAATCCTCATGAATGTCCTCCGCCCCGGGGAGAGCGGAGGGGTCTGTCAGACTCTTACTGACTAAAACCACCCCGGTGTTCCGTCTCTCACTTGCACCGGGGATCACGGGAACTAGTGTGACTTCCGCGATCCCCGGCTAGTGCCGGCCCGCCTCTGCGGGCCACCTCGCGATAGGGGGGGAGTGAGGTGTTAAACTCCCCCCTTACGTCATAGAGAGGCGCGCGTGGAACACTACCCGCCGCCATCTCGGGTCCTAACAAGTAGGGGGCAACGAATTTCCCCAGATCCGTTGCCCCTGGACCCATTTAGGGGGGCTGGAAGAGGGCGTTATCTGCCCGCGTTATCTGCCCTGCGTTAGCGGAAGCAATCTCCCGCTCCCTCTCCGCAGCCTCCTTCTGCGACATGACTGTTTCGCAGAAGGATACCACCGCGTCCCAGGACTCCTCGCTGCCGACCATCGAGTCGACAACGGCCGGCAGCGACAGGTCATTGCCGACTCCTGAGATGAGGGCACGGCGCGGCTCCTCCCAAGCGGCACACTCTGCCAGCGTGTGCCACGCCGTGTCCTCCCGACAGTCGACGCAGTGGTGACACCGAGCGTCCGGCTCCCTGTTTATGCGACACAGGTATTTCCCGAAGCAACCATGCCCCGAGAGCACCTGTGTCACCCGAAACGACAGGGAGCCGTGCCTCCTCCCGAGCCAGCGCTCGAGTACTGGCCGGACCGCCCCGATGGTAGCGGGGCCGGCGGTAGGGCGTGAAAGCCTGTCCCGCCATTCCGCCACCAGGGCTGCGCGAAGCTGTGACCGACGCAACTCCAAATGTCGCTGCGTCAGCCACTCGCCCCGCGCCCTCGAGTCCTCGCGCCACCGATACAGTGACGCGAGTACCTTCGCCTCGAGGTCCCAGGGCGGGGATCCAGCCAGTACACAAGCCGCCTCGTAGGAGATCGTGCGATACCCCCTAATGACTCTGACGGCCATCGCTCGCTGTGGCCTTCGCAGGACAGCGATGCTGCCGGCCGTCAGGTCAGCCGCCCAGATCGGGGCCCCATACAGGGCCATCGATCGCACGATCCCCACGTAGAGCCGCCTACAGGCGGCGCTCGGGCCCCCCAGATTGGGAAGCAGCGTTGACAGCGCCCCAGCCGCGCCCATCAACTTGGGCACCAGCCGCTGGAAGTGGGGGCCGAAATCCCACCGGCTGTCGAGCACCAATCCAAGATACTTCATGGTTGACTCGACAGCAATTCGGGACCCCCCGGCGTTCGGCTCTCCTAAGCAGAGCGGCAACAACGCATGTAACGACGATCGGAAAGATACGAATATGATAAGACTCACGTTCGCGCGTGTTTCATTTCATAACTATACGGCACACAAACATAGTGTCACGTACGCCAAACTTACCTACGTCTACTTACTGCCTTTGATTCATCAACTAGTTGTTTGTTTAAAAAATAATATAACGAACCGAAAGAAGTTTCAACCTTTCAACTTAAACCGTATTATTATAAGTATATTGTTACTTTTTAATTAGTCTTAGGTCTGTATGTAGGTACAGTAGGTACAGTCAACCACACATCTCGGGATACAATATTAAAACCTTTTTCATATCTTACGTGCCTCATAAAGGCACTGTCAAGGTCAATTTTATTGTATCGAGAAACTTGT
The DNA here is from genome assembly GCA_949091785.1 of Polymixis lichenea. Classification (NCBI taxonomy): domain Eukaryota; kingdom Metazoa; phylum Arthropoda; class Insecta; order Lepidoptera; family Noctuidae; genus Polymixis; species Polymixis lichenea. Next base: position 14,213,924 of record OX420944.1, read on the forward strand.
GGGCAACTATACCTTTTTGGAGACAGGAATATCTCGTTGCATAGAAAAAATCGGTCGCAAATAATTTGAGTACTTTTTTCAATTTGAGCCACCGTTTATTATACTTATCTGCAGCACAGAAACAACGGTTCCGATTCTCTTGTCACAAATGCCACTAAACTAGACTAAAAATCACCAAAATTTTGTTTGTTCCTGTCTAACAACGATTTCCCATTTTGAAATAGACTAAAGTGACACAACTTAACTACATTTTAGTTTGACATCTCTAAGTTGTCACTGAGTTATTAATTTAGTGAAACTGGCAATTTTGCTATTCTGAATTTGACATTTTTCAGCTAAAATTCTGATTGTCTAACTAAATCTGACTGTATTTAATCGCGATTAAAAAGGTGTGGAATAAAATTAGTTGTCATATACTTACATCTTACACTTCAGGTGTAAAAACAGTACTATATCTTTTTTTTGTTTTCTTTTGCTTATGTCTCGAAAATGGTGTCTCCTATCGCAAAAATAATGAAAATTTGTACCCTTTTTTAAAACCCAATAATAATTTTACATGCAAAAAGTGAAAAATTCCATATAAAACACACCCCTATATCTCTCTATATATATATATCTTTTTTTTGTTTTCTTTTGCTTATGTCTCGAAAATGGTGTCTCCTATCGCAAAAATAATGAAAATTTGTACCCTTTTTTAAAACCCAATAATAATTTTACATGCAAAAAGTGAAAAATTCCATATAAAACACGCCCCTGCGCGCCTCTGGCTCTAAATAAAATTCACGGGGTAGGGCAAACAACTATCATGTTACGAAGAAAATAAAAAATACCACGTGGAGTCGCGATTGTCAAATATAATTTTAGTTGAGTCAAAATTATTTTTAAATTAAGAAATTTTTTTTGCAGAATAGCTTTAATATTATCACAGCTTACACTAAACAAACTTCGGTGTACAAGAGAATCGGCACCAATATTGTATACATGCTGAAGGTTCATTCATGGTTTCAGTTTTCGCGTTGATGTCCCTGCCTGTTTTTATAATTTTTTGCAGCACAGAAAAAATATTGTACACACGCCGAAGCTAGTCGCACGTTCGCGCGTGTGTACAATATTGTTTCTGTGCACACACCGAAAGATGCTAGTCTCCCCACCATCATAGTTAGAAAGAGATAGACGTATAAATTACCGGTATAATAATTGTTACTTTTACCGATACTAATACTGGTAATTAGATAACGTTAACTGACTTTGGGTATCGGTTTTATTAACGATACTTTTTTATCGTTACCAGAAAGGCAATTGGTAACGTTACATAAAAAATACCGGTAATTCCGTACCCGATCATGAACGCACACTGTATGTCCTTGGTCTCCATGTAACAAGGAAATACAGCGTAGATATACCTACTGCTTGTCCATACAAGCAGTAGGTATATCTATACTGCATCAAGGTAACACACATTGTTGTTATGAAGAAAACACTCTTACCTTGCTAATACTTTTAATCGCACAAACTCTCTCTCTTTCACGATCCAACAACGGCCAACAGGCACCACATTTTTACCATTTAAAATTACTTTTGTGCCATACCCAGAAATAACTATAATATCATAACCGTAGTTTCTAAGTCATGCCAAAGTAGAATAGGATAATTATACATTTAGTTGCCGTAGTGAAAATATGCCAACTAAATGTATTATAATATAATATTGTAGTAAACTTTTATACGTACTCTCAGTATATATCTTTTTTTAATTATTAAAATATAATTATCGTTACCTATTTATAAGTGTTGCCAAAGTAGAATGATACATTTAGTTGCCATAATGATAACATGTCAAGATAAATGTAATATACAATATATTGTTCTAAACTTATAAATGTATTTTCAGTACTAAAATAATTAATTTAAAAAAATAATTAAAATAACATTAGCCTTTTTTCTGAGTGTTGTCAAAGCAGATTAATTCATTTTGTTGCCATAATGATAATTTGCCAACTAAATGTATTATTCAACATTGTAACAAACTTTTAAATGTATTTCAGTACTATAAAATCACAACACGTGGACGATTAGGTCACCCGATTTAACACTTCTGGACGTTTTCTTATGGAGTGAAATTATAAAAATTGCGTATGAGCGGGAATGTGAGTGGTATGGGTGAGTGATGTAAAAAACAACATTATTACCGCATTTGAAATAGTGAAATCACAGGTTAAAGTGAAAGACAATCACAGACGTCGGGCACAGTTGTGTATTGGAAAAGGCGGTGACATTTGAACGTCTTTAAAATACGTGTAAGTGCTGGTTAGTGAGTAACTTAAAATTATTGGAAATACACGTCTTGATACTTGACCAATTATTGTAATACTAATAATACAGTGATTTCAACTTTGTAAAAACACCAAAACTGCGCAGAAATGAATTTAACCTACGTATATTTTTTTGTTTTATTGTATTTACAAAGTTAGAATCAAGTTGTATGTACCTTGACGTGTTTTATTGTGTGACGTACTTTTTTTTGATCGTCCTAAGCCGGTAAAGTATGATGGGAAAGTTGAAATGAATTAGGAATCAAATCGTTAGCAAATACCTATGACACGTGAGTCGAGTGGATTCAAAGAGTTCATGTGCAATGACGTGTACGGCGGAGCAGTATTCGCTATCGTGATGCTTATCTTGATACGTTGTACGACTTTCTACATTATTATGGTTTTCCATACTTGCATTAATAATGTTTTTGATTTTCGTAATAGTAACCCTAATGTAAATAGTGTCATGAGTAGAGCCTTAGTTTAAAATAATGCCTATGACTTAAATTGCACCCTGTATACTGTGCCAAAAGATATTTGTACAACAATATGAATTTTCCTTTCTACCTATCTCAATAAAATTGTTCCCAGTTTACTACTTCGCTACATTGTGGCTACATTGACGTGGATGTAGGGAGCTTCATTAGTAAGTTTATAAATCAAACATACGGAAGCTGACGCGAGGGGAAGTTTTAAGCGGAGTTACAGGAAACTGATAGTGTTGTGCGCAGGAACTTATGACTCATCTGTTTCTATGTTTATGGTGCTGTTCAAATAATATAGTGCTGTGGTGTAATCCTTTAATGTCGATTTGTATGACTTATGTTTTATGATAGCTATGTAGCATAACAGAAATAATAAGTAACCTATTCCTAGTTATTCGGATATGGTCCTATTTCCGTCAAATATCTTCTGATGCCGCGGCCACGCCTACGAGAAATGCCATTGATTATCGCGATGATAGACGTTAACCGTAGGTGTAGCCACAATTTATCGCGATAATTTTACAATGGCATTCACATTGCCATTTGACGTTAGGCGATAACTCGGGTGGCGGTCAAGTGTGGTAACTGAATGTACCGCTTTAAGTATCGAAATGTTTACCACGTTGTTTATCGCATTGTTTATCGCGATTTTGGGCATTGACATTGACCAATGTGTGACCAGTGACCAGTGTGGCCCCAGCCTAACAAAAAGGGAATTCCATTCGGACTTCATTATTCTATAACCGTACAGCATTTTGATAGGTTATTTAGGTTATTTAGGTTTAGATAGGATAAAATCCTCACCAGTTTAATGTGTAAAGTATTGACTTCACACATTAAACTAATACAGTTTAATGTGTGAAGTCAGACAGAAGTAACTACATTACGTAGCTATTCATATTAAGTGGGTGGTGGTTATCAAATGCAACCACATAATTTATAGTACGCATTGGTAGATGGTATGTTTTTACGTAATGTAAACCAAAGTATTATGATGTAGGTAAGTATTAAATATTTACTTACAAATAGTCGTGTAATAGGTAATCGTCCCCAGATAGAATTTCGGCCATGACGAGGCCAGGAGGTCTCCTAGTGCACAAGTGTTCAAAATTACTTATTTACGTTACATGTCCGCATTTAGGTCACAGAAATGCATACGTGTATCAAATTTCAACTTAATTGGTCCAGCAGATTCGGAGCAAATTAGGTGTGACAAACGGTCAGACTGACGCGAGTAATTCTATTAGGGTTCCGTTTTTCATTCTGACGTACAGAACTCAAAAAAATACACTTTATATGTTTTATGATTTAAATATGAACAAGCTGTAGCCGAGACATTGAATCACAAACGTTCTATTCTGATAGAATATGCGCAACATTTTCAGTGATACCAGTCTCATCCGAGGAAACACACATCTGAACATCAACTTAACAGGCTTCATAGGGTTGCCAGTCTAAGTGGTTATTAATACCACTTCGTCTGAAAAAACACTTTTGAGAGTTTAAACTTCAATCAGATTTGTTTTTAGTGGGGTAAAACTGAAATCATCTGTACTTACTTCTGCTGTAGGTAGGTTTCATGCATTTGTAATTGATTTGATTTCATAATAATATAACCGTTTGCTTCTGCAGTAATTGTAAGGTCAAAAGCATAACTAATCTACTGCGTCAACTGAACATGTGTCAAAAGAATTACCATTGGTCCTTTTAATTTTTATGTAACTGACAACATTTTCGACTGTTTACCTTCACAATTTCATGTCAAACAATCCTGCACGTCAAAATGCAAACAGAAATTTTACAGAAAGAGAGTTGATACAACATTATTCAGAACAGAACAGATAATACAATATTTACCGACCAACCCGTATGAGCTAACATTTGTTTCTCATTATGTCAGATGTGGCAGCAATTCGTGCCTTCGCCGATTATTTAAATAATATTTTCATTGAAATTCCAATGTTGGGCCTCTACAATTTTTGTATTTAAAGTTGGCTGATGGTAAGTTAACTGATTTAGTCAATATTATTGCAGAAACCAAACATGTGTTTGGTACACACAGCTCCATTAAGTGGTTACCCCTTCAAAAAGTAACTTGGGCCTAGCACGCGGATTTGAACGCACATGCGTTCAAATCCGTGCTAGGCCCAAGTTACTTTTTGTATATTGCATCATCATCCTAGCTTTTTCCCAACTATATTGGGGTCGTCTTCCAGTCTAACCGGATGCATCTGAATACCAGTATTTTATTACATGGAGCGACTGCCTATCTGACCTCCACAACCCAGTAAATACCCCTTGGTAAGACTGGTTATCAGAGTTTCGGGCTTCTGACGATCGGTAAGGACTGTCAAAGATCCACAAATGACAACCGTAACCAACGGCTTAACGTGCTCTCGGAGGCACGAAGGGGTCCTGGTATGTAAAGATTGTCACCCATCCACGGATCAACCGCGGCAAGCTTAGCTTATCGATCGACCCTTGCAGCTATTGTTACTTAGCCACAAGCCCTCATCTACTTTCTGGATACTTTCTGATTATAGCAAAATAATTTTATTAAAATTACTGTATTGTTTTAGTGAATATGGTTAACATTTATAAATTATTATTTAACGTCTAATTAGACCGGAGTTTACAAGACCGCTTGCCATTCATGAGATTGGAGGTTCAAATCCTAGGCACAAAATGTTTTTTTTGTCATGCGATTTTTTTTACAGAAATTATTTTACTATTTTGTTTTATTCATATTTATAAAGAATAAAAAAATCAAGAAAAATTAAATACTTTCATAATCATTTCACAATATTAATTATTGCTAGATATAATTTAACGAAACTTTGATCTTATTTAACTACACAGATTTATGTTTTACAATTTGACTGGATAATTTACAGATAACTTAATAAACATATTTTGCCAACTGACACAAACGGGTCCCAAGACAAATGACATCCTTTTAACGTAAACGATAAAATAGGAAGCGCTAGAAATATTTTAGATTAACATAAACTAACGAAATATCACGTGAACATATACCATCAAAAGTTGTAGTTAAAACTTGAAAAAGGGATAAATTTTTTAGAAAAATCGTAAGTAAGTTAAAGTAATGGACAGCCTCAAATAACATAGTCTATCGATTAGACAGACTTCTAAAGATAAAAAGTGGTTCAGGCGATAGTAGATAATAATTTCATCGCAGTTTATATGGGGTCGCTGGCTAGTCCGTCAGATTGCCGGGTATGAGTATGACTACTTTCGGTGATGCGATGGTTTGAATCCAAGTCAAGGTATAATATAATCGTTTATTCATTGCAAGTGTGTAATATCTTTATTGTCCACAAAGATTAATAAATACATTGTTACTATTGTGATGTTTGTTAATTTTATTGTAGAATTTGTGTGTTAATTGTTGGATTTTGACACTTAAAAAATGAAGTATATTTGTCGTAATAAAGGACATCGAACCAGGTGTTGCATATTTTACTAATCAACAAATTACGACGATACTATCAAGATTGCATAAAAATAAAGAAAACTAAACCAAAGATTCTTATAGTCACTACGCTGCAGTAACAGGATTAGCCAAGCGAATATTCATGACTGTCGTCTGAAGCAGCCAGATGTCTGAGAAACCACTGAGCACGTGATCTTAGCGAAGCAGCTAATGAGGACATTTCCTTGCTGTTTGGCTGGCAGACGTGTACTGACGCATTTGCTTAGAATAAACTAAGCCCCACCTTGAGAAAATGCTAACTTGGAAAGGAGACACCAAAGAACAAATGGTAAAAAATAAATCTTGAAAAAAAAACATAGACTCGTCCACCTTGTCGTAACAATTAAAAAATAAGAAAAAATAAAGATTATTTATTATACAACAACTTGTTGTGATGCTGGAAACATGTTACTGGCAATATTGCATGCATCTTGTACTTCATTAGTTTTTGTTTGAACAATAATGTTTTGCAACTTTTGATTACCATGAATGAGCTTTTTTTTTTTTTTTTTTTCTGGGTGGGAAATCATCAAATAACTTCTCCCGCTCTGGGTGGAGCGGGAGGGCGTGTCAGACTTTTACTGACTAAAACCCACCCGTGTTCCCTCAGTTGCCTGTGTGCCAGGGGCGGCGGTATCTCTTTCGAACAACCCGCACCCCCGGCAGGCATCGGCCCTTGCGGGCCCCTCTGTTGCTGCTGACATCTCTTTGAGGCGCGCGTGGAACACAACGCGCCGTCGACCCGGGCTTGGTCCTTACCGGACAGCGAGCTACCCATTACTCGCCGTCCGCAAGCCCGTGCCTACGGTGGCCGGGAATCAGCCTGGGATTCCCGACGCCCAGGGCGTCTCCTGCGAAGGCCACGGCTGTGAGGGCGCATGTACTGCATCTCCCTCACGTGCGCCGCCTCCCTCTTTGCGAGCATAACTGCTTCGCTGAAGGAGGCGACTGCCAGCCATGCCCTCTCGCTCCGTACCATGGCCTGGACCAGGGTCGGACGCGAGAGATCGCCGCCGCCGATCACTTCCACGAGGACACGGCGTTGCTCCGCCCAAGCTGGGCAGACCTCCACCGTATGCTCCACCGTGTCCTCTGGGCGATCTTCGCAATGGAAACACCCGGGCGTTTCCTCCCGCCCTATCCGAAACAGGAACCTCCCGAAACAGCCATGTCCGGTGAGGACCTGTGTCAGGCGGAAGGTGAGGACGCCATGCCGCCTCTCAAGCCACTCCTCAAAGAGGGGACTTACCGCCGCAATCGCGGCGTGCCCAACCATGAATGAGCTGGATTTAAAGTTTTGTCATATCACTTTGGTTTTACTTAGTTAGTTTGAAGTTTCATTTAAACCAGAAACAAATAGTGATGTGGGCTACAATTTTTTTATTATTGTAGACTTTTATTTCCTTAATATAAATAGTTACATTTCATTTGTTACACTGCTTTAATAATTCGTAATTCATTGTATAAGTTATTTCAATTTTAAATGTATTTTTTACTAATAACATGCATAAATTTTGTGTTTTTTTAAATATTTTTTCCTTTTTTGTATAGGTACATATATTATTAAGGACCTCACCACGAGTAAAGGCCTCCTCCGTTTTTCTCCAAAGAATTTGGAGTGGAGGGTTGTGATCTGAGACCATCACGGTGACCAGCCGTGTTGGGGGATGGATAGGTACGTGGAGAGAGATTGCTTTATATCATTATTTATTTTCATCTGTATTTGGTTGAGGCGTCTTTGGGGTCATGTCTAAGGATAGGTAGGAAGATCGTTTGGAAGTGAATCTATGTTTTAATTTTTCTTGTTTTTTTAAAGTTCAATCTTTACCTCATCGTACTTAGATTAACAACAGTAGGTCTTATTTTGCCATCTTCTCGTTTATTCCCCAAATGCCTCACCTCTTCTATGTTTTCTTTATTATAATTTAATTTTATATTTTGATTTATAATATCCAGTATCGTTTGTTGCAAATCATAGTAGTTTTTTCTTTTTCTTCTAATCCAAAGAAGATTAAATTCCTTTTGCTAGTTATTTTCTCCAGTTGATGTTTGCGGCATCCCTGTTCTTTTACTGCTTGTTCTCGTGTATTTTATTTGGATTCCATTTTATGAATTTTGTATTTATGTTGTTATTTATAATTAGTAGTAGGTATACTTTGTTACATTTTGCGTATTTCCTTTGTTTGCACATCAAATTTATTTTGCCTAAGTTTTTATTTAATGCTGTGAGTTCTTCCATTGTTTACAAGCGCACTAGGCCCGCGTGGTGGATTTCGGCCCAGTCCCTCTCACTGAAAGGACTCCTGTATTCAGCGGCGTGCAGTCCATAAAGACAGAAAGACACTGCCTACCCTACCTAAATCAAATAATTACTTAAAACGAATATTATTTTATCAATAAACAAAAAATCTTTATTCATAAATCAGCTCCACCTGTCGAGCGTAGGTCGGATCATTAGTATCATTGATACAAAACCCGTTCGTTCGTACAATGTGACTTAATTTCACATTGCGATGCACTAGCGCCGCTGAGTGCCTCGGGAGAGACACGAACTATTCGCGGCTTAATGTTTATATGTGTGCTCTCGTGGTCATGCACAATAATTGGGTGTGCGTTCGTATAGATACGTGGCACACAATGAAACAATTTACGCACACCACCCTACGGGGTAGTCACTGGCTTTTGACACGACGAATTACGAAGCTTACCAAAGTTTTCCGAAGAAAGTTGGCTATGCGATTATTTTTAAAAGTAGCATTGTTTCAATGAATTGTCGCTTCATAACCTATTATTACTTTTTTTTCGTTTTATTTTTATATTCTGATTTCCGACGCCTTGTTTTTTTTATTTATTTGTTTTGGTTTGGATTTTAACGTCGGTAATAGTGTGAAAAATAGACAATATTCACTGTGAAAGTTGGTCAGGTGTGAAGAAAAAATGATGCATTTTCGAAACTATCTTTCGGTAAAAAAAAAAACAGTGATCGTGAAAAGTAGTTGTACACTGGATTTGCTATTAATACAAACTAAAGGTAAAATCAATCGTAAATTCAATACACAGCAATATGATTCATTTTAATTGCCTCACAGGTTGCAACCTGTTTAGGTAAAGCAATCGGTTATTCTGTTTTTTTAGTTCTCCCTACCCTATCTAAAAACAATGTGCACTCCACTGCCTGTATCGCAGCAGTGGGAACATTATAAGGCTGATTTTGTATGTATGTAAATCTCTAAAGATCAATCATAGGGTAAATCAGACGAACTAGGAGTAATAGGTGACAACAGTAAATGAGAAATTACTTGAAGATGCTTTATTGGTTGGATGACGTTACTACGCTTTTCCGAGTTAAACTCGTTAAGCATAAAACACGCCAAAATGTTACTAAGCACTGTTATGTACTGGGCACGCCACGATTGCGGCGGTAAGTCCCCTCTTTGAGGAGTTGTTTGAGAGGCGGCATGGCGTCCTCACCTTCCGCCTGACACAGGTCCTCACCGGACACGGTTGTTTCGGGAGGTTCCTGTTTCGGATAGGGCGGGAGGAAACGCCCGGGTGTTTCCATTGCGAAGATCGCCCTGAGGACACGGTGGAGCATACGGTGGAGGTCTGCCCGGCTTGGGCGGAGCATCGCCGTGTCCTCGTGGAGGTGATCGGCGGCGGCGATCTCTCGCGTCCGACCCTGGTCCAGGCCATGGTACTGTTAGGACACACTTTAGAAATCCCTTTTTAAAAAAAACGATTTAAAGAAAGTTACTTGAATATATATTTAATTAAGGTCACAAAATACAAAAAAAGGGAAACTTGGTCAATATTCTGACTGGTGACCTATCCGGTAGGAGTCTCAACCCGAACTGGCGCTACTGCCTGACCGATGCATTGAGTCTAGACAGAAATGATGATGTGGTGCTGACTAGGCACATAAGGGTGTATTCTAGGGATGTAACAACCCCCCCTTTAAGAGGAACTTTACGGTTTTCATGGAAAGTTACGAATTTATTCTTAACCTTGGAAGAGGAATTGTTTCGGGTTCCGGATCGTTATCTGAGGTGTCATCGTTTTGTAATTTAGGTTTTGTTTTGCAGCCAGAATATTTTCCAAACTTCTTACAAAGTTTGTAACTAATAAAAATTAAAATTAGAATGAATATAAGGTAAGTCAAAAGTGGATAGTGAGAACTATATTCAATTAGGTTAGGACTACGACTATTTATAATATTATCAACATCTGACAATATTTGATTGTTGATAACGCTAGGTAGTTTTTCTAAGTCTATGTTTGACAATTTAGAGGGTAACAATTTGGGCTTTGATATGTTAAACTTTTCTAGATTACAACAGGCTTCATTAATTAGATTAAAATCAGAAACTATAGTTTTAACATTTATGTCAATGTTGTTTTTTCCAAACAGTTGTTTATTTCTACAATAAGCCGTACAATTAGGTTGAATATTAAGTACACCTGTACCTAATATTTTGAACTCTATTAAATCAGATTTACACTGAATAGAAAGTTTAGTAGGTTCAGATTGGACAAATATCCATCTGTTTCCTTGCAATTCTTGCCAAATATCTATTTGACCATACATTAATTTAGTTTGACAGTACTTAGGTATTTCTGTAACAATTTTTGTAAGTATATCAGTTTCACAGATTGGTGTTGCTTGAATTGAGTGTGTGTCCGTATCGTCACAAATATAAACTCTATTTGCGGGTTCAGTACAGGATTTTAGGTTACTTATACAAGTGTATGTTAGTTTATCTTTACTAATGCCAACATAATTACAAGATGGTACAATCATAGCATAGGAATTTGGTTCTTCCATGTTGTGCGGTATAGGTACTGAAATGGCCTTAAATAGATCTAATTCAAAAGAGTGTACAAGTGGAATTTTGATTACAAAGACTAACTTATTGTTTACAAAATAACATGATAACTTTGACATATCAATCAAAGCATGAATAGTATCTAAATCTAAATTTATAGGCAGTTCTTCGTAATTAGGTAACCTTCTAAAGTTACTTATTAGTTCATTATACAACTGATTTGGTGTCATGACCGATGGGTGAAGAGTATTAGTTTTAGCGAATAGCATTGCATTTACAAGGTCGTCTAATTTAAACGACAGAGTAAGTAGACAAGATGATAGTTCAGTATAGACATCGTTCATCTTTGATTTTATGTACAGCTTATCAGATATAATTGACAGATTACTAAAAGTACTAGATAGATTAATAATAGCGTCATTCAAACGGACTTCGTTTGTGGTTATAGTTTCAAGAGTTTTGTTGTAACGGGAAAGAGCCGTGCTTGTTACAAGAATATTATCCTTTAAAATGGACGCAAGCTTAATATTATTATTATTTAGGGTTTGAATGGCGTTATTATATCTTATGGCATCGTCTTCATCCATTGTGCCAATGACTTGTTTGAAAAGAGAGCCAACTCCTGCTAACCAAGCGGATCTCTTTTCTCGCCCAGATGTTAAATGAGATATGGCATTGAAGTCTTTCAGAATATCGGTAAGTCGCAAAACCAGAGGCTGTAGTATATTTGTACATTCAGATTCTTTAAGTATTGTATTTTGTTGGCACAAAAGCGTAGAAGTTTTTAATGCATTGTTTATATTGTCTATATGAGGTTTTATATATGTAATATCTATAGGTACAAGTAAATGAATATGATCACTAGTCTGTTTCATGATTCCTATTGGGTCGAAGTATACGCCAGGGCTTTCAGTGACTTGTTCAATGATATCAGAAGTTGCAAGGGACAGGAATGTAGACATTCTGAAATATATTAGACAAAATATTTAACTAATGTTATTTAAAACTAAGTTTATTAGATTAAGCTAAATTATTAAAAATAAACACTAAACATCTGTTATTTCCGCCAGCTTTAATTCGTCATAGTGATACTTGACGTGACGGCGATTAACAAGAAGGGTCAACGTATTATTGCCATTAATTTTTATCACTTTATGTGGGCCTTTCCAGATAGGCGACAGAGCTTTGTTTTGTCGCGGATGGTGTTTTATATACACCATATCGCCTGTTTTGTATTTCATAGGCCTAGTTCTTCTATCATAATAGTCTTTTGATGTGATTTTAGATTTAAGGATGTTTTCTACGGCTTTCTCTCTGGAGAGTTTCATTCTTTGTTGGAGTATACGGACATAACTAGGATATGTAGGTTCTAATGCTGTATCATAAACAGAAGTGGGTATAAATGGTTTGCAACCGAATAATAATTCATATGGTGTATAATTTGTGGTGCAATGGACTGTGGTATTATAGGTTAACATTGCCGTGTAAACGTATCGCGGCCAGTCATTTTGGTTGTCATCGACGAAAGATTTTAAATATTCTTTCAGAGTCGCATGACTTCTCTCTAAAGCACCTTGAGTTTGTGGGTGATAGGGGCTGGACCATAACTGTTTGATTTTCAAAAAGGCACAGGTTTGTTTAAAGAGTTCCGCTGTGAAATTGGTTCCCTGATCTGTAAGAATGGTCTTAGGGATACCAAACTGAGATATGAAGTGGATTAAACATTCAGCAGTTTCTTCAGCCGTAGCATTTCGGATAGGATAGCCTGCTGAAAATTTCGTGAGGTCATCTTGGATTGTCAAAATGAATCTGAGCTTGGCCGTGCCTGATTCGGGCAATGGTCCGACAATGTCAAGTGACACGCGTTCAAAAGGTTGTGTAGATGTCGTTGTGATCTGCATAGGAGCTCGATTGGTTCTACGCAGGGCTTTATTGGTTTGGCATTGTTCACATTTTCGAACATAGTCTTCGACATCTCTGCGCATATTGCGCCAATAATATTTTTCCTGGATTCTACTTAACATTCTATTTGAACCTAAATGACCTGATATGGGAATGTCGTGGTTTTCCTTTAAGATTTTACTGATCTCAGTTGGAGAAGGATAAATTATAATGTTTTTGAAGATATGGACAGTGATTGAAGTAGCGTGAAACAGGTATGTGATTATATTATGGATCTTCATGAAACTATGTGAATCGAATGGATTACGAAAGTCCGTTATAGCGAATTCAGTTGTGTTATTATTAATTAATTCAAGTTTCAGATTTTTAAGGCTCTTAAAAATATCCTCATAGTTGCACTGATCGAAGTGATGGACTTTTACAAAAAGTAAGTAAAATTTCGCATTATTATTTTCGAAGGAGAGAAAGGAATGTAATGTCCTGTCTTCTTCTAGGATATCTTTTGGTTCCGAAAGTTTATCGATAACTTCCGAAATATAGGGATTTGACTCATCAAGGTCAATGGAAGTTGGTATAATAATAGTCTTTAATTTTGTTTTTAATAAGGTTTCGCTATGTTCATGAATTATAGTATCAAATTGATTAAATCTATTATTTATTTTTTTCAGGCATTTAGTGTAAGTGTCGTCGTCGTTCTGGACTTCAGGTGGAGTTGGGATATCAAAATCTTCGGGGAGTTCTAAGTCGTCGGGTAACTCGAAATTTTCAGGTAAGTCAAAGTCAGGTAAGTCGGGAATTTCAGGTATTCCGGGACTTTCAGGATTAACCGGAGGGATTTCAGGCGGCTGAGATGGAGGTGGAACACTCACAGGTCGTTTGTCGGTAAGTACGTGAGCGGTGTCTGGTGATCGAATGGATTTCACAGGGTAACGGGAAAGAGCATCAGCGTTACTGTTGATCTTGCCCTTTTTATATTCGATCTCATAGTCATATTCCTCGAGTTTTAGTCTCCATCTAACTAGCTTGGATCCCGGTTCTTTACAATTGAATAGCCACCTAAGTGGTTTATGATCAGTCATAATTTTAAATTTATAACCATAAAGATATGGGCGGAATATTTTTGTTCCAAAAATAATAGCCAGACATTCTTTTTCAGTAACGCTGTAATTGGTTTCAGCTTTATTTAGCGTGCGTGAAGCAAAAGCGATTGGGCGGTCTTTTCCCACTTCGCCTTGAGAGAGTATCGCTGAAATAGCGTAGTTTGACGCATCACACGTCAGGATGAAAGGTTTAGTAAAGTCGGGGTATATTAAAACGGGGGCTGAGATTAACTTATTTTTTAATGTTTCAAAAGCAAGTTGTTGAGTATTAGTCCATTCAAATGGTATATCCTTTTTTAACAAGGATGTAAGAGGTTTAGCTAGTTTAGAAAAATCCTGCAGGAAGCGACGATAGTAGGACACCAAACCTAGGAATGATTTTACGTCTTTTGGACATTTTGGGATAGGGAATTCACTTACAGCTTTTATTTTCTCTGGGTTAGGTTTTAAGCCTGCTTCACTAATAGTGTGGCCAAGATAAGTAACTTCTTTGCGAAGAAACTCACACTTGTCCGGTTGCAATTTGAGATTGAATTTTCTCAATCTCTCAAACGTGTGGGATAATTTTTGGACATGGGATGTAAGATCGTGGGAATATATTACAATGTCATCTAAATAAACATAGCAATGTATACCTTGCAAGCCTGACAGGACTGTGTTCATGAGCCTCTGAAAGGTTGCAGGGGCATTTTTGAGACCAAATGGCATTCTGACAAATTCGTAGTGACCTTCGGGTACACTGAAAGCAGTTTTAGGGACGTCTTCAGCTGAAATTTCTATTTGATGGAATCCTGATGCTAAATCGAGAGTTGTAAAATATTTACTCTTACCTAGCTGGTCTAAGATTTCGTTAATTTGGGGAATTGGATAGCTCTCACCAATAGTGATGTCGTTGAGCTTGCGATAGTCAATCACTATGCGCCATTTCCTTTTTCCCGAAGCATCAACTTTTTTGGGCACTATCCAAATGGGGGATGACCATGGAGAGGTGGATGGTTTAATTATATTTTGTTCCAGCATTTTACTAATCTGGGTTCTGACCTCGTCTTTATGAACTTCTGGAAATCTATAAGATTTTACATTTATAGGTTGCGAGGAGCTTGTTTTGATTTCGTGCTTGATGGCACTAGTTGAAGTGAGTTCATCGTCGGGAAGGTGGAATATATCTGCATATTGACTGCAGATGTCATAAAGAACTTCAGACTCTTCAGAGTTTAAATGGGAAGTTCGTAGCTGTTTAAGGACCCTGTTTGTTCTCTCGTAACAATTGACATTAGGTTGAGATAAGCATATTTCATTTTTTGCTATCGGGATTAAGGTCAACGAGAGGTTAGGATTTATTGAAATAGGTTTTTCTGATACGTTCAGGATCGATACATTTATTCGATTATTACTTTTTACTTTAACTATCGAATTAGCTACTAACAATTTATCAGATATATGTTGGTCTAAGATTATGCCTTGCTGAATTTCTGGGTTTTTAACAGAACATTCTATGATGGTTTCGGTTCGTGGTTCTATTGTGTAAGACGGATGGTTGAATGACAGCTTTATATGATGGTGAGCAATTTCCAGCTCACCTGAATCATAATTTATTCGGCAGCTGTTTTTAATGAATAGGTCATTACCTATAATACCATCATAGGGAAAGCTTAAGTTATCAAAGACATGAAATTTGTGTAACACTATGTTCCCAGGGGATAGGCTTAAGTCCAGAGTAAGGTTACCGTGACTCGTAATCGGGTCCTTTGAGTCAATACCTTTTATTCTGACCATGTCAACTTCTAATTCACAGGGTTCGGATAGGGATGATTTTTTTAGGATACACAAGGAAGCTCCAGTGTCTATCAAAAGGGTAAGTGGTTTCTTACTGACAGACGACTGAGCGACGATATAAGGTAAGTATGTTTTTAAATTAGTATTTACTTCAAATACTTTATAATCATTGTTGTTTTCTTTTTCAGGGGTAGACATGGATTGAGGAGGATTGGAAATGTCTTCAGTTTGGGGCTGGTTACCCTGTCGCGTGACATTATGAGAGCTGCCAGTTTGGGGCTGGTTACCCTGTCGTATAGCTCGAAGGAGAATGTCTTCAGTTTGGGGCTGGTTACCCTGTCGCGTGACATCATGAGAGCTGCCAGTTTGGGGCTGGTTACCCTGTCGTATAGCTCTAAGGAGAATGTCTTCAGTTTGGGGCTGGTTACCCTGTCGCGTGACATTATGAGAGCTGCCAGTCTGGGGCTGGTTACCCTGTCGTATAGCTCTAGAGGATGAATGGTGATGGGATATAGGATTAATGGCGTCGTCTTTTAAAGTTCGTCTCGTGCGACACCCTGTCGAGACGTTTAATAATTTAAATTGTTTTGATCAGATTCTAAATCATTTGTGAGGGAGTTTTCTTCGTTATTAACAAAATTTAGATGAGGACTCTTGGGCTTAGAAGAATGTTGTTGCGCGGGAGAATTGAATTTATTGTTATATTTTTTATTATTGTATTCGCGCAATTTACATTCGGCTAAAGTATGACCCTCTTTCTTGCAGTATCTGCACACCGTCGAATCTCTAGAGGAAGAAGGTTGGTTATTATTATTAGGTAGATGTG
The DNA here is from genome assembly GCA_949091785.1 of Polymixis lichenea. Taxonomy (NCBI): domain Eukaryota; kingdom Metazoa; phylum Arthropoda; class Insecta; order Lepidoptera; family Noctuidae; genus Polymixis; species Polymixis lichenea. The sequence continues at coordinate 14,230,641 of OX420944.1, forward strand.
GCTTAGGTGAAGGTCTATTATTATCCTTTTTTAAATTAACATTTTGCTTGAATGAATATTGCTGAATCTTTTCTTCAGAGATTGCATAGTTGACAGCCTCGTTCAAGTTTTTTGGATCTCTACACCTGACAATGTTAGCTATACGAGGATGTAAACCTATGTTAAATGTGTGAAGCGCTAAGTCCTCCATCGCAGCCACTCTACCGACAAGTTCACTTTTCTTTATATTGGAAATTGTTACTTCTGTAAGCAATCTGGATAAGCAAGTTTCGACTCGCAGGTGAAATTGGCTGACCGTCTCCTGGTTAGTTTGGTGACACTCTTGAAGTTCGGTAAGTAAATGGGCGTAATGCTTTCTCTCACCGAATTGATTTTTCAAGAATTCTTTGAGAGATGACCAGTTGTCAAAGTCTTTGATGGAACATGCGCTTTGCGCTTTACCATCTAGTTGGCTGATAATATATTTGAAGACAATGTCTTCCTGAGATGATGAAGATAAGGAAATTGCATTGTCGCAGTTTACTAGGAAAGCATTTAATTTTTCTCTAGAACCATCGAATGGTTTAATAAATTTTAAGATAACACTAAGGGGTATTTCCTCATCTTTTACCTCTCTAAGGTCTTTTTTCGATTCTGATTTAGTCATTTTATGTAACTAAAATAACTTGCTGTGGAATAAAATACAATAACTATACTATGGTCACGATATTAAAACTTTTGCCAACTGGTTCTAGACGGCTTATCAGTATTCCGAGTACTAAGCAGCCAAATACGTGGGCGAAGGATGTTTAGACTACGGTCTGGGCACAGTGTTATAACGATATTAATACAAAGTAACAGGAATATAGATTAACTTATGCTTTGTTAACACGGCAAATATATGAATAGAATTAAAATTAGGAGCACTGAACTGACTCACAGGACACAGAAACACTTCATTTTGTGGGGACACGGAGGACGTCTGATCCTGGGCGGTGCTGGATACGGGCAGGTCCGTAGAATGCGCCTGCAGCGCGCTGCCCGGTACCACTGTACAGCAGACAGGTGACGACTTGGATGAATCCTCAAAAGGGCTCTGGATTTAGCCTCTTTTGAGCTGGAGTTAGCCTCTCGTAGGCCGCTGGAGTTGGCCTATTTCAGCCAGGGTTGGCCTCTCTTAGGCCGCAGATAGGTCTCGTTGAGTTCGGGTCGTAGGTTTACGAAGCACACAAGATACACTTGGCACAGGGACACTTTCACTGGATAACACTTCGCGAGACGTTCTACGGGATATTAATCCCTTTGCGCTGCCACCAATGTTAGGACACACTTTAGAAATCCCTTTTTAAAAAAAACGATTTAAAGAAAGTTACTTGAATATATATTTAATTAAGGTCACAAAATACAAAAAAAGGGAAACTTGGTCAATATTCTGACTGGTGACCTATCCGGTAGGAGTCTCAACCCGAACTGGCGCTACTGCCTGACCGATGCATTGAGTCTAGACAGAAATGATGATGTGGTGCTGACTAGGCACATAAGGGTGTATTCTAGGGATGTAACAGTACGGAGCGAGAGTGCAGTGCTAGCAGTCGCCTCCTTCAGCGAAGCAGTTATGCTCGCAAAGAGAGAGGCGGCGCACGTGAGGGAGATGCAGTACGTGCGCCCTCACAGCCGTGGCCTTCGCAGGAGACGCCCTGGGCGTCGGGAATCCCAGGCTGATTCCCGGCCACCGTAGGCACGGGCTTGCGGACGGCGAGTAATGGGTAGCTCGCTGTCCGGTAAGGACCAAGCCCGGGTCGACGGCGCGTTGTGTTCCACGCGCGCCTCAAAGAGATGTCAGCACCAACTGATGGGGTCCACAAGGGCCAATGCCTGCCAGGGGTGCGGGTTGTTCGAAAGAGATACCGCGGCCCCTGGCACACAGGCAAGTGAGGGAACACGGGTGGGTTTTAGTCCGTAAAAGTCTGACACGCCCTCCCGCTCCACCCAGAGCGGAAGAAGTTATTCGATGATATCCCAACCAGAAAAAAAAAAAAAAAAGCACTGTTGTGTACCCACCAATTTGTGTATTATATTTCATGCTCATTAAAATCTAGTTTTAGTTTGTAATTTTTATATTTCAGCTGTAAAATAAATTGTTTATTCTGTTAACTTAGCATAATCTGTCATTGAGACGTCAAATAGTACGGTCACGTTAATTCTGCTCCGTAGCTTCAATTCCAAAATCTTAGTAAAAAGTTATTGTACGACTGCGTGCTGTCTAGACACACAAAGATGGAACCCTATGGGCTGCAATCACATCATTTTCTAATTGATTGAAGTGTTAAATGTGTTATTAGTGAAAACTAAAGTGTACAGTGGCGGTGATCAAACAAAAGTTATTTTATTGCAAGTTGTCAATATTAAATTATTTCCAATCTACCGCCTGTTGTGCAAACATTCGTGTTATCATCGCACCGGATTCTTAATTTCGTGCATCGAATACAAGTTTCGTTGGCTCTGAGTGCTAATATCCGGCATTCATACGCAAGGTGTCGTAAGTTCGAATCCACCGAAACGCACCTCGTCTTTTTGGATTTATTGTTTTGTTTGGGTGATTGATTGTGTATTTTTAATAAAATATAAAAATGTCTAGCTGTGATACTTGTGGATTACCAGTTAAACAAAATGAAAAAATAACATGTTTTAACTGCGATAAATACTATCATCATCTATGTGTTAAACTGAGTGCTACTGCGCTTAAAAGACTCAGTAAAGCTGCACGTTCTAAGTGGAATTGTCCGAGCTGTTTATCTGAACATGAGCCTAACAAATCGATGTCTGATAGCTCTGAAGGCGAGGACGATAAGATCAGTGACATACGACTTGTTATCCGGGAGGAAATTCGGAATACATTGCGTATTGAAGTGAAGAGTATGATTGGCGAGCTTAGATTCGAAATGGACGAGTTAAAGAAACAGGTTGATGAGTTGAAGTTATCCGAATTCTTTGACATCTCTCAAGTTAACGACTTAAAAACTGAACTCCAGGTTGTGCAGCGTGAGAACTCTGAACTTCGTTCTCAGAACTCTGATATGCAAAGGACTATGGCTCAGCTGAAAACGCAAATAAACACCCTTGATCAGAATATGCGTGAGGCGAATCTGGAAATTCACGGCTTACCAGAAAATAAGAATGAAGTGTTACCGACCATTGTAACGCAATTGGCTAATGTTGTGTCATTTACCCTAACAGACTGCGATATTATGAAGTGCGTAAGAGTGGCCAGTATGAACAACAACAAGTCTCGCCCGCGCTCTGTAATAGTGAAGCTGCGTAGTCCTAGATGTCGTGACGAATTTTATTCTGCAGTAACTAGATACAACAAATCTCACCCCGAGGATAAATTGAACGCAAGTCTTTTGGGTTATGGCGGTAGCAAGGAGCCAGTTTATGTATCCGAGCATCTTTCTCCGACATATAAATCTTTACATGCTGCTGCACGCCTTAAGGCTAAAGAAAAATCGTATAAGTTCGTATGGGTTCGCTACGGCAAAATTTTTGTATGTAAAGGGGAAAATTCGGGTACTATTCTAATTAAGGATGAGCAGAGTTTAGATAAAATTGTATAACTTTTTTATTCATTAACTTATTTCCTACATGTCATGTTTACTTTTATTTAGTTTAATGGATAATATTTCCATTTTTTATCAGAATGTGAGAGGCACGAAAATTAGAATTTCATGTGACTTACATGAAATTCTAATGTCAATTATAAATTCGGACTATGACATAATATGTCTGACAGAAACGTGGTTAGATGACTCGTTCTTATCCTCTGAATACTTTGATCATAGATATACTGTTGTACGCCGTGACCGTTGTGCACAGTTTAAAGATTTGTACTCTAAAAGTTATGGTGGTGGGTTATTGGTAGCTATTAGTAATAAGTATAATTTTGTTAATAAAACTGAGTGGCAAACCTCCGTTGAGGATATGTGGTTATGTATTAGTGCTGGTGGCGTCTGTATGAATATTTGTGTTGTATATTTGCCGTCTTATATACCTTGCCATATCTTTGTCCAATTCTTGGCCAAGGCTGAAGAAATTTGTTTGCGTTATACGGATTGCATTACTCTGATTCTTGGTGATTTTAATCTTCCTAGTGTGAACTGGCTTGAATCTAATCATCCCTTTCTAGGACTTAGTGACCCTAAGTGTTTAGCGTTAAAAGATTTCCTAAACATCACCGGATTTGTTCAAATGAATAATATCTGCAATGAAAATAATAATATCTTAGACCTTATCTTAGTTGATGAGAACTCCAGTCTTTCTGTTTCTTGTGCACCCCCCATCAGTAAACCAGATGTGCATCATCCGCCGCTAGAATTAGCCCTTACTAAAACTGTAATTTCTAATTTAAATTATAATATTTTACAGTCTAAATACATTTTCATTAAAACAGACTATGAGGCATGTGTTCGTGATCTGCGTAAAGTAAATTGGGTGGATTATTCTCATTTGAGTTCTAATGATTATGTTCTGAACTTTTATAATATACTATGGGAAAATATTGATAAATACACGCCGAAGGGTAAGCCTAAGAATAATTGTTATCCAGTTTGGTTCTCAGCTTCGTTGATTAAACTTCTCAAAGAAAAGCATAAATATAGGACTCGTTTCAAACGGTACAATAACCCTCGGGACTATGATACATTTGTTTCCCTACGGGTGCGAGCTGGGAGAGCCATGGATGACTGTTTTAAAGATTATATAGAAAGAATTGAGAGTGAATTAAAAACAAATGTAAAAGCTTTTTGGCGCTACACTAAGTCAAAAAAAACTTTCAGAGGTGTTCCTACCCAGGTTTCTTGGGGTCATCGTGTTGGTGTGGGGGGTAGTGGTGTGGCTGATCTGTTTGCTGAATATTTTGCATCTGTGTACGGTGTTAGTCAACAACCTAGTAACTTGTCTCCAGGTTACTCTTCGTCCAATTACAGCATGTATTCCATTAACATTACTGAAAATGACGTTAGAGATAGCATCAAAAAGTTAGATCTTAATAAAGGAGCTGGACCGGATGGACTTCCTCCTATTTTTATTCGTCTCTGCATGGATGCTCTTATTGTACCACTGCAGATAATATACAATAAGTCCCTTAACGAAGGTACGTTCCCCGATTTATGGAAAATCTCTCACGTTTTCCCCGTACATAAATCTGGTAATATGAATGACGTAACTAATTATAGACCAATTTGTATTATTTCACAATTTGCTAAGATGTTTGAGGGTCTTATTTATAATGTAGTTTATTCTCACCTTCGTCATATAATTAGTTCGAAGCAACATGGTTTTGTGTCTAACCGTTCTACTATGTCTAACTTACTTATTTACACTACTTTCATTGGTAACATCTTTGAAGCTAGGGGTCAGGTTGATGCTGTTTACACAGATTTTGCAAAAGCGTTTGATCGTGTTGATCACTCAATTCTTTCTATGAAATTGAATTGCGCTGGCATTCATGGTTCTCTGTTGCGGTGGTTTGAGAGTTATTTAATGAATCGTTCTCAAATAGTTGCCTTGGCGGGATATGAATCTGTACCTTTTTCTCCTGGCTCTGGTGTTCCGCAGGGCTCTAAGTTGGGCCCTTTGCTTTTTTTGGTATTTATAAACGATATTTTAGATTTAATAAATTGTAATTGTTTAGCCTACGCTGATGATTTAAAAATATACTGCAGGATATCGGACCTGAGCGATTGTATGAGGCTTCAAAGAGATCTTGATGTCCTTCAACAATGGTGTTTCAACAACAATATGACGCTCAATGTTAAAAAATGCCAGACTATTACATTCACGAAAAAAGTGAACTACATTAAATTTGATTATCATATAGATGGATCGGTATTGGGCCGAGTATCAGTCATTCGTGATCTAGGTGTACTCTTTGATTCATCCCTGTCCTTTCGCGATCATATAGATACTATAGTTGCTAAGGCTAAAAGAATGCTTGGCTTTATAATCCGCATGTCAAAACCTTTCCGCAATTATAGTAGTATTATTCTACTCTATAACACACTGGTGAGGAGCACCTTGGAGTATTGTTCCACTATTTGGTCTCCCTATTATTCAAGTTATATTCATAATGTTGAATCTGTTCAGGCCCGTTTTGTTAGGTATCTTTGTGTGAAGAATGGGATCCGAAAAGCTATACCTGATTACAATGATAGGTTAAGGCACTATAAGATGATTAGCTTAAAAGAAAGACGGTGCACTTCTGACTTACTGATTCTTCACAAAATTATTAATGGTTCCATAGATGCGCAATTGATTAATTATTTTAACTTTAAGACTAGCCAACGTAGCAAACGACAACATCGTATTTTTCAATTGCCTACATCTTAAACACCACTTTTAATAGCCCCCTAACACGTATGGCAAGGATATATAATGAAAGGTCCAACTTGACGGTTTACCCTATCGACGTTTTCTCTATGAGTTTCGTTTCATACAGACGTTCCCTATATAAACAGTGCGAACAATGTACGCCTATATAGCTCAAAGTGTTTAGTTTTCTATGGTGTTCTAGATTTAGGTTTACTGGACACACTTTTTATTTTTTCTTCTTGTCTCCAATTTTCATTATGTCAATGCTATGCATGCCTGTTATTTGCACGGTTACTGAAATGCCGATCTTAGATGTAAGTTTATTTGAAATGTAAGTGACAGTGTTGTTGGTGTGCTTATTATAAATAAATAAATAAATAAATAAATAAATAATTACTTGTTCAGTTTTAGTCATCGTTTTCACTAGAGAACTGAATAATTTTAGAATACGAACGTATTTGTCATATTACTGTGAAAGTTTTGTTTAGACAAGACCCTCTATTATATAAAACATACGAGTGTTTTGCTTCATATTAAAAAAAAAAAAAATTCCTATGTGTTTGTATGAATATATTCGTGAAATGATGAAAGCTAACCATAATTGATACTTTCATAAATAATCGATACGTAGGTAAATAAGAAATAAGTACCTTTGTGCTTTTCTATCTCCGTGTGTTTTCTTTTAAACATAGTATCTCCTGTATAGAAATAGATAAATAAAGTCATTACCAATATTCAAAGACTTTGCTCAGCGATTACTCTTTAAAATCGATATATTTCTTGCTTTGTGATGTAAAAGAAACCTTTTTTTTAATTTAAAAACTAAACTTGCTCTCAAGTCACGTTCAGAGCCTCATCACAAAGGCTTCGTTGCACCACTCTACGCATTCTAATGCAAATTTCATTGAAATGCCCTCCCATTGTTATCACTTCCAGTCTCCAAGGAGAACTTGGTACTCACACATCTGCGATCTTTATATATGCGACTCTACGAGATTATTAAAAATGTAATTTGAAGGAAGAAAATTTTGTGGAAACGTTCACGGAAATGATATGGATGAATTTGTACAAATTAGTCATGCAAAATGCTCGGGTATAATATTTGGAACAGGCAAATGTAAAAGTAAAAAAAAAATGTAATAGTTGTTATTCATTGCAAAAAGGGATCCCACCGTGTTGTCGATATCCATAAGTAACAACACGGTGGGGTCACATTTGTCTGTCAACTATTAAGGATCAATGTCGCCAATGAAACTAAATACAATCAACATATCTAAGCCGCGTTCAGGAGAGCTGTCAATGTCAATATTTCAGAACAATTATGATTCTGACAGGACTGGTTTTATTAAGTTGAGAAAAGCCTATAGTATTAGGAACTAACATATTGTACATTGAAAATGTCAGTTGGTATGAGTAATGAGTGTAAAAATAAAAGCCTTTTAATAAAAAATCAGAGTAGACATCCTCTTGAAAATTAAATGGTATAAAAAGGCTTGGTGAATATAAAAACATAAAACGACTTCGAATTTTATGGAACCAAAGTGGAAATGAATGAGTAATTACGTACATCCGTTGCTAAAAATACGCCTGAAACAAATCTAGAAAAACAACATATTTACAAGCATCTTGTTTTTTCCTTAAGTTTCGAAGTAAAAGTGGAAATGTACAAAGTTAGAGAGGAAAATAGTTGCCTAATAGGTGTTCTTTTTGTAAACGGATGAGTCAGTGTTGAGGTCAAAGGACGAGGTAGCCATATATCTACATCCTGTTAAGAACCATCCTGTTTTGAAGTCGTCTGAAAACAGATACAGATTTTTTAGAATAAACTATGGATAACGTAACAATTAACAAAGAATAATAGGTCGGATTTATGTTATGTATCTCGTAATTTATGGTTATGTGGTAATTTCCCAACGGTGTTTTGTGATTCTTTTCGTTCATGTATTAGGTGAGTTTTTGATTTCTACTAATTACAACTAGCTATACTCGCCGTACTTTTGTGGTAGCTCACATCCAAAACAAATAATGTACCTCCCAAAATAGTTTTCGTCGTGATCACTTCATTATTAGATAAGAAACGCCGACCTCATCTAGTTTTTTTTTTTTAATGATTGAAGTGTAAAAGTGTTTGTACGCACTTTCTTTTAGAACTAAAATCATTTATCATTTAAGTAAGTACAAAACAAAACTGTGAATTGGTGGTTGGTTAATTCTTTAATTACATTAGAATCCAACGCTTAATCAAAATTTTCACATAATCCACATTTTTTAATAAACGTTGTTTAAAGTCAAATAATGATTAGCGACTATTTTACCATACATTTTTGCCGTTTAAACGTATTTTAATTTTAATCAAAGTTTATGAATAAAGCTGTCTTTACTGTGACAAAGCAATCTGATTAAAGAAGTACCTATATAAGGTTAATAGGTGTCATAGTGGCGATAAATATAGCATTAATTTTGTGGCTTGAATTTACGCCTAGCGTATGACGGGTTATCGGTGTTTTTACAGCATTAAACACGTTAGACTTTATTATGACATACTGACTTTTAGTACGGTGCTATTTCAGATTTTAACTTGGTCGTAAAATTATGCGTTTGTGATATTCAAACACATTGTTTATTTTTTTCCATGTCCTATACTTTATTCCGTCAAGTTTGAAATTATAAAAGCGCACAATCAGTAAATTATATCATATATTTCATCAACCCATTAGCGATATACTTATCGCGTCAAGACAAGAAACAAACTTTTCGTTTGGAAAACTCATAATTACTTACATAAAAGCCGATGCGAGATAGTAGGTATCTCGCTCAATAAACAAATACTTTACGTTTACACTTTAACCAGCACCCGTTTAAGTTTCTCTGTACGAGCAAGTTGCGTACATACAGTGTTTATAAGTCGTATACATCGGGAAAACAAATAAACTTCCAGTCGGAAAGTTCGTTCCGTAGAACACTCGTAATTTTCTCTATCTGTCCCTTCATCTTGTTTCCTTTGGTAAATTAAATTCCACTTACCTACTTACTTTATAATTTACCGACTGTAGACTGGACCTGTATTGTTTTAAATTGACGATGGTACCAAATGGATATTTAGGTAAGTATTTCAGTTGAACATCATCATCATTTCAGCCGAAAGACGTCCACTGCTGGACATAGGCCTCCCCCATGCTCCTCCACTTCGACTGGTCTTGTGCTTCCCACATCTATCGGATTCCCACGGCCTTCACAAGACCATTGGTCCACCTTGTGGGAGGCCTTCCCACTCTACGTCTTCCGGTGCGCGGTCGGCACTCCAGAACCTTTTAGGCCCCATCAGCCATTTGTTCTGCGAGCAATGTCCATGCCAATGGCCCACTGCCACCTAAGTTTGGCTATTCTTCGGGATATGTCGGTTGCTTTGGTTCTCCTGCGGATCTCTTCATTCCTGATTCCATCAAGTAGGGAAACTCCGGTCATAGCCCTCTTCATTGCCCTTTGGTTGGTGGTTGAACATATAAAGTTGATCGAGCATTTTAAAGAAAACTAGCAAGGTGAAATATGAAAGCTACTTAATATCCATTTCACAAGAGGGAGGCGGCGCACGTGAGGGAGATGCAGTACATGCGCCCTCACAGCCGTGGCCTTCGCAGGAGACGCCCTGGGCGTCGGGAATCCCAGGCTGATTCCCGGCCAGCGTAGGCACGGGCTTGCGGACGGCGAGTAATGGGTAGCTCGCTGTCCGGTAAGGACCAAGCCCGGGTCGACGGCGCGTTGTGTTCCACGCGCGCCTCTAAGATATGTCAGCAGCAACTGATGGGGCCCGCAAGAGCCGATGACTGCCAGGGGTGTGGGTTGTTCGAAAGAAACCGCGGGCCCAGGCACACAGGCAACTGAGGGAACACGGGTGGGTTTTAGTCAATAAAAGTCTGACAAGCCCTCCCGCTCCACCCAGAGCGGGGGAAGTTATTTGATGATTTCCCACCCAAAAAAAAAATGTCCATTTCACAAATGAAATTCTTAAGCGGCAACCTACAACAAAGACAACATTTAATAAACGTGCGCGACTTATTAGACAGCATGTGGCCATCTTTTCTTATATTTTCTGTTTCTTTTTTTCTTAATCTCCCTCATAATCAGTCAACATTACTTATAACACGAACATATTAATATTTTCAGACGCGCTTATAAGTTATTAATAATTTTAATATATTTTTCTCAGGCGCAACTGAAATATCTCTGGATAATTTCGTCTACGTAAACAAGAAGTACGATTATAAACGAAAAATCCGAAAATATATTCCGTAATAAATGTAGATTTATTACGAGCTATCCGAGGCGGAATGCGTGACGCGAACTGGATTCTAGCACAGGAATCTGAAACGTGAACCTTGGTATTTTATACTCCATTGCTTCGTTCGCAGAGAGTTGTATTGCAAACCAAACAACAAGAGCAATGGAAACTGAAATGAAAAACTCGAAATACTCACCTTTGTAATTTCGCTTCAGCCCCGCTACATGGCCTCGGTGGGAATTATTCAATAACACTGACGAATGGGTTTTATAACGGAATTGATTACGGGCCAGATAACGAGATGTAATCGCACCGGGGGGAATAGAGACAAATGTCGTATTGGTTGCAGATTTACAGCGCGGCGCGCGCCATCTGGCGTGCCAATTTATGAGTTTAATCAGGAGCCAGCGTTGCCACAGGTTTGGGATCGCAGCGAGAACGGGCGCCGGCTTGTTCGCTGTTCAAGCTTGCAAGCCGCACGTAGACACACCCCTTTATATACTGCATTGGCTTTTAGATGCTGCAAATTGATTTTAAGTGGTTTTACTCGTTTTTATCCTTAATACCTCTTTCGAATGCTGATTTAGATTCGGTCTTTTGAGGATTGATTACGTTTACGTTTAATTGGATTTGATTCAATAAAACCTACTCTGCTTTGTGAGCTATAGCGTTCGTTTGATTTCATCGTAGATTGGTTCTGTGTGATCCGAACCTCCAAAAAAACCTGTTTATCTCCGAAAGTGAAACGACAAAGGCTTTGGCTAGATTCAGCCAATTTTCTCAAAGGTGATGATATTTTTTGTGCAACTTTTTGGGAACACGCGGTAATTGATAATTAAAACAAACAGGTAAGTACGTACTTACCACGGTAACTTCTTATGAAAGCATGAATTTTAATTGAAGTTTGTTGAAATTTTATCTCTACCAATACTCGGTAAATCCACTACGTACATTACGATTAAGATCGCAATTCTCTACGTGTAATGGCAAATTGCTAGTTCATCGCTAACGATCTCTGGAATAGCCCATTTTGGTTGAGCCTTACAAATTGTAGGGGAAGGTCCACGATACGATTCCTCGTGCCGTGGTTGCCATTAAACATGCAAACATTCGGGCTAGGAACAGATATCTGTATTGAACTTGCATTTCTAAGTACTGGTGCCATTACGTTAGCAAATGGATGATCGCCTCTCGTGTTGGGTAACGATTAATGTGAACAGCTCACAGTGGTAAACGATTAACTAGTGAGGAAGGCTGGTAGAGAAGCTAGCTTGACTATGCGAGATGCTCTTTTAATGCATCAATCGATTCGGGTCTTCGATAAGGTTCAGATAAAAAAAATTGCGTGTCGGACTACGCACAAGGAAGACTTCCGTAGTTGGGATGAATTTATTTTATTTTATTTTGTTTGGGTGGCTTACAGCTATCAGTACAAAAGTAGTAGTAAGGTAATTTACGACAAGCCATTTACAAGCCTCCACAGATAGCAACGGAGTATTGTTGTACGTGTTATAAACTATGTTACACTAAATAATTAATTATGTAAGTGTAAAATTAAGCTTAAAACTAACTAAATACATAATTAAACTATTATATTAAGTAAATACATAGGCAGGAATGCATGCTCAACTACTATTTGGATCAATCAGAAACTACAGTTTTCAGATAAAATAGTAACAATAGACGCCAAGGAGCTTGTAAACAAATCGATTGAGGGGTGTTCATTCTTTACGATTTTGTTTAATGCTTTGACTGAGCGAATCATAAAGGAATTACTGCGGTAAATTGTTCGAGCATATGGAGCATGGAGAAGATCTCTCAAACGAGAGTGTCGAGGCGGTACATTCAGAGACAGCTTAGAAAGAAGTTCAGGACATTCAACCCTTGATTGTGCTATTTTCACTAAGAATCGTGTGTTGGATATATTTCTCCGAGTTATAAGTGGGAGTAAGTGGAATCGAGCACATCGTTTATTGTAACTCAGATAAGGGATTTTAAATTTGTAACCTAAGTATTTCGTGAATTTCCTTTGTATCCGTTCCAGTCTGTCTGGATGCACTACATAATTCGGATTCCAAATTTGACTACCATATTCGAGATGGCTGCGGACGTAAGCACAATACAGGATTTTTAAAGTTTTCATTCTGTTAAACGAACTGGCATTACGGATAACAAACCCCAGGGCTTTGGATGCTTTTTTGGCGATATGATCGACATGACACTCAAAATTGAGTCTACTATCCAGCAGAATTTCAAGATCTCTGGTGACATGAGTTCGAGATAAAGGTTGATTTGCAATTGAGTAGTTAAAGATGACTGAATGATTTTTCCGGGTGAAGGTTATAACTAAGCATTTAGATATGTTAATATCTAGTTTGTTTCTGCTACAGTAACTTACTAACCTAGAAACGTCTGCCTGCAAAAGTAGAGCGTCATTTAAACTTTTAACTGATGTATAGATTTTCATGTCATCTGCAAACAATAGGTGCTTCGAGTGTTTGAAACACTCGCCGATATCATTAATGAATAGCACAAATAATAGCGGCCCTAGCAAGGAGCCCTGTGGTACACCAGAGGGAATGCTTGACCAGGAGGAAATATAGCCACTAAGAACTACTGCTTGTGACCTATTTTGCACATAAGACGAGAACCATCGATATAGGTCTCCCCTAATGCCCAAGTCGAAGAGCTTCCTTAGTAGAATGTCATGATCGATTCTATCGAACGCCTTGCTATAATCAGTGTAGATTGCGTCGACCTGGGATCCATTGTCCATGTGCTCTGAAATATAATCTGTGAAGAGAACCAGGTTGGAAACTGTAGACCTTCCCTTCAGAAAACCGTGCTGTTGAGGACTCAAGCTAGCAACCACACTGCTATACAACTGATTGTAAATTATGCGTTCCAATACTTTAGCTAGCAGACAAAGCTTTGAAATTGGCCTGTAATTTTGAATATTATCTATAGGACCCTTTTTATGTATGGGTGATATGAAAGCTGATTTCCATAGAGAAGGTACAACACCTTCCGATATTGACCTTTTGAATAAAAGTGATACAGGTAAAGCTAGTTCCTCAGCGCACTTAACTATGAACACAGCGGGTAGGGCATCGGGGCCGGCAGATTTGGTTAAGTCAAGAGATTTTAAATGTCCATGAACAATCGCTATGTCAATTTCGATTGTAGTTATATCACAATTTGAAACAGAGCTGGTCGAACCACAGCAGTGACCTGCTGAGGAAGCATCTAAAAATGTAGTGTGAAAGTAATTAGCAAAGAGTTCACAGATACCTCCCCCTGAGTCACTTCTATTGTCACCATAAGACATACTTGATGGGAAATTACTGTTCATGCTTTTGCTTTTCATATACGACCAGAATAGTTTTGGGCTAGCACCTATTGAGGCCTCTATCTTAGTCATGTAGGCCTTATAGCAAAGCTGTTCAATCTCATTGGCTCTGTCGCGGAGTAATTGATATGATACGCGATCAGATATATTACCGTACACTTTAAATTTCTTATAATATGTGTATTTTTCTTTAAGTATCTTGATGAGCGCCGAGTTATACCAAGGTGGGTATTTAAAGACTTTACACCGACGCTGAGGGACATGCTTATCTCTGATGGCGAATAACGTTGAGTAAAAATTCCGGACAGCTTCGTCAATAGTTCCTTTCAAAATTAGGTCGTCCCACCTTGTGCCTCGCAAGTCAGATCGGATACATTCGAAATTTCCTTTCTTATATTGATACATCATGCGTGCACTGGCATTAAGCGCCTGAGACTGCTCAGTAACAAGCTGAATTGACAACGCTGGGTGGTATGAGTCCTCAACAGTTAAAGGTTCTGAACATGCCGAGACGGAGACGGGGATATTCGCGAGGACTAGATCTAGAATTTGGTCGTGCCTGTTATTAATTAGATTAAATTGCCGTAAACTACAAAGATTTAAGGTGTCAACAAAATTAGTAAACAAGCTAGTTTGAGGTGCAATAGGTCTGATTCCATCACATGTAGTCGTCCATGTTATGGAGCTCATATTAAAGTCCCCAAGAATAATACATTTATCTGAGGGGTGGTTATTTATTAAGTCCGAAAGGTTGTCCAAATAAAGATGTAACTGACTAGCGAAGCTATTGCCTGAGTTCTGTTCACACAGATACAGAGTACATATGTGAAGTCGGTAGGTACGTTTATCACAGCTGGTTCTCAATTGAATCGAAATCCAAATGTCTTCAGCACTGGATTGCCAGCCAACATTCTCAACTACAGCGAGTGAACGGCGGACCGCCACCAACACGCCGCCACCACGTGACTGCGCTGTGGCCGCGTAGTCACGGTCGCGCCGCCACACTAGATACCTATCGTCAAAAAGTTCACTGTTTAGAATCCCATCGACGAGCCAGGTCTCAGTTAAAGTGATTACCTATGTCATAATTACATTTGGCTAAGTTCCTGTAAAAATTAATTGACTTCGTCCGCAGCCCTCGAACATTCTGGTGATAAATATTTAGTTCATACACAATGGAATGTGATATCTAAAAATAAGTAGTTCATCAGATACAGTGTGTAAATAATGTGTCCCAATCCCGAACAAAAATATAGGCTTCCGTTTATCAACATAAAAATCTCAGCTCCATCCAGTCCAGACTCGACCATAAGTAACAAGTACATTTTATTGATTAAACTGGTATATGCGTAAATATTTGTTCTTAAGGGTAGGACAGAAAAAAACGTTAAATACATGCTAATTATAGTAAAACCTAAATATTTCACATTTATCTCTAAACTCAATACATAACGCTTGTAAAAAGGCACTCCAAACTGCTCAACATCCATCAAACCATAATTTTTAGCAAACCATTGAATATTATACCTATAAAAACAATAAGTTACACATTCCAACACAAAAAATAACAAAACGTAAACACAGCGAGTACGGTCAAATGAACTTTGGACTGAGATAAGCGAGAAGGCGTATTCCATGTTTCTCAAACTGCTAATTGATGATTCCTTCATTATTCGTTTTAGTCTTAGCATATTAGTTTTAAGACAAAGCAAAGATGATATGAATTTTAAGCGATGTAAACAAGGAACGTTGAGATTAGACGTTACGATGTAATTTATCCCAAAAACAAACTTAACATAGTGGTTGAGAAACCTGTTCTACCATACATTCCAACTGCAAATGTAAATTGGTCGACTTTTACTCGGTAGCTCGTGATGCCTTCTTGCTGTGATAGTTTTCATTTTAATTTTTCGAAAATTATACTACTTCCGTGATTTTTTTTACGTATCCAAAACCAACAATTTAACTGGCAGGGGGTACATGACTTACAAAATGAGCACTGTAAAGCTTAATTTTTCACAAGCGGATCCCTTAAATGGAATACTTTTTCAAACCCGCAATTTATTTTAAAGTAAAAGCCATCGGGCTTTTACTTTACTTGTTACTTATGGTCGAGTCTGGACTGGATGGAGCTGAGATTTTTATGTTGATAAACGGAAGCCTATATTTTTGTTCGGGATTGGGACACATTATTTACACACTGTATCTGATGAACTACTTATTTTTAGATATCACATTCCATTGTGTATGAACTAAATATTTCAACAAGCGGATCCCTTAAATGGAATACTTTTTCAAACCCGCAATTTATTTTAAAGTAAAAGCCATCGGGTACAAACAAAAATAAAATCTAAAGAAAAAGTAACAACCAACCAACCAACTAATATCCATGCCAGCTACAGAGTCTTTGAACTAAGCTGTGTACAGACGGACGGAAGGACATGGCTAAACTATGTGGGTTCCTTGTTGAATTTGACACCCTAAAAACAGAACATAGACGTTGGTGCTATAGGTGAGCATTGGCTTCGATCAGGACTTTCTATCAAGTGAACCGTTCGGTTGATTTAGAACTCATTCAAAACCTTATTACTTCTAGCCTATAACCTTATTTTATAGGTACCTTTTATACATACTCAGTAACAGGAGTATCCGTATAGCAACTAAACAAAAACCAATAAACAATGTTGGTAAAGTAAACAGCACTTTCATTAGTTCCTGGCCCGGGCCTGCCCGACCAGCGTTATAATTTCGAAACTAACCAACTAGATATTAGCACATCTAACTTTTCTAATCAAACTCGCGTAGACTTATAGAGTAAAAATGTATGTGGAACACAGATGTAGCGGAAGATAGAAAAGGTAGGCTACTTCACGTACCCCGAATCCTGGGTAAGAATATGTTAACACTCAGGTCGAGGTCTATAAATATCACTTAGGTTTATGCTCGCAGAACATATGGCCGATGGGGCCGAAATGTTCTGGAGTGGCGACCGCGTACTGGAAGACGTAGTGTTGGAAGGTCTCCCACAAGTGAAGGCGGCAAAAATTCGCTGGATGCGAGAAGCAAAGAATATCATAATTTTTTCTGCCGAAAGACGTCCACTGCTGGACATAGGCCTCCCAAAGCATCGCCACTTCGAGCGGCTCTGTGCTTCCCGCATCCAGCGGATTACTGCGGCTTTCACAAGGTCATCGGTCCACCTTTTGAGAGGCCTTTCAAAGCTACGTCTTCCAGTACGAAATCTCCACCCCAGGCCCTTTCCTTTTGGCCCCATCGGCCATCTGTCCTGCGAGCAATACACCTATTACCAGTTATGTCTGGCAATTCTTCGGGCTATGTCGGTTAACTTAATTATCCTTTTTCTTTGGACGGGAAATCGTCAAATGACTTCTCCCGCTCTGGACGGAGTAGGAGGGCGTATCAGACTTTACTGACTAAAACCCACCCGTATTCCTTCAGTTGCCTGTGCCAGGGCCACGGTAACTCTTTCGAACAAATCCGCGACCCTGGTAGGCATCGGCCTTAGCGGACCCCTTTAATTGTTGCTGAAATGTCTTTGAGGCGCGTGTGGAACACGCAACTTCGACACGGGCCTGGTCCCTACCGGGTGATGAGCTACCCATTGCTCGTCGTCCGCGAGTGCGCAATCCTTGCCTCTCCCTAACGCTCTGTGTCTCCTCCTTCGCTAGCATTACTGCTTCGCTGAAGGAGGTGACGGCTTCCCATGCACTCTCGCTCCATACTATCGCCTGGACCAGGGCCGGACGCGAACGATCGCTGCCGCCGATCACCTCCGCGAGGACACAGCGGTGGTTCGCTCAGGCAGGGCAGACCACTATATGTTCCATCGTGTCTTCCAGGCGATCCACATGATAGTGACACCCGGGCGTTTCCTCCCGCCTTATCCGGAACAGGAACCTCCCGAAACAGCCGTGTCCGGTGAGGACCTGCATAAGGCGGAAGATGAGGACGCCGTGGCGCCTCTCCAGCCACTCCTCAAAAAAGGGACGTACCGCCGCAATTATGGCGTACCTAGCATTAGATTGCGACAATCGCACTTTCCATGACGTCATGAGATACCACCGCAGCTCTGTCCACTGTATCGTAATTTCTCGCAGTAGCGGAGTTACGCCCCGGTGTTTTGCCTCCTCGCTCCACTCCCACATTTGCTCGAGGCCTTTTACCTCCAGATCCCATGGCGGCAATCCGTCAAGGAGGGTCGCCACCTCACCGAAGACCGTGCAGTATTCCAGATTGGCTGGATGGCCATGACCTTCTCAGACGCGCTCAACCGGCTGGTTGGTCGCCGCCCCAAAGAGCACGCCCACACCGGTGCCCTGTAAAGAGCCATGGACCGCACGAACCCCGCGTAGAGCTCCTGGATCTAAGTTCTTCTTCGGGCGGATTTCTTTATTTCTAATTCGATCACGTAGTTGTGATAATACGTAAGAAGAAGACTATTTTAAGTCTGAAAAAAAAAACATTATTGAATGTTGCTTTGCTATCTTTACATATGTTTATCGATTTGTAAGTATCAAATAAGTAAGTATATCAGTACCACGTTTAAATCTCATCTCACTCACAAAAAGGAAAACCTTAGTGTAGGTGTTGTGTGTGTACTAGGGTTTACTGTTACTACATAATGTTCGTGATGTGTAGTCTTCACGAGGAAAATATGCTTTTTTCATTCGGTTTATTGAATACAGTATAGACGATAAACACACAAAGGCTGTGTTAGGCATAAATATTGCTAAGTTATCGCTTAAAAGATCTATGGAGGTTGCGGCTGCTTATCGTTTGCCTGGCAGTTATTGTGTTTTTATGTGTAAAGTTTGGGAGAAACTCTCTTGACAGTAAGACATTCCATCCATTACGGAATTTCACCTATTTGAGTACCTAATGAAAAGTTATCGCACGGTGTTGTATTCATTTTAATTAAGGAAGTTGTAGGAGAAGCATGAAGGAGATGGAACGGCATAAAGCCGCTTCATTTACCCACGGCTTAAGGTAGGCTAAGTAGGTAAGTATGATTGGTAAAAAAAAACTTTTAATTTTGTACTAAGTACTAAATTCAATTACTAACTATAATATTGTATCATGTATTTAATGTGTGTAGGTGCATAAATAAATGAAAACTTTAACAAACTGTAATAAACTAAGGTGGTCACATCGTCTTGCAACCGCTCAGAAATGATCAGAAACAAAACTTTCTGGAGACTGTTGAAACAACTTCATTTCTATTGCTATTTCATTTCACACTTTTTTTACAGACAAAGACAAGTTAGTCAAAAAGTCTCACTCGTCCTAGATCTTGAGCGGTCCGTTGAACGTAAATTGTGCTCTACTTTGTATAGTTACAGTACAAAGTAACCATGCAAGCAAGTTACAAAGGGAATTTCACTTCCCTCTCACCTCTTCAGTATAAAGGAAGAACTGGATCTGAGCAATTTTACTCAATGTGGACTTTACAGTTAGCGTCCGAATGGTTTCATGTTAATGGCTTAACTTTAAAGTTAATGTTACGAAGTTCAACATAGTTATTTTAAAGTCAGGTTTTGATAATAGCATGGTCAAGAAATAAAGCAATATAGAGAGGCCTGTAAAATGTGGGAAGCCTTATCCATACTTCTTGGTTGCGTACTTCATTACTGAAGGTCGTGTCCCAGACCTTCTTGGCTTAGTGATGGAGGATGGACTACCAGTTTGTTCGGTTCTTGGCTTATCTCAGGCTGGTCGCAACATAGTCCAGTGAGGGAGGTTATTTGGTCTCATCAGTGGTGAGGTCTTTTCCCTTCTACCTTGCCGCCATCTTGTCAAGGTTGTCTGGTTTGTGACGGTCAGTGTGACCAAAGTTACCGGTCTTTACTCCTACAATAGGAATTTAAAAAATGCTATTGTAGAATATCAATAGCATTTTTTTCAACAATGGTATTGAAATTGTACAATAGCACAAAAACAAATTCTACTCGACAAAGTCATGCTAAAAAATATGTTTAAAGATAGTGAAAATATTAGTAATCATTTTCAAAATGAAAAACAGTTTAAAAATATACAACAGCTCTAAAATATAATATTGCCTGTGTGTGCCTAGCTATTTCAGAGTTTTTTAAGCATTACTTCAACGAAATCGAAAATCAATCCAAATCACTGCCATTTACCGACCCTGAAAAACATAAATCTGCTCCATTTTATCTCTCAAATATATACCTACGAATAAGTTAAGGCTTAATGCTGAATACATAGATAGGATCGAGCCATTGAAATGGACATTCTCGTAAATAACTTATCACAATAACACATTATTTTAACATACCGCTTTCTTGTTCTATTGCTTATGAAACCATTTTGTTCGTTTAATCGGTACTTTGTACCCCTTGGTAACGCATAGTGGATGATTAGAATGAAATATTGGATTTTAGCGATTTTTATGGGAGTTTGTAAGTTTTGACGAGGTTAAGCTTTTTTCTTTTACCTTATGGGTTTTTGTAATGTGAAATTAGCAGCACTAAAAAGCTTTCGTTAACTGCAGACTTAGCATGACGCTTTCTATTTCTACGAAGAATAGACAATGCTTTTTAAATACAAAGTGACATTTCGTTTCTCCATTTTTGACATCGCACCGTAGATATCTTTTTACAATCTGTCATTTTAGCTGTCGTTTCTAACAACATTTGTCTTGGTTCTTATAAATGTAGACTATTTCAGAGGAATATTTCTTCCCGAACTGTCAAAATCTCATTGACAACAAACTTTCTACTCGACGGCCACAAAGTATATACGATTATCTACAAAATCAGGATTCTATCTTCTCCTATTCTACATCATTTAGTTAATAGTCATGTTTATTCTTCCGTCGACAAATCGGTGCTCATGCTAAGCCTACTGTTTAGAACACTAAAAAAGCCTCTCGATAATGCCTTCCTTACGCTTTTTCTTCAACTTCGAATGTTACGTCAATTACACTATCTTTAAAATACTTAAATTTTATTTTGATCTCATTACTTCAGCACCCACAAAAACCATGAAAACGACAACCATGATGACAAATTTGAAAGTTTTCGCAGCTGCCATCTTGTATTTTCATTTTGATCTTACTATTGGCTTCAGCACCGTAGAAAACCATGAAAATGATCTCACTCTCTCCGTCTCTTTCTATTACAACGCACGGATCGATAGATAAGGTTAAGTAACGCTTACCGCGGTTGGTCTGTAGATGGGTGACCATCTTTACATACCAAGACCCCTCCGTGCTTCGGAAAGCACGATAAGCCATTGGTCCCGGCTGTCATTCGTGGATTTTTGACAGTCGTTACGGGTCGTCAAAAGCCCGAAAGTCTGACAACTAGTCTTCAAGGGATATCGTGCTACCCAGCAACTGTGTTGTTGAGGTTTGATAAGCTGCATCCGGTTAGACTGGAAGCCAACCCTAACATAGTTGGGAAAAGGCTAGGCAGATGATGATTAAAAAAAATCGCATGGAGCATGAGAACTTTGCATAATGCTTTTATGTAAAGTGAAGATTTCTACAGTTTTACTCCTATTGCAAGTTACGTTAAAAAACTTAGTTCCAAAAATAATGTACCGGAACATTTTTCATTTTGTCACAGATGTTATTTGTTTTGAGTTTCTGACGGTCTCGTTTTACATCAAGCAATAAATTAAATTCGACAAAATGGGACAATCGAACAGCCATTAAAATAACTATACAAGCGAACACGCATGTACAGGCCTGTAGTACATAACCCTTTAATCGAAATACCATACCGAAACATAGTCGAAGTTCGCTCGTAAACGTCAACATAAACTCGCGCTGTAAACCGATCAGTGTTCATTGTGATCACACGTCTGGCTAACTAATATTCAAATTAGTGACGTCATCGGATTAGGCTCGACGCCGCTCAATTCCTGTTGATTACTCCGCCACGGGTTATTATGGAGGAAATGTATGCGTTCATTAAAATTCGACATCTTGTGACGTTGTAATTTCGTTGGCTTATTATATTAGAAGTGGGTGGCAGGTTTAAGTGTAGCGTTATTGAATTATTTCTTGTGTGTTAGTATATTTTGAGTGTGTGTGGCGGAGCTTTTAAATTTTAAGCATTTTCTCTTATGCTATTATAACATCTGACTAACAAATTTTGGATAACATAGTATTACATACAAATTCCTGTTCTGAGTAACATAATCCAGTTTCAATTTAGAACACGCACAGGAATTGAGGAAATGACTTTTAATCATGCACTATCGGAACATCACGGTTGATTAAATTGATTATTCAAAGCATATCGTAGTATGTACTGTCATGTCATATCGAGAACCTGTTCAAGCCATACGACAGGCGAGATATTATAGAATTGATACGACATACGAGATACAATTTACATGATGACAAATCCGATTCCGGTTGAACTTCAGAGATGCCAGTGCCTCAATTAAATTGACCACCAGGGTGCTAGGTAGGTAGCTATAGTCACATAGTATGATTTATTCATTCAGTCTATTATAAAATAAATATTTAAAATTTAAATCAGCTTGTTAGTAAATATCCGTGAATTCAGATATACCGTTACTGAATACGGGTAGGTACTTGTGTTATCGAATTTGAGGGGGACTGCCAATCCAGCGCAGGATCATTTTCAGTTAACAAGCTCTGGATTTAGAACGGCCTCTCCAACTATGAATTTTAACATCGTACAAGCTTTTAGAATAAGTAAAAGGTACTTGAAAAACAAAATAGAATACCGTTAAATGTGAAAACTACACAAATATAATATTGTTTTTCATTTCAATCACGTCATTTACTTGTTTTGGACTGAAATGGAAAATCTTTTGATGAACTCAGCTCTCGGCGACAACTATGCTTGTAAGGAACTTACCTATGAACAATGAACTTCCTACATATAGTTAAAGTATCAAACAATATTATGATTTAGTTAGACAGAAATTACGTATTTCAATTCATATTACAAAAGCTCACATGTTTCACATAGTAGGGACAGCACAAGTCTCTACAAAATACATTCGTAATATTTTCATATATTGGCAAATATACGACGAGAGGAAAGTTTACTTTCCCCCCTCAGTTTCATAAGATTGAGCCAGCAAATAAAGAAGCATACAAATCAAACAAAAGCCAAGTAAATATACCAAATATTGAAACGCATTGTCTCATAATACAAACTATGAGAAGCAGACGGCATCGCAAAATATTCAATTTTCTTTTCATATTTTCTCTACGTTTTATTCAAATGTGCCCGTTCCAATACTTCTACATCAAAATTGATATCGTTCACGTTCTGTATCTAGAATTCAGTTAATCCGATTGCTTTCAGTCAGAACGCTGAGATAGACGAATACCTTTTAAGAGATTTATGATCATTAGGTTTGTTAAGAAAAATAAAGCCTTTTCCAGCCCGATCTCGGAATTAAAATGTATTTTTGTTTTTTATTTCGTTTTATCATGGATCCCGTTATCTGGAGAGGTAATTAATGCCAGCTGGATTCTTTCTTCACCCTTATTTTGCTCAGTAGGGATGTGACTTGTGTATAGCTTTTAATTTAAAAAAAAACTTAACTATTTATTTATAAACTTTTATGTCCATAAACTGCAGCGCACTTTTTTAACTGTCGCGCCATAAAACAGATGTAAAATAAAAATTCCTATATCATCAGATATTTGTTAGAAAACTCGAGATAGATAGGCTATTTTGGCTCCTAAATCTTTTCTGTAAGATAATTTCAACAAACCCTTCCACAATTAACCAAAAACTTTAAAGGAAAAAGTGAAAACAAGATAACTGGCAGATCAACCAGTCTTTTAATTTTCACTTTGAATTAAGATAAAGATGGCGCCGAATGCGCGGCGTATTGAAATGGAAATGCCAGGCGGTTGCCATTTTTATTCGTTGCGTGGCGCGGCTGCGCCGGTCGACGAATACCCGTTATTTCACCTCAAGCATTTCTCCTGCAGGTAAAAAAGTTTGACTTATCAATTCCACTCGCTATTCTGTATGCAGTCTTTAATTTTTTTCGTTTTCCACTGAGTTTTTCATTATTAAAGCAAGATGCTCGTTACCTCCATTTAGTTCGCTGAAAAGAAAAGCCAACGAGGGCGGTTGCTTCAGTTGGAATGAAAATAATAAATCACGGGGTAGGTAGATCGTAGACGGCGCCTGGTCTATTTCATGCCCTCTGCATATATAATGGATCCTAGACTAAAGTGTTTGAGATTTATGTGCTATTTTATTGTTTAAAACGTTAATTTAATTTGTTTCACTGAACAAACACATGGTTGAATAGAAACTTTTATTTTATCTGTAACCGAAATGTGTTTGCTTGTCAGACCAGCTTAATATATTTTCTTTTTCATTTCGTTTTGCTTCAGTAAATGTTTCAAGTATGTTCCTTTCTTTCAGATACGAAAAAGTAAAATCTGTGAATAAGGCTTCGTCTGCAGTTGCGAGTATGATAAAACAAAGCCTGTAATATGACTTGGTAATGTTACAAAAGAAAAATTAAATCGCCTGGGAGGCAAGTCGCTGGAATTCAGAATAAAATGGATGGATAAAGACTAGTTATTCCTTTGGAACCTCTGCTGTTAGAAGATAAGTGATTCTGTCTTACATTCGCAAAGTCACGACTAGAACTTTTATAATTGCTATGATATTATATATTGCTAGAAAAAAAAAATTGTGTAAGATTTCTATTAATGGTCTAACAGCTCCTATATAAGATGTTCATTCAGATAATTACACATATTATTTATAAACGTTGATGAAAGTTAAGAGATGTTTAAACGTCATACATGTATGGTTAAACAGTCACTAATCCTTACTAATTACTTTAAGCAGCGTTTAAAATAATAAAGGGGATTATGTATCATTTAGCAATTTACGTGCTTTATCTGGAACTATGGAAAGAAGACGCTAATTACTTTAATAAGTAGAACATACAATTTACAGAAACTGTATTGAAATAATTTTTTTTATTAACAGCTCGTCATATTTGGAGGATCAGGAGAGATAGTCGCCAAAATCACTTTTCCACGAAATAAACATTACCTGTAGGAGCAAATTCCTTTTTGTATATTCAGTATAATTCCGGGATACAATTTCATATTCTAGTTCCCTTATATATTATTCAAATCATCCCACGACATTCGTTTAGAAGAACTGAAAGTATACAAAAAAGCAACAAGAAATTTCCCTTTTATATTTAACAGATTGGGATTGACGTATGTTACTCCTAACTGGTTTTGCCGAAATTTCGGCTTATTGGGTGCTCAAATTTGACGTGGAAAAGACAGAGGCCCATCCGCTGTCAGATTTAGCACTGAGTTGCTGGCTGTAGCTGAGTCAGCATAATATAATATTGAACCAAATTCATTGAGAAATAAAAAGGCCTTTAGGTACGGTTTCAATTACGAAGGAAAAAATGGGACAAAGAAGGTAATTGTTGTCGGGGAAGACCGCGGTGTAAATGAAAATTGATTGCCTGTTAATTAAGGCGTTGAATAACGCTTTTATAAATAAGTATTAATTCTTTTGTTAAATAAATTTATAAGTCTTCATTTTGTTCGCACGAATATTTTTATAGAGAAAACCGGCAGTAGATATTTTAGTAGCTAACAGGCATTGAAATAGCTTCATCATCATCATAACAGCCGAAAGACGTCCACTGCTGGACATAAGCCTCCCCCAAAAGGGATTTGCCATAATCGCCACGCTTGGCAGGCGGGTTGGCGATCGCAGTATAGTGGTCAAATGCATAGAGAACGCTGCTGCCCATTCTCTAGTAAGTCCCTTAGTCGCCTTCTACGACACCCACGGGAAGAAATGGGATGGTGATATTCTTTTACGTCCGGCACCACACGGAAATGGCTTGCTTTATGAGAATTTTTCCACTTTTATTTTTTTCGTATGGTGTGGTAATCCTGTTTCCGTGTAAATTGGCTGCTGTTATGTGAGTATTTTTGTTGGAATGGTACAAGCTATAGGTTTATGAGAGCTACAAACGGCACATAAATACCGCTTAAAGCTTCGTATACCGCATGGGATTTGATAACGTTCATGATTCTGGCCAATTTCAAAGGATCCTCATACACCAACAGAAGTTTGGTGTTTATTTATTATGTGGCGGGACGATTTGATTGACTTGTGGTCTCTCTTTTCACACACTGCTGCTGCTTTAGGAAAATCATTAAACCCTTTTGTTGTTCTTTGATTAACATATCTACCTCCATAATCTTCAGAAATTCAAGCTACGCTTGCCGTGGTCGGATCGTGGATGGATGGCCACCCATTATATATCGTGACCTCTTGCCTGGGAAATCACGTTAATCCGTTGGTCTCGGCTGCCATTCCTAGATCTTTGACAGTTGTTATGGGTAGTCAGAAGCCCAAAAGTCTGATAACCAGTCTTACCAAGGGGTATCGTGTTACCCAGTTTGGTACCTACTGTGGGTTGTGGAGGTCAGATATTCAGTCGCTCCATTTAAAATACTACTGTTCAGCTGCATCCGGTTAGACTTACTGACTGAACGGTTAGACTGGAAGCTGACCCTAACATAGCGGGGAAAAGCTTACGCATGACAATAAATACATAATAAATTGGGTAGTAACTTAACAACGCCACATTTGAATATCAAGGACGGGAAGGAGCCGTTGATGTAATAGTTACTTACCAAGTTTGAATTCATTACGATGAAAACAAAACATAACACCATTTGTTTATAGGTATTCCTCAAAGTGGTGCACAGGCTTGTTTTGCTCACCTTTCTTCTTCTTAGAATGTCGATTGCAATCTTAAAACAGTCAGCTCAGAATTTGTCTAGGAGCTTGGCACTTTTAGCAGCGTCCATCAACTTCTGTTGCGTGCAGACAACAGGACACGATGGACACGACATTAAGTGCCCCATGTTTGTCCGCCCTCATTTCGCCCCTTAAATATACCTGTCTAATCATTTATGTATCAACATCGTCACAAACAATCAAACCTCACATTTACGTACATAGGTACAATCACGTTCAACAGTAGTGTGAGGAAACAGCCAGTGATATGTCATAATTGTGGCAGGCCATAATGAGGCGACGGCGTACAAGCCTCCATGGTTACACACAAAGCCATGATTTATAGCTCCGTGTGCCATTGTTAGCTTAATGAGATTGCACCGTCAGCACAATCGGTCTATAGCCACTGGCTTTGACTGAACCTACGGTAGGAAGTAAGATGGTTATTGAATCAAATGGTTGAATGGAATGTTTTAGGCGTAATTTTCTAGTGTTTTTTGGAGTTAGCTAGAAATCTTATTAATAGGTTTAATTTTATGTTACTTTTTTGTCTGGATGTGAATTGTTTTTTTATTGATATATGTCACTGTATGATTGTGAAAAGAGTTAATTTTTAATATAAGTAGGTATCTCACGAGATTATTAACTGTCGATAAATTGTGAACTGTACCATACTGCTGCTGCTATATTAAAACGTATTAGTTTTCGTTAGTTTATAATCTATCCATGTCAAACCGTCAAATTGTGAACGATGACAATTTGCACTTGTTTACCGACAGAGTTCACAATCTATCCGATTTTATCACCAGTAAAATTGTACATCAGGGACAAATTGGTCTCAGTAACTAGGCCAGGGCACACCGACCAAATGGGTCAGGTTGGGTTAGAAGTGTGAGCATCTACTTCCAAGTTGGTCGCAGTAATTTGGCTATTTATTATTAGAGCAAGGTATGATCTGTCGCATGCAAGTTTGATACCAGATCACAATAATTATGTCGTTTTGCCATGGACAAATTATAAAGTATCGAAAAGTAATTAAATTTTAAATTATTTTTGCAGTTCACATTTTTTCGATACTTTCTGATATCGCGAGATATTTTAAAGATGTTTTGTTTTAACGATGTTTATAATTATACGGTGACATACATACAGAACATGGAAAACGTTGAAACGTAAAAAAAATCCTTGAATGTTGACTTTATAGCTTTCATGCTTAATTAATTCTACAGAGAATGTTTTAAAAATTACATGAGATGGTCATTTCGCGGAAAATTGTTACATAAAATGACAAAACTTTAAGCGCAAGGGAATAAAAACTCGCCAAGGCAAGAGGAAATTTAATTAAACAACTAATGAAAACGCGGAACCAAAGTTATGTGTCCATAAGTCTGGACTGTTTAAAAATGTATTAATTTATGTCTTGGGTTTAATTTTAAGAATTCAACGGAGAATTTTCTGTTTGTTTGATTAAAAGGATTCAAAGATCCGTATCGTTGTGATAACTTCTAATTCTGGCGATTTACTGAAAAGGCAGGTTGGCAACACAGGTTAGGCGATAGGATTTGGTAATTACAACCTCCGTTGTGTAAGATCTCTTGTTAAACAATTTTCCTCGATCTGTACACGGTACCAGTCAGATAATAAAACAAAAACACTAATATATAAGAAGTGCATCTAAACCATTTATTGCATCCACAATTCATTTATTTATTTATGTAACACCTTTTAACTTTTCTCTTTATGATATAGGTTCTTAAATTGTTACACAGTATAATATCTAATTCGTTGGTTTTGTTTTTAACTTGGAGCAAAGGAATTTGGCGCATCGAAGCATGTTTCGATGAACAAATCGGCTATTTGCTACAGAAACTCGTAGGTTGCTACGTCGCTACGTCGTAGCAAAATTGCGACTAAGTTGGTAAAAAGTAGGTACAACCATAACATAACGTCCGTATTTCCCGAAGGGCTTTTAGGTAGAGGTGTATCTATATTACACCGTAATCTTAATAGTGTAAGGTATTATAATGTTTTAACTATTCTGAATTTGAAGACTCATCATATTTTTTTTTTTCCTTTCTTTGCATTTGGCTTTAATCGCGGTCTGGCAGTTTGAGTAATACATACGGCCTACGCAAGCCACGATTGCGGCGGTAAGTCCCCTCTTTGAGGAGTGGCTTGAGAGGTGACACGGTGTCCTCACCTTCCGCCTGACGCAGGTCCTTACCGGACACGGGTGTTTCGGGAGGTTCCTGTTTCCAATAACACTGAATGAAACGCCCGGGTGTTTCCACTGCGTAAATCGCCCTGAGGCCATGGTGAAGCATACGGTGGAGGTCTGCCCGGCTTGGGCGGAGCACCGCCGTGTCCTTGTGGAGGCGATCGGCGGCGGCGATCTCTCGCGTTCGGCCCTGGTCCAGGCCATGGTACGGAGCGAGAGTGCATGGTTAGCCGTCACCTCCTTCTGCGAAGTAGTGATGCTTGCAAAGAGGGAGGCGGCGCACGTGAGGGAGAGGCAGTATATGCGCCCTCACGGCGCTAGCCTCCACAGGAGACGCCTGTGGCGTCGGGAATACCAGGCTGATTGCCGGCCACCTTAGGCGCGGGCTTGCGGACGGCGAGTAACGGGTAGCTCACTGTTCGGTAAAGACCAAGCCCGGGTCGTTGGCGCGTTGTGTTCCACGAGTGCCTCAGAGAGATGTCAGCACAAACTGGTGGGGTCCGAGGGGACCGATGCCTACCGGGGGTGCGGGTTGTTCAAAAGAGAAACCGTCGGCCCTGGCACATAGGCAACTGAGGGAACATGGGTGAGCTTTAGTCAGTAAAAGTCTAACACGTCCTCCTGCTCCACCTAGAGCGGGAGAAGTTATTTGATGATTTCTCAACCCCAAAAAAAAAAAATACAAACGGCCTACCCAAATGTCCATTCTTTTGTATTGTTCGTCGAATTGTTGAGCACCTTAAGTTCTGAGTAGAGCTGCATGATTACTGACAAATGTGTGCAGTGATTGGACAGACCCACTGAATCTGTGTGGTTCTTTCCTCAAAAACCCATTTCAGACACCAATCTATACGGTCTTCACATGATCTGACCAAGATTGTCTGAACTGCAAAACACTAGTCAGATAGGAAATGCCAACCCAATCTAGTTTTTAAAATATGATTGACATGTCAAAGTTTTTTACAAGCCTACTAACAGAACTAAAATCGTTTATTATAATTTATAGGGATACTTCGGCTTAATGCCATCAATCAGGCACTGCTGTTACTGAGATATTTCAGATGGAAAACCCAAATAAAACCTTCATTTACCCGGGAATCAAACCCATGGTTACCTCATCTTTAGGTATACCGCTAGCGACTCCTAGACCAACGAGGTAGTGAGTTGAAAAAGCATACAATTTTCCCAATTCCACAAAAATTGCGTAGGTTCCTGTTTATCTCAAAAAGGAAATATAAGCGTGAAAATACCTTCTGCATTGTTAAACAAACACCGCCTCTACTTATGCAAAAGCCACGGCTCTGTAAGTAAGACCGGCTGCTTCAATTTCGTCACGTACCGTTTGCTTTCATTTTACTCGTAATGGCGTCGTAAAAATAAAACTTCGTTAAGTAAAGGCAATTGTCACCGTGCTCAATTTTAAGACAAAACATCTTGTAGATTAACCATTTCACTCAAGTTGTTAATTTTGTATTGTTAATTTTGTACGAAACAAGTAGTGTTAGCCGTATTTTTCTTTACTAAAAAAGTATCTAAATAGCAAAGTTGCAACATCCGTAAAGGAGAACACAGAATACCCATTAACGACAGTAATATTTCTAATTACAAAAGGTGTGGAAACAAAAACTTTGATAACTTCTTCAGATATTAAAACTAAGGAGCGTCTCCTTGGGGGCACATTGTTGTACGAGCATTATCAGAGCGCTTTCTAAGATATATGAGTGGTGGCCCCACCTTCTAACTGTGCAATGAACTTTAAATCCCCTTTACACCTGGGCCCGCCCACCAAATACAGTTGTTGTGGAAATAAATGCGATAAAATCGTACTTTATACGACATGCAAAGCTGAACTTAGTTTGTTCTGGTGTGAATTATGGTTCGAGCGTGTGAGAGCTAAGTACAGTGGCCTAATCGGCACTGTTCGTGAACTTCTTTATTCCTGGCACAACTGACGGTGACAGACTCTGCATTCACTTAACCTTTTCCGTTGCGAACAATAAAAACTCCTTTGACATTATCTGGCGTCTTCTTACTTAACCCAATTAAGCTATGGTTTGACTGTGAGCGATTTTTATTGCGATTTACTATGTATAACATAACACAACAAAAATAATTTTAGGTAACAGTTTGGAAGAACAGCATTGTGCTGCGTTCCTTTTTTTATTTAATATGCAGATCTCTTTTGGTCATGCTATGCTCGAAATGGATAGATTTATTATTTATTTATTTTTGCAATAAGAGCTGCAAGTAGGAAAACAATGGAAATCAAATTTTAGCACTAAACCCTTAATGTAACGTAATTTAAGAACTCCTTCTACAAATCGCTAGAACTGTAAACGTTTCCTCCTCAAGGAAACGTATTAGCATTCCCGTCGGATAGCGTCGAGCGCGCAGGAGTTGAAACCAAACATGGCGGCCGCGCTACGAATCGCTTCCTTTACATTCAAATGCCGGAACAACACTTTCCGCTGTCCAAATCACTCCATCACTCCTGTTTTATTCCCACACTATTTTAGTTTTCATGTAAAACGATGTTTATAATTTTTATGTATTTAAATTTTTTATATATAATGTGGGAACTGAGAATTATAGGTCTATTAAACGTATGTGATGTCACGAGATAACTGTGGTGTTAAAAGGTCTACACGATGAATGACTGAAGATGATCAAATTGTCATTTCACTTCACAATACCTGCGCACTCACGCCACGGGAACTCCGATTGTGGGTCCGTCTTGGAAACCTGCCACCGCGATAAAGAATAGTTGACTTATCAAATCGTACATTAAAAAGTATAAAATGGTGAAACAAAATATTTCTGTGAAGTTACCAACATGGCATATTGCCAAAGAATTCACCGCACTGATTGGATCGCTTGCGCCAGATATCGCTGAATTTTTAAAAGAACCTTGAAACAATAACTCAGCATATACTCAAGTAGAATTCATGCTGAAATGAAAAGCTCTGTTCATTTTCTTTTCAAATACAAAAGCTGTTTGAGGGTAACTTCTTTTTGCATTAATGCAGAGAGACAAATGAAACAGTACTGTTCTATTAAATATAAGAAGCAAGTTCTCCGCAAAAAAAAAACTAATTGAAACTAAAACTACGCTTTTCTTTACAAAGCTATAATATCCTGTAAAAAAGCTACTACAAATACAAATTAAACACTATCCCAGTCTCCGTCCAACAGAGATTATGCACAATAATTTCTTTTTAAATGCAAAAAGCTTAATAGAAGGGGGAAGTTTCCACGTGAAAGTGCATTAACATTTCTTGAGCATGGCTTTAGGAGAACAGATGTTAAAGCCACAAGTCAAATAGACGTTGGAGAGAAACAAAGGCGATGGTCCGTAACACTGAAACTTGGGTGGGATTATACAAGATTGAATATTACGTAGTACAGTTAGGAATCTGTTGTATAACGTAGTGATTTTAACTACATTTTGCCATGAGCTAGGAAGACGTTGAGATGTAAGCGTAGATTATTCGGTAACTACACACAATTTTGGTTGGACATGGAAAGCTGTTAAGCCGGTACATGCTTAATTAGAGGCTTATGACTTGCTTTAACCTACGTCAGACTATGGAGTAGCTTTTGAAGCTTAACACTGTCTTGCCAAATGTCTTGAACGCCTATTGTATGATGTAATCTCAATATTAATGCGACTATTTTTATCAGTTTCATCTTGATGACTATCATTATAATCGTTTATACATGGTGGTAAAGACATCGAGGCGCAAACTGAAACCATGAATTCGGCACAGCGTAGAAATATTTTTTTGCCTATATACAACGTGTAACGGTAAGGGTATATACATACAAAGGGCACGGCTTCTTTGGATGATATCTAACGATATTGGAAGGGGTTTTTAATCCTATCTCTCCATGTTCGGAAGTTATGAGAATTTTTATTACATTGAAACCAGAAACCGAACTTTACAAATTGAAATAAAAATATCATTCGGAAGAGATTTATCGTGATATTGGCAAGTAACGTGGAAAGTTATTGACCTACGTAGTGCGGCGACACGTTTGTTATGATTTGAATTTAAGAAACATATGAAACCGAAAATTTGGTGTCAATTATTAGTTATTTATTTTGAGCTGAAACTATGTATTCTATACCAGCTGTTATCTTTAATGCTTAAAGATAGCAATACGGTTTCTGTTACACCCTGTATACGACTAATAATTTCAACGCAGGGGGCTTAGAATCAATGTACTGAATCTATGGTAACGAGTTGTGTCGTTGCCCTTGCTACCAGTTGTAGTGTCTCGACCATTCTAAACATAGGTATAGCATTATGGTGCTCATTTTGTGCTATGTTTGATTCCATGAATCATAACTTGACTTTCAGTTGTCCACCCACAACTCAATCCGTTCTTAATATCATTAATAATCTCGTACACCAACCGTAAGTATTAACATCTCAAAGGATTTTAGTCCTACAAAAGTAACCAAAACGATTCAAGTCTCAGGGTTGTCTCATAAATAATACCTGAATGAGTACAACGTAGGCCGTATAACGGGATTAATCTTATGTAATATGCCAGGCTCATACTTGTGCGAAGTTGTAGGACAGTGTACTGGGGAATTCATAGCTCTTAGTTAATTATAACCGCGTTTGGTACGATATTGTACGTCGGCATTATCTTGGAGCTGTGTGAGACAAGGGCTATTAGCAGGGCTGCTAGTAATATGATATTTAATAGAAGCCTGCTCTGTTATGTGATTAAGGAAACCACGGCAAGTGTACGGGTTGAATTATGTATAGTTTTGGTGGTTGTGACTATGTTCCTTAGACATGGTTACATTATAAAACTAGAGCTGGGCTAAGAAGAGGAATTGCAAAGTCTTAAATTATATAAAACTTTTAAACAAAAAAAAACACCCAAGTTAAAAAAAAAAAAACTCCAAATAGTGAAAAACTACTAAATCGGTGTCTTTTAATAAAGTTTATATGGGGCCACCTAAAACGGCTGGACGGATTTGCATGAAATTTGGCACATAGATAGACCACGGCCTGGATTAGGACATAGGTTACTTTTTATTTTGACATTCGCATTTATTTTAGGCATACCTACACATCGATTTCGGAAAATCCACAATTGCCGAAGATATCGCGTAACATATCAACAGAAAAAGTAATTTGAGAACCTCCTCCTTTTTGAAGTCAGTAAAAAGAAATACTAATAATATAATGATCCCAACCTCCGGGGCTCGGACGTTCAGCAAGCCCGCTTGCAAACAGTGGGTAAATGACTAGATTAACGAATCAGTCATAATAATATAGTAGATTTCAAAAATGAATATATAAAACTAATCTGGCCTTATTTTTCACAAAAGGGAACAAAATTATGCGAGGGTGCTACCTATTTATCTTTTTGTGTTACTTATTAGACTCAGCTGAAGTAAATGGGTGACTTAACCCGAAGTCGTTGTTGTAAGAAATTGCTTGTGGACATTGAAGAGGGTCGTTACGACCCTCTGTTTTTAATTTAATCTGTTTTTCAGATAACAGGTTCTGGTAATATATTGTGTGTTTTAAATATACACTTTTGTGACTTTTTGTGATACTAGTATTTTGGGTGTTGGGTGTGATCGTCATAAAATAAATTTTAAGTTAGGCTCAAATCATAAAATGGACAGTGTTCATATACAATTATTAAATCAATAAAATGTTTCATTCGTAGCAGAAAAATGTTAAAAATGCGTTGATTACTTAAAAAAGCATTAATTTTTTATCAAGAATTATGGTATAAAAGTCTGTTTTTTTTCTAATTATAAAATTTTTGGAAGATAAAAAAGCATTTTCACTAACGCGAAGAACTTTTTTTTCTCACCCTTTGAATTTAGCCTCTCCTAAATATTTCCCGCCTTGGGTAGGTACTAGCCCCGAGTGCCCCTAGTGTAAATCCAGCGCTGTATCTATGTATAGGTACAGGTACGCTGTAGACGTCATAGCAATTTTTTTTAAATACGTTATTACATGTAAGTGGTAAACCTGTAATGGAACCAAAATGGCTGGCAATTACTTACTTTAAACAGTCCAAACAAAAATGAAACTAGTCACTTAAAAGGTAATAGCGTATCCCAAAAATTCATTTTCAAATTTCCCTTCAATTAGGTGGCAACCCTACCTATTACCAAGAAGATTGAGTGAAGTACTATTACAGGTAAACGTAACCAAGGGAGATGGAAATAATAACAATAAGAAGGAATTAAGTGGTCTTAATAACAGGGTTCTGTCGTTCCACAGTAATGGCGAGGTAAGTTTGTGACGGGGCCCTAATTGTTTCGGAGAGATTCTTAGCAACAATGAGAATATTGTTGGTACTTGGAAGGGCCATAGTTTTGCTAGCGTGTTCATCTATGAAAACAAGATTTTGCGGAAATTATGCAGAAACTGTTTCGTGTTGTTATATAAAACAAGTAAATAAGGAAACTTTATGTAGCCAGTAATAAACCCATGTGAAAGAGCTCAACTGAGGAAGTTACTACCAATAAACAGACTTCTGTTGCTAAGCGGCTTTGCTGTGTTACTGAACATGGGAATGTAGAGAATTCTATAGCGTTTTACATTTTTTAACTGACTTCCAAAAGGAGGAGGTTCTCAATTCGTCGGAACCTTTTTTTTTCCTTTTTTTTATGTATGTTCCCCGATTACTCGAAGATGGCTGGACCGATTTGGTTTTTTTTTGTTTGAAATGGTATACATCCCAGGTGGTCCCATGATCATCAAGTCGGGATCTGATGAGGGGATCCTGGAGAAATAGAGAGGACTCTTCAAATTTTATAGGCACACTTGAAGTGATTTGGGTAGTTTTTGGAAGAGTACTTTCTCGGAGTTGTCCCATTTCAATTTGGTGAAGATCTGATGAAGAACTTCGGAGATAGGCAACGAAACTCCTCAATTAATGAAAGCAAAGGGACTGGAATTGCTGAAATCTCATATCTGTCTATTGTTTACACCAGTTCATAAGCAGTCAGTTCCAGTTGCAGCTGTAATTGCAAATATGAGCAAAGGCAAATCTCCCGGACATGACGGGCTCAGAATTGAGCATTTTAAATTTGCTGGGGTTCATATGCCAAGAGTTTTGTCGTTGTCTTATAACATGTGCATAAATCACTCTTACTTACCGGCAGAACTAATGAAAACACTGGTGGTTCCCATAGTTAAGAATAGAACGGGCGACATATCAGATAAGGCAAACTATCGACCTATTTCTCTCGCAACCACAATGGCAAAAGTACAGGACGGTATGATTGATTCTAGCTTAAAGGAATTTCTATCAGTGCATGACTCACAGTTCGGGTTTCAACCTGGACTGTCAACGGAAAGTGCCATAATAAGTCTCAAACATACGGTCCAGTATTACACTGATCGTAAAACGTATACGCCTGTTTTCTGGATCTCTCCAGAGCCTTCGATCTGGTACATTATGATGTACTCTGGAAAGAGCTTGAGGACAGGGGTGTACCGGCAGGGGTCCTCAGGATCCTACAGTATTGGTATGGGAACCCGGAAAATGTTGTAAGGTGGTCCAATGCTCTCTCTGAGACATACAGGTTAGAATGTGGTGTGAGACAGGGTGGGCTGACATCTCCTAGGCTATTCAGCACGTATGTAGATGGCCTAATCGTGGACCTCAGCAATATGCGGGTCGGATGTAGCGTCCATGGCGTAAAAATAAATAGTATCAGCTACGCTGATGACATGGCGTTGCTAGCACCAACGGCAGGTGCCGTGAACGAAATGCTGAAGGTCTGTCAGGCGTATGCTACCTCATACGGACTTGTTTACAATGTTAAAAAGTATGAATACATTGTCTTTCGGGCGAATCCCCAGATAATGTACCTAAAATTATCCTAAATGGCTTGAACATCAAAAGAGTGACAACAGCCAAATATCTGGGGCATTTTCTCGCTGACAACCTTAAGGACAATGTTGATATTGAAAGGGAGCGTAGGTCACTGGCATTCCGAGGTAACCTGTTGGCCCGAAGATTCGCCCGGTGTAGTCATTTAGTCAAAATAACACTATTTAAGGCATATTGCCAGTGCTTTTACACGGGGAATCTTTGGGTCAACTATACCAAAAGAACGCTGGATGACCTACGCGTACAGTATAATAATATTTTTAGGATACTGTTGGGACTGCTACGATGGTGCAGCGCGTCTACTATGTTTGCGCAAAACCGAACTGACGGCTTCCACGCCATCATTCGCACGAAAACCGCGTCGCTGTTGTCAAGGTTACGGGCGAGTGGCAACAGCATTCTGAAAACTGTGGCGGAGAGTATTGAATCTCCAATTATTAAAGGTTTTGTGAGAAGGACAATCACTAATCGTTAATTTGGGGATGTCCTTTTCTCAAGACTATATAATCAGACTTCTCTATTGTTTTTAACTACTAACACCAGTGATAAGTTATAATATTGTTTACTAACACGCTGGATCATTGTTGTCCAAAAATAAAGAATACATACATACATAACATAACATCACGCCGGGATGATGTGAAGGAGTAAGCACATGTGAACCACTAAAGTGTAAAGTCTAAAGTGAAAAAAAAAACTTAAAACAAAAACAAACAACCGACTTCCAAAAAAACCCTAAAAAGTGAAAAATAACTTTAATTTCGGAAGGCGGTGACAAAAAATTAAAACATATATCCAAAGTCACCGCCTTCCGAAATTAAAGTTATTTTTCACTTTTCATTTTTTTTTTTTCTGGGTGGGAAATCATCAAATAACTTCTCCCGCTCTGGGTGGAGCGGGAAGGCGTGTCAGACTTTTACTGACTAAAACCCACCCGTGTTCCCTCAGTTGCCTGTGTGCCAGGGGCGGCGGTATCTCTTTCGAACAACCCGCACCCCCGGCAGGCATCGGCCCTTGCGGGCCCCATCTGTTGCTGCAGACATCTCTTTGAGGCGCGCGTGGAACACAACGCGCCGTCAACCCGGGCTTGGTCCTTACCGGACAGCGAGGTACCCATTACTCGCCGTCCGCAAGCCCGTGCCTACGGTGGCCGGGAATCAGCCTGGGATTCCCGACGCCCAGGGCGTCTCCTGCGAAGGCCACGGCTGTGAGGGCGCATGTACTGCATCTCCCTCACGTGCGCCGCCTCCCTCTTTGCGAGCATAACTGCTTCGCTGAAGGAGGCGACTGCCAGCCATGCCCTCTCGCTCCGTACCATGGCCTGGACCAGGGTCGGACGCGAGAGGGCATGGCTGGCAGTCGCCTCCGCCGCCGATCACCTCCACGAGGACACGGCGTTGCTCCGCCCAAGTTGGGCAGACCTCCACCGTATGCTCCACCGTGTCTTCTGGGCGATCTTCGCAATGGAAACACCCGAGCGTTTCCTCCCGCCCTATCCGAAACAGGAACCTCCCGAAACAGCCATGTCCGGTGAGGACCTGTGTCAGGCGGAAGGTGAGGACGTCATGCCGCCTCTCAAGCCACTCCTCAAAGAGGGGACTTACCGCCGCAATCGCGGCGTGCCCAGCACTGGGTTGCGACAATCGCACTTTCCACGTCGCCATGAGATCCTGCCGGAGCTCTGTCCGCCGTGCCGCGATTTCCCGCGGCAGCGGAGTTACGCCCCGGCGTTTGGCCTCCTCGCGCCACTCCCAAGTGAGCGCGAGGACGTTTGTCTCCAGATCCCATGGCGGTAATCCGGCAAGGAGGCCCGCCGCCTCACCGGAGATCGTGCGGTATCCCCGGATCATCCGGATGGCCATGACCCTATGGGCCGCCTTCAACCGGCGTGCTGGTTGACGCCTCAATGTAGGCGCCCACACCGGCGCCCCGTATAGGGTCATGGCCTTTTCATTATGTACATAATATGATAATGGTTGGTTAAGTATTGGGTTTTATTAGTCGATTTGCACGAGTTTACTTGCCCGAATCGGGTGAACCGACACAAGCTAATTTATTGCAGGCGATTTAACTACTCGAGAAATACGTAGGGTCGCATGTTTTTAATTTCATGCACTTTACTGCATGTACTGGAAGTGACCTTTTCTCATAATTTTATAGTATACAATTCAAAACGTACCGATTACACTATACATGTTTCTGGAGTTGTCGATTGGCCACAAATAAATCAGGTTACCTATAGTAAATAATATAATAATTAATAGTGTAGTTTCGCCCGATTTAGGAGAGTCATTTAAATATAATAATAAGTCAAATATACAAATAACTTTGGGAGATCTACGCTATTTTCGGAATGGGTAAAATTTTCGTTTTCAGTATTACAGAAAATGTCAAGGAATTATTGAAGACTAGTAAACCAGATAAGCTACGACAGCAAAGTAAACAACGTTGACACCTGGAAAAAGGCATGTTTGAGTTTCTTGTGTAACAGTGATGAAGGACGGTAAACATTTTAACTAAATTAAAGTATCACTCGAGGATAGACGCGAGGAGAAATGAAAGAAAATAAAATTGAAATAAGTAAATCTCACCATAAAATCTTAGAAATTTATCTATACTTATTTTAATAAATGACAAGTACCCTAATTGCGTAAAAAACTAGTAATCTGTTATTGCTAATCCATTTTATGTGACCTCATATGTTAAAATCTTTAAAACTCGAAAAAACCAAAAACCAAAAACAAACCAAAAACAAACCAAACCAAAACCAAACAAACCAAAAACTTAAAAATATAAAAATATTACTTACCCGATCTATATTTATAAGGCTTCTTCTATCTTTCTTAAATATTTGACTTTATGTTTGCTTTTGTTAAAGATTATTTTTAATATAAATAATTGAAACAGCTGTTGCTGTTTAAATTTAATTACTTCTAAATATAAAATTGAAAAATTTGTGACGTCACACAATGCGGGAGGGGTTTCACAAGTGTGACCGGACTGTGACAAGGACGGGGGGCTCAAAAACCATAAAAACTGTGTGACGTCATTTATAGACGGCCCCTAAGTTCGAAAAAAATGTCTGCTTAGCAACGTAAACAACGTCATGAATATTGTGGAACTGTCAAAATAGAAGCGATTCCTACTGTTAGTACGCAATCACCCCCTGTATTACAAAACAGACCGAACTAAGTTCAAAACTATTCCTCAAGTAATTGATAACATTAGCTAACCCTAAACATACCTACACTACTCACAATCGACCAAATAAGACTAAGTTATACTTATAACCCTTTGTCATCGCCAACCACTGACATCCACCTAACACCGAATCCACGTTACCACAGATCATTGTGACAGATAAATCAAACTGTCCTAATTCGTCCTTTACAATTGGCGAGCATGTACCAGTAATCCATGATCACGAGACGACCGGCTTCTGGGCCCCCGAGACTCGTGTAATAAAGCTTACCCCGGTTCGATTAAGCCAGTAAATCAGACTGTCGTCTCGCATAGATATAGAGGGTTAACTTCTGATTTCACGTGCTCCTGACTCCTATCTCGCTGGACGGAAATTGCCAAGAAAAGATGGCGACCACCCGAGGCCTGCTGCGTCTTATTTATTTTTATTTCTTCGGACCGTGCCGGTATCCGGGCACAGCGGTCGGTAAATAAATTGTAGTTTTAGGGCGCTTTATATTGCCATTAAAAACGAATAGAGCTATAAATCAATTTATTACCGACATTAATGCTGGGACGTCGCTAAATAGCCGTTTACCTGATTATAGAGTGCCTAACTGCCGTTTGTACATAAACTAGCATTAAGGGAATTAGAAAACGGTTGTTATTACTTTGTGAAGTACCTAATTGCCATTCCATATTATGCTATTTTTGACACGCTTTTATTAGCTTCACTTGTATGTTTGTTTGTAATCGACTCCGTTTTTGGATTTTATTTTGACCGACTTCAAACGGTCAGATTTCATTTAAACTTTGTAGACATATCGAGGGTCGATGACAATTCAATAATAAAATAATAAAAAGCACGCTTTTGTAGTTTGCAGAACTAAAAAATAGAAAATAAATAATAGTAAAAAAAAAAACAAGTAGAAAATAATTTAATTCTATTAAAAAGCGTGGGGTGATTGATATATATAATTAATTGATTATAAAAATACTTCAAAAAGCACCCCATGCATTTTAATAGAATTAAATTATTTTCTACTTTTTAGTTTGGTTTTTAAAGCGTGTTTTTTCGTTTTTTAATACTATTACTATTACTTTTTTTACTATTTGTTTTTTGATTATTTATTATTTTATTCGTTTTATACCGAGGGTTTTGTGGTTATGTAATATCAGACGTAGTTTGTCCGTGAATAGAAACCCCTCTGTGCCGCGGAAAGCACGTTAAGCTCTTGGTCCCGGCTATCATTCGTGGATCTTAGACAGCCGTTACACTAGTAACGACTAGGTTGGTTCTATTTAGACTAGTTTTCAGACTTTCGGCCTTTTGAAGACCACTTCAGAAGGCCGAAAGTCTGAAAACTAGTCTTACAAAGGGGTACGTCTAACTAGACTTACCAGTTACTGGATTCTGGAGGTCAGATAGGCAGTTGCTCCATGTAAAATACTGGTATTCAGCCAACTTTGTGGGGTTGGCTTTCAGTCTATCCAGATGCACTGGTTAGACTCGAAGCCGACCCCACATGATTGGAAAAAGGCTAGGCAGATGATGATGAGTTCTACACCACTGATAAAAAAATCGAATTTTATTGAATATTGGTTGGTTTTTCTGGCAGCTACCGGTCTTATCTAGAAATCAATGTCAATTTACTTAACTTATACCATCAATTGTCATCCTAACACAAATAAACATTAATTGAAACTAGATATGTAAAACAGTATCCATCGCCTTTATTGTTATAGTACCTAACATAGGTAGCTACCATAGGTACTATTGGAATAACTATGAACCAACGTTAGAGGTGCAGTAAAAATTGCATTATGGCGGGTTTTATGACCATATGAAGACTGCTCTAGTGCATGCCTAAGTACCCTTATGGTTTAAATGTCTATCTTTATAACTGAGTCTATAGTACCTACCTTCTTTGGGGTTGAGTAGAATGCAAGTGTATTTTTTAATTTAAAACTAGCTTTTGCTAGCGGTTTCACCCGCGTTAACCAATTTACACGAAACTTTAACAAATTATACACCTAAACCTTTCTCATGAATCACTCTGTCTATTGGTGAAAACCGCATGAAAATCCGTTCAGTAGTTTTTGAGTTTATCGTTAACAGACAGACAGAAATACGCGGCGGAGAACTTTGTTTTATAATATGTAGTGACAGAACTTGAAACATTTTCGTTTGCTCGGTGATCTATTTCTCTCTAGCGACGAAAGACGTGGTAGTGGATAGTGGAGTGATCATTTATAAATGGTTTCAATTTTTATTTTCTGCAATCAAGGCCGTTCTTAATAAAGGCTACCCTAACAAGGCTTGCATAAATCCACAATACAGATTGCAACCAAACAAAAATTAAAAAATGCCATCTAACGTTGGCACCCCAACACTACGCCTTTGGTCCATTGCACTATTTACTTGAACACAATCCTATCTCCAACATGTACCTCGTCCCTTATTACAAAACATGGTTTTTATTCAGATCTGTTTGGGTAAATCTTGAATAAAAAACATAATATGTATAGAAATGCAATTATTTTTACTAAACAGACAACTTAGTCCGGTCCCATTTTCTTATTCAGAACTTCCCGAATCACAACAAAGTTGGAAATACAAAAACTGGCTCAAAGCCACTGGCTAGAACAAAAGTTAGATCGCGTTTTGTAATAAGATGGATTTAGTTTGGTTCGAGAGGTTGGCAAAGGTTTATTGAGCAGCCACGGTTTACTCTTCCAGACCGAGAAGGAAGATTACGTAGAGCATTTTAAGACATACCTACATCTCAACAAAATGTGTTCGCAATTTCACAAAACGTTATTTAAAACGAGCATTACGATATCAGGTGGTTATCTTCCCACGCAAGTCAAGCATCCCTGCGACAGGGGGAGACTTCTCTTGTGTTCAATTATAGCTTCGTATTCATGGTTAAAAAAGTTTGTTTAGATTTATAAATAGGTT
The DNA here is from genome assembly GCA_949091785.1 of Polymixis lichenea. Taxonomy (NCBI): domain Eukaryota; kingdom Metazoa; phylum Arthropoda; class Insecta; order Lepidoptera; family Noctuidae; genus Polymixis; species Polymixis lichenea. Next base: position 14,273,646 of record OX420944.1, read on the forward strand.
ATTCCATGATTTTAAATTTACACGTAGTGAAGATGTTACTCGTGGAAGTATTCATAAAATAGTCCTTGGTATAACAAACTCAAAGTTAACGTTCGAAAGAGGATTCCGATGTTGCCAGGAAGAAGCAAAAAAAACCGAGCGAGTATTTTTGATCTACCCTTTTCCTTGGTTACTGATTCTGTATAAAATAGTACCTACGCACACTGGGAGGTAGTTACCACCCAGAGTGAGTACTATTTGTGACACTGATTTGTTCTATAAATTGAACAAGAAATGAATGAATGAATTGAATTAGCTACAATCTGTTCCCAAATGATCTGCTGGAAGCGTAAACAAAGACTTTTACGTTTAAATTTTCACGAAATCACTTACTAAAGGGAATTAGTAACACATTGATATGTATTTAGAACGTTACAACTTTATATCTACCCAGTTTTACAAATGATTATTGTTTTAATAACTTTATTTTGATTGGAAAATCATTGTTGAAATTTCTGATTATAAATTGACAAAGTAAATTTATAAAAGTGACCCCTAATTTTACTATTTACTACCTGTTTGACTGTAACTTGAACATCTGCTTTCTAAATGAAAAACATCTTTAAGGCGATTTAATTTCAGGTTTAAAGTATTCAAACAATTACATTAAAGCACTTAATGTAATGTTAGTTACTATAAATTGGCAACTAAAGGTAAATTTTCTGTTTACATTTTCACTACATACTTTTGGAACACACCTTAAATGCTTTTATTTTGACTTAGTTATAAGGAACAGCCTCCATTAGCACATCTAATTTACAGCTCTATGTACCTAGATGTCAACACATAGGCAAACAATATAAGACCACCAGGTTGACGGCTGAATAAGACATAGCTTCTGTGAGCACTCGATCGACGTTACCTTAAAGCGCTTGTAATTCAAAGAGAGAAGTGCCGGCTACCTGTCCCCTTTCCCAGAACTTTATTCACTAGAATGTAAGCTTAGTATATAGACATTTCACTGTAACAGTATTCCTGGTAGACGATATAAAAGGGCATTAAAGCCGCGGTCACACCAAACGCATGGCTGCGAACTGTGAATATTAAGTTCAAAATGTATGGAAAAGCAACTGAAGATGCCAACTGACAGACCGTTGCTCTCACAATCGGTGGACGACTATTTGTTCGTCGTAAACGTGGCCTAAATCTCCCGAAACAATAATTTCGTTTAATATTATTAAACATGTTTTATTTTTTAGAAAACCAACGGACGACCGACATAACAAGGTACTACAAAAAAACGCTGTCAGACGAAGGTTGCTTTTCATGGAATCATTGGGCAAACAGGTTTTACCCAGAAAATAATAATGGGGATATTCAGAGGAAGTTTACGGGCTGGTAAATTGAGTGTCTTATAAAAGCATCTTGTACACACGGCTACACATCAAACTTTACATACATTTGTAAATGTATAGCTTGATATGTAGTTGTATGTACCTAGTAAATGTATTGGTAATCTTAACACACAAATTAATCATAATAGAATATTTTTATTTCAGACAAAGTCCATAGGGTGAGTAACAATTTTGCTTTTCCTAATAATGCCTAATACATATAAAAGACTAGGGAGTAATCTTTAAACGTTAAAACTGTACACAAAAGTTGGGAAATCGCGTAGCAGTTTGGGGTGAAGTCGTATATAGGCGTCGCGATGGTAAATAAACGATTACAAAAGCATGTAAATAATAATAAAAGCTCACCTTTAAAATTAAAAGTATGATCAAAAGTTCTAAAGCAATTGCTATGAAACTTTTGATCATACTTTAAATTTAATCTTGTAATTACTGGTAATTGCTAACTTTTGACCAGAATTCCCAGTCAATTGGGACTTCACTAAGGTTGAAACTATAATTAAGGTATTTAACTGTGACAATATTTTTTTTCCTTCTTTCTGTTTGGATTTCCTGTGCGTGTCTCTAATAAAATATTTATCTTTCTATTAAACGGTTGGTCGACTCTTTACGTGATCGGAGGGCTGACTTATTTTTTGGCTAAAGATTGATCATTGCCGTTCAACGTGACAATGCTGCCAGCATTTTGAGCACGTCTCCTGTTGACAACGATACGGACGAATTTTGTTATGCCCATGTTTCTTTTTTTTATATACTTGTACATATTACTGTTTTTAGACTTACCTTTAAATTATGTAAAAATTAGATAATTAAATTAATAAATGTTGCCAACTATAACATAGACAAAAACCTTCCAATATATTCTGTACAAAACCTCACCGTGAAAACTTAGGTAAAGTGCAATTAATAGTTTCAATCCTTAGGCGGAATGACAGCTCACTTGAAGCTCACTTCACCTACTCCTCGGCTTTATACAGAATAGATCGGCTGGGAATTTTATTTAGTGCTATTAATGACTTTCAAGTTTAGCGTGGTGAAGCAATAACAAGGTCAACTATACTGAACGCTAAAGCTAAGTGTAGTTGACCATGTGACCATGAAAGTCTATGTTTGATTGACTTTACCGAAGTTTACACAACATCATATTAATCGCAAATATAACCTGTAAGTTTAATTATCTAGCACCAGGTGGAATGTGACAGCTCACTTGAAGTTCACTTCACCGGAGTCTTCAAGCCTATCTATTCTGTACAAATATCACCGTGAAAACTAAGGTGAAGTGAGCTTGATGCCGGCGATTGACACTTCACCTGAGTTTTCACGGTGAGATTGTGTACAGAATAGATAGGCTTAGGCGGATAGACCGGCTGGTGTGATTTTTACCGAATAGATCAGCTGGGCGTTTTATGAAGTGCTAGTGACATTCAGTGGCTATCAGACGAGATGTCAGTCGTAGCGGCGAGATGATTGGACGACATTGTTACCATCGCGGGCAAAATCCTGATGAGGCTGGAGATCGACACAAGAAAAGAGAAGCCTATTGCTAGCTGTAGGGGAAGTGAAGTCTGGCTGAGGTGATGATGATGAGTGACATTCAACTTTAATTTGTAACAAGAACATTACCAAGGTCAACTATATTAAGCTCAAACACACATGGACTTTGATTGACTTTACCGACGGTTACCCAACATCAAAGTCATCCCAAGTAGAAACCTGTTACTTTCAAACAAAGTACCTAAAGCGTCTTAACAATATCAGCTCCAAAGTTTCTGAAATCGATCCGTCTTAATTATAAACGTTCGTTCAATGTGATTAACAAATGGCTTTAATCCTGAGTTCGACAAGATAATTAATTTGAAACGCAAGTAGAGTCAGAGTTTAGGCAAACGATTTTAACTTGACTGATTGTCTTCTGCAAATAACAGCAATTTTGGGAGGGTGAGGATTATTTTTGTATTTGATGATTACATGTACCTACTAACTACGCAAAATTAATATTGTTTGGATGCATGTAAACAAAGATTACTGATCTAGGCAATGTGAAATCTATTTTAGACTTGAGAAAAAGTTTTTTTTTAAATCGTGGTCGTATGCCACTTTGCCCTAAAGCTTATGCTCGCGGACTAGGTTACGGCTACAATGTATTGTTTTCTTAGGGTAGGTGGAAACGCCCGGGTGTTTCCACTGCGAAGATCGCCCTGAGGACTCGGTGGAGCATACGGTGGAGGTCTGCCCGGCTTGGGCGGAGCACCACCTTGTCCTCGTGGAGGTGATCGGCGACAGCGATCTCTCGCGTTCGGTCTTAGTCCAGGCCATGGTACGGAGCAAGAGTGCATGGCTAGCAATCGCTTCCTTCAGAGAAGCAGAAATGCTCGCAAAGAGGGAGGCGGCGCACGTGAGGGAGATGCAGAACATGCTCCCTCACGGCCGTGGCCTTCGCAGGAGACGCCCTGGGCGACGAGAATTCCAGGCTGATTCACGGCCACCGTAGGCACGGGTTTGCGGACGGCGAGTAATGGGTAGCTCGCTGTCCGGTAACCAGGTAAGGACCAAGCCCGGGTTGACGGCGCGTTGTGTTCCAGGCGCGCCTCACAGAGATGTCGGCACCAAATGGTGGAGCCCGCAAGGGCCGATGCCTGCCAGGGGTGCGGGTTATTCGAAAGAGATACCGCGGCCCCTGGCACACAGGCAACTGAGGGAACACGGGTGGGGGTTTTAGTTAGTAAAAGTCTGACACGCCCTCCCACTCCACTCAGAGCGGGAGAAGTTATTTGATGATTTCCCACCCAAGAGACAAACTTTTATTTTGGTAGAAATGGAATTGAATACAGCAGATATTATTACAATAACAGCACAGCTGGCTTTCATCTACCTGACACCAATACGTACGTTATAATTTTTATTTACCAAAACAAAGCCGAAACCCGATTCGTTGGTGTGACGTAACGTAAATCCGCGATTTCGTCCTGTCACAACACATCACGGTGCAATTCGCGTGCGATAGAGCAGCATCAAGGCGAATTAACTCGCGTTAACGCGAAATAGCTCAGTGGTTGCGTAAAATGTAACATTAATTACTTGCTATACAGGTTTAAAGCGAAATCGAGGCTTTAATATGTCCCCGATAACTTTAATGGTTTCTCGATGCAAAATTTTCCTTTGTACGCTTGTAGTTTGTGTATAATTGTAAGTGCTAAAGGCGATATATGTATGGTTTTGTGGAATTGTTTTGGTAATTTCAAAGCATAGGCAGACCTCAGGCGCAGTTTATAGCATGATCTCAGATAAAAGATAAGAACCATGACATATAGCTCTATCACCATCTGCCTAGCATTTTCCCAACTATGTTGGGGTCGGCTTCCAGTCTAACCGGATGCAGCTGAATACCAGTATTTTACATGGAGCGACTGCCTATCTGACCTCCATAACCCTGTTACTCTATGTAAGTTTTAATTATTTTTTATTGTTGAGTTTTCATACATAAGGTATTCATACTGAGCGTGTTTTATGTTATAAAAGCATAACCGTAAAAACTAACATACTAAAGCCAGCAACATTTTACTACACAACAAACGTCACAAAACTAAAGAATATCTTCTTATTGTAGTCAAACATTGCATTGTTTTTATTTCAAAGAACTCGAATCCCGGGTCATAAGACCGGTGGTCCTTCAGACAGAATAATAAAATCCGGGAAATTTCCGGGATCCCGCCTTCGTGTAGGTCCATTTTAATATTTTATTTCGGTTCCTTGTAATGCCGTAACTTGGTCGGAATGTCTTCTGTGATTAAATGTTTATTGTAACATATTATGTAACACGATGTCGTTACGTATTCTCTTAATGTTGGAACTTTTGGGTAGTGAGTTAGGGGAACAGGAAGGTATGCATACAACTTTCAAACCTTTACTTGGAATTTGTGATTAGCTAGGAAATCCTTTATTGCAAACTAGATATTTATATGGCGACTGCCTCGTTGGTCGTGGACCACTAGGGTCGCAAGCACTACTTTTGAGCATGCCATCTTGGATTCAATACCCAGATCGGGCAAAGGTTGTGTGTGGGGTGGTATCACAGCAAAAAGTGAAAAAAAAAACAACGTACTTATAGTACTGGGTGTACATTTCGCTAGTTACGTTTAAGGCCCGTGTTATTCGCCTCTATTGTTATCGACCGACCAATTCATAATTGAAATAGTTTACAAAAAAAAAAAGTCTACATCATAATTAAAGCATCTTATCATCAAGCGACTTCCAAAAAAAATACACAACAACTAGAAAAATAACTTTGATATCGGAAGACGGTAGTAAAAAAACGAAAATACAAAACCAAAGACACCGGCTTCCAAAATTAAAGTTATTTTTACATGGTGCCTTAAAATTTTTGTAATAAAATCTTATTGTAAAATAAAACAGCTTTCTTTCTTATCGAGCTGAAAAAAAAATCTGTTAAGTCTCCATTCAAGAAAAAAGAAAAGCTATATTTTTCTGCGCCAATAAGAACAATCGACTTGGTTGCAATGAAGTTTATTTTCCTCCTTTGTTTCCGCTAAGATTCCTAAGCTGTGGTCGGTCTATTGAGCGTAGGGGTGAGTTTTCCTTAGTGTGACGTTTAAAGGAATTAGAGGTATTGGCTCCAGCTTACGAGATGTAAGTCGTGAATTCGAACCCTGGCTTATCTTTACTTTGTGTATGTTATTTTATCACCAGTCCTCTCGAAACGCCAACCCGCACTGGCCCCGCGATGTGGATTATGGCCCACTTCCTCTCACAGAGAGGAGGCCTGTGTTTCAGAACATTATCGGCTGATTATGAGGTAGTTACGGCGTCGACCATAAAAAAGTCTTCGGAGCCATGAAAAAATATAGGTACAAATAGTTACAAATGGAATGGTGCTATTCTTTACGTCCAGAACCACACGGAACCCAATCCCATTTCTTCCCGTGGATACCCACGGGAAGAAATGGGATTGGGTTCTGTAGAAGGCGACTAAGGACTTACTAGAGTATGGGCAGCAGCGTTCTCTATGCATTTTACCACCATACTGCGATCGCCAGCCCGCCTGCCAAGCGTGGCGATTATGGCAAACCCCCCCCATTTTTTTTTGGGGAAGGCCTATGTCCAGTAGTGGACGTCTATAGGCTGAAATGATGATGATGAATAGTTACAAAATTAATCTGAAATTTGCTTTACTAATTGAAAGGGTCTAGTTTTTAAGTCTATCACAAAAAAAAAAACGTTGTACGGGTAACCGCTCCTTGTTGTTGCTCCACGTAAATATTAAAAAATCGGGCAAATAGTGTTTGGAAGTGCCGTTAAAAGTGTAACCCGTATGGACACACTTGGCTACAATAAGATTAGAACAACAGTCTAGTGTTTTAGTGCGTAATTCGAAAAATCATACCGAGTTAGATTAAAAAAAGAATCAGTTCTACCGTCAGTCGTAAACAAATAGTGCGTCGTGATATAGCGCGTAAGCGCCCCGTTTCGCACGGCGCTTACTACGTTATTCTCGCCAACTCGTTACCAGCCGCTAATCACCTACCGCGAGCCTTTTTTAGTGTGCTCTTTTGATTCGAGAATTGTGCGGTAACTCAAAAGGCCTTTATTAGTGTGCTAATTTGCAAACTATCATCCAAGTGAATAATAAATCATGGCTACTCGGTTGTGGGGTTGCTGTACCGCCGATATTAATTATTCCGAGGACAGCAAGGAATTCATTAATTGCACAAAATGTAATAAGTCATTCCATTTAGTGTGCCTATCTATTCCGGAAATGACTGCTGATTCCGAAGCTTATCGTAAGTGGAAATGTTCGGGCTGTATGAGTGTCATTACAAACACCTCCAAAAGTGACGGTACACCAAATCGGAACGTCTCCACCACTAGAGGAAACAAGAGACCAGCCTTGAACTCTCCCCCTCAAGCGACATCTGTAACCACCGAGGATGTACGTGCCATTGTACAAGAGGTAATGAAGGCAGAATTTGCGTCTATGCTTCAGCAAATTAATAAAACCATACTCAATATCGTTAACAAGGAACTTGAACCAATGAAACAGGATATTAAAGAGCTGTCCACATCACTGAATTTTCACACTAAGGAATTTGATGAGTATCAATCCGAACATAAAACGTTGAAAATTACAATGAAAAACTTAACCGAAGAAAATAATAATCTTAAAAACTCAATTTCGGACCTTAGTCTTCGCATGAACTACCTGGAACAACAATCTCGTTCAAACAACCTGGAAATTCATTGCCTACCTGAAAATAAACAGGAGAACCTTTATACTGTGGTTAAGCAGCTGGGATCTGTTGTCGGATGTGAGCTAAGTGACACCGACATTCGTCACTGCACCCGCGTGGCCAAACTCCAAGCTACCAATGTCCGCCCGCGATCAGTCGTTGTTCAGCTGGCATCTCCAAGAATCCGCGATAATCTCCTGGCCTCTGTTATAGACTACAATAAGGAAAAGAAAAAAAATAATAGCGAGAAGCTGAACAGTGCTGATCTCGGGATAGCTGGCGACAGAAATCCGGTATTTGTCCTTGAACACTTATCTCCTGCAAACAAGTCGCTTCATGCTGCCACTAGACTAAAAGCAAAGGATAAGGGGTACAGATTTGTCTGGGTAAGAAACGGCAGGATTTTTGTTAGGAAGTCCGAGGAAGCCGACCATATTCTGATAAAGAATTTAGATTCATTGAATAAGTTGGTATGATTTATAACTTCAATTCTGTTTTTTGCTTTTCCTTAGTTTATATTTAAAATACAAGTTAATGTAAAAATAATATTTTTCAAATTCGATAGTTTACAGATATTTTACCAGAACTGTAGAGGTCTGCGGACTAAAACTAATCTAGTTTATCAAAATGTATGTTGCAATAACTACGATGTAATAATTATTACTGAGACTTGGCTTAATAATACAGTTCAAAGCAGTGAGCTATTCGACGATAGATACGTTGTTCACAGAAGGGATAGAGAAACTTCCGGTATACGAAGTGGCAAAGAGGGCGGGGGAGTTTTGATAGCAGTAAAAAAGAATATAAGTTCTAAGCGTGCTCTGCATCTCGAAAGTTGCTGTGAGGACCTTTGGGTTACCTTAGATCTACCTCTAGCTAAGTCTTTTCGTCGTTTGGCTCTCTGCGCAGTATACCTACCACCCCCTGTACGCATTTCTTGCATGGATGATTTCTTAGACCACTGTAATGCGGCGATCGATCAACTTAATGACTCATGTGTATGTATCATTGGCGATTTCAATTTGGGTAACATCGATTGGAAAATAGCCAGTAACTCAGATCATAGCCTCAAGCTTCCTAATACTTGTGTTGCTTTATTGGATTTTACTTGTGTGAATAGGCTTAATCAATGTAACTACACTACTAATAGTTCGGGTCGTATACTTGATCTTGTATTATGTAATCACCCATTGTGTTCTGTTATTCAAAGTATCGGCTCAATATGTAATATTGATCAGCATCATCCACCCCTTGATATTGTAATTTCTCTGAACAAGGCCGCCAAACTTCCTTATAATATTGTTAATCGACAGCCTGACTTTCGTAAAACAAATTATTTACCGATTCGTACATTTTTAGGGGAACTTAACTGGGATGAATTATTCGAGAGTAAGCACGATGTCAATGAGATGTTACAGATCTTTTATGACATTATTGATTCGGCAATACAAAGATTTATACCTACTAAAATACCTAAAAACAGTAAATATCCACCATGGTTTAACCGTCATCTAATTAAAATGTTAAATTCTAAAAATAAGATGCGAAAACGCTACAAGATTTATAATAATCCATTGGATAAAATCGAATTAAAAATTATTGGTAAACGCTGTGATGACCTTGCTACTGTCTGCTATAACAAATATATTAAGCAAATAGAGGACGAACTCAAAAGTAACCCGAAATTGTTTTGGTCCTATGTAAAAGCTAAACGAGGAGGGACAAGCACATATCCTTTATCTATGACAGACGGTATTACCACATCATCTGATGGAACAGCAATTTGCGAGCTTTTTGCATCCCACTTTTCCTCTGTTTTCAGCCCTGCTCGGGATAGTTACAATATTCATGATAACAAAAATTTATCCTTGCATAATATTCAAAATTATAGTTTATGTTTATCTCAGCCTGTTATTAGTTGTGAGGCCTTATACAAGAAGCTGAAAAACCTAGATTGCAAAAAGGGAGCTGGGCCTGATGGAATACCTCCAATTTTTATCTATGAGTGTGCGGCTGAGCTAGTTAGACCACTATCACTAATTTTCAATGTTTCTTTGGTTTCTGGAGTATTTCCTGCAAAGTGGAAGTTAGCTAAAGTTGTACCTATCCACAAATCAAACAATGATGAAATAGTTTCTAACTATAGACCTATATCTATTTTATCAACCATGGCTAAAATTTTTGAGTCTATTATCTGCCCCCTCATTCAGAACCATCTAAAGCTGTATTTGAGTGAAGAGCAACATGGTTTTGTAAAATCTAGATCCACAAGTACTAACCTGATACTGTTCACGGAATTAATAACGAAGGCTATAGATTCAGGTCACCAAGCCAATGTGATATACACAGATTTTAGCAAGGCGTTTGATACAGTTTCACATAGAATACTTATCAGCAAATTGGAAGCATATGGCATTGCTGGAACGTTGCTTTCTTGGTTGACTTCATATCTAAAGGATAGATCTTTCTTTGTTGTCATCAACGGCTTTCAATCAACCTTACGACATACATCTTCTGGCGTGCCGCAGGGTTCTCATTTGGGGCCAGTTTTGTTTATTTTGTTTATCAACGACATCCTAAACTGCTTTCTTAATTCTAAAGTTTTTATGTATGCCGACGATCTAAAATTTGTTAAAATCGTTAAATCGAAGGACGATGCCTCAGCATTACAGAGCGATCTTGAACGGCTTGTGCTTTGGTGCCGAACCAACGAAATGCATCTAAATACAAGCAAATGTTACTATATTAAATTCTCCAGAAAACTTTATCTAATTGAGCAAGATTATTATATCGATGGAGTAAAAATGGTGGAACAGGATGCAATAAGAGACCTTGGCGTAACGTTTGATCGGAAACTAACTTTTGTTCCTCACATAGACAATATAATAAAAAAATCCTCTAAAATGCTCGGATTTGTTATAAGAAACGCCAAACAGTTTAGATGTTGTAAAACTAAAATTTTACTTTACGACAGCTTAATTCGAAGCACTTTGGAATATTGTAGTGTGATCTGGCGGCCACACTACGCTACACACTCGTTGCGTCTAGAACGCGTTCAAAAGCGATTTCTTTGGCACTTGGCGTTTTCTAGCGGCATTGCAAAGAAAATACGTTCGTACAGTAACAGACTGAGACACTTTAAAATGGTTTCGCTGGACAAACGCCGTCGCCTTAACGACGCAATGTTTGCGTGCAAAGTTCTGGCACATAAAATTGACTGCCCACAGATTTTGTACAATCTCAGTTTCCGTGCACCCTCAAGAATTCCTCGTCATCCAATAACGCCACTCCGCCCACCAATGAGAAGAACGATACTAGGCGCAAATTCTCCTTATGCGAGATTATGCAAGGTCATAAATAGTTGCAGTGACCAAATCGATCTTCACTTTGATTGTTTGGGAAAGTTGAAAGCCACTTTTCATAAGTATCTGCCCGATTAGATTTAGTTTTAGTCATCAATATACGAATAAAGGTTAGTCCTAAGTGGTGTATGATGTTTTCCAAGTTTTTAAGTACTAAGCATTTTTTCAACCTAGTTTAGTTAAGTTACTTTAGTTTAGTTAAGTTACTTTAGTTAAGTTAAGTTACTTTAGTTTAGTTAAGTCACTTTAGTTTAGTTAAGTTACTTTAGTTTAGTTTATTTTGTACAACTTTCTTTATATGCACGCTGAGTTTACCTGTAAGTGATTGTTACGCTACTGTATTAACTTATCTTGCATGTTATCTTTAGCATAATACCAGTGTAAACAATTGTTGGTGAACCTAATAAATAAATAAATAAATAAATAAATCACATTAAAAAAACTGATATTATTTTACTATTATTAAATAATTATAAACACAATTTTACATGCCATTTTAAAATCATACATGTTTTTATTTCATAATGTACAAGTACGCTTAATAATAGTGCCGTGCTTTCCTATAATTAAGATACATGCGAGATCTATAATTGTGATTTTAATTTTATTGAGGGTTGGTGTTGTGTTTATATTTATATAAATAAACTTCAAGAATACTGATAAAACGTGGCATGAGTGTTGAGGCACGATAGATATATTCCACATTATTTATTCAACAAAAGCACTGCAGTGTTTTGTCGCCTTCCACTATGATTTAAACGCAATTTTCAACAATTTTCTTTAGTTTTCTGCACGTTAGTTGAATAAAGAATATTAGCACCGTTAAAACAGTATTTTTATCCGACTGCGCGACGCAAAGAAAGGTAATGTGTTTATGGACCTATGTATGTTTGTTACTTTCTAGAATTTCTTGCGAGTGTCACTAAAGACATGACAGTAATAGAAATTCAAAATGCCGAAAACTAGACGTCATATTGCGAAAAAAAAAAATTCAAGTCGACGAACTATGTACATCATTGAATAGATCTTTGGATATAATCTGTAGGTGTCTAATGACTATTTGGGATCTATAACAATTTTAAGTGAGTTAGCAACCAACTATGCGTCTAAGGGCTAATATTTCAATAGTCAGATAAATTTTATCTGAAGAATAAATCTGACAATTTGGCATACTTTCTACACAGAAACTGTCAAACCGACATAATATTTATTCCTCAGATAAAAGTTTGTGACTATTGGAAAGTTTAGCCCTAAAAGAGATAGTAATATTAAAGTCAAAGTCAAAGTCAAAGTCAAAGCATTTATTTCAAATAGGCACATACATATAAGGCACTTTTGAACGTCAACATTTACATTAAAATAGAATTGATTCTAGTCGCCCCTTCCAAAATGTAGTTTCGTATGGAGAAGAATGGGCAAGAAACTCCACCGTTACTCTTTTAAAATGATATAACTACAACATTTAACATACATTCATTGTATAATTATGTGTGAAAACGATGCATCCAGAACAAAATTACTGTACCAATATATACTATATAATTAATACACATTTAACACTGAATTTGTATATCACAAAAATCAATGGACAAATACATTGAAAACTTGTGTACAATGAGAAGTATCGTATGAATATGAGCATGGTACGAATAGTATTTGGTCCTTTAGTTCTTTTGTAAGCTTTACATTCATTATTATATTATTGAAAGGACCGATATGGGTTTTGGGGAAAACTTTTCAGATATACAGAGGTTATTGACTCTTGTCGATACGAATACAGAATACCCTCGTACCGAGAAGTACCTACATTCACATGAATCATGTACACTTCTACGAACCGACAGAATAGCGTAGCTGTATTCGGGTATTGAGGTATTTCACGTACTTGAAATAAATAATTTTACAAGGGATGGTTTTGGTCTGTTGAACAGTAAACGAATAATTTTAAGGGCATTCATTCCTTCGGGACATGTGGCTTTCCTGGTATCTCATTAACATCATAAATATGTGAAAGTCTATTAACTGCTCCCAAATAACAATGTTAATTTTTATTCTTTTTAGTTTTTTCAATGCCTGACATATTTTCGTCATTATTTGATATTATGCAGCAGTTATTATAATATCGACTATTTATTAGTGATTTTCATGGAAATCATGTCACTTGGTTTAAATAGGTTTATTTTATTTATTAGTAGATTAGAAGAATATAAGTAGATTATTTTACATATTGTGATCCAAGATCGTTGTAGGCCTTACAGATTGTAGATGTGTAGACAATTTTCTATTCTTTATTTTCATTCATCTAATTACCTGGCACTTATTGACAGGCCTGCACTGTCCTCCCATGCCTATTATCCCTGTTATTTGAAAACATTGTAAAAGCCAATTATTTTTAAAAGATTAACCGTGGAGTTTCTTGCCGGCTCTTCTCCATAGGAAGCGACAAATTGGAAACATGCACCTAGCTTCTGACGTTTCATAAGTGCCCATGCAGGTTTATGTGAAATAAAATATTTGCATTTAAATTTTTTGATTTTTCATATTTTATTATAAAAAGTGTTGTAATTTTTAGCTTAGTAGTCGATGTCCACGCGGACGATAATAATATCGTGGTGGGATGTTTTCACGTACTGGATCTTCAACGCTCTGATTGGCGTTGGAAATCGAACAGTGTGTTTGTTCAACGCGCTGAGATGCACTCTGTTGGATTTTGAATGCTCGGTGCAACACCGAGAGTCGAAAATCCAGTGCGCGATAAAATCCCTCAGCGATATTTTTTCGTCCACCTACCATAGCGTCATGGCTTAGAATTATAATACTAAAGATTTCCTACAAATGTTGATGGAATTATAAAATTATAGATTTTTACCGCAAAACGCAAACACCTTCATAATTTTTCAATCCACAATAAAAATTAAAAGCAAACACTCAGGTAGAAACTGTTTATAAATACCAACGTAACTGTCAACCGTTATATCCGATATAAAATAAAAAAGCCAACACTAGCGGTATCGCTGTACCGTTAACAACGTTATCGCTCCCGTCAAAGTATCAAGCCTTCCGACTTGTGTACGGATCATGATATTACACAATATAGACAGGTTCAGAAGGTTAGCTTTAAGGCTCCCACGAACAGGTGCGACGTGACAGCGCTACGCGACTTTAATGTAACAATGAAAACTTCATAGTTATTGCTATATGCTATATACAGTCGCATCGCGCTGAAGCCGATGTCAAATCACGCCGGTCTGCGGGATGCATTACACAACGAACAAAATTAAGCGCGTGCGCATATAGACACGTATGTTGAAGAAGCTATTATACAGGTAGTTAACTTGCAACTACTTTTATGCAATGTTGTGAGTATGCTGAACAATCGATTCTATTACAACAACACACTCTTCAGATAGTTTGCCATAAATAAAAAAAATACGCTCACAATAAAATTAATATTGGCAGTGTACAAGAAACAAGTGTAAACTAGAAAAACGGATCAGAAAAATACGTCCAAAGTGATGCTTATTTCCACTGCCCTGTCTGTTTCTTTCAGCTTTACAGTGTACTGAAATTATGTGTTTTTGTAGGTGCACTAAATAGCTTGATCGAAAATTTCAAACAATCTAAAAGAAAGAAAGACAAATGTTTATTCACGTTTATTCAGGCACGATACCTTATGCAGGGAACCCATTTGAACAGAATTAAGAATTGACTTAAATGTGTGCGTGCGTTTTCGCTTGTATTATTTAGATATTTATTTATTGGCACATGAAAAAAAGTGATACAATAATGAGGTGTGACACTGGATCCCGCACTAGGATACCTTGTGTCGCAGGATCCAGTCTCTTTCGACAGATTATATAAAATTATGGAAGATAAATATACAAGAGGCAACGGTTTAAATAAATAAGTAATTCACTAAAACAAAGACTAAATAATTCACTAAAACTAATACTAAGTAATAATTCACTAAAACTAATAAGAGGTAATCAAAAGTATGTGTGCATGTATGAGTGTAGGTACGACAATGTGATGAGTGTTAGTGTGTATTTGTATGTGGTGTGTGTATGTGTGTGTGTGCGGGTATGTGTGCGGGTGCGTGTGTGTGTGTGTGTGCGTGGTGAGTGTATGTGTGATGTGAGTATGTGGATGAGATGTGTGTGCGATGATGAATACTTTAACAGTTGAAAGGTTTTCCGTTTCAGTGTAGTTAAGCCCAAGCAGCCAATCCTGGACCTGTTTTTTGCTCCCAAACTTCGTCAAGGAGAAGGTGTTCAACTTTTTGTTATCTTTTTCATACAGGTATGGTCTAGTACATGAGAAAGCCTTATTGCCAAACTTCAGTTCACAGAAAGATCTATTCCATTTGGGTTTTCTACGTGAGCGCTGATCCGTTACCACTGTGGCCACTGAAGTTTTGTGAAATTTACATTTGAACAGTTGGCACACTGTAAGCACACTCGTTTCTCAATATAACATATCAGTAGGGTATCGGATTCCTAATTTATGAGATACTTTAAGTATGGCTCTTCGTGCACGTTCAGCGGTAATTAGATAACTTTTACAAGCGAAACCCCAAGATACTATACAGTGACCAAGCACAGACTGGCATAGAGCCAGGTAAGTCATCTTTAGAGTTTCTTTGTCAGCTACAGAACGAAGTCTTTTAAATAATGTACAAAAGCTTTCTTACGTGCGAAGCAACAGATTGAATTTGCTTTGCCCATGTCAGGTGTTCGTCTATGCTAACACCGAGATATTTGATACTCTCAACTTGTTCAAAAACAGGGCATTATAGAGTTGACCTTCTGAATCCATCTATGTTGTGTTTTCAACTTGTTTACGGATCATGGTAGGAATGGAAACGCGACTGGAATTACAACTGATACGGGCGGTTTTTATCGCGTAATGAAACGGTTGCTGATTTAAATGATCGGGGTGCTTGTTTTTCATTTGTGCTTTGTTGCTATTTGTGTTATTATTTAATCTCATTATGTTTGTAATTTTGTGGACACCTCTCCCGGTACACTTACTCTCGTATACCTAATTTGGTTTAGGATGATATAGGATGGGTGAAAAGTTATGATTTACTTGATATCATTATAATACCAGTCAAACAGTACATTTTAAACTCAACGTTTCCCGAATCATTTGGCAACATGAATTTAACCTGTAATCCACTGCGTAGCAGTGGATGGCAGTTCTTTAAAATCATGACATAACCATGGGGTTTTTACCATTTCGATTTGAACATAGATTTTGTATGGCTCTCTACTTTATAAAAATCTTAAACTCACTTACTGATAGACAACGCGTAGTGTTAACTACTGGTTTTAGAAGCTTGAAATTTTACACAGGAGTACTGTTTATGATACTAGAAATGAGCAGAAACGATTTTTCAAAATTCATCACTCACTGCTTGTTTATCTATGCATATTGCAGATTAAAGTCACTGTTCGTGTTTGTCTGTGTGACCGTGTTGTTCTTTTAAACTACGCAACGGATTTTGATGCGAGTCTTACCATTGTTTAGAGAATTTATTCCAGAAGATTAATACAAAAAATCTTTTTCCAAAAAAAAAACAAATGACTTCTGGAAAAACACTACAAAGTGAAAAATTACTTTTATTTCAGAAGTTGGTGATATATATTTTAATTTTTTGTCACCGCCTTCCGAAATTAAAGTAATTTTTAACTTTGTAGTGTTTTCTCGGAAGTCGGTTGTTTGTTTTAGAAAACTTTTTATTTTTCACTTTTAGTTATAAAGAAAGAAAAGAAAGAAAGAAAAAGTATTTATTAGACTCGCACAGGAATAACACAAACTTAACTAAATAACATACTTAATAAAATATAAATTAAAATTAGAGAAAAACAAAAAGTAAAAATAAAAACAAAGTCCCGTACGAGGCCAAAAGGCCCCTATCTCAGCATGATGCTGCGACATTTTTAAAAAAAAAATTGTCACAGCGCTGGTATTCTGATGGGGCCCACTGTGAATGTCACGGACAGATACAGAAATAAAAAATAAATTAAAAAATAGATAACATGTATAAAATAATGTGCATAAATAGTAATTAAAGTAATCCGCGTGTCTGCACCCCACGTAACATCTATTACTTGTCTGTGCCTTTATCGTCTGTGACACTATGGCATCACTGTGACAAGTAATGAGACGCAGGCGCTGACATTACGGTAAAAACAATAGAAAATCACAATTTATATAAATTAGTATTACGGCTGTCTTGCAAGTTAGAAAATTTACGGCAATTAGTGAAATAAAGATAATAATAATAACTAAGGTTTTGAGACAATAAGGAAAAGTGTAAGAATTCCGATGTACAAAAATGACAAACAACAAACAAAATAAAAACAAAAACAAAGTGCGAAACCAATGTTGCTGTGCCTGTATAATCGCTGCCAAACGCTCGTCACCATTGCCAGCTGCGTGCAGATCAAGGGTAAGTTCAAAGTGTGGTATCTTTTTGGAGTTGTAGTAAGTGGTGTTTAAATTTGGTTCTGAATGTGCCAACTGTCTTTATAGCACGAAAAGGAGGTGGCAAGTCGTTCCAGCACCGAGAGGCAGCAAATTTGAAACAACCACGGAATGCAGCGGTTCTGTGTGATAAGGCTAACAAGAGGTATGAAGATGCTCTAGTTTTAATCTTGTTAATATCGCGCGACCAAGACAATTTTTTGTATAAATAGTCTGGTCTCTTTGTGAGAATAGTGCCAAAGAGTAGGGTAGCCAGATGAAGCTTTCTGCGTGCTGACATTCTCATCAAATTACCCTTATTTAAAAATGGAGTGATGTGGGATCGGGGTGGGACATTGTAGCAGAATCTTGCACAAGCATTCTGCACCCGCTGGATCAGTTTTTCGCTTCTACCGAGAATGCACGCCCCATACACAGTGTCAGCGTAGTTCAGCTTGGATAGAACAAGTGACTCACACAGCATGACACGCATGTCCACACATATGTAAGGACGGACACGATACAAGAGCTTGAGTCGGTAGAAGCAGTTGCGCACGGCTTCCAAGATGTGAGTTTCGAAGTGCAGCTGCCCATCAAATATCAGCCCAAGATTACGAGCCTCTAGAACCCTTTCCACATCACAATCATCAATCCTGAGGCCCAGGTTGCATGCAAGCATTTTGTTCAGGAAATCCCTAGATCCCATAACAATGTACTTGGATTTACTTGGGTTCAGGACCAGGGAGTTTCTTCTGGACCAACCAGAGATCCTCTCCAAATCCTCATTGATTTTTTTAACAGTTTCAGCAGTATCCTCGGGGCGGAAGGAGAGGTACAACTGCAGATCATCAGCGTACAGGTGGAACTTAGTGTTGATCAGACAGTTGATGATGTCAGCACTGTAAAGGATGAAGAGAAGCGGACCTAGGATCGATCCCTGCGGTACGCCCCTGTACACCCGCCTCGGACCAGAGGACATGGTATCTCCGTTACTGTCACATGTCACCTGGACGAATTGCGCTCGATCACTAAGGTAACTTCCAAACCATTTGACGGTTTCAACATCACATCCATAGTATGCCAGCTTGGAGAGAAGAAGCGAAGTATTAATAGAGTCAAAAATTTGTTATAGTACCTACCCCACACCAATTCGAAATTTTATCATCCTTGGGGTCCAATCAATGCATATTTATGCGAAAGCAGAACTCGCGGTTGATTTGCTGTCATGTTTTGAAGAGTTCCGTTGTCTGTCTCCGAAACGCATCATCAGATCTATATGAAATTTAAATGGGACCATTTCGAAATAAACTTCTTTCGAACAAAATATAATTTTGCAAATCCGTTTATATATGACGTAGTTATGTCCAAACATACATTAAAAAAAAAAACTATAAACATGTCGGATTGATAAAAAAAAATCGAGGTTTTGTCAAGTCATCAAACCGTTTGGATTTTTCAAGTCGTAAAAAGCAGGGGTGGGTCACTAGTCTATACTAACAAGACGTAAAATTGGCTTGTTTGTATGAAGGGGGTAGTCTCTGGAATTACCTGTCGGGTTTGAACAAAAACTTTTGCATTTGGTAGCCCAATTTATTAGAAAGGTTTATAGGCTATACCATCACGCTACGATCCTTATGAGCTGAGCAAAAAGAAAAAGTCGGAAAGAACGAAAATGAAAACTAACCAATAGCGGGGGCGGGCGATGGTATCCGACGCGTCTGGTCGGGCGCCAAAATTCTACGCGGACGAAGTCACGGGCGAAGTGCTTGTAAATAAATCCATCAATTGTGACCTACTTGGTAAGTAAGTTTCAGCTGATCAATTCCCGCTAGTATAAACAAGAACAACCAATCAGATTGTCTTAATCAGTATCTACAATGCTACTCCTGCAATTCTCGTTGCCTGTGGATCGTGACCCAATTCCAGTAGACGCCTAGCTGCCTAGCTATCTTAGAATGCATTTTGAAACTGTGTTCTAAGACCATCGATCTAATAGAAAGTGCTAACACAAATTGAGCACTGATAATTACTTTGAATAATTTATAAATATATATTTACCAAGTCCCAACATACAAATCTCAAATATATCAGATTCGTTCAATTCATTACATCATTATAATAAAGAACAATCATATGCATTACATGGACTATTAAAATAAAATACATTAAAACATTCATACAATCATAAAAATAAAAACATTAAAATTAAATCGACATTAAAATTAAATTAAATTATCCTGTTCTGTTAAAAGTTTGTATGATTCGATGTTTGGATATTTAGATATTTAGTTGTTTGGATGTTTGTTACTCAATCAACAACAACGGCTGAACGGATTGGGATACAGTTTGGAACACGGATACTTCGGACCCCATTAGTTGGTGCTGATATCTTTTTGAGGCGCGCGTGGAGTACAACGCGCCGTCGACTCGGGCTTGGCCCTTGCCGGACGGCGAGCTACCACCGCCGATGCCCAGGGCATCTCCTGCGGCGACTAGGGCCGTGAGGGTGCATATTTTGCCTCTCCTTCACGTGCACCGCCTCTTCGCGAGCATTACTGCTTCGCAGAAGGAGGTGACAGCTACGGGCTACCCAGGCACTCTCGCTCACGCTCTGTACCATGTCCTGGACCAGGGCCGGACGCAAGACATCGCCACCGCCAATCGCCTCCACGAGGACACGGCGGCGCTCCGCCCAAGCTGGGCAGACCTCCGCCGTATGGTCCAACGTGTCCTCCGGGCGATCTCTGAAACAGGAACCTCCCGAAAAAACCGTGTCCGGTGAGGAACTACGTCAGGCGGAAGGTGAGGACGCCGTGCCGCCTCTCAAACCATGTAAGATGTGTGCCCATGTAAGATTTTCTGTCGTTGTTTTGCAAATTGCGGCCACGAATCATGACTTAGCAACAGAGCTGCGATTTTCAGCTTTTCCTTGACACATTTACTTACATAAAATAATATTTTACTAACTTTGTAGTAAGTATTGTGAAAGCTATATACAGGATCAAGCTTTAAAACACTTTTGATGTTTATAAATATATTTTTAGTTCACATGTTCGTGATAATTAACAGTACCGCGCCTGCCATGCAAGTCCTTCTTTCCAAAACAAAAGGCCTATGCTAAATATTTGAATTTGAAGGCATATTCTAAATCAGCATGACAGTTCGAATGTGATTATAGTTATTTTATAGCCAGCCTGTACGACGTAAGGTCGTCTTTTGCATACAACCTTTAAAGTACCTAGTCAGGATGAAC
Organism: Polymixis lichenea; assembly: GCA_949091785.1. Taxonomy (NCBI): domain Eukaryota; kingdom Metazoa; phylum Arthropoda; class Insecta; order Lepidoptera; family Noctuidae; genus Polymixis; species Polymixis lichenea. Next base: position 14,294,365 of record OX420944.1, read on the forward strand.
AATATAAGATTCTTTATACTACAATGTTGAAATGTAGGCGATTCTGTGGGCTGTATAAAGACGATAATTTACCTTATTTTAGTCCAATTAAAAGTTTCCTTTCAGTTTGTATTGTATTGTAAGTAAAATGTTTAGGAAAAGAAACATAAGCGTCGGTTTTACAGAAAATTCTCAAGGTGGCTGAGAAAAGCTAAATTGAAATGAGGTCGACAGCAACGTTCAATTGCGTAGTAAATAACACTTCAGTGCGGCCGTTGCCCTTACTATTGTGCCATTCTATGTGTCAATGACCTGTTTTTACTTGTAGATAGACCATAAATAAGCAATAAAAGATAATGTTGGTCACTATTCTGGTACGAAAAAGTTACTTATTATGTACATTATCACCAGCCAAAATAGGTCTTACGTAGTAATATTTGGGTAGCTTAACAGGGTTACAAAAAACATGGAGAAAGAGTAAGTGTATAGACCAAACAAAATCAAAAATCGTACAGTGACTAATATGCTTCCATATTTTATAAAACGAATAACATAGCGAAACAAAACATTGATATTTGAAAAGCAAACAAACTGGATTTATTTCAAAAACATATTCAGTCAATAGCATAAAATGCAACAATATTATTCTCACTTTTTCCAATGGAATAATGTGAACTACAGCTTGCAGCTGTCTAAAATTTTAGAAACAAAACCATTTTTTTTATTATTAAAACCATGTAAACACACCTGCTGCTGAAAAATTTATAAGGTATTCCCAACATTAATGAAAAATCCGCAAAATTGCATTGGCGTGGAATCATTTATAATTATAAACTGTATTTTCAGGAATTTTACTTAATCATGCAAGAATCTCAGTCTCAATTCTTGAACGGTATTTTGTGAAAAAGACTTTGTTTTCGACTTCTTTGTCGAAATGGGGTCAAGTATTCTGTAGCCGGTCTCCAGACCTGATGCAGTATGATGACATAGTCCGCATTGCAGGGAAGCTTTAGGTGAAAATAGTATAGGACACGGAAACGTCGAGAGAGAAAGAAAAGGCTCAGGTCACGTCGAAGAGCTGAGAAAGCTAAGATTGTGATGAGGCAATCTAAAATATCTTTTTTCTAAATGAAGACTGTGGAAAAAGCTGAATTAATTCAACAGTCTTGTAGTGTTACATTCTTCTGTTCATATTCATATTTTCTAACATTTTAATTGACAAAGAATTTGTTATTGTATGTAATTGCTGGGAATCAAAAAGGGTGCAGTTTTATAATATCCAGCAATTCATTTGATTTCCAACACATTCTTTTCAAAGGTGACTCGAAAGTGAACTTCGCATTACCACATTCTCAACATACAAAATTGCCGCTATTACGTCACAAACACGTTAATTGTAGCGTCTGTCAACGACGCGTAAAACGAAGAGCGACAATGAAACAGGCTTAGTCGCATTGAGATGGCCATTTGCTCTCATTCGCTATTCCGATTGTGTCAGGGCGATGGTCCAAACATGTTGGTTTTCTCAGACCATTAGTTATGCAAGGACTATAGCCATTCGGTTACATGTGTCTGTTGGTAATGGAATGGTAGAGATTGCAGTGTGAATTTAGGAGTGCTGAATTTGTAATAGAAATACAGAATAACACCAACAACGTAAACAAATATGCCGAGTACCGCAAGGGCTGGTTCGAAGTGACACGGGAAAAGAGTTCCTGGAAGGAATTGGGGGAGGCCTTTGCCCAGCAACGGGCCAGTATAGGCTAAAAAAAAAACAATATAAAAAGCTAGGTAGGTACTACAAATGCTATTGTGGTCTGAAAAATCAGACAGCATTTGAATGTCGTTTCTCAGTCCCCATTACACTTCAGAGGAGTTATCGCGTAATACAGTCTCAGTAGGAATCGCTTTAATTTTGACAGTTCCACAACTTCCATGGCTAAGCAGACATTTTTTTCGAACATGTGAAAAAATGGATTCGTAAGTCCCTACCTTCAAAATGATTAAAATTTTGTCTGATAGTATTATAGAGGTATGAGGATTAGCCAGGATTTTTTTTTCAATTTGGGTGGTTACGAACATTATATAGAAAGACGAAGTGTTGTATAGATACATGAAACGTCAGGGAATTTAGACCAGCTCCCTAAACACTGGCTTACTGCGTAGATGATGACCACCTAAAAAAGGTCCTTAGGGGCCTTAAGGTGTGATGCCGGATGTAAATAGAATAGCACTATCCCATCTCTTCCCGTGGGTGTCGTAGAAAGTGACTAAGGGACTTACTAGAGAATGGGCAGCAACGTTTTCTATGCATTTGACCACCATACTGCGATCACCAACCCACCCGCCAAGCGTGGCGATAACGCAAAACCCCTCTTTTTGGGGAGGCCAGTACCCAGCAGTGGACGTCTTTCGGCTGATATGATGATGAGGATAGCGGTGTAAAGTTCACTCATACTCTATGGAAAAAGGAGGATCCTCTAACCAAACGGGTGTTGTGTTTGGTGGGCCACTGCCCCACGGTATGATATATAAACGAGTCGCGCGGTAAACACTGATTGTGCGATATAGGATTTCTGTGACGTCAGGTCTTTGATGCGTAGTTCGCATGTGGCGTTGTAGTTGCCGCCATACAGGCCTAAAAGTTAAACATACTATTAATCAAAATCTCAATCAATCAAAATCGAAATGTGGTCGAACACAATGGGCCTTATCAGAATGCTTAAGGTCAACCAAAGGGCAATGGAGAGAGCTATCCTCGGAGTTTCCCTACGTGATCGAATTAATAATGAAGAGATCCGCAAGAGAACCAAGGCAACCGACATAGCCCGAAGAATTGCCAAACTTAAGTGGCAATGGGCAGGGCACATTGTTTGCAGAACAGATGGCCGATGGGGTCGAAAGGTTCTGGAGTGGCGATCGCGTACCGGAAGACGTGGAGTAGGAAGGCCTCCAACAAGACCTTGTGAAGGCCACGGAAATCCGCTGGATGTGGGAAGCACAAGACCGGTCGAAGTGGAGGAGCCTGGGGGAGGTTTACGTCTAGCAGTGGACATCTTACGGCTGAAATGAGGCGTAAAAATTACCCACTCAGAATCCTCCATAGCGTAGTTTCACGCATAGGAAATGCTCTTAACGCTAAAAACCCAACCCTAGGCGCCTTCATTGATATAGAGGGTGCCTTCGACAAAACAAACTTCGTCAGCATCGAACAGGCACTTGCCACGCACGGTGTTGCACGAACACTAATAGAATGGATTAATAACATGTTGAAATACCGTGCTATTCAGTTTACCGTGAACACCACCACACGAGGTATCGTGAGTAGAGGCTGCCCACAGGGTGGGGTGCTGTCACCACTACTGTGGAACTTAGTCGTAAATGAGCTCATCGCAGAGCTCAACGCTAGCAGTCTATACTCGGTGGGTTACGCGGATGACATAGCAATTCTAATCTCGGGGAAATTTGAGGGCATCTTGTGCGATCTCATGAGAAGAGCCTTCAAAATAATCGAGAGTTGGTGCACAAAACACGAACTATCGGTTAACCCCTCGAAAACGGAACTAATAATGTTCACCAACAAAAGAACCCTGGGACCCCATAGGCTTCCAAAGCTTTTCAACACAGAATTAACACTTAAAGACGAAGTCAAGTACTTGGGGGTGATCCTCGACAGCAAACTGCTCTGGAACAAGCATCTTGACTACAAACTTAATAAAAGCACAATTGCACTCTACCAATGCAAAAGAATGTTAGGGAAAACATGGGGGCTCTCTCCAAAGATCACTCTGTGGCTATACAGATCGGTAATCAGGCCAATGTTGGCTTATGGCGCTCTGGTTTGGTGGACGAGGACTGAACTCTCGACAACCATAACCAGACTACAGCGCTTCCAACGACTGGCCTGTTCGGCTACCACTGGCTGCATGAGAACCACCCCAACAGCAGCTTTGGAGATAGCCCTACAATTAACTCCCCTTGACCTGCACATACAGCAGGAGGCGGCGCTAGCTGCCATCAGGCTAATGCATCTGGGCATATGGGGCAAAAATCTTACCAGCCCACACGCAAAAATCCTGGACCGGGCGATTGAGTACCAGCCGCTCATCGCTGCCCCGTGTGATAGAACACCAAACCAACCTATATGTAACAAAACCTATATCATACAAACAGTAGAGGAAGAAAGGGATCAATCAGGAGCCAATGAAGTGCGCATCTACACTGACGGCTCAAAAACACAAAACGGTTCAGGTGCTGGTATACACTCCCTTGACCTCAACCTTAACTTTCACTTACCGCTAGGCACACACAGTTCAATCTTTCAATGTGAATGTGTTGCTTTAACACAAGCCGCAACAGCAGTAAAGCGCTTGGGCATCCGGAACTATGGCATTAAATTCCTATCCGACAGCCTATCTGTGCTCAAAGCTTTGGAGAACAAGCAAACCAACAACAAACTAATTTTTGAGTGCCATCTAGCCCTGGAGAGTTTATCGACGTCCAATCGTATTACCCTCCAGTGGATCAAAGGGCATAGTGGATCCTTAGGCAATGATGCCGCAGATGAACTTGCGAAGAGAGGCTCTGATATGAAAGTGCTAGGCCCGTACCCGCTTCTCCCACTGCCTTTCTCACAATTTCGTGCGTGGATTCGCCAAAGGTCGACCGAACTCCATAACAACAGATGGTCACGGGCAACAGACTGTAGACAGTCAAAATTGGCTTTACCAATTGTACACCCGCGATTAACCAAAAAACTTCTCAGCCTGAGTAGAAATAACCTTAGAATAATAATAGGAACAATTACGGGCCATAACCCCCTTAACAAACATCTTTTTAACATAGGCGCCACGGATAGCCCACTTTGCAGGGGCTGCCTTGACGCCGAGGAATCAGCCGCCCACGTCATCCTGGAATGCGAGGCCGTGGCTTCTCAACGTGAAGAAATCCTCGGAACAGTGAGGTCGCTCCGCGAAGCCTGCGAATCTCCCAGGAAGCTTCTGTGCTTCTGGGCGGAGCTAGGCTGGCTCTGTTAGCCAGAATCCCCACGCACAACGGACCGAATGGGAGTCTAAGTGCGGAAAAGGGAGTCCCATCATCATCATCATCATCATACCCACTCAGAACGAACAACTTCAATCCTTTAAAGAAAACAAAAGAGAGTATTTACGAGTATTTACAGCTTAGTACCTAAGTCGGGCATCGGGAAAACCTGCTGGAGAATTACTGTGTATTTGAAACTGCACTAACTTGTTTAGCACCCCACACGTGCTAGTGAATTGTTAAATCGGACCCGACTGTGCTCAAAGTAATTCGTATAAGGTATACTACGTACTATTTCCAGTTTTATAGTGACCGTTTCTATTTTACACCGGTTTTCGTTGAGATTATACCGACTGCCGTAAAATTGAGTGTGGGTTACAATTCGAGTTAAGTAAACATGAAATGTTTTGATAATACGGATTTTTATTATTATTACCCGATTGCATGATAGCAAAGACAAGTATTTTTTATACATATCTTTGTTTTGTGGGATACTATGAACACTCGAAGCATCCTCACGGCGCGGTGATGTGTCTATCGACTCGTCGGGGTCGCGCGATGGTTAGAGACTAGATCAGGGATGGCGAACCTCTTATCTTCTGCGATCCATTTTCTCCTAAAAAAATCTAATACGTTATTGATGTGCAAACAAACAATCTTGACAATTGACTACTAGAAAACAACTAAATAGTTTCTCAATAATTGTTAGTCTTTATTTGCAAACAGAAATAGACTTGTATCTACTATTATACAGTAATCAACATCACACCAGCTTATTTATATGAAAGAACAAATTAGTGCTACTTGTGGTTTCTGGTATTAGGTTCATAGGTAAATGTGACATAGGTACGGTTTCTGAAAGAAACGACTCAACTTAGAAAGAAGATGAGTTTATCACGCTCCGATTTCTATGTATGTTACTGTGACTTAAGCTGCCGTGCCCAAATTATTTTGTTGCGTGCCATCAAAGGCACTCGTGCCATTGGTTCGCCATCCCTGGACTAGATTAATATATCTTCTGTGACGTCAGCGGCCATTTTGCTCGAGTCGGCGAAAGCATCGCCATCTTTTTTCCGCTGGGCGTCTAAAATGATATGCTGAATTCATGGTTACAATTTCCGCACTGGATAAAAATGTATCCTCTATGTATTATTGTATTATTACTAGGTGTAAGAAATATCATGTCTCGGTTTAGCTGGTTATAGGAGGAAGGCGCCGGTGTCTGTCACACAATTAATATTAGCACAGACATCATCGTTTACTCTATCTTTTTAATGCCCGAATCTATGTACATCGTGTTTTTGTTTATGTTAGATAAGTTGTACCCACATTTATTATAAAAAAAATACAGTTAGTCAGGAAGTCTTTTGAAATGTTACACTTATAGAGAACATATAATATATCTAGGTAAAAATAAGAACACATTAAGCCGGCTTCGATGTATATACACGATAAAACAAAAAAGAAGCAGATATTCTTAACTCAAACTTGAAGTTACATTATCTACCAGCGGTCGTTGATCCAAAAAAAACAACGAATATTTTTTCATATTACCCTGTTTAGATATCGATGAACATCACGTCTGCTGAGTTTTGCTAGCTAATTTAATTTGACCATATTTATATAATTTTCCACACAATTCTTCCAATACTGATTGCTTTTTCTCCGGTCACTCTTGTAACCATCCATATTTATACTCAAGATCGCGAGGAAGACCTGGCTGAGACTCGCTCAGTCCAGGGGTTAATGGCACAAAAGAAGGAGGCCTATACTCAGCATTGAATGGAACACTGTCAATGAATGAATGAATCATTCTTACGCAAATATTTCTCGTGGCTCATTCCTCCGCACCATGCCTACCGTTTTTACGGCTTATATTTGTACGGTTTACGCACAATTCAACTCGTAAACCTTGACCGAATCGTTACATTTCACGAACGTTTTCTACACACCCTTGAGTCCGTGATATTAAATTTCTAAAAATATTGGCTTTTGTGGACGATCAAGAGCATTCAGTTGTTGATATTAAACATTCCTCATGCTTTGCAGTTTATACGATATTGCAGATTTTTTTTCTTGGTATTTTCACCGTAGAAGAGATGAACAATGTTTGTAATATTTATCATTATAACTTTGTATTGCTTCATTATGATTATGCTGTCACTTCAGAACTTTTCGGCCACATTCGGCCATCCGTTCTGCGAGCAATGCAATGTACCCTGCCACTTAAGTAAGCATAACTTAAATTCTCGAAATACATTTTCATTAATTGATTAATTGTCCTGTAGATTTTCGACATTAAACTTGACTGAAAAAAAAAATTGGTTGCCTGTAAAGTCGGTATACGGGCGAAAGTTTTACGTGACAACGACTTTGAGTGGTAAAATAATTTTAATGTGAATATTCATTCGTATAGTAGGAAGAAGGATGAAATAATAGTAACAATTTAAAACATTTATTTATACAAAGAATTATATTTAAAACATTAATTTATACAAAGAATCTTGCACTGAATTTCATATTAACAAAATTTTATTTTTACCTTTACACATACATACGTATTTATATACAAATATACATACAATAACTTGCACTTTTTATGTCTGTCTCTCTCGCTCTTAGGCGGGCTAACCATGCCCGAGTGGAAGGGACGCGTGCCTCTCACTCGCTCTCATTGTGAGCGCATAACGTGAGCGGAGCGTAACGCAGTTTCTTGAAGTGTCACCCGGCAAACCAATTTATAAGACGTTGTCACGTCAAAAAAATTGTATCCAAATATATTGCAGACTGGCTGTGCCCGCGACTTCGTCCGCGCGGAATAGTAATTTTTTGTAAAAAAATCTAAAGTAAAAGTAGCGTAAGTTACTCCTTATTACATCAGCTACCTGCCAGTGAAAGTCCCGTCAAAAACGGTCCAGCCATTTCAGAGATTAGCGGGAATAAACAGACAGACAGACAGACAGAAATTGTAGAAAATGTTATTTTGGTATATGTACCGTGTATATATTCATATGCATGTAGCGAAAAGCGGTTATTTTAATATTACAAACAGATACTCTAATTTTATTTATATGTATAGATGTATAGATAATCGTAAACCATAAATCACAATTGGAAAGAATGCGGGCTAGGAATTTAATTCCCACCACTGCAAATATCGATTCTTATGCAGGTTTGGCGCACCTTAGGAAATTGCTGAGGCAGTCACTGCAAACCATGGTTCATGACTGTTCATACAAAGCTGAACCTAACACAGATTACCAAATAGTTGCACTTAATCGCATAATGCCAATATTGTACGTGTAGTGGCTCTACGAAATAACCGTAGCGTTCGTAGCAGTGCTACGCCAGTAGCATATTCGCTGCGATTCCGTAGCATGCTGTATTTAGTTCTAAGCATTAACAGTACTGACACAATAGTCCAAGTTGGCGCACTAATGCGTTTACCGTGTTTAACAGGACGTGGTCACGATGTACACAGGAGATTGTTGTTAATAAATTAATTTGTGGACTATGTAGTTAGCACCTGAGAGGATTTTGAGTTTATGAAGTTGTTATAGTGGTAATTTCAAAACACTTGAAGAATAGCATTGAACACCCGTCTTATTTACATAAACCCCTTCCCCAATACATTCTCTAAATGATGGCGAAAAACACATAGAAATTCGGTTTAGAAAAACGACGCGGTCTTAAAGACAGACACGAAAAGCTACATTAATTTGTGATATATTATTATGTATACACATTGATAAAATGTATCAACTTCACGTGGGGTTTGTTCCGAAAATAGTGTCAATTTAGTCAGATATCAGATTTAAATATCGAAATTCCACTTCAAAGTAATTGACAAAATTAACATTCCAGTAACAAAACCAGTGATTTCTTTGTGCGAGCGTGTCAAAGGAGTTTGAGCGATGGCTACGTTGATACCTGGCGACAACCTTATTGTTTTTGACGTACGTCACTACGCATAATGAACGGTTGAATTTCACATGCGGGTTGGTAAATACTACCGAAAGCTGTTCTTGCTATCTGTTTGTAATTTACCGTGCCGTGTTTACATATGCTTACACAATCGGTTATATCGCGTACCGAGATAATGGGGAAACGGTAATGTGTCGTCCTATAGACGTCGTTATTTTTAATATTGAGGTCAACTTGAAATTGAAATTACGAGTGGTTCAGAAGTAGATGTAGGGCATTTTTTTTAAGGAATTTCTCGGAGATCTTTTAATATTTGAAGCACGTTAAAGGGGGATAAAATCTAGGATACGGTATATGCCACAAGGTGTTTCAATTGCAGCCTATATTGTTCCCACTGCTGGGACACAGGCCTCCCCTCTTCGATTGGGAGTGGGCTAGAATCTACCACGCGGGCCCAGTGCAGCCTATATTGTTCCCACTGCTGGGACACAGGCCTCCCCTCTTCGATTGGGAGTGGGCTAGAATCTACCACGCGGGCCCAGTGCGAGTTGGTAGATTTCACATGTCTTCAAATTTTTTGTACCAGGAAATGCTAGTTTTCTCACGATTTTTCCTTCACCGTTTTGAGAGCAGTAGCGATGAAATTATCTAAAAGTAAAGCCCCTGCCTGGGTTCAAACCTACGACCTACAACTCGAAAGTCAGGGTCATCACCACAGGGCCACTACTACTGGTGTATCAATTGATCTATAGCTATATCATCAAAACCGGTAGCTGTGACTAAGTCAAACAAAAAAAAAACAAAATGGAGATTTCTTGAAAATTGTTGCTAGAATCCGAGTATAAACTTTAAATATTTCTGTTTTAACACAGTGTTTTAATGTTAGTATGAGCTGACTAAGTGGTATTCGAGTAAACTATTGCTTCACACCAGCACGGTCGTAAAATTAATATCGGTACAAAATTTTACCATATTACCTCAGCTGTCTCCCGTGGGTATCTTTACAGTAACTTAGGGATTATTACGGGAGCATGTGCACTAACGTCCACCTGTGCTCTAATAACTATATATTTAGTGGTGGACTCACTAGCTTATGCTATGGTCACAGGAGTTGATAGCCTGCAGAGACCAAACTCCATACGGACGCTTTATACATTGCTATCCTTAAGCACTAAATATAACAGCTGGTATAGAATCACTAAACATCGTTTCAGCTCAAAATAAAATACTCTAAGAATTGGTACTAAATTTTCAGTTTCATATGTTTTTTGAATTCAAATCATAACAAACGTATCACCGCACTACGTAGGTCAATAACTTTCCACGTTACTTACCAATATCACGATAAATCTCTTCCGAGTGATGTGTTTGTTTCAATTTGTTCTGGTATCAATGTATTAAAGAATCTCATAACTTTCGAATATGTGGAGATAGGATTAAAAACCCTTCCAATATCGTTTGATATCATCCAAAGAAGCCGTGCCCTTGGTGTGTATATACCCTTTCCGTTACACGTTGTATACAGCTGGACAAGATTTTTCCGGCGCGTGGCCAAATTTGGAACTAACGCTGCCATCTTGGTGTTGTAAGTATAAACAATACAGTTTTACAAATGTTTTATGTTACTAACCGCGCCAACCTGTCAACGTCATTCAGGTGTCAAAAAATCTTTTTAGCACATTATTTGTAAATAAGTGTGCACACAATATTGAAGCATTGATAGATACATCAATTATATCACAGATACATCCGTCATTGCTTCACTTTTAATTCTTTTTACTTTTATGGTAATCTTATTCTAGGTGCATTGTCTTCACATATAATTACATAATTAATGTAAAACATTTTGAAATAGTAACGGTGGAGTTTCTTTCCCATTCTTCTCCATTCGAAACTACCGTTTTGGGAGGGGCGACTAGAATCAAATCTGTTAAACAAGTTTAATATTTTAGTTTTTCTCTGTAATAAACCAAGAAAGGGACGGCTATCTTTAAAGTAACTAAGTCCACCTGTAGTCTAAAAATAAAAAATTTAGAAGTAGATCTCACTAGCTTAAATGCTCTGGTTACACGAGGAAAAAAATCTGCCGAGACAAACTTCATACAGTCACTTCAAATACCTACTTGGATGGCGCGGTGATTTGTGCGTGTGAGTGACGTCACGCGAAAAATCACGTCTCGACAATGCCTCCATAATAGGTAGGTATGTGATTTGAAGCAAGCGGTCGCCAAGAAAATGGTTTATCGATGTTTTTTTACAATTTTTCTGTCAAATAAAAACATAGCTAAATTTAATAAAAGGTGGAAATGGACATTTTTGTTTGATGCATGGAAAACGAATTTCAATCTTAGAGTAGTCGGTACACCACTTTGTTGGCCTCTGTGAAATATATCGTCTCATGTCATGAAATAAATAATTCAGTTCTTCTCAGTTTCATGTGTAGTACATTGCAGAGGCAGTCAGTAATTATGTATGCAGTCTCACTAGATAGATACATGTCACAAACTTTCCTCCACAGCAACAAATCCAACACGTTAATTTGAACTGACGAATGAAAAAGCATAAATATTCGCTTCAACTCGCTAACTAGGGTTGCCGAATAACTGAATATGTATCCAACTGCGAAAGCAAGTTCTGAATACAATTGCATCTACATACGAGTGTTGTTTTTTCTTTCATATCGGTCGGTCGGTGCGGGTAGTATGCAAATATTTCTATCAATATTCATAGCTGGCGGCGTCATCGATAATTGAGTCTTACCTGACAACGTTGCCTTTGATTTTCATATTCGTTATCTCGCTTTTCGCCTGAAAAACTTTATAAGTTTCTGAAAAAATAATACGAGGTGATTTTCGTGTCTGCCAGACTTTTTTATGTCTAGGTCTTAGGTAAAAGTAAATATCAAATTTTTAACACACATATTCTTTTGGGACGTGTTAAAATATTGAAAATGTTTTAGTCTTGTTACGTGGCCGTTTTGTAGAAAAATCTTTACGGGTTTTTTTATTATTTACACGTAAAACTTGCGTGTAAATAATGCACCCTGCGCGTACATAAAATTGGTTTTTATATTATCAAACAAATCTTTCTGTAGCTTTTTGGACGCAGTTAGAGAAGCTGATCAATTGAATCGACTTGGCAATTACGTATTAAACCTTCGTATATAAGCTAATTAGTACTTCAAAATACAAAAAATACGTTTTGCTAAGAACTTGAAGAATATCTTTGATGATTTTTTCTCATGATTTATGCTAATATGTTTTATAATAAAAGATATTACTGTATAAGGTACGCCCATTCGTGTTCCCTAGCGAATGGGCGTACCGCTAGGGAACACAAATATACTCAGAATACACAGCAATATTCACAATCCGAGCTCAAAGAATATGTACCAAATCTCAGTTGTGCTAGCGTTTTCTTCTAGCCCGTAATGAATTTTTATCAACGAAAGTCTGACGCAAAAAATAGGGCTTCCGCTGCTTAGAGACGAGAGGCAGCCGAAATAGAATAAGGTCTGACTTCCAAGGCAATCTAGATTGTAAGGCAAATATATTTTTTTAAATGTACGTACGTTTCGTCGAGAAAGGTGACCCCATACAATTGTTTCGAGGAAAGGATATCTTCTACAAAACATCCAAAGCTAAGTTACTACTTTACATCAAAATGATTAATGTTTGAGAATCTAAATACCATCAAGTTAAATAATGGACCACAAAAGGTCGCATATTGTTCCTTTTATCCGCTTGCATTCAAGTAAAAGTTGCGAAGTAATAATTCATTTCCGACAATGATCCACTGTTATAGCTGGGAACTGTATCCGTTTGCGACCATTTAGCTGTAGTGCTGCACAAAACTTCGTGTTTTTTCTCTCCACTCCACGTACATCGCTGACACAACTTTATGGGACCGCAATCTTCATAAATCTCAGCCAAAACGACCTTTTGTCTTTGTACCATTCTCTTAGGGTTTACGCAAATTCTGATCCCCGCAAATTGGCCACATTGAGTCCCCAACCGAAACGTGCATGTTATATCTTTGAGAGACCAGTGCCGTACAGGTAAATAAAAGTGAAGAAAAACTTGGGAACTTATGTAAATCGGGTTATGTGTGCCTTGAATAAGTAACTCGGTGTACAAGAAGACCGCCCTTATTCTTTTCTTTTTACCTCTCATAAAGTCTTCAAGAATCTTCATGAATACAGGTATTGTTCCCAGTTGTTATAGAGTGTTAGGCGAAACTAGAAATACTTTTCATAAGTTAAGACAAGTTTATGAATAATCAAAGCGAGCCTTCTTGAGAAGCCTTTTTCTCGCCATTGTCTGCGTTATATAAGTAATAATCCTTACGTAGGAGGTGGGTGTATTTGCTGAGCCTAATTCATTATGCAGGTTTCCTCGAATCGTCCATAAAGGAAGTCTTTGAATATCGCCATTACATTAAATTGTTATCTGCGACGGGGCCCTCGGCGCACGGTTTTTTAATTAAAACAGGCAATTTGGCGCTGACTTAACCCAAGTTTTACAATTATGTTTTTGTCGTCGCGGTTACAAACTTTGTGTACTAAAGGAAATTTATTTTTAAAGAAAAGTTTGTGGATTCGAGATAAGGAATTTAATAATGAATTTAATTGTTGTTTAGGAATTTATACAAGATTAAAATGTGAAGGTTTGATGGTTTATAAAGTTTAGCGCTGTGCAAAAATTGTCTAGAGGTGGACGTGGGTACTGAGCGTGATTCTGATCGTTCGTTGGCCGACGATTTATCGAGTGGCGCGTGCTACTGGCGTGTTCCACTACTCTCGTCCGACGTTGCCGGCAAATGGAAAAGTTCCCCCGAAGTAACCCCCGGCTATCGAGGCCCCGATGTGTTACAACAAATTTTATACCAGCCAACGCCGGCAAACTTTCCGCGTACTGCTCAGCAATAAATAATAATGCCTGAATATTGGAAACGATCGATACATAATATTTTAAAGTTCCTGTTTGTAGTTGAAGTGGACTCGCCGAGAGTTCCCGCAGTATATTTTAATAGCAGTACTCTTGACAGCGAACGTTGTGAAGCTTTAATAAACATAATACAACGCAGAATGAACAGCCAAATAAGGTTGGAATATTCATGAACGAAACTCGGTTGAAAGTTTTTGATAAGAAATTATGGTAATGATTTTAAATTGACCTAATCCATATTGCGGGGCCCGCTATTTGGGCAACAAAACTTGTTACAGCGGCGGCCTGATGCGTCAACTCAAACTCAATTTTCTAATTAATTTATACTCGCTCACAAAAGTTTGTTTGCAAGAATCGTAAAGCTTTTATTGCGCTGTAAGATTTGGTAAACTTCTTAAATGGCTCATTAAAGGATTGAATATATTAATTTGAATAATATTTAAGATTTTTAATCTTTTTAGGCTCAAAATTTTAGTAAAACTTTAAATGAATATAATTATATTGAAACGAACGGTACGTCAATCTGGAAACAATTACAATTGGTGTACATTTTTCATGACGGATTTTTGTGGCGTCGAATAAAACCGTTAGTAATACTTATTCTACATGTTTATATGTAACGCGGTTCATTTTAATACGCCACGTTCGCGCTTAAAAGCTTTCATGATATTAAATTGACACTTTCCACGACTGGACAAAAAATATGACGTGGAAACGCGTCCGCATGGAAATGACATCACGTCACTACGTCAGTTACCTAAGGCCAAAGACACATGCTAGGTGAGCCGCATGGCTGGAACTGCATTACTAATTAGTCGGACAGCGTGGCACCAAGCGTCAGTGTAGCCATAGCTTTAATAAAACCATACGTTGCTTTGCTACAGCATGTTGTTTAGCATGCAGGTCCTGCCTGTGTGGATTCGGCCTAAAAGTATAGTCGACCTCATAATTACTTTCTTCACGTTATTTCTTTTTTTTTGGGTGGGAAATCATCAAATAACTTCTCCCGCTTAAGGGTGGAGCGGGAGGGCGTGTCATCACCTTACGGTTGAATGCCAAGTCATAAAACGACTAGATCTATTTGTCTACATAACTGCCATGATATTTCAACCAAAGAAGTAGCAATAGACTGCCTCGTTTGTCTAGTGCTTAGGTAGTGGTCTAGGCTTAACCCCTTTTACATACGTGGTGCTCGGGCAAGTGCTCGGGCCAGTGCTCGGGTAAGTGCTCGGGAAAGTGCTCGGGCAAGTGCTCGGGAAAGTGCTCGGGCAAGTGCTCGGGCAAGTGCTGGGGAAAGTGCTCGGGCAAGTGCTCGGGAAAGAGCTCGGGCAAGTGCTCGGGCAAGTGCTCGGGCAAGTGCTCGGGCAAGTGCTCGGGCAAGTGCTCGGGCAAGTGCTCGGGCAAGTGCTCGGGCAAGTGCTCGGGCAAGTGCTCGGGCAAGTGCTCAGGCAAGTGCTCGGGCAAGTGCTCGTGCAAGTGCTCCGGCAAGTGCTCGGGCAAGCGCTTTCCTGAGCACTTGCCCGAGCACTTGCCGGAGCAAGAGCAAGGAACAGTGCTCGGGTAAGTGCTCGGGAAAGTGCTCGGGCAAGTGCTCGGGAAAGTGCTCGGGCAAGTGCTCGGGCAAGTGCTCGGGAAAGTGCTCGGGCAAGTGTTCGGGAAAGTGCTCGGGCAAGTGCTCGGGCAAGTGCTCGGGCAAGTGCTCGGGCAAGTGCTCGGGCAAGTGCTCGGGCAAGTGCTCGGGCAAGTGCTCGGGAAAGTGCTCGGGCAAGTGCTCGGGCAAGTGCTCGGGCAAGTGCTCGGGCAAGTGGTCGGGCAAGTGCTCGGGCAAGTGCTCGGGCAAGTGCTCGGGCAAGTGCTCGGGCAAGTGCTCGGGCAAGTGCTCGGGCAAGTGCTCGGGCAAGTGCTCGGGCAAGTCTCGGGCAAGTGCTCCGGCAAGTGCTCGGGTAAGTGCTCGGGCAAGTGCTCGGGCAAACAGACACTCCAATTGTATTTATCTATATGTAAAGATTAAGTTCCCATTTCCAGAGAATTGTTGTTAAAAGTGGCGTTGAAAGTACAAGGTCAACTGTACTAACGTAGATTCGTGACTACCGCCATTCAGGCCAGAAACAGGGTATAAAACAATCGATGATATTGTTACAAGAGCTGCGTATCTTTACCTACCACCAGTTGAATCCCCCTAGTCTTTATTTTTACGATTAGTAGCATTGTTAGAGGGTGTTGTTTCGTGCTGAACGAATACTGAGAATTAAGTTTCTTTAGTAGTAATAGAATGGGTTTTGTATTGTAACATTTTTGGCATGGAACTATAGTATTAGTATAAAATATATACCGACATTGCCACAAGCACGCGCTAAGTGACTTTTATCATTATTGACATAAGGTTGGAAATATCATAATGCTTAAACGCGTGCTCATAAAATGAAATAGTTGTTACTACTTACTAAAGATTTAGTTATACAATATAACAGTATTGTAAGTGGTTCTGAATATAAAATAGAAGAAATCTATGAAAGAGGTGCCTTTGCCTAATAAGTACCTTGTAAATAATTTCTCGAAAGCGTAACGATTTTCCATTAATTTATGCTTGCCATAAAGCTTAATATTTCAATTGTATTTTCTTTACTTTCCAAGAAAGGTGCTAAGAGGCACTCACTTTGTATTACTTTGCCATCATGAATCTTTCAGGTTTTCTTAGAAACTCGACCATGCCATCTGAAGAGGTAAATTCCACAAACAATTATTTTAGACAATGACAATATTTTGTATTTAATATAAGTTCGTTCGTTCGTTGTGAATAAATGGCTCGACTTAGCATGCCAATATCGCACACATTATCACATAAAAAAAAAATTAGTTAAGTAAATTAATGTTTAATTAAAATCGGAACATCGGTAAAATTAAAACAATAAAAACTATTAACTTATATGAAATGCTGAACTACAATTAATCGAATAATTTTTATATCAATTTAGATGATCTGTAAAAGTCACAGTGATAATCATAATTTGTCGCCGATCGTTCTAGCTTTGCAACCGCCATGTTGACTGGCTGTTTTATTTATTACAGCACGAAGTGCATTAGAAAGAAGAAAAAGCAAAATTTTCACACGTTATTTTTCTCGTTGCTTAGCACACAAAGATATTTAATTATTTTCTGAACAAAAGATGCTATATAGCGAATAAAAATCATAATACGATGCATTTGTCCTCGTGGTTTACCCGCACAGTCGAGTGAGATCGCCTGCAAGGCACTCTCTACTTTTGCTATATTATGCTAGATGGCGTTATTGAGACATGGGATCACAGTTTATCTATGACATTTCTTTGCAGGAGGACATAATAGTGAAAATACGATGGTGAAAATCAGTGAAATTCTATTGTAAAAAGTCTTGTTACCATACCTACATAATAAAAATGGACGAGAAATTTGGTAATAAGATAAAAATAGACAAGCAAAATAATTCCTCTATTTTGGTATTGAGAATATTGATCCAAAATACGAAAAGAGTTTTAATTTTAACGTAATCACTATTATAAATTGGCATTGCAATTCACGTGGATAAGAATGTGAGTGCCCTAAAAATGTCGACATAATATTTTATGCCAATTCCGCGAGAATGCGAGAATTTTGAATTTTTCAATTCAAAATTCCCGCATGTGAAGTATAATCCGTGAAATTGATATCAGAGTGCGGCGTTCGGGTGCATCGGAACGTCACGCCGCATGACATGCCAATGTTTCAGACCGAAAACGTGGATCCATCCATTCTTAATCGAACATCAAATTTTTGTACAGCACCGTGTTTTGTCTTTCTATTCCGTCTACATTTTAGTATGAAGACCTTTTTCCATACCCAAAGGGTGTCAACGCTGTCCTTATTCCAAACCGTATGTTTGTTTCTCCGTCTGTCTGCCACAGAGTTGTATCTTTGTACCGTAATAGGTAGGTAGCCAGTTGAAGCTTTTACGTCTAGGTATAGCTGCTAAAGTAGCACATAATAACAAGAAGGTATAGTTAAATTGATGGTACGAACCCTTATCGCGTCTAGCTTGCCCGGTTTTTTTCAACTGTCTTGCAGAAAGTAGTAGCAGGTATATGTATCGCGTTCAATGCGTGTAATAACGACGTGAAGATACATCCACATGAAGTTTAATCCGTGAAATTGATATAGGAGCGTGTCGCGGCGTCGACGGCCCCGTCACGCGGCGTGACACGCCAATGTTTCACAGCTCGAAACGCGACTCCATTCCATTCTTTTATCCGCGCATCAACCTTTTGTTCTACAAACCTTTAGTTTTGATATTGGATTCGCACCACGTTCCCTTCTTTTTCAAGATTTATTGGATTACGGTGCGCGTTGTTTTGTGTTAGTGGTGGTGTGCAGTGGGTTATTATGTAATTTCTGGTTGTTATATAAAACTTGCGTGAAAAAATCTTTTGAACAAATTTTTTTTTAAGAAAACAATACTCTCAAATTAAGCACAACTATTTATGATTTTGCGGTTATTTAAGGCTATTAAAGAAATCACAAAGTATTTTTGACGCTAACATAACACAGTCCTATAAAGGATATTGGGAAGACGTCCCCACTCTGCAACAAATTTGAAACATGTGTCATTCGAAGCGTCTCGTAGGTTATTCTTCATATATGTGTGTGTGTGTGTGTTATTTTTTGCCAGTAATTACATAATTATTACATAGCACAAACTACCCTTAAGATCAAAATGTCAAAACTTCTCACTTGGCAGACACTATGGCAACAGCGATGCGTAGATATGTAGGTACTAGATAAACATAGTGCAGGTGTGCGCATGGTCTGTTGATATAACCTTCAGGTCATTGCTTATTGTGACATTCGCAGGGAGTGATTAATACTGGTCTGTTGTAAACTGGAACTAGGCACTCAGTTATAATTCTTATTGAGTTCTGAGTCTCACTGTGCCTAAGTCAAATTATTTATTCACTTGTATGGGCACAAGTGCACATATGTAATGATTATTAACGGTATACAATTTATACCAAGTAAAAATAGAAAACTAAAAATTTAAAAATATTACCAAGAGATAAAAAGGGGGGCCCGTAAAATGTTAAAACTGTTTAAGTGGGTATCCGAAATTGTATAAACAAAGTATCAGTATTTATATTGTAAACGTGCTGCTATTAGCGACATCGTTCGCGCGACATTTAATACCTTTGATTTTTTTTTTCTAAAATAAAAGTTACTCCTAACGTATGAGATCTTGGGCACGCCACGATTGCAGCGGTAAGTCCCCTCTTTGAGGAGTGGGTTGAGAGGCGGCACGGCGTCCTCACCTTCCGCCTGACGCGGGTCCTCACCGGACATGGCTGTTTCGGGAGGTACCTGTTTCGCATAAGGGGGGAGGAAACGCCCGGGTGTTTCCACTGCGAAGATCGCTCTGAGGACACGGTGGAGCATACGGTGGAGGTCTGCCCGGCTTTGACCACCGTACCCTCTTGGAGGCGGCGGCGATCTCTCGCGTCCGGCCCTGGTTAAGGTGATGGTACGGAGCGAGAGGGTTGATTGAGGGGATCCCAGGTTGATTGTCCCAGCCAGTTTTAGTCACTAAAAGTCTGACACACTACACTATCACTGCTCCACCCAGAGCGGGAGAAGTTATTTGATGATTTCCCAAAAAATAAAACCTTCTGAGATCTATCAGTGAAAGTCCTCTCAAAATCGATTCCACCGTTTCGGTGATTAGCCGAACCAGACAGACAATAAGTTCTTTTTACAAGTTGATTTTTTGTTTTATGTAACGGACATACTTTAATTTTCTTATGCATTTAGTAAAAAGCTGTTTTATTGACATTACAAATGGCCAGTTTTTGTCATTTTGCAAGGATGTGACGTACTATGTTACTTCGGGTAGAGTTTTAATTTTTTTGTGTACTTAAATAATTACTCATGATTTACTTATGTTAACAGGCCCTACACAACAACACAGTCAATATAACTTTGGCTTCCATCACTATAGTATCTGTTTATTACTGATACTGTACTTACGCTTCTTATTCATTCATCCACATAATCATTGTTTTATTATCCTTTTACGACTTTCTTACATTATTATATTTCTCTCTTTGTTTTCTGTGTTAGCACTCTGCGAATCGGTCTTAAACGATTCGTCTATATAGAATTACCTGATTTTACATTAGAATTTTCCATCTTTTTACATAAAAATATTATTGTTATGACATTTAAGTAAAACGTGTCAAACTGATGTCTACCTATCCTTTTAATTATCTATGCAGTCTATATAAGGAAGGTTGCATTAAGATTGTACTTACTAAAAATAATTTGTTTTGGATAGCCTAAATTTGGTTTTTTTATGTAACTACGTTGTCTACTAAATACGGAAATTCTAAATGATTATTATAAGATTCTTAAACGCACTCTCGGTTTGTATGAAGGAGGTTTTATACGTCTTGGAAGACTAGACTGGCAGATGAGAGTAGATATGGCTGAAAAAAAGAAAAAGAGCAAGGAATTTTGGAATGCCGTCAGAGCTGGTGAACTGGGAAAAAAAAGAAAGGGCAGGAGAGCCGTGACAGAGCTAAAAAGCGATAAAAATTAAAAAAGAGAGCTGAGACAGAGCTGAAGGGTGATCAAAGCAACTGAGGGACCTCGCAAGCGAACTGACTGACAGTCACAACATCACTAGAAATTGATTCGTCACCGCATCCTTGAACACTACACGCCTATACGATGCCGCATCCCAGGACATTATACCATAACCACCATAATCTACATAGACCTCCTTACCAATAAATAGACTGCACAGGTACCTTTTTTTATAATTTATCTTTTGTAAACCTCACATTAAATTTAATTGTCTAGTCTATTTATTACCCTTTTATTTGTTAGGGATAGGTAGACACGACATCACCCAGAAATCAACCACCATTAAGCACTACCAGTTACATCTTAACCAGCACAATATATACATAGAAACCTACCCCAATACATGCAGTAGTGTTGACACAATTATTACTTGTGCAGCAACCGTAAATCTAATATCGTTGTATTGGCCCCGCTCCCTTTGGCACCGTTAATATTAGCGATTCATAGATTAAGTACCAACGCTTGTCCCGGCCAATTATCGACTATTAATCATACATAGTGTATACACGAACGCCACACTAGCTTGCGACTGTACATAATATACATAGAGATCATATTTGCACCAATAATTACGATATTGGATGCGATGTATTAGATGCCATAAATTATTTGCGGTTGGGCAATATGCATAATGGTATAGGTTATCGTGGATGTCGATTGGTTGGTGTTTACTGCAATGTGTAAGGTCGATGGCATAGTTAGAAATGGCAAATTGACGGCTAATATAATAAGTACTTAGTCATATCAATATGTATTGACTTTGACCTAATAAAAATGATTGGTCAAGGAATATCGGTCAAGTTCAAAGTCACGTTTGAAAAAATAACTATTTTTAGCCCTTGAAAAGGCGTTAATAGAAATTAATAGATTCAGCAATAAAATGATTTTAAATGTTTCCGCCACGAAGTTCAAAGTATTGACTGCCGGAAACTACATCATATATCGCGAAATGCAACTACTATACAAACGTTACATGGCACCTATCATCAGCGTTTATCTTGTACTGGGTTTTTCAACAAGAACTTTGTTTTTCAATTGGGGCAACAACAACAGCATGACAGTTTTGACATTTAGTTTTTTGACGTATTCGTAGTAGATGCTTTGGCAATTGTTACAATGAATTCAATTTCGCTTCAAAATCGCGTTAAAATAATTAAATCCACTCTGAAAATGGTGGTTCTGTTAAAGTTACATTTCGTAAAATTCGTGATATTTTCGGACAACATAATCGCTCTTCTGAGACCGCTAATAAGAATTTGGTCGCTAAGTTTGAGTCGACAGGGTCGGTACAAAATTTGCCAACACCAACGCGTGTTCGACTTGGTCGTTCAACTAAAAACATCACAGCCGTGAGCCACAGTGTTGAAGAAGATCCAAATTTGTCTATTCCTCGTCGTTCTCAACAATTGGGGTTATCCAAAACCACCACATGGCCTATTATTGATGAGGCTGATAGCACTGACATGTGGTTTCAACAGGACGGTGCTACATGTTACACAGCCAATGAAACGATCAATTTATTGCAAACGAAATTTCCCGATCGCATAATTTCACGAAATTCAGCGGTTAAGTGGCCAGCCAGATCGTGTGATTTAACACCACTGGATTATTTTTTGTGGGGCTATGTTAAGGACAGAGTCTTTAAGGAGCCAATCGAATCGATTGCAACCTTTAAACTGAAAATCTGTGATGTGATTAACGAAATGGACCCGCCATTTTGCCAAAAAGTGATTAAAACCTTTGATGAAAGAATCGACTTCTGTCAGCGTGCTCGTGGTGGACATTTGTCAGATATCATTTTTCATTCATAATTGCCAAACATTTCTCTTCGTAATACAATAAAATTTTTAATCATCTTCATATAAATTCTTTGTTTTATTTTGTTTTAGAAAACAAAGTTCTTGTTGAAAAACCCTTTATATGCTTAGAGCTGTCTAACAATTTATAATAATACCATCCACGGACACGATGAACTCGAAAAAACTCAATTCAAAAATTACAATCGTTTTCCAAATCCTGAAAAAAGAAACATCTGTTTAAAAGCAATTTATTAATAGCAAGCTTGTCAGGCCTCTAAAATACCTCCACGCGCCTAACAGCTTCGAAAGATCTGTGCAAATAAAATTACCTTTTCAACGGTTAATTTGCGGAATGAATCACTTTCATTCGCAGGTTGGCCGTTGTTTTTGTTGAAGGATCCCGCCCGGAACCGAACCCTGTGCCTGTCAACTATGAAATGAATTATGACCAGTATTTACCGGAAGATGACATTTCTCGAATCGGCCCATTAATTCCTAATGGAGCGACGACGGGCTACATTTCATCTGTTTGGCTGCACACCAGGCCTTCGCCGCATAGCTATTTTCGGTAGCGTATCCGAAAATTTATAACTACGAGTTAGTTCTAAATCGTTGGATAGCGGCAAAGTAAGTGGGATTTATGATATGACGTTTTACGCTCTATTTGTTTGCGGGGTACCTTTTTTCTCGAGGGCCTTTGCCAATTCCAGTGTCTCGGTTTACGATTTATCCTTTTACATTCACCACGATTAACATCAGACTTATGTTACAGTTTGGAAGGAGAGACTGCGACGTCAGCTCTCTGCATCTCCTACTTAATTACTTAGTTTCGGGTCTTCATTATGGAAACAAGCATTTACATAATCTGCAAGCAACTGTATACAAATATTATGGATGACGTTTCAATTTAAAGTTTATGTGCGTCATTCCTTCGGGACGAAACATTTGGAACTCAATTTAAATTTGAAAACTGGATGTCAAAACTACTTTTGATATTTAGTTTATGCAAAGCTATCGGCCATGTTGTGCCTAATATTTATGTGCTGAATAGAGTGAAAAAAAAAAACAAGTTAAACCTGAACTTTTCAAACGCTAATGGTGCTGTCAAAAACTATGACCGTGGAATTGAAAGGTAAATGGTTTTTATTATTAGATTTAGAGTTACCAAAGTGCTTTCAAAAGCCACAAACATGTGTGTTTACAGTGTAAGTTTGATAAAAGGTTAATAACGAAATTGCTTATACTCCTGTAATCATTCCAATCATTGTATTTCTTCATATAAAAATCTCGAAGCCTTCGGTTCAGTCCCAGGTTCCGGTTTTAAAACGAATATGCGCGAATTTTCACAAAATTATGTATGCTTTTCCCGACGTGTGACAAGTAGTAATGTGTCTACCCAAAAGTGGACAGCACTAACATCTACTTGCAGAATTAATTCCGGTTAGAGCATGCCGTTTTGCTGAATTTGCAATGAAAACAGACTTACAAATGATAGTGACTGATTAAAAGGCCATGTTTAGTAAATGAAGGACAGCGGGAGGCAGAATTTCTCAAAGTTAAGTTTTGTTCACGAAAATTCCCGATGTGAAATTGTTACAATACAATGACATGAAACTATTACTTTCCATTATATGACACACTGTGTTCTTCGTCATAACTATAATATAGCTGCAAAGATACTGACTCTTTCGGTTAATATTTAATTGAAAGCAATTACGTCATAAGTAAGTGGTATTAAAAAATTTTACTAAGCTAACCCATCCGACATTGTCCAGTCAAAAAGGACACTCAGATTTTCCCGAATTTGACATTTTTCCGAGAAACTTTTCCAATTTCCTTTCCATAAAAACCGAATTCGGTTGAGACATTCTCAAGTGATACGCTTACTAAAGAACAGCATTTCTATTTGATTAATATAGATTCTTTCAAATAGAACCTTAATGATAAATTTCGCTTTTTCTACCCCTAAAATATCGTTAGTTAAATCGCCCTTGATAAATTAATTACCAAATGCCCACTGGATTTAACACCCCTCGGGAGCGGTATTCACTTTAAGCAACGCTGGTTTGGAGCGAGGCGGTATCTATTTGAAACCGCCTTTATATTTCAACTTCACCTTACTAGACCGCACTCCATCCAATCTGCTGTAAAGGTTAACTGGCGGTTTATTTTGTTATGTAGATGTTACTTCTGCTTGTAATAATTTTGCTGTAACATCACGCTTGTAATCCCCGAGGATTAAGGCAGAGGTATATCTAATGATACACCACGCATTTTGCCAGTTATGATTACGTCCCATTGTGTAACAGGGAGCAAGCCTCTTGCTGAAACATTCCTGATGGAAAAACCTAAAATAACACTTTGCCCCGCCTGGGAACCGAACCCAAAACCTGATAGTCAAGACAAGCCTAACAGTAGCGCTTGCGACCACTATGCAAACGGTAAAGAAAATTGAATGCTTTCTAATTTAATGTACAGTAAGTCGCACGTCAGATGCTGCCCAGATGACGCCCAGCTAGATGGACCGACGACCTTAAAAAGGTGGGTGGGACAGACTGGATGCGGAAGGCGGAGGATAAGGTATTGTGGCGCTGACTGGGAGAGACCTATGTCCAGCAGTGGACTGCGATAGTCTGAGTTGATTGAAATCGCACGTCAGTGGTATCACTTTTAACTTGAGCTAGCCTAGCGTAGTCATAATTTCAGCTGAAAGACGTACTTTGCTCGAGCATAGCCATCTCTACCGGTTTTGTGCTTCTAGCATCCAGCGCATTCCCGCGGCTTTCACCAGGTCATCGGTACATCTTGTGGGAGGCCATCCAAGGCTACGTCTTCCAGTACGCGGTCGCCACTCCAGAACCTTTCGGCCCCATCGGCCATTGTAGTACGGAGCTTTAATAGAATAAGAAGCCAGTTCTTGGTTTTGTTTTGCTGACGTGACGAATATCGTACCTATCATCATTGTCTCCTCTCGTCCTCAGACTGGTTAGCTTTGAGAATTAAATCTATAATATAAATCCAAAAAAGCTTCCTGAATAGCAACATAATAGTTTTGGTAGCATGGTTAAGTAGGTACATTTGCCAACTGAAGTTTTAATGTTATCACCCCCGTGGTTAGGTCACTAGTTTTCTTTTAAAAATAGTTTCATCACCTTTGCTTAAATATTCCTTTTGGCTTTTAGCGATAAGTGCTTATTCGAGTATAAGTTAGCGTAGGATTTATGCTTCATACCGATATATCAACTTAAAGTGCAGACCTTGTTTTAATACAAAACATTAGAAAAGGCACGTATATAGATTTTTTAACAGGTTAGCCACAGACTAGCTCCGTTGTGTTTTATAAAGATTTCAATAAACTAATGTTAACTTAAAATTGTACTTGTTAATTACTTTGAAACCAAAGTTGACACCGAGAAACAGCGAACAGTAGGCTAGGTGAAGCTGGTAACAGCTTGATGACAGTTGCCGAAATTTGAGTTGATTGGCATGCAATAAAAGAGGCCTATGTCAGCAGTGGTCTACTGTGGACGGGATGATAGACGTATGCTGATATATCTTTTCTATTTTAATTGGTTAGAATATCTTTGTAGTCCCTTCAAGTTTTCGCGACATATTTTATGGTGTGACTCTACTGTGAAATATTATTTGCAAGGAGTTGCTTGCAATGCGATTGCTTCCAGCGTTTCTTTGCAGAGGTCACTGAAAAGAAAGCAACAAAGTATTATATATTTACAAAATAATGCAAGTTTTTCAAGCTCTTGTAATACACTTTGTTACTTTGCGTCTGTTTTATTCTGGTTTTGTACCTTCTTGTCTTTTTAACTACAAGATGCTTTTTATGAAGCAAGTTCGAAAGTACAACGCGTTCTCTCTTGGGGAATAAACAGAGAAACGAAGAAGTAACAACTGCTTTATTCTTGCTAGTCTAAGCATTTATGTTGCAAAGTAAGTTCACTATTAGGTAAGTTTATATTAAGTATGTAGCTCATTATTGCGTCTGTCATTTATTTAGGTTATTTGAGGTCTGTTTGTACTACAAATATATTTAGCGTTTAACGAATTTTTAACATCGTCCTGTTTTTGTCAATCGTTTGCAGTTGACAGAGACAGAACGTTGGTATGGTTCACAACTTGAGACAGCATATTTATTTGTCTAAGAATACTTTATTCCAATGTGGAAGACTGACGAGACACATTTGATCACATTCGACGGATTCTTATAATATATATTTCGTGAACGCGCCCATCTCTGAAAAAATAAATATATTTCAAAGAAATTCTTCATTAGGTATCATCTGTTTCCTTTGCATATACTATGCACTAATCTCGAATTTGGAATCTTGGCTTACTATCATGTTTTGGAACTAGAAACTCAAAAAGGACGTGATAAAGTTTAAATTCAAGTACATAACCAAAATTTAGGACCGAATCTTATTACTTCAAACGATGAAATAAAATTTTTGATTGTTGAATTTAAACACATCGTTCGTGCATCTTGACAAGTGTGTCAATATTTCCTTTTTATAGAGGAAGTACATACTTTTTGCTTTATTGTTACAAAGATCTTTTGGCGTCTGAATGACATTGGCTGGGGGGCGTTGTTGATAAACTTTTTTGAAATTTACAAATAAATTGTAATAGAAAAACAAGATGGTGTGTTAGTTCCAATTTTAGCCGTGCTCCGTAAGGTTTCTGTACCGTTCAAGAACGAACCTCCCCAACAAAAACATTTGCAAATAAAAAGATGCCGATGATGATTTGGTATAAGGGCAAAGCGAAATTGTCAGCTTTGCCAATAAAAGAACTGATATCCAAATAGGTGCCAAGTTATATAATAATATGTTGGAATAAAGGAGATAATAATAATATCGTTTATTTATAAAAGGGGCATATTTACAATATATCTTAACAATTAAAATAGAGCACAGTTGCTTATTGCCTGAACTAGGTTGAACCTGTGCTTCAAGCTATGAAGCGCGTAAATATTTAATGTAATAAATTAACAAAGTGTATAAAGTAAAAAATAAGTTAAACTTAGGAAAGTAAAAGTAAAATAGCATGTTAGACATCTGTATCGTTCACTTAATCGTTCTCAGCTTGAATATGCCTGTCTAATATGGGATCCGTTATATAATAAGTATAAAATAGCCATTGAAAAAGTACAACGAAAATTCTTACGAACTATGCAATTCAGATGCCAACTTCCACGCTTAACTTACAAAGACCTTTTAGCAATGTATAATGCACGACCTTTGTCATAATAAGCTAAATTGTATAGACCATAATAACGATATTAAACTTGTAGTTCCTAGATCAATTCATCGTCGCGGAGTGCGCGATTACCGATTGTTTGATCAGGCACCATGCAGGACAAACGCAGGTAAACGTGCACCCCTTCAGCGTCTCATGCGAATGTACAATGAACATTTCTTAGACATAGATCTATTTATGCTAAATAGAAATGTTTTTCGAAATAAAGTAATCGATGTACTGAAAAACTCGGATATATCTTGCGGTAACTGACTAATTAGTTAGTTTGTAACGATATTTATAAGATATTTCCTTAAATGACATGATTAGTAGCTTACCGACGAGTCCTTCTCACAGCATACCTATTTGTTAATATGTGGAAAATGTTGTGGTTATTACATTGATTTTGTTTTATATACCGTACCGATAAGTGTTATATGTAATGTAATATCGTTTTTTTTCCCAAATAAAATAAAATAAAATAAAATAGTCGTTCTATTTGCAGACAACAAGTACATCTTCTGTCTGGGCATATACAATGGTTAGTAAATGTTCAAGTATAATTTTCTTACAGCTAAAGTAATTTAATTTATAGATACTTAGTTTTCTATTTAACCTGTTGTTCAGAAATGGGCCTAAAAATGTAAAAAAATAAAAGTATATGGACCTTAACGAAAGTCCAAAGTTTGCTAGTCCCTTGTTTTAATTAATTAAACTTCGTGTACAATAACAGTACGAAGACGGACTTAATGCCTGAGGCGTTCACAGCCAATAACTTTTTTGCTAAACGATGTGACTCGTAAATTCCTTTACTAATTCATACATACATAAACACACGCGCCGTTCCGTAGCTGTTTATAATAAAGCTAATATTTTTAGTTTTCTAGTTTTTCTTTAGTAATTTTGACTTAGGGATATGCAAAAGCAAATTAATGTTTCGTATAAGGTAAACAACTGGGGTACTTCACTGAATTTCATACTCCATACCCTTGGATAGTTGGGTCCGCGAGTAAACAAATTTGGATCCTTACTTAATAACAATAAGATCTCAAATGGGCTGGTGGCCTATGTTGTAAATTATTGCCGCGAGAAAATTGACCGAAATGATGAGCAAAAGTGCTAGTTGCTGTATAGTACTTACTGCTTCCATGTATACCTGTCAAAAATGTGTCAAAAGAATTGTATTGCATCTTGAGTTTATAATTAACAACAACACAATTTGTGATAAATAATATTTATAGTTTACCCTCGGCAATTATTTAGTTTTTCCATTGTTAACTTTATAAACAATCGTTTCGAAAGTGGTTTTATTAGTTTTTTCATGTTTTATATTTCAGTGTCTTTTCTACAATGTGGATAAATTATGAAAATATGATTTAAGAAAATAAATTATATATCAGCGCATCTGAAAATTTATGCGCAGACCTCTCGTCTCAACAGAGCGACGGCGACTGATTAGTGAAACAAAAATATGCTTGAAGTTCCCTTACGTGCATCGGAAGATGACTTTTTATCGAACTAAGAACGTCGTAAACTCGTAAGTACAAATAGCTTGTAGCCGTAATAAAAAATAAATAAAAGGAATTTCAAAAAACGCCTTCACAATTTTTTTCGCCTTGTAATCTTCACATTTTTATCCTATTAGTCTTTAGCATATTATGTACATATTGAAAATACGTGAAAATTAGAGGTAAATTCGTGTTGTTTTTTATCGAGAAAATTTTAATATTTCGTGTTTCTGTTCCATATAAAGTTTGAAAATATCATGTAGTTATCTTTATTTTACATCTAAATCTTATCAATGTCATGAAAAATCAGCATAGTTGCCAAAGTTTGAATTTTATAAGTATCTCACAATTTTTTTGAGGCAAAAAAGTTTATCAAAACTATCGAAAAGAACATAATATATGGAAGATTTAAGATGACTCAGTTTGTCAATGTTATTTTCCATGATTGTTTCACTACCATGCAATGATCCAAAAATACTTGTTTTTTCAAAAAGTACTTGTAAACAATTTTACTAAAACGTTGAGCGATGAAACAATCGTAAATTCCTTGAAACAATTCCATTTACAAGCGCTGGTGTTTTTTTCTAAATTCAATTCTAAATCAATCTTCTTAAAATATGAATAAAACTAAATTCTGCTCCATTACGGTCTTTAAATTATTATTTTTTTAAATGTTATTTTAAAATATGTGTTTTTTACCCGAAATTTCTTCTTTATTTGGATAAATCATCTTAGTATTTTGAGTGAAAATAAATTCTTCTTCATAGTTAATTAAGAGTGTTGAGCATAAATGTCCCGCCGAGAATGTTCTCAACTTTTAAACTTAACAACATTGTGCTTTTCTATGTTTTTCAATGAAATTACTTTGTTCAAAATTAATGAATGAATGTGCCCGCTGGGTATGAAAATGTAATTTTGCTTCATCGCAATTTTAAACCAAAAACTTTAACCGAATGTTATTTTTTCATTGTCTACAGACTTTTTAACCTTGTCTGTGACTTTAAAAAAATGTTAAACAAATGTTAAAAAATGCTTAAAAAATTATCAGGGTACAACTATCAAAACTCTTTCAAATCTGATAAATGAAAGATAAAACGTATTTCCTGACCGAAAATTTATTTAAAATACCGAGCAAACATGCTAAGCGAACTCACTTATCTCAACTCTATCTACTGATTAAAAGTTTTAATCCAAAAACGCAAAGTGTTAACCTAACGCTTTCAAATCTGGTGAGAAATTACTAAGATTAATGTCATTCTAAAAGTTTCACAAACATCTCTTAAGACCCCGGGAAAGTTTTGGAATTTTTCTGCAAGGTGCAATGAATCTAAAGAGCAGAGTGTTATTAGAAAGTTCTCCAAGTAGGATTATTCGTACTTTGTCTGGAAATTTCTCGCGAAGAATATTATGGTTTCATAACTGAAAAGTTGTATACTGGTCGTGTTTATTGCGCGTTTCCCGCCTTCAGTTTATAGAGAGATAAAAATGTTTCGATTAAACTTTGTGCTCTAACGTTGCCCGCTGTGTTCGCAACATTTATAGGAACCAGCGAGCACATAAAAATTGCAACGTTGGTAGAACAGAATTAACACATAAATAAA
The DNA here is from genome assembly GCA_949091785.1 of Polymixis lichenea. NCBI lineage: Eukaryota > Metazoa > Arthropoda > Insecta > Lepidoptera > Noctuidae > Polymixis > Polymixis lichenea. Next base: position 14,325,060 of record OX420944.1, read on the forward strand.
GATCTACTTACATGACACGCTACAAAATAAAGATTGAGATTGTTTTTTTTTAAATTAAACCATTTATAAAAGTACCTACATTCAACTCAATAAAAAATTCAGCGTCGTTTCATCTTGAAGCTATCAAGTAAAATAAAGACAATATCCAAGACATAATATATCTTCTTGAGAAATGGATGTGAAAATTGTAGATGCTAACAGAAAGGCAACGTCAACGGGAATAGTTCGGTGTCTCGTAGAATTTTGCGATATTCGAAAACAAAGGCACCAGAATCAACGCTAATACGAAAAGTTAAACGACTGTTGTTTTACTGTTGTCAAAAAGTAAATTTTATTCAAGCTTTTGTCCTCTCGTTCCTTATGTTTGAGGAGTTTCTTCTCCCCAGAGATAAATTATAGTATGAAAAGTTTACAGCAAAATGACAATCATTTATTCTCATTATTTCTTGAAACAAGGGAAAAAATCCAGTGAATATTACGCAATTTGTAAAAGTACGTTTATCATTCTCTTTCTTTTTTCTTGCAGCCTTTTCGTAACCCCAATATGTTGGAAGTCGTGAATCTGAGTACAAGAAGTTACGCCATCCTTTTTTCTAAAGGCTGAGTGATTTAAACGTTTGCTTCCCCAATTTAGGAGGCCGCCTGAAAAAGTCACGGGCCGACAGCTTTGGATGAAAAAACACTGATCGATTTTGGTTCATTCACTAGAGGAAGTGTATTTCACGGTTCCTTCTGTTGTTTTCTGTTAATGAAAATTGCATTTAAACCAACCAATTTAAAAACAACCAATAAAAATTTAAGTTTGAAAAAAAAGCTCCCATTTTATAGCCAGGAGCATTACATGAAAAATCTCGAGCGTCGATAATCCCGCGTACGTATTCCGTGTCATGGCGATGTTAATTGATTTAAAGCAGGTTACAATCTAATTTTCTACTTAAATCGATACGGGACTCGTCGACGTAAAATTGTATTATTTTGTACTGCAAATTGGATTTTGTGATCAGAGGGGACGTGACCGAAATATCCGATACATAAATGTTTTTGAACTTGTAGACTGAATATCAGTGGCTACATACACGTGTTTGTGTCAAACGTATAATGAACAGTTCTTTCTCCACTTCACTAATAACAACCGCCATCTTTCACTTCTTTAACGAAACTCGTCTTGTAGATTTCAAACATCTCTAAGCCATCGTCACAGAACTCACTTCTTCCTAACAATAACAACGCTCGCTGATAACAATTGGCTATGACAATACATATATATTTCTATGCATTATAGGTAGCTAACAGTATTTATGAATAAAAAAATGTGTAAGTATAGCACTAATGTTCAAAAGATAAACCTACCTACTGAAAAGTCATTGACTCAATTTTTTGTTAATGCTGACGGTACAGTGACGGATCAAATGTATCACACTTATCTGAGCCAATACTCAACAATACAATAGTCACTTAAGGTGCTCTTACACGGGCAATTTTTTGAGCAATTATTGCTCGGCAACACTATTGGATCAATCTGGATCAATTAAGTGGAGCAACAACAATAAATTGCCGATGTGTTTCGGCAAAATTGCTTCTGATCGCTCCATATAATTCACGAGTTTGGATTTTTTTTGTCAATTTTCTTTCAATCTCATTTGTAGGTACGTAGGTATAACTACGTCTCGTTTTTACTAGAAGAACCGGCCGGCGGCGGAGGCGGCGGGGCAGGCGCATTACGTAGTTTTTTAAGTTGCTTAATCGCATGCGTATCTTATCGTTGCATATCTTTGGCAACATGTGGCTACATGTTGCCATTGCCCTAAATTGCTGGATGTAGTCGTGACGTCATAGTTAACGAGAATTGCCCAAGATGGAGCAATTTTAGTTGCTCGTGTAAGTACACCTTTATGCTAGGCACGTATTTTTTATACGACCCACTGAAATAAAAAAAAGCAAGTTTGATACCTATTGTTTTCATTCCATTCAGATATTTATTACAAAAAGTACATGCAATGAATTCGTGACACGTAGGACATTATGGAAAATACATTTTCGGAAACATCAAAAAGTAAATTGAATAAGATTGATCGAAAATAAATGTTGGTTTGATGTAGTTAATCAAGTTTTTACTTTGCCAACTTATAATACAATTTCAGAACAGATTAGACAAACAACTAATAAAGAGAACTTTTGTTTGTTTTTCTTACGAATTTTACTCATTAATCTGCCATCATGTAGTCAGATCGTGGAATTTATTGCCAAGATAACTGGTAACTCTGCAGGAAGGAATTCTCAACTGTTAATAAATTATCCGTTTTCATTAGAACCTAACATAATTAGTGTTGCAAATTAACAACGAGATGTTTCTCAAGTTAATTAAGAAGAATATCAAAGAATGTTAATTATGGAAATGGGAAAAAAAAGGCTAAAGGAATACCGCAGGTGAAGTTTTTTTACTTTCTTTAACTTACTCCTACATTAAAGTTGTAGAATGTACATAATTAAGGCATTATGTTTAATCATTAAAGAATTTTGGTTACTTCTAAGGTTAGGTATAAAGATCTGAATGTTTAAAATAAGTTCTTAACAAAGCTATTAAGAAAACGACCGTAGGAAATTGGAGTTCAGTCGGGGATCTAATTACGAAGCCGTTCGCCAAGACGTTCACAGTTCTACGAAAATTATTACTGCAATTTTTCACTCAAAACTTTCATGGGTATAACTTTGATACGAACGAACATGAGACTCAGAAACTTCACTGAAGAAGATTTATTTTCAAATAAACAGAATTATGCAGGAAAAGGCCGTTTGTTGTTTCTTTAATCAAATCAAATCAAAATCAAATCAAAAAGTCATTTATTCAAACTAGGCTGAGAGTCAGCACTTTTTGAACGTCAAAATTACATAAGACAGTCCCCCCAAAACGCCCACCCTTCACCACTTCCTAGTGCTTTAGCTGGGAAGAAGAAGTGGCGCAACAAACTCCCCAGCAGCACAGCTGTCTGTTAAGTTAGAAGAACTTGATTCTATACAATAATGGGTAATTAACATTACGAAACACAAAAACATTAAATTTGCCATGTCTCAGCTAGCACAGGCTTATATACCCACAAAACATTGAAAACATAGTACAGGCAAATAAAATAAACCAACACATGAACTAATATAATTATATAACCTGTCAGTAGTCAAGCTAATACTGGTGAAAGAACATGAACATTGTCTTGAGTTAATCACAGCGACCAACAATTATTATCGTTTAAGTAGTCGTTGACAGAATAGTAAGCCTTTGAGCAGAGGGTGGATTTAACTTTAACTTTAAACGCATTAAAATTCAAATCTAGCAAAGAAGAGGGGAGCTTGTTATAAAAAGTTATACCAAGACCAACAAACGAGTTATGAACCTTATGAAGCCGGTGAAAGGGAACACGTAGTTTGTCCTTATTTCTAGTATTAATATTATGAATATCACTGTTTTTAGTATACAAGTGTATATTTTGCCTGATATATAAGATGTTGGCCAAGATGAATTGCGATGCGACCGTGAGAATCCCAATATCCTTAAAAAAATCTCTCAGAGAAACTGTAGCACCTAGTTGGTAAATGGCTCGAACAGCTCGTTTTTGAAGAACAAAAATATTTTGAATGTCAGCTGCTTTGCCCCACAGCAGAATGCCGTAGGACATAACACTATGAAAATAACTAAAATAAACTAACCGAGCTGTATCAACGTCAGTGTATTGTCTTACTTTTCTGACGGCGTAGGCAGCCGAACTGAGCCTTCCCGCTAGGCTTGATATATGTAATCCCCACTGAAGTTTGGCATCTACTGTTAAGCCCAGAAAAACTACCGAGTCTACAGTTTCAAGCACCTCATTTTCTAAGACGATGTTAGGTCCTAGATTCTTAACATTCGGTAAGGCGAACTTGATACATTTCGTTTTCTTGGCATTGAGAACTAGGTTATTTGTGGTAAACCAATCCGTAACCATTGAAAGTGCACTGTTTACGTCGTCAAAATCTTGTCTGTTCCTGTCTACTTTAAAGATAAGAGAGGTATCATCAGCAAACAGTACAACGTCACAGATACTCTTTAAATAGTATGGTAAGTCATTAATATACACTAAGAATAAGAATGGTCCTAGTATTGAGCCTTGAGGTACACCTAACTGAACTGGTAGCCCGGAAGATTTCACACCATTAATATCTACACATTGGTGCCTATTTTGCAAATAAGAACTTATTACATTGAGAGCTTCGTTTTGAACACCGTAATGACGTAGTTTACGCAATAGCGTGTCATGGTGCACGCAATCAAAAGCTTTGGAGAGATCACAGAAAACTCCAATAGCATTTTGCGAGTTTTCCCACGCGTTAAAAATGTGTTTCAGCAGAGCAACACCCGCATCTGTAGTCGAACGACCTTTTGTAAAGCCATATTGATCATCATGAAGTAGGCTATTTAAATTAAAATGTCTTAGCAACTGCTTGAGGATTAACTTTTCAAATATTTTACTAAATGCAGGTAAGATAGAAATAGGCCTGAAATTACCAACGTTATTTTTATTACCTGATTTAAATAATGGTATGACTTTACTACTCTTCATGAGGTCAGGAAAAGATCCTAAATCAACACATTTATTAAAAGTAACAGCTAAATAGGGGGCTACGATGTCGATTATATTACTTAAAAGCTTAATGGAGATGCCCCAGTAATCTCCAGTGTTTTTAGACTTAAGTGTGTTAAATATGTTAACTACATCCACAGGCGTTACATGTTCGAAACTAAATAAGCGACTACATTTAGGCACACTACTGTGTAAAAGATTTTCAGCTTTAGACGGGGACGAATTTAAGGAGCGAGTCGTAGCAATAGGTATATTAGCAAAAAACTCATTAAATGCCTCAGCTACGTCAGCAGCTTTATCAACTAATTTGTTGTTAACCATAATCTCTAATTGTTTATCCTGTTTAACCGATTTACCCGTTTCATTGTTAATAATTTTCCACGTGGTTTTTACTTTATTATTAGACTTTTTAATAGTATCGCTTAAAAATTTAGATTTAGCAAAAGCACAGATCTTTTTAAATAATTTTGAATAATTTCTGACATACTCCAGAAAAGGACTATCAAACCTGTATTTTTTCAAACCATATAACTCGTATAGTCTCGCTCTACTTTTATAAATACCTGGACTGGCCCATTGGTTGAAGCCAACGGAGGTGCCATTAATGTCAATGGTTTTGGTCTTGAAAGTAGACTGGAATTCTTTATGCACTACATCAAAAAGGTCTCCATAGATTTCATTAGGATTCTCATGTTCTATTATAGATGGTGTAACTATACGAGCTATATTATTTTTAAATTTGTTGCAACGACTAGCTGTATAAGGCCTGCATTCCATTTTATGCGGCTTTTTATGTAAGGGCAAAGGGAAGCTAGCTAATAATCCGCAGTGGTCTGACGTTAAGTCACTTAACACTAATTTATTTTTGGCATCATAATCACTAAATATATTATCAAGACAAGTCGACGAAGATGCCGTGATCCTAGTAGGTTCAAAAAACAAGTTTTTTAAATTAAAGGATCTAAACAGATTGAGAAGTCTAATACTTATTGGAGTAACATCTAAAATATTAACATTAAAATCTCCACATACAATTATACATTTATTACTTGATTTTAATTTATTGAGTGAATCCTCCATTACCGATTCGAAACGAATAAAATCCCCAGAGGGGGGGCGATAAACGCAAATTATCACGTAACGCTCGAGTTCAACACAAGACAACTCAATAGTGCGCTCGATGGAAAGATTAACTAGATCTAAACGTTGTTTACATTTCAACTTGTTGGAAACAAAAACTAAAGATCCACCGCGAATAGCACTTTTCCTCACAAATGCACTTTGCACGGCAAAAAAATCATCGTTGAAACACACTATTTCATGCTCCTTCAACCAGTGTTCGGTCAAACATAATACCTGAACATCGTGGTTTTCGATAAATAAACTTAACTCTAGCTCTTTGCCGGACAGACCCTGCATATTTTGATGTACAACATTCAACATATGCGGCGTACCCGTTGTCGCACCTAATTGTTTAAACTACTAGGTGTGTCAAAAGTGGTGTTAGTATCACTACTAACAGTATTCGATAGTACACTACAGGTACCAGTGTCACGGTGTAAATTGTATGCTAAAAGATTAGCAATTTGTCTCCTACAACTAGGTGGCAAATACATAGTATAATGTGTCAGCTTGTAACCAGTAATAAATTGATTACAATCAAAATATAAAATAGCGTCACTGTGACGACTTGTCCTATTAAAAATTAACATATTTAAATTATAAATGTGCCTATTTTGTTCAACAGACAAGTATTGTGAGTAAGGCAAGGCACAGAAAATGAATTTACAATTGTTGGTCTCATTGAGATGCAACATCAAATGGACACATTTAATTATGTCCTTTTTTCTAACAGCTAAACTATCCCCATATAATAATATAACATTTGAACTGGGGTTTAATTTTGACAATTTAATACTATTTAATAATTGGCTAATACTGGCACCGGGTAAACAATTATTTATAACACATTGTTCTGAACACTGATTTAATATGCCACCAAAACCTTGACCAAGTTTGTCAGAAAAAACATATGTGTTGATTGAATTATTCATTCTATTATTATCATCAATACAGCTACCTACCGGCTGAGCTGCTGAGGGTGTGGGTATTACAAGTGAAGGCTGGGGTGCCTGGGAGCAGATACAGCTAAAAGAGAGGTTATTTGTCAGAGACTCATACCTCTCTGCATTGTACTTGACCAGGTCCGCCAACTCACTAGCCTCCTGCATGCGCTCACTCAGGTCTTGTCGAGTAGCCTCATATTTACTAAAGATATCCTTTAGTGCATATTCCCTAATAAACAATTCATCCTGAAGGTGCTGAGTGTCAGTATCATACAAAGTATTACATAATTGTAATTCACTACAACACTTTTCCAATTCTTTAATTAAATTTAGATTTTTTTGCCTAAGTTTTAAGTTTATTTTGTTAACTTTATTATATACATAGGTTTAATATTTATTATATACATAGGTCCTAAAGATGATAATGCACTATGATAATATCTAAAACCATAGATCTAGAATTGTAGATATCTTCATGGGTGTATGCCGATTTAAAGGAGTCATAGGAGTAATTTGTAGCTTCAGAACAATATAAAAGCCTTATATTTCATATAGGATAAGAAGGACCCGATAAAGTGGCTTTTAAAGATTTTGTGAAGGCCGCAGGACTCCGCTGGATGCGAGAAGCACAGAACCGCTCGATGTGGCGACGCCGACGCTTGGCCGGGCTTCGGCCAGCAGAGCACGTCTTTCAGCTTAAGTATTCACGATCACGATGCAGATGATATTCCTATATACCACGCCATTGTCCATAATAATTAAGTTTCAGTGATAAATCCCTGATACCAGTCGTAAGCGTTACGTGACTGTAAGGTTATGGTTCCTTTGACCACATTGCCCTACTACCTATAGTTTCGAATGCTTTCGCAACAAGCATTAAAAAAACACGAGTCTACTGAAAATCATTCATTTACCGATAGACAATACACTGCCTAAACAGAAATGTCTAGAAGCATGAAATTTTGCACAAGAGTTCGTTAGTGTTCTTTTCTCTGAAGGACTAAATAGGAGATGAAAGTTTTTACCGAAGTTCGTCGCGTTTATCGATGTGAATGACGATGGGCGCACGACTTGTAGTGTTATACTCCCCTTAGTTATTATGTTATAAACGACATTATTATTTGAAAGATTCGAATAACCCACCGAGCGTTTAGGAACCGTTTCATAAAGTAAGAACATAAATGTTTCATACTTCATTACTGCTTCATTTTAGCCGGCATCTCTTCTTTTAGTATGTTTTATTCTTCTTATACAATGAATGTATGTTAAATATTGTAGTTAAATCATTTTAAAAGAGTAACGGTGGAGTTTCTTGCCCATTCTTCTTCATACGAAACTACATTTTGGTAGGGGCGACTAGAATCAATTCTACTTTAATGTAAATGTTGACGTTCAAAAGTGCCTTTTAAATGCCTATTTGAAATAAATGCTTTGATTTAGACTTTGACTTAGTTTCTTTATTAGATTCAAGAACAAAACTATAATAAAATTGTTATTTGTAATACTATATGGAACCGTTATGATGGACCTTGATCATTTTCACCTTAATGTATTTAATGATCTCTTTTATTTTTTAATTTCTAAATTATTTCTCTTTTTTTTTGTAAAATTCTGTAAAATTGTCAATAGTGCAGGATGATTTACGTCACGTTGGAAATATATTTTTCGGAGACGCAAACAAAAGTATTTTGGTACTTATGTTCCTATCAGTGGCTTATGTATTTATTAGTCAGAAGTTATTATTACCTTGGTCTCGTTGAAGGAATATTTCATTAGAATAAGATTATATTCTAATGGCATCACATTAAGTAGGTACCCCTGTATATGGCATGTGCAATTATGTGCAAAAATAATTGCTGGAAAGTAGTTTTATTTTTGCTGTGATTTTCTGTTTACCTGCAGTGCGCAACTTGACGCACGTCAAACACTGTCCTTATAGGTGTATGTGGTAAAAGGATCGTGGAAGTATATAAAGTTACGTAAAAACATAAAAAATGGAACCCTCAATATCTCCGTAGCACAGATATGGTCCAGTACAAAAAGTCACTATAACGGCAACAACAGGTAACTCTAGGCTACGTTAAGAGTGTTTATACACCCGCTAATTTATTTAACAATTTTTTTTTACATCGCCTATGATTATCACATACATATATTACTTCGCGAAAGGCTACTCGAAAACAATTATCTTTTACACGCGTCGCGATTGAAGTAAAACAAAGCAGAAAATCTCAATGTTCTTGCAATTGAAGACGGTGGAACCGGGCGTTTCAATAATGCCTTGCATTGTCTGAATGTCTTAAATAATTAGCCTGGCTCTAGCGTTTCAGTCTTAACGAAATGAAACTATTTTGTAGCAGCTAATATTTGTTTAAAGTTGACTTTTCGTTATGTAAGTCCCTATGTTTTTTTTTTTATAAACTAACTGAACACTCAAACTTCAAATTAATTCTGAGACAATGTGTAGAACTGAATCAAAAATGCCTTTATGACGCGCAAGCTCGCAACTGAGTCAAAGTTGAAAAAAAAAACGAATACTTATATAACTTTTTGAACGGACTTAACTTTAAACAAATACACCCTGCATTACACCCTTTTGATAACCATCCGAGAGTTTTGAAGGAAATTTGTAATCAAATACTGCATAGGTTTACAAAATTTGTCTGCTCTACAAAGCAAATAATGCAATGAGCTTTCGCAATAAAAAAACGGTGTCAAAATGAAAGGTGTTGCGATCTATTGGCAATACATATATTACACAATTACCCCGCTAAATATCAGTAGGTAAAGTCATAGAAATTAATTAGTAATCAAATTGAATACTAACTTAAATTGACCCTATTTTCGAATCAGTACGTACTGTGCCGTACTGCCATTCTTTGTGCGTGCGTCGCACGTAATGGCTATAACACGACAAAATGACGGCGAATTGGCTTAATTATTAATCATCCTGACTGTATACGTACAGTCAGAGTGTCAAATTGCTAAGCATATTACCAAGGGGTGGCATGTTAGTCAGGGCCTGAATTCACTATGACCACTTAACGTTTCCTTACTCGTAACCACGTCAATCACACACGAATTCTGCTAATATAGTATTAATAATATCGACAAATTGTCTTAGAACATACAGAATATGACATTCCGATTCCTTACCGTTACACTGGTTTCTAAAAGAACGATATTGACGTAGTTTGAACGTAGTAAGATTTCGCGGGGAATCATTATTACGATACAGAACTGCGGCCCTGTAACTAGGTTGTGGAGGTAAGATAGGTGGTTGCTTCATGTGAAATACTTGTCTTCAGCTGCATCTGGTCAGACTGGAAGTCGACCCGGACATAGTAGGGAATAGACTAAACCAATGTTGATGAGTTACACGGGCAGGTACATAGTACTCAACTGCGATGTAGTCAATGTAGTTACGTACTAGGTACCTACCCGTTTAATTATGCCATTACCGGTTTTCCCTGATGACGTCGAAAATGGTGCTAAAGCACACATTATAAATATATGAACACACATAATGAAAATATTGCGCAAGTATGCTCAGCACTTGAGCGCCGTGCATCGAGCTCAATATCGTTAATTTAAATTACATTCCCATCAAATATGGCGCCAGTTAATTGTTAATAAAGCGATAATTAATCTTGAAATTATTAATACTGAGTAACATTGAGTCTGGGAGGCGAATATTATTAGGTTGAATAATGCCAGGTAGATTAAGTCAAAAGCTCTAAGGGAGGTATTAAAATGAAAGAGGATTCGTTGTAGGTATACTGCACATTGTGTAGCAATGAGATAGAATTAACATAGTGAAAGAGAGTGAGTGAGAGAGATAAATGTCTTCTTTCTCATTTGAAATTGACATCAAAACATTATACGAATCACGTTACGTACCTATTTACGGCGAAGATGATGAGACAGTTATAGTACATTATGATATAAGTGCGGTAAGTTTTTCAACTTTATTACAGCCGAGGCGATATTGCTAGCCCGAGCCGTAGGCGAGGGCTACAAGAAAGCAGAGGCTGTAATTATCAAAGCGCACGTATGTCATACGACGTTTTACAACATATTTGCGAGGAAATAAAACAAAGTCGGACTTTCTTAAACGAGTAAATCTTTAATCACTTGTTAAAGCAGTTAGAAAAATTTGAACAATTTGTAAAATTGATTTTTACTTGTTCACAAATTAGCGATGCGCATGCATCAGCGCTTTTTTTTAAAGGCAAAGGCACAAAAACAGCCAGTTTAACTAATAAAGTAAATTAATATTTTTTTGTTTTTGTTACAGATAAATGGTTGTAATTTAGTGTCAAAAGTAATTAAATTAAAGAATTAAATGTACATTTTTTTTATATTTTATCTCTCAAAGTTAATTTTATTCATAAAATGTTGACCACTTTTTGCTAAGATTTTAAAAAGTACCTTTCATTTTAGACGGAGCATCTTGATAAACCGTGCGTTTTACATTACAATAACGCACAAGTGCTTAATGACATACATTACGATATTGAAATTGGTGTAATAAGAGACCCTTTACGAGCAAATGTGTTATAAAAATAGTTTATGATTTTATCACAAGTTAATTGTAATAATTGATTGATTGCCTCGTTGGTCGTGGTCTGCTGAATATGAGGTCCTTGGTTTGGTTCCAATGTCGAGCAGTGTTATTGAGTTTTTCTATTTGGAAATTTTCAATAGCAGCCCCGGAGCCTGGATATGTGCCCAGTTGATGGCGATAGGCTCACCCCTGTTACATAGGAACGAAACATACACCTTTGCCCAACCCTTCTGGGAAACAAGGCGAGTTGTTATATTATGTTAGATATGCCAGCCTAAAAGGAAGCTACTTACGACTCACTCAAATACTACACAATGAAAGGCGTCAGTATGGCGGTATGCGCAAGGAACCCCTTCCATTCCTCAGATCAGTTGTCGTGAGTCTTCACCGAAGAAGAGATGAACAATGTTCGTGAAAACAGTACTTATCATTTTAATGTTGTACATATGGTTTGGCAAGCATTATTTGGGTTGCCATGGAATACACAATTAATGAAAAGGCGTGTCGTAACATTAAATAGCATCCCCGCATTGGTTAACACAACTAGTAATTCACAATGCAACTTACTCTTTTTAGATAGTCATAAAACAAAAAAGATTCCCCGTAGATACACGTCTGTCTGCGACTAGTCTATGCACTGCTGTGTCCTTTAAACTCACGGTTGCCTTCAATACTACCAATCACATTGAAAGTAAATAATTATGAATTAATTAATTCTTTAGTGCCATAAAAACAGGTTACAGAAAAATGTGAGACCCAGACTCTAGAGCTGGGTCAAAATACCTGTAGCAAGTCTTATGCAGTAAAAGTAAATTAAAAACAGAAAAAGCGGACTCTGACGAGCGACTCGACGACGGTCGGGCCACTTATGATACCGCAATCCACAACAAAGCTTTTGTGATATCTTATTAAAATTTGGGTTTAGGTCATCTCTTGTAAAATGACGTCACTACAAACATAATACTTTTAGCTTTTCGCAAACATGAATTCATGTCGTTCCCCTAGAGGTCGTGTCATGCAAAGAGGGGAAAAAGCAAGCGCACCACTTGTCTTTTGTTTATCCGAAGCAAAATGAATGAAAATAAACAGGAAAAACCATCACCAGTGCTCAAGTGCTAAAACTGTAACCATGAATTCAGTATATAAATTTCTAGAGCCCCTCGCGTATTTTTATTTGTCGGTTATCAAACAAAATCTGCTGTTTCATAGAAAAGTGCAATACCTACGCTATCAAAATGGATGAAACAACCTTATTTTCTAATAACCGACCAGAAATTTCTAATTGTATGCTGAATTCATAGTTACAGTTTGCGCTCTGGTTAAAATTTTATCATGTTTGAAGACGCTTTTAAATTCCCGTCTACGATAACATAATCTTGCTCGATTATCTTAGATACATTTTATGGACGTGGACGTCTTCCACAATATCGTCACGTTAGAAGTGATGAAGGCTCACTAAGGACCAATTTCACCAATGACACTGGCAGCTCTTGAACGCTTTTTAGATGTGCTGATCGAGTTCATTTTCAATGGTGAAATTTGCCCTTAAGGGGAACCTAGTCGCGGGCTCGAACTCACTGATGGGCCTGGCTAAAAAGCACGCTGTCTCACCAGGCATCGTGTTCGACAGACGTTGTACCAGTGATGAGCAGTTAGAAGCTAGTCTACACGCACAACACTATTGAGCGAGATGCAGGATCATTTATAGTACAACAGGCGCGTAAAAAATTAAGAACAGTCCTTCGGAAGATCGGGTTTTATGAAAAAACCACTGTATAAATCAATGACCAATAAAGTTTATTGATCTTTTAAATATTTTTACTTTGTCGGTACCGAATCGATTTTTCAGATTTTACACTTCTTTTATTACTTAAACACGCCCAAAGTTAGGTTAAATTAGCAAGAAAAACGAAACTTTGTTGGCTCCTAACTTTTTAATGGCTTTTCATTTTAGTATTCCGTTTCCGTACCTACAGACAATATTAATAATGAGACAAAACATTGCCATGTTTAATTTTTGACATACATTGTCGAGCAGTGGAGTAATACCCTCCCGAAGTTTGTATGGGAAATTGTAGACTAGATTCACCTTAAATCATTAATAACGGAAATAATCACGAAATTCCAAATGAAAATACAGGAGAATTACTTTTTGCGATATGTATGGTCACGTATAGCGAGCGTATTAAGTCTATGTCAATAATAATGAGGTCGTGCCGACAGCGTTAATATAACTAACAATTTTGACTGTATTATATGCTGGAAATGTCAGGTAGCAGTGAAAATAAATGATTAATTAACACTGATAAAGCTGACGTGGCTTAAAAGGCTGCCGACTTTAATGGAACTATGCAGGAAATGTCTACCGCGGACAATCTATGGGCACAAATAGCAAAAAACTGGTGCCCTGAGACAGTAAGACGGGTTCGCGGCAGGCGTAGGAGATGACAGGATGAACTAGATAGGTTCTGCCCAAACTCGAAGCAAGATTCACGGGCTCACGAAAGATGAAAAAGGTGGAGGGAGGCCTTTACCCAGACGAAAGAAACCAAAAAAATAGGAATCGTTTTTATATGTAGATTAATTGTACAGATAAGGCAAAATATTCTAATGAATCTTTTGCTCTGAACAATTAGTAGTATAGAGTGAGTGTGTGTGAGTATTAGTATTAGTAGTCTCTTAATAGAATCACTAAATGCATTACATGATTCCATAAGAAAAATAATATAATATATAAAAAAATAGAAAAGACACGCTTTTGTAGTTAGCAAAACTAAAAAATAGAAAATAAATAATAGTTATAAAAACTAAAAAACACGCTTTAAAAACCAAACTAAAAAGTAGAAAATAATTTAATTCTATTAAAAAGCTTGGGGTGCTTGATAATAATTGATTATAAAAATACCTCAAAAAGCACCCCACGCTTTTTAGTAGAATTAAATTATTTTCTACTTTTTAGTTTGGTTTTTAAAGCGTGTTTTTAGTTTTTATAACTATTATTTATTTTCTATTTTTTAGTTTTGCTAACTACAAAAGCGTGTCTTTTCTATTTTTTTTTAAGTTATTGAATTGTCATAGGTCCTCCATAAGTCTACAAAGTTTAAATGAAATCTGACCGTTTAAAGTGGGTCAAAATAGCGTCCAAAGGAGTCGGTTACATAAAAACATACAAACAAACATACAAGTGAAGCTAATATAGAGCGTGTAAAAAAAGCAAAAGATGTAATTAATTAAATCGGATTTCATATTCCGTACCAACACATGAATTAATCCATAGATTCCACCTACTCTCCGTATTGCCTGTTCACATTTTTCCATCGGTGATTTTATAGGAAAAATCGCGTGTATATTTTATGAATACTTCACCGAGGCTGGTCAATGTTTTGAAGCCCTAGAGCGCAATTAATCAACTGAGGTTTTAATTAAATCCATATGAGCTACGATACGATACTGCGCCGTTTTTCATCGAACGTAAATAATTTTCATACATACACGGCACGTGATTGACGTGGTTATTACTCCTTTCTACTTATTCGAGGGAAATAATGTTGTGATTTTATGAAAGTGGTAATTAAGGTCTACATTTTGTTGTCTTATACAAATATTGTAGCTACTAGTTTTAATGTTTACAACCTTGCCAGCACACTTGATAAAAACTGTAGCTTCACTTTGTGTAGTAAATAACGCTTTATGTTGCACAATTAAAGTGCTTTTGCTGCACTATAAAACCCAAAGAAAATGTATCAAAGAACACTAATTATAAAACACAAAATATTGCGGAGGTCATTAACTTTGAAAAGAATGAAAACTACCTAATAATTGAAGACGTGCTGAGACTAACGAGGGCATCCAAAAAGTACATCAAAATCCGCAAACAGGGCGCTAAAGTAGACACTAGAAGAAGTTTTTGTAAAGTGTGTTCTATCGCGAGGGGATAAAATAGAGTTTAGCTTCGGGGTTAATGCGCTTGTTTACGTGTACAAAGACGAAAAAGTTTCACAACGCTTCGTTAAACTAGACGCTTGGGATTACATGCCCGAGACACTCATTTAGACTGTGTGGCGAACTGAAATCTTTGAACGCGTTTAAGGAGAAAATTTTAGTTTACTTTGTTTACCCGTTCTGAAGTAGACTGGTGCTTCCTTGTTAAGAGTAATATACTGTTTTGAAGCTTAGTTAATTGTGAAATTTTAAGAAAGCATTACATTTTCTTTAAAAGAGGGAGCTAAGACACAACATTTGGATAGCAAAATCGTTCAGGCAATTATACAGAGTCACGGAAATCGATGTTACTTAGATATTTAGATATATTCATACTTGTTACCATGGATTCAGTAGGTACATGATTCTGAAGTCAATTGAGTTGAAATTTTTCGTTTGTTAAAAAATACCTAATAAAAAACATGCATTCGGAGGACTTCGGGAGGACCCCCGTCAGAAACGAAGTTCCTTACGTTTTTTCATCAAACCCGAATGTAACGTCAATAGCTCTATCTTTAAATACTCAAACTTTATTTTAACCTCACTATCGGCTTCAGCACCCTCGAAAACCATGAGAACGACACTCATAATGAAAACTTTGAAAATTCGCCATATTGGATGACAAAAAAGTGCTGTGTTATATAGAACGAATTCCCTCTGCAAATATTTTGATGGTGTAGCACTTTTCTACGAAACAACCTTTTTTTTTATTGCCGACGAAAAAATTATACTCGAGAAGGGTCTAGAATCATGTGCTGAATTCATGGTTTCAGTCTGCGCGTCGATGTCTACCCTGAATAGTTTGTGATCTTCAAAAAATGCACAGAAAAAGTAATGTAACTACTTAAAAAAATCGTGTCTTAAACTTTAAAACTGTGTGTTCCAACATTTAGCCAACTAAAGTTGTTCAATTAAAATTCTCCCTGCATTTGATGAATACCCAACGTTGCATAAAATAGCGCCCACGTAAATTCCCTAGTGCAGGATAACTGCTGGACTAATCTTAACCACAGTATAAATAAATATTTATACATAGTTAGCCAAACGTTGGGATATGTATAACGTAATTTAGCTTTCGCGTGCAGAGAAACCGTTAACTTTAAAAATATTCAAATCTAGATACGTTACAGAAGTTCATACAGCGTGTATCAAAAATGTGTGGTCATACTAAAGGGTGTGGTACAGACCATCAAACTGAACAACTTTCTCTTTGGGACCAGCTTTGTAATTGGGAAAAAATTATCAGCTATTCCATACAAAACCTCAATAGATACCTTATTCATACATATGTCTGGGACAGGTGATTTTTCTTTCGAGATTAAGATGTTGGTCCCATGGAAAAAGTTGTGCAGTTTGACGACACCCTTAATAATTATGAGCACAGTTTTGATACATGCTATATAAGCGATACTCAATGAGTTTCTAGAGGTGCGGTATTTAATTTGTCGTGTCGTGGGAGAAATAAAATAACAATTTGTGGTATTTTAACCGACTTCAAAAAAAGGAAGAGTTACATTTAGTTGATTTTTTTTTGTTTGTTATCCTAGAACTCCGTCATTTAAAACCCGATTTGAAAAATCTTCTTTGGTTTGAAAAAGTATACCTTCCGAATGGTCCCTTATAAACCTAGTCAAGTTCTACTTAGTGGTTTTTGAGTTAGCTTCAATAATACGTATTTTTTCCACTTAGTTTATTTTGATGATGCTATACTAATTTCCTGTCATTGTTATTTACTTAGTAAGTAAAGGAATACGAATTTGTGTGGGTAGGTACCACAACTAAAAAGTGAAAAATTAAAAGTTTATCCAAAAAAACAAAAACAAAAACACTGGCACTCCGGGTGTGCCGACAGAAGTGAAAACTTGAACAACTGCGTGTGTATTTTTTGAATAGTCAGGAAATATTTTTTGAATCGTCAGATTAAACAACGTTCAACGTACGTTCAACGTTGTTCGTTCGTACGTTAGTGTTGTCAGTGGTGTCGGTAACAGTGTCGCGAGTTCAATTGTTTTTTCGCATCTCAAAAAATGCCCAACGCGCTTAAAGAAGTTTTCACTTTAAAAAAAATACCCAACTTATCACTGGTCTCAAGGGTAGCACTTCTTTAAAACCGCTACAACAACCCAGTTGAAATCTTTATGAAATACGTGTTACCATGGCTAATATAACTAATAATTTACAAGAAACTTTATAAATTAAACGTACTGCCATTTTCGTTTCATTATTTATTCAAAATGCTTTAAACATTTTCTATGCTCTATTGCATTATAATGACTCATAATTTATTTGACTAATTTATTCATTTGAACGCCATCGCTGTTTGTGACAACAAAATAGTTGTTAACATTTTCATATTTCACATAATATAATACCTGTGATATCCAAACAAATAAATTTAAGTAATTAACAAAGTGCTAATTGCAACGCACCCAATTACAATGGAAATTCCGTGGGACACGAATATCTAACTTTATCAACGCTCGCTCTATAGATGAGTATCAAAAGTTTCGTTCGAAGTGAGTTTTCATTGTGTCTTCCCTGGATTAATACGTGAACTTCGCAAAGGGTTATCTAAGTTTCGGGGACCACGTTTCTATTAATTACCCAAGTTTCTGCTCGATCGATATTAATTAATTAAGAAACGAAGTTGTCTCCAGTATCGGGCTAAAATTGAAGTGAAAGTGAGCTTTAATTTCTGAAATGTAGTTTATAATAAATTTGCACGTGTTTTTACATCGTTTTAACATGTATAATTTCAACATTTATGATGAAAAAATTGTATGACATTATTTTGATTTACAATGATGTCCGTGAAGTTTCTTGCCGGTTTTTCTCCATAGGTACCTACTACGCTTTGGAACAGGGAACTAGCTTCATCTTTCGCACCGACATCTTAACAATCCAAAAGAGCATGTAATTGGTTTGTTTGAAAACTTCTTCAGGCGCAGTTTGCGCTTTCTGAACTGCGATCGAAACTGAACAGTCACGCGCGGTTCGGTGACGCTCAATCGGGTATTCTCGGGTCTAGTCAGTTGGTGACACTGAATGTCGTGTACTCGAGCCTGTATCACGTATCGGGACTCATATATAAGTCATCACTTCTATCGTATGGTTATAAGCACACACCTTTCTTTTACTTAGGTATTTCACGGTTTCGAAGGCGTCAAGACTGAGCGTGTGAGAGAATTTGTGAAACGTTTCGTGTTTAGCTACTGATAAGTTTTGTCGTTCGAAGTCACGCTATTGTTACTGTTGGCGGGTTTATTTTATTTGTGAACTAAATTGTGTTCACAGCTGCATTTTATTATGAAGTTTTTTTAGCTATTATATTATGATCCTACCTGTAAACCTTATAGTAGGTACCTCTGAATAGGAAGGTAGGTGCTCTTGATTTATGATCCATCTTATTCATCCCTATAATTCTGTAAATATAAGGATAAAAATCTTTTATTTTATTTTAAATTGTATGATGTGTCTTTATTTCTACAGTCTAAAGTTTCTATATTTCTATAGTCTAAGTGTTTTTTATTGTATTTTAGAGTATAAGTAGTCTATAAGTTTTACACCCGTGTGTAATTGTAAATATTCGTATGCCGCTTTTGGCGGCGGATGTGTCCCGAACATGATTATACGTATCCAACTTGTATTGTATCTACCATATCCGACAAATAAATATCTTTGTCTTTGTATTTATAAGAGCTAATACTCACTATTAAATTCAAAGGCTTTTGAAGGGACACTGCTAAGTATTTAACAAATGAGCCTAACACCGCTGGCTGGTTCAACAAAATGGCTCAGCAATCAAGCAACGTATTTAAAAAGTACAAAGAAACTTAACGCGCCGTATTACACTACATTATTATTACCAGTAATAACTGTGTAAGTACACGGACGCAATTAGTCATGCTTTGAAAAATCAAAGTTATTTTCTGCGAGCGTGAAACATGGAAGCACGCGAGAAACTCCTCGGTTTGTGCCACTTTACGCCACGAAAATTGACCGACTCAACGAAACTTTCCAATTAAGCCATTACATAAATGACGGGTGACGTAACTTTAAATAAATATCGCTCCGAGTTGTTTTGCAGACTTTTACACTGCGGTGCCTGGTTAATGTACGTGAGGTCGCACGTTTGGAATGGAGTCATGTGTCAATGGAGTGCTGATAAAAGTTATGTTTAAAACGCGTGGGAGAACTGTAGAGTACCTATACAGGGTCAAATAAATTTACCTTGCAATACTTTACCCACGTGTTGGGTATCGATAACAGAAACGATAAAAAAAACATTTTTTTTCATCATTCAATGGCCGAAGGTCCGTGCCGGTAATGGATCAGCTTTTTCGGTAATTTTTCCTGGAACATATACATTTTTTACGAATTTTCAAAAACCAAAACGTAACACTCGTTTGGTTGCCTTAATGTAAGTACACGTCAGTGTCATTTAAAGTTTTGAACAAAGTTGGAATATTTCTTTTATTCCATTAGTTAATCGATACCCTAAACGTGGTTCAAGCTATTGACCCTGTATATATAGATGTACTTATGATTTGTCTCAAGCGCATACGTGCATGCTGTGTGGAGGTCAATCTATACCCAACTTCCAGCCCACAAGTACGTGGTGGTCCGTAGGTGAGCCGAATATAGCATTCCAATATTGTGTAGCTATACCAGCTAATACAGGAACCGTCCGACAGTCGAAGACGTTGCGTCACATTGCGTATTTCTGGCTGGTAATATTATAGTCACGCCGAAATTTCCAGTTCGTATGAGCAAAGTCGACATTTCCACATTTTCCTCCATTCCCTAACTACTCTGTGATGTCAGTTAAGAGCGTGACACGTTGCGGAGTCGTGTCGTGAAGTTATCGCCTTTCTTGACTGTCTGCCATATCCCTAACTTTATTGACATAATCACTCCTTTATTAATGCTGTAGGTATGTAATAAACAATGGTTTATATCTTCCGTACTACTTTATTTGAGCCTGAATATGGAATAAATGGCTTGTAAATTTTATTTGGACAAAACAACTTTCTTATGCTGATGTTTTCTTATTTTGTTTTTCATCAAACGTTTATGTTTTTATTATGGAACCATCTACATCTTTGTATCCTTACCTAATGTCTCAAAAAACCTAATACTTCTGAAGTAACGGAAAAATTTCCTGAACATGGCAAAAAAAATGTTTTTCCTTTAACATAAAATTAAATTAATAACGCCTGCAGTCACGTATTGCAATAATAACGTTTTATACAAAAAATCAAAGAAAATAAAATTCTTTAAAACGTTGAACACGCCAACTTTGTTTCCACATTATTGGGAGCAGACGTTACAAGTTCAATAAAGACCGTGTCACGCGTCAGTCCGTCTCTCGACCGACAAACGGACACGTAGGCAATAACACCGACTCGATTCCACAACTTAACACTTTGAAAAACATGGAAAAATCATCCTTAAACTAAAGAGTTAAGAGTGTGGTAGGTGGTAAATAAAAATTGGTCTCAAAGTACCTGTGTTATGAGTTGGACACTTTGACGGCACACGCAACTTTAAGTAGGCAACTTGGAGTGTTGAAATGGGTATCCAATATTTGTTTTTTTATATTGTATCTTTGATATATGTGTGAGGGAAATAAAGCTCTTATTTTATTAATAAATTAATTAAAATGTAGTTACGAGAACGGTATAGTCTGGATATGAAAGATAAATGGAATTGTATCGGTCGTTCCTTTTTGTCTGTCAAACGCATGTTAATTAATTGCATGCCAGTGAATTGAATTTGCTAAATAAATGTAAATAAAACTGACCATTCTGTTTTTAGTTCATTACTCAGATGACAGATTCTTTAATGGATAACTGCAATCAATAAAATTAAGTTTTAATATTTTTACTATTCGAGTAGGTTGGTACGAAACCTGTACCTACAACAGTAATATAATAGCAATGTTTTAGCAGTCAACAAAAAAATCTTTATAGTCTTGTTAGTAATGGCCTTACATGACTCGCCAATAACTGACACAGATCGTTAAAACAGTATTTTCTTATCCAACAGCGAATCAGTTTTTTCATCATCACAGCCGAAAAGCGTCCACTGCTGGACATAGGCCTCCCCCAAAAGGGGGGTTTTGCCATAATCGCCACGCTTGGCAGGCGGGTTGACGATCGCAGTATGGTGGTAGAATGCATAGAGAACGCTCCTGCCCATTCTCTAGTAAGTCCCTTAGTCGCCTTCTACAACATCCACGGGAAGAAATGGGATGGTGCTATTCTTTTACATCCGGCACCACACGGAAGTAATCAGTTTTTTAGTGTATCGAAATTAATAAAATCGTAGTCACGTAATTGATCCAAAAATAATCCAATAGACGTCAAAACGATCGCAACCGAATACGTCCGAGCAAACCCGAATCGATCACAAAGGCCACCAAAAGTGAAATATAACAGAAAAAATACACATCCCAGCAAAACACTCACGTTGAAGCTTTAAAAATCGTCCTTTTGTTTACGACGCAATGAATTTGGAAATTCAGACGCCTGCCTGAAAAGGTGGGTGTCGCTTTGTTCCGAGTGAATAATTCGGTGCCGCGGTGCCGACGCTTTTATCGAAGTAATTCACTGAAAACGAAACAGGTTAGGTGAAATTGATAAATGCAGTCGGGGCCTCTACCGTTAATGAAACTGTACTTTTGAGGCAAAAAAGGGGCGAAATTTCAAACTAGGAACACAAATGGAATACCATAATCAGCAAACTAACAATAATATTAAATATGACTAGCTGGTGCCCGCAACTTTGTCTGCACAGGATTAGCACATCGAGTAGCTTATTTTCTTCTCTAAGGTCCAATATATCGTACGTCTCTCATTAGAAATAAATTATCAATTTTTATTGTATTTGTGGTTCACTATTTTGGCGATAATGGCTTACACATAAAATATAGATTTATGCTGTTATCGGCTTTATTGTAGGACTATTTAAGGTAAAGATTACCATCGGAGGAACGCTCCAACGCGTGTCTCTCTGCGACTATGCAGAGACGCACAGCGGCGGAGTAAGAGCGGGCTCGGTGTGCACTTACCCTGCCACCGGGCAGGCAAGAAGGAGTCCTCTTCTTCTGCCACCGTTAATCTCGTAGCCCCGAAGATTGTCACGGTCATGTCTCTGACTTTTGACGGGGGTCGAGGGTCTTGGCTTAATCGCCCGGGCCGCGAGGAAGAAATCCTCTATAAAAAATTACCCCAAACCTCCAAGCGGCGGCGCACCGTGAGGGAGGTTGATAGCTTGACTAATGGGTAGCTAAATTAGTCTCTAGTGCGAACCACTGATTTTTGGGAAATATAAAGTTTACACTCGTGGGAACAAAAATGGATATTGAAATAAATACAACAAAAAACCAACAAGAGGAAGGGAGCGATGCGGGGTCGGAGTCCGACGCCGCATCGAGCGCGAAGGGCTCTTTCAAGAGTCCGGAGCGTGTAGTGGGCGCTTCGAAGAGGACCAATGAGTTCCTCAAGGAGCGCTCAAAACCGAAGGATGGCCAGGGGTCATCCTCGGACGGTGGCATGACCTCGGCCCGAAAACTCGGGAAGGTCTGCCGACGGGGAGGAATCCGGTTGGGCAAGGGGCTGTCCACCAAGGAGACCGGCGTACTGAGCCAAGCCGGCCCAGTCGAGGCGGCCCAGCGAGCCGAGGCGTCGGCCACGGAGGGGCAACTTTCGGAGTCATCTGACGGTGAGCCGGACGCCGCTGCCGGCTCTAACTCAGAGCGATCGGCCAGGCTCGCGAAGGCAGTGGCTGCGGCAGTTAAGGGTGTGGCCTTGAAGAGGCTTCAATCCTCTAAGGACAAGGCCGTACCCGCAGCCATAGCCTCGATAATGGCGGCAGCGGAGGTCATATACTCCGGACCCCCGTCGGACGGCATGTCCGAGTTGCGGGCGGAGGTCAAACGCCTGACTGCCGCCATGGAGCTTCTCCGAAAGGAGAATACGGAGCTTCGAGCGGACCTGGCCGGGCTCCGAGGGGCCGGGCCCCAGGTAGTGCCTCAGGAGGTGGCGCGGCAGGGGCTGGCTGGACCAGTGCCTGAGGGGGACCAGTTGCTGGCTCTGGTGCGGCAGGAGCTGGCTGCCTTCAGCAGCCGGTTCTCCGTCCTGGAGGCAATTGTCCTTCGCCCCCCACTGGCGGCGAGCCGGCCGGCCTCGGGCCAGCAGCAGAGGGGGGCCACGTATGCCGTCACCACGGCTGCTACGGCTAAGCCGGCACCGCAGCCGGGACGGACCCCGGCGAAACCGGTGCCGCCTAAGCCTAACACGGGCAGGGTGGCGGCGCAGGCGGCGACGGCCCCAGCCGTGGTCCCAGGACGGACGGCCCCGCCTCCCAAATCTCCTCCGGCCGACGCCGAATGGCAAGTGGCCGGGGAGAAGAGGAAGGCGGGTAAGGCTGCAAGGGCGGCCAGACGGAGGCAGAGGCGGCAGCGAGCCAAGAAACGGAACGCCGCAGCTAGGTTACGCGCCCCAAAGTCCGCAGCTGTAGTGATTACACTACAGCCGGAAGCGGAGAAGAAGGGCGTGTCCTACTGCGACGTGATCGCGAAGGCAAAGGCGTCGGTGGACTTGGCAGACCTAGGGGTTGCCAACGGCCTCCGCATTAGGGTCACCGCGACTGGGGCCCGGATGCTGGAGGTCCCTGGTGCGGCTAGTGGCCCGACCGCTGACGCTCTGGCCGAAAGGCTAAGGGCGTCCATAAGTGCGGACGTGGCCAGAGTGTCCAGGCCCACCAAGTGCGCTGACATGCGCATCTTGGGCCTGGACGACTCCGTGACGGAGGGCGAGGTGGTGGCCGCCATCGTCAGGACGGGAGGGTGCTCTGCCGAGCAGGTGAAGGCAGGCACCATTCGTCTTGACAACACGGGCTTGCGAACCCTTACGGTGAGCTGCCCAGTGTCGGCGGCCCAAAAGATCACCGGGGAGGGCCGAAGGCTACTGGTGGGCTGGGTATCCGCGCAGGTGAAGCTGCTGGAACCCAGACCTCTGAGGTGCTTCCGATGCCAGGTGGGGCATCACGTGGGCGTCCAATGCACCTCGGAGGTGGACCGCAGCGGACACTGCTTCCGTTGCGGTCAGCCCGGTCACAAGGCTGGCTCGTGCAATGCCACGCCGCACTGCTACCTATGTGCGGCAGCTGGCAAGCCGGCCGAACACCGGGCTGGGAGCAAGGCCTGCGCTCCACCCGCCGAAACCAGGAGCCGGGGCAGGGGCAAGCCCTCCGCCACCGCCGTCACCGCCGTAGCTGCCGCCACCGCCGCCGCCGCTGCCGCCCCTACAATCGCCGTCGCCGCCGCTACCACCGCGGCAGGGCCCTCTCAGGGGGCTCCGGAGGGGGCTGAAATGGAATGCCAATAACGGCTCCATTTCGCCTCCTCCAGGCGAACATCAACCACTGCGCCACCGCTCAGGATCTGTTGCTCCAGAGCATGGCGCAGTGGTCGATTAACATCGCCGTGGTCGCTGAGCCGTACTTTGTCCCGCCCAGGGATTACTGGGTGGAGGACCTGAGCGGCTCAGTGACCATAATTTCGTCGGCCGCCGCCGGCACCCCGGCTCTCGAAGGTATCCAGAGAGGAAGGGGTTGCGTAGCAGCACGGTTCGGGGGGATTGCAGTGGTAGGGGTGTACTTCTCCCCGAGCCGAACTCTCGCCGAGTTCCACAACTCCCTTGAGGAGTTGAGAGACGTCGTCGTCGGGTTTCGTTCCCTCCCCGTGCTCGTCCTCGGGGACTTCAATGCCAAGAACTTGGCTTGGGGTTCCCGGTTGACGGATGTGCGGGGTAGGATGGTGGAGGACTGGGCTCTAGAGGTGGGCCTGGTCGTCCTAAACCGGGGTTCTGTCGCCACGTGTGTGCGGATGCGGGGTGAGTCGGTGGTGGACATTTCGTTCGCCAGCCCCGCTCTGTCACCGCGTGTCGTCGACTGGCGCGTCATGGAGGGGGTGGAGACGTATTCCGACCACCGGTATATCCGGTTTGACGTCTCCGCCCAGGCCTCGAGCGCGCCGGTCCAACAGGCCCCGTGTGGTCCGCGGTGGGCGCTGAAGCGGCTGGACCGGGAGCTACTCCTGGAAGCCTCGATCGTGCAGGCCTGGGTGTCACCACCGGACAGGCCTGCCGACATCAACGACGAGGCGGAGTGGTTCCGGGAGGCCATGTCCGAGGTATGCGACGTGGCAATGCCCCGGGTCCAGCCAGGACGTGCTTCACGCCAGGTGTACTGGTGGTCGCCGGAGCTCACAGCTCTGCGCGAGGCGTGCGTTGCTGCGCGGCATCGGTACACCAGGCACCGCAGGCTCCGTATCCGCCCTCCGGATACGGAAGCCATTCAGGCGGAGCTATACGAGGGGTACAGAGTGGCGAAGACCGCCCTCCGAGCGGAGATCCTGCGGGCCAGGTCACTGGCCCGCGAGGAGTCGCTGGAGACTCTGAACAGAGACCCGTGGGGACGCCCCTACAAAACGGTGCGGGAGAAAATCCGCCCGTGGGCTCCCCCGCTGACCCAGAGTCTCCGGCCTCAGCTCGTGCAGGACGTGGTGAGCGCTCTGTTTCCCTTGCGAGGGGAGCATGCTCCCCCGCCCATGGCTCCGCCTCCTGCGGTGCCCGACGCGGACCACACCGACGACGACGATGCTCCAGAGGTGACCGAGGTAGAATTGAGAGTGGCGGTACGTAGGCTGAATGCCAAGAATACCGCCCCAGGACCCGACGGCTTGCCTGGAAAAGCCTGGGTCCTGGCCTTGGAGGCTCTCGGGCCTCGACTAAGAGGGCTCCTAAGCGCATGCTTGGGGGAGGGCCAGTTCCCACGTCACTGGAAGACGGGGAAACTGGTCCTCATCAAGAAGCAGGGGCGCCCCGCGGACTCTCCGTCCGCTTACCGGCCCATCGTGCTGCTCGACGAGGTGGGCAAGCTCTTTGAAAGAGTCATTGCAGACCGCCTCGTCGGGCGGCTGGTGCGGGTGGGGCCGGATTTGGCGGAGAGCCAGTTCGGTTTCCGCAGGGGGCGCTCCACGGTGGACGCCATCATGCGCGTGCGAGCCCTCACGACGGGGGATGCTGTGGCCCGGGGTGGGGTCGTCTTGGCGGTGTCTCTGGACATCGCCAATGCCTTCAACACCCTGCCCTGGAGTTGCATAAGGGAGGCACTCCGGTATCACCGGATGCCGACCTACCTCTGTCGTGTGGTCGAGGCCTACTTGACGGACAGGGCCGTCATCTACCCCGGTCACCTAGGAGAGTGGAACCGGCGAGAGATGTCGTGCGGTGTCCCACAGGGATCGGTCCTGGGGCCGCATCTGTGGGACATCGGATACGACTGGGTGCTGCGCGCCGACCTCCCTAGCGGCGTCAGCGTAGTTTGCTACGCTGACGACACGCTGGTCCTGGCGCAAGGGAGGTCGTACCAGGCGGCGGCCGACTTAGCGACACACGGAGTTGCGACAATCGTCGATAGGATCCGGCAACTGGGACTCGAGGTGGCCTTGCACAAGTCCGAGGCCATGTGGTTTCATGGTCTTCGGAATGCGCCACTGACGGGTTCCCAGATAACGGTGGGAGGGGTTCACATCGGCGTCGAGTCGACGATGAAGTACCTAGGACTCGTCCTCGACAGCCGGTGGAACTTCGCGGAGCACTTCCGACGTTTGGCTCCCAGACTGGAGCGGGCCGGGGCTGCCTTGAAGCGGCTCCTGCCCAATCTAGGGGGGCCAAACGCCTCCTGCCGGAGGCTCTACGCGGGGGTCGTGCGGGCCATGGCCCTATACGGGGCGCCGGTGTGGGCGCCTACATTGAGGCGCCAACCAGCACGCCGGTTGAAGGCGGCCCATAGGGTCATGGCCATCCGGATGATCCGGGGATACCGCACGATCTCCGGTGAGGCGGCGGGCCTCCTTGCCGGATTACCGCCATGGGATCTGGAGGCAAACGTCCTCGCGCTCACTTGGGAGTGGCGCGAGGAGGCCAAACGCCGGGGCGTAACTCCGCTGCCGCGGGAAATCGCGGCACGGCGGACAGAGCTCCGGCAGGATCTCATGGCGACGTGGAAAGTGCGATTGTCGCAACCCAGTGCTGGGCACGCCGCGATTGCGGCGGTAAGTCCCCTCTTTGAGGAGTGGCTTGAGAGGCGGCATGGCGTCCTCACCTTCCGCCTGACACAGGTCCTCACCGGACATGGCTGTTTCGGGAGGTTCCTGTTTCGGATAGGGCGGGAGGAAACGCCCGGGTGTTTCCATTGCGAAGATCGCCCAGAGGACACGGTGGAGCATACGGTGGAGGTCTGCCCAGCTTGGGCGGAGCAACGCCGTGTCCTCGTGGAGGTGATCGGCGGCGGCGATCTCTCGCGTCCGACCCTGGTCCAGGCCATGG
Organism: Polymixis lichenea; assembly: GCA_949091785.1. NCBI lineage: Eukaryota > Metazoa > Arthropoda > Insecta > Lepidoptera > Noctuidae > Polymixis > Polymixis lichenea. Next base: position 14,352,685 of record OX420944.1, read on the forward strand.
TACGGAGCGAGAGGGCATGGCTGGCAGTCGCTTCCTTCAGCGAAGCAGTTATGCTCGCAAAGAGGGAGGCGGCGCACGTGAGGGAGATGCAGTACATGCGCCCTCACAGCCGGGGCCTTCGCAGGAGACGCCCTGGGCGTCGGGAATCCCAGGCTGATTCCCGGCCACCGTAGGCACGGGCTTGCGGACGGCGAGTAATGGGTAGCTCGCTGTCCGGTAAGGACCAAGCCCGGGTCGACGGCGCGTTGTGTTCCACGCGCGCCTCAAAGAGATGTCAGCAGCAACAGAGGGGCCCGCAAGGGCCGATGCCTGCCGGGGGTGCGGGTTGTTCGAAAGAGATACCGCCGCCCCTGGCACACAGGCAACTGAGGGAACACGGGTGGGTTTTAGTCAGTAAAAGTCTGACACGCCCTCCCGCTCCACCCAGAGCGGGAGAAGTTATTTGATGATTTCCCACCCAGAAAAAAAAAAAAAAAAAAAAAAAAAAAACCATATAACATTACATACGTGTAATTTTAACGGTTTTAGCAGCGCACGCCAGAATAGCAGAAGAATAGCAGATTTTTTTCCTATTTACTTAACACTTATCGTTATATTTTGGACAATTCACACAATATCTTTATAAATTATAGCCTATGTGTTATTCTAATGTATAAGCTATAATGGTGTAAATTTTCATTGAAATCCATTCAGTAGTTTTTGCGTGAAAGAGTGATAATAATTTATTTATTTCAAAAGTGTGGTTACAGTCTGTTACAGTAAATATAATTTTACAATTTAGGGTTAAATCGAATAGAAACAAAGTAACGTAATTGAATCTGGCATCCTAGCTAGGTTACATGGTAACCTGTATTATGGTTTGCCAACCCAGGTTCCCATAGGGATACAAACATTTTAATAGAGACTGTTTAGGACTATAAGGTGCAAACGTACTTAACTCATACTAAGTACGTGTGTGTGTTTTGTGATATAGGTGTGGTGTGTGTGTGTTTTGTGATGTAGCTGTGTACGTATGTGTTCTGTGATGTACGTGTGTTGAGTGTGTAAACGGAAGTGAAAGAGGTTGAGTTTACATAGATACGGAGTATTAGAGTAGTCCCTATGATTGTGAAGTGAGCAGATATTCAGTGTCGTCGTAGTTTAAACTGGTTAAAAATTCCGTTATCTGTTTTTTACATATTTCGTAAGAGTCCCAAACATCCATACATTCATACTCACAAACTTTCAATCAGCTGTTCCATATATTTTGACCGCGTAGGTATTGCACTTTTCTATGAAACAGCTGATTTGTTTTCTGTATACACAACTAAAAATTTCTGCGCTGTGGGGTCTAGAATAATATGCTGAATTCATGGTTACAGTTTGCGCACTGGTTAAAAATTTATCCTGTATGAGTTTAATAATGAAGCTGAAAAGTTTGTTTGAACGCAATAATATGTGGAACTATCAGTTGGATTCTTGTAAAACTTTTTTGTAAAACTGACGTACAATTCCTGCGCTGTCTAAAATGATATGCTGAATTCATGGTTACAGTTTGCGCACTGGATAAAAACATACCCTGTAGAACAAAGTAAAGCGCCTGCCTGAGGTTGTTACAACTGAGGCACAATGCTCACAAATAGGGTGAGTATTTTCATCTTTTCTTAAGACTTTTTAGAAAGAGAGGACCGTACCCCATCGATTACGTTTTCTACACAGTTACACACCCTTTTCAAAGTTTCCCCGTTTTCGTGGGTATCAAATAGTGGAATACTTTTGTTTGTAGAATATTAGCTTTGCCCTACGACTTCCCTACCGAATTCCGAACCCGCCATGGGCTTGGGAATTCGGGCAATATAAAGCAATTAAGTAGACAGTTTAGTTTTTCTGTTAAAAAAAAAAAATATTTTATCCGCGAATGTTTACAGAATAAAATGAAGTTTGTTTTTTTTTTGCAATTTTTTTTTATTTAAACGATAATATTAAATATTTCTATAATTCATTCGTATTTTTATCTAATTTAAAATAACAGAAATGTCGTTATTAGGTTTTTGTTGTTTACGTAATTAGATTTCACATTCCTACCTAGCACCTAATTGTAAGTTTTTAGCAGTAGCCTGAAATAGTGGTTTGATGTTTTGAGAAAAAACTTTTCTAAATTTTGTTCTGTTCGAAAATATTAATGACGTCGCTCCAGCGTGGAGACGTTTCTCAGTTGAGTCGTTTGCGTGATAATCGAATACATAAATCACAATAAAACTCAGAAGGACGAATCTATATATTCTTATTTTATGAGAGCAGTATTCGAAAACAATAACGTCGATCCTGCACCGACTTGACTAAACTAAAAGTATTGCTGTCTTCTACTAACAGGGATTACAAGCATGTATCTTCTAATCTTCTTCTTCAAGTTTCTTCCGTATTTTGATTTTATTTTCAGAATAATAACTAATTGTTTGCATGGGTTGATGGGTTCCGTGTTGTGCCACACGTAAAGAATAGCACAATCCCATCTCTTCTCGGGTGTCGTAGAAGGCGACTAAGGGGCTTAGTAGAGAATGGGCAGCAGCGTTCTCTATGCATTTTACCACCATACTGCGATCCTCAACCCGCCTGCCAAGCGATTATGGCAAGCAACCCCCCCCAAATTAGGAGAGGCCTATGTCCAGCAGTGGACGTCTTCCGGCTGTAATGATTATGACGATGATGATGTATGGGTTGATATGAAATCTTCAGTTAGCTATTATTTCATCACAAATCAGTAAAAAGTATGCTAAAAACATAAAAAAAAAATAGACTTTCCAGTAGGTGCGTGCGTAGAATAAACATTCAGCGAAGTATTGTCTGTTCCAAAATCATCTGACTAAAATGTAAACAATAGGATCTGTAAATGTACTTGTGTATTCCAATTGGTAATGCCACTTACAAATCGGGTGCTTTGATTTGATTATTTGAATACATATACCCGAAATTCTAATTTAAATCACCCTAAAGAGGTTGTTCAGTTGACAATTGAGTTTTATTATTAAACCTAAATTTTCGTTGATTATTTTTGGATTACAATTGAATCATGTTAATCAAATAATAATTGTTGGAAAAGTTGGTGAGATATAAAGTTGACACCTTCTTAATACAGATGAATGTGTTACTAATTCCCTTTAACAAAGGCTTCATCATCTGTCTGCCTTTTACTTAATATATTGGGGTCGGCTTCCAGTCTAACCAGATGCGGCTGAGTACCACATGGGTATTTCACACGGAGGGTAAAGATGGTTTCCTCCAAGGACCTATCGCGGCAAGTGAACTGATCGATAGTCCGTGTGGCTGTTTACTTGAACATCGTTTTCTTTTTGTTTTGTGTGGGAAATCATTAAAAAAAAAACACTAAAAAGTGAAAAATAACTTTAATTTCGGAAGGCGGTGACTTTGGATATGTATTTATTTTTTTTGTCACCGCCTTCCGAAATTAAAGTTATTTTTCACTTTTTAGTGTTTTTTGGAAGGTGGTTGTTTTTTTTTGAAAAATGTTTTTATTTTTCACTTTTTAGTGGTTCACATGTGCTTACCCCTTCACAGCGTCTCGGCGTGATGTTATGTTATCAACTGGTGTAAACAATAGACAGACATGAGATTTCAGCAATTCCAGTCCATTTGCTATCATTTATTGAGGAGTTCCGTTGCCTATATCCGAAGCTCTTCATCAGATCTTCACCAAATTGGAATGGGACCACTGCGAGAAAGTACTCTTCCAAAAACTACCCAAATCGCTTCAAATGTGCCAACAAAATTTTAAGAGTTCTCTTTATTTCTCCAAGATCCCATCATCAGATCCTGACTTGATGATCATGGGGCCACCTGGAGAGTATGCCCTTTCAACCAAAAAATAAATAATCCAAATCGGTCCAGCCATCTTCGAGTAATCGGGGAACATACATAAAAAAAGGGTTCCGATGAATTGAGAACCTCCTCCTTTTTGAAGTCGGTTAATAACTTCTCCCGCTCTTCATGTCAGACTTTTACTGACTAAAACCCACCCGTGTTCCCTCAGTTGCCGCGGTATCTCTTTCGAACAACCCGCACCCCTGGCAGGCATCGACCCTTCTAGGCCCCACCAGTTGGTACCTGAACATAGTTTGTTTACACTTTCGACAGATACTTTTATAACAGACTGCAGAGCTAAAACTACAGTGTGGTTCAATAAAGGTTCACATTGACAGCTCAATATTTCTTATTCCACAATATAAAAGAACAATATTTTATTCAAGTTTAGTAGGTTTGTAGTCGGATCACCACCAATATGTCCAAACATTTTCCCTTTCACATCATCCGAGTTTAGGTAAATCTTCTTTTTATAAGGATCTGGGATATGAATTATGATAAACGGCCGTGTTTCGATGTCATCCTTAAATTATTTATCGTGGCTGTCCCGTGGCCGGAATTTAATATTTCGTTTTATGATTTAGAGATAGAGACGTAAGGAAGAAAGTACTGTATTTTTGTTGGTATTTAATATGATCAAGATCAAAGTCAAACCATTTATTTCAGCAGGTCATTAAAAACTTTGAACATCAAAATTAACAAGAAAATTGACTTGATGCTAGGCGCCACTTCAAAAAGGCATCTACGTATGTATGGAGAAAAATGAGAGAAAACCATCGAAAACTGATATGGAAAATGTAGTTGGTAGTAGGTATATTTTGTGTTAAATGGTAAATTATTTCCGTTTGTTTTGAATAAAAAACTGTTTTTTGCCAAAAAAAAACAATTTTATAGACGAAAATAAATATAACCCAAAACCAAAATATGCCTTTATAAACCTCCCCTTCACATTATTTGTAGTAATACCTTCCCTATTAAGGGTTTAAATGCACTTCAGTTTCCCTTATATGTTCCTAATTCTTATCAATTTGCACTTAAGCCTCCTTTCAGAAAGTGAGTCACGGTTTGTTTCTTCCGAGCCTGTTTTTGTTAAAAATCAGGTCATTGATAATATTCTGGCTGACCTAGTACGTCTGACGATATTAGAGGTAGTGAAGGCTACAGCTGGGAACTAGAGCGTCCTCAAGTTGTTGCTTACCCTTATTTTCGATTGAGTGGATTCATTTGTTACTGAAGCATTTCAAGATAAAAATATAAGAAGTTTTAAGTAAAGACCGCCAATGAGCATTGAGAGTGTTTACGAATCTGCTAAGTAAGTAACATACCTACTGGAATTTTTTAATAGAATTTCATAACACGGAAAACTGTTTTTTCACACTAATTTCGATTCCAATGGTTTTAATTATTGCCTTTTCATAACATCTTTTCAAAGAAAAGTTTCTTCGGATTTGTCTCAATTCTGCCACTACCAAATTTGCATTTCATTGAACTTACAGAATATATTTAAAAGAATTGACTATTAATATTATTTTCATTGACTATTCAAGTAACGGTACGATTGATGTGATGTATTTCGACGACTTGATTAAAGAATTTGGTAGTGTAGTGGAACACAAATCCATGATTCGATTATTGGTAAAACGACGGATTACCCTTAAATGCATATTACTTGGCAAAACAATATAAAATCCTGGATTTGACTAAACCTTGTTCGTTCTTTTATAATGATATTTTGATGTCGGGTATCTGAGCTCAAATCCCTTAATCGCCTTACTTCTTAAGATCACGTTGTTTAAGTCAAAAGTAGATTTATCTTACATTAGGCTGCAATCTGAGAGAAATTTTATTTTATTGACGTTACTTGAAAATACATTTTTTTAAATGTATTTCTATATTTTCGGAATAATCAATCGTTAGAAATGTATAATAATTTGTATAGTTACTGTTTCAGATTATTAATGTTTTTTTTAAGGTAAAAAGGAAAATTTGAAATGAATAGCTTATTGAATCTCAATAAGGTATATTATGTCGCTAGCAATCGATTCCCTAGTTTAAAAAAACAAACACGTGAAAAGATTCACTACGGTGTTCCCTAAGTTTCCTCGTAATTTTTTTAAACCAAATTACAGTGTCAGCAACTTTTTTGATTATATTTGAGTTTATCTTGTATTTATCTTTTTCATACGTTTCAAGTTTTTATCTAAAATAAATTATACTTGATAATGTAGTGAATCTCCCTTTTTTATTTCGTTAAAACATGGCTCTAAATCGTAGGTATGCCAATCTAATTAATATGGCAGACTTGGGCCCCAGGTAGTAATAAAGTGATAATTATTTTCGCAAAACAAGATCCCTTGTCGTGTCGTCAATCTATTATGTAAGTGGCGTAAGATTTAGATGTTTCCGGTTCCGACATGCGTAAATACAATCCTCAACATCTTTATTAGATCTCCTTTTTTTCAGGGAAAATAAAAAATACTTGTTTATCGAATCTTCATGTTTACAATTTATACGGCCATGTTTACCACGGATACCTAGATTTCAATAGCATTAGTAAAAGTACTTACCGATTTATTCAGATTTCATATCGACGTGATTCAGCACTTACTATTCGTAGATCTACGATATTATTTATAGAGTTTGTGGAGCACCAGTATTTACATAGAAACGACTATTACTTTTCAAACTATGCTGAATATTTGATGACCATTAATTCCAACCACAGATAATATAATATTTAATGTAACATAACATCACGCCTGTATTCCCCGAAGGGATAGGCAGAGGCGTACCTGTCGCACACCCTTTTTCGCCACTTATGTTTAAGTCTGATGTAATTGGGGGCGAGTCTATTCCCATCAACCGGGCATAGATCCAGACTCTGAGCTGGTACTGAAAAATTCCAGATGGAAAAGCCCATTAATGCTTTGGCCAACCTGAGTATCGAACCCAAAACCCCATGATCAGCAGTAGCGTTTGTGACCACTACACAACGAGGCAGTAATATGTATGTTATATTTAATATTAACGTAATTTTAGTAATATTTATTAGCAATATATGTGTTCTGTGGTTGCCACACATTTGGATAGATACACGCAAACAATTTGCTGGTGCACAAACTTCGAATCAAGTTCTACGAATGTTTATTTCATACGGATGCCGCAGGAAATTTACCGAAATTACACGTCACAAGAGCAAATTCCGTACATCTTTAGTTGAGGAATTCATTATAAATTCAAAGTTTAAATTGCTGCCTCGAGCTACAACTCATCAGCGTTAAAACTTTTTGAGAATAGCACTCCGTTTTATGTGGCATACGTCTGAAGTCAGCAACGCTTTTCGTTAGTTTAATTAGTAAAGCGAGCCTAATTCTCCCAAGAGTGCGTTTAATGACCTCAATGAAAAACTTAAAGAAGCGAAAAACACGCTGTCTGCCCTCAAACTTCGAAGCTATTGTGAATTTTTCCTGGTTTCCCACTTGGAAATGTCGGAAGAAAAATTGTGCGGTTTACAAAGTTTTTTTGGTGAGATCTTGGCACCGAAACCCGCCTTCACTTTTCAGTGAGTGTGAAATGTCAAGCAATTTTATCAACAGAAAGGATGCAATGCTCGATTATAAAATTGTGGGCTGACCTTACATTATATGAGGTTCTAATAAACGCATTGTTTTCTTAAAAGTAATAAGAAATACAATTTTAGTACCATAATTTATATATAGTTTCGTGAGTTTAGTGAGTTCAACTGCATTTAGATGAGAAAAATAATATTAAGTGCTTGGTGAGTAGTTTCGTTTTGTTACTAGTATAATTAAGTAGTGAGCTAAAAACTCCGTTATTTTATAGAGGAATAAGTACTTTCTTATTTCATAAACCAGACACCACAATAAATAAAATACCTCCACTTACAAACCGATAAAAAAATCATACCTTAATTACAGCAGAACCGTACAAAATAAAAACGCCATTTCTTTGTGGCACTAACTTCCTCACCGAAGTAGCATAAATAATTCATGGCATATTGCTTCCAGTCGTTTGCCGTTATTAAGGCATCTTAACTATTGGCTGGAGCCCCTTGCCTTCTGTGTTTAACTTAATAGCTCTATTACTTAAACGAGCAACTGCATGCATGCGAATCAAACAACTTCATAATATGGTGCGGAAGTTAATTGAGCAATCATACGCTTCGTGTGAGTTTCATAGTGGCTGGGTAAAAGATGTACTAATTACTAGCTGACCCGGCGAACTTCGTACCGCTTCTTTTAAATTTTCTCACCTTTTCAACCTTTCTTGGACTTTTACAAATATTTCAAAACCAAAATTTGCCAAATCGTTCTCGAGTTTTTTTAATACTAACTAATGTCAATTCATTTTTATATTATACATAGTGTAACAGAAACCCTATTGCTATCCTTAAGCACTAAAGATAACAGCTGGTAAAGAATCACTATACGTAGTTTCAGCTCAGAGTAACATTTTCGGTTTCATATGTTTCTTAAATTCAATCAAATCATAACAAACGTGTCACCGCACTACGTAGGTCGATTACTTTCCACGTTACTTGCCAATATCACGATAAATCTCTTATGAATGATGCGTTTATTTCTATTTGATATTTCTGTTTTCTGGTATCAATGTATTCAAAATTCTCATAACTTCCGAACATGTAGAGATAGGATTAAAAAACCTTCCAATATCGTTTGATATCATCAAAATAAGCCGTGCGCTTGGTATGTATGTACCCTTTCCGTTACACGGTGTATATAGATAAACAGTAGCTGTTTTATGTTGAAGTTGCATGTTTATGTTTGAGTAACTTTGACTGTCTTGGTTACAAGTGCTATTGCTGAGCATGACGTCCTGGGTTCCCAGTTCGGAGAAGTCTGATGAACGGTTGATGGCAATTGACTCGCCCGCCTATTACAGGTGAAATATGGGCGTAACCCTGCCTAACCCTTTTGGAACAAAAGGCGTGATGATATTCTCACATGCATAATCAGTCTATGTTTCCATTTCTAGGACACAGACCTCCACTCAGTGATTTAAAGTGGGCCGTAATCAACTACGCGGACCTACCAGGTGGTTCTAGGACATCCGAATTCCTCACGATGTCTTCCTTCACCGTTTTGAGAGCAGTGGTGAGGAAATAATTTACGCAAGGTTAAGCGCCTCCCTGGGTTCGAACCTACGACCTACAACTCGTAAGTCGCGGCCATTACCACTTGGCCACCACTGCCCTCTACCACTTTTGTAACCATGCTTTATAAGTAATTCAAAATCTATCATGTTCCAGAAAAATCACTGGGAATAAAACTTACAAAGCAAGATTTTGCAACATGTAACCTACATAGTATTGCTAAAACCATAGTTCATAACAGTACAGAATGCATTTCAAATTGATGTGATTTTCGAATCCTCTTCGTTGTTGCAATACGGTACTCTGCATACTATGTTATGCTAACAATGTTGTTACGGCTTAAGCTGCGTACAGGCTTGCGAGCACTACGCTTAAGTAGCTCAGAATGTGGTCTGAGTTAGCTGTGAAGCGTTGTTTTACATATAAAAACTTTTTCAAAAAATAGTCGGTGACTTTGGATATGTATTTTAATTTTTTGTCACCGCCTTCCGAAATTAAAGTTATTTTTCACTTTTTAGTGTTTTTCCGGAAGACAGTTGTTTTTTTTTGGAAAAGTTTTTATTTTTAACTTTTTAGTTATAGTACCTACCCCACAGCAATTCGAACTTTCGTCATCCTTGAGGACAAAACAATGCATATTTATTCGATAGCAGCAATCGCGGATGCTTTGCAGTAATTTTTTGAAGAGTTCCGTTGTCTGTTTCCGAAACGCATCATCAGATCTATATGAAATTTAAATGGGACCATTTCGGAATAAATCCCTTTCAAACAATAAAAGAATTTTGCAAATCCGTCTATACACCGTGAAATATAAATGGTTGTTTTCCCGCGGCAGAACAACTTGCCATTAGGAGTACTTTCGAAGCATAGAGTAAAAGTAAAAAAATAAAGATTTTTTGTTTTCAAATAATTAAAATTCATTCATCAACTCGATAAAACACTACTCGATTGTAACACTAGAGGTAACTTGTAGGTACTACTCGAATCGCACACACCTCCGACAAAGGGAACAGCGATGCATAAATGTTCAATGCAAAAAAACTCTCGCACGTGGTGATTTTTCACAATGGTTAATCTGCCATTTTTTGTTTCTAATAGTTTATTTGTTTATAAAACGATTGTATTACCAAGACAAAACCATTTCGCTGTGGGAAAACAACCATTAAAATTTCACGGTGTATATGATGAAGTTATGCCTGAACATACATAAAAAATATATATAAACATCTCGAATTGATAACCTCCTTCTTTTTGAAGTCGGTTAAAAAGAGTGTTGAGTTTTGTCTGGCATTTTGATAGTGTATCTATTCTGCGGAAACATATAAAGTACATGGTGCACGAAGATACTTCTACGTTGTGTATGACTCACCATCTATCTAGCCTTTTTTCAACTATTTTTGGGGTCGGCTTGCAGTCTAAAGATCCACTATAGGTCAAAGTGCACAAGTATCCAAGGAGCATTACTCTTTTTCTCCATATTAGTATTTACTCATAATTTATTTATTAATAGGGTTTACATCCATTAGCATTGTCACGTTGCCGCGTTGTATGGCGATGCTAATTATTTGACCAAAATAGGCCAGTCCTCTGGTCACGTAAAGAGTCCACCAATTACTGATGTAATGAATCAAAACATTGGGTATAGGTCAATTTCCTTCCATAGCCAATATCACTATCCGAAAATCTATCCACTCACAAACGCAAGGTGAGACGAAAGCGCAGGGATACCAAAGATCCGCTATAGATCAAAGTGCAAAAGTATCCAAGGAGCATTACTCTTTCCTGTCAGCCACACCGTAGGGATTCATCCCACAATGCGCGCCATGGCCGCCCGGGATCCACTCAATTTTAGTTTCTTTGTGACACACTTGGCCTTGCAGTGACAGTTCGCCACTTATTTTACGTTTTCGAATGAAATTTGTGGTTGTTGGGAATAATTTTGCGGTCAGAGGACAAATGTCTTCGAATTTTTTTTTACGAATGACATTGGGTAACCTGCTTATCGTTTAACTCGTAAGTAAGTAAGAACATAGTACGGTACGCAAAATACGCGCTTTGACGTACGGTTGAGGGTACCAGCCCTTCTTACCAAGTACATAGTACGTTGTTTCGTAATCTTATTAGTACTTATCTGATAAACTTCAACATTTATTACTATAGTTTGGATCACCATTGCAAATTTGTACAAATCATCAGGTTCGGATAAGTTCACATATGTACACAGAGAATGATTGACCATTTCAATTACTCACTAAAAGCAAAATAATATAAGCCCTAAAGGTAACGATATGAAATCAAATTACTACGGTTCAAAAACCTAAAGTTGACAACTAATAAAAGGTTTCTTAGTAGCTCATGAATAGCTCGATTACAAATTTTACGAGACGAAAATCAAGTTCGAATATACAATTACAGCAATCTTGTTTGTAAGTAATAATCATAAATTGGCCTTTGTAAATGGTTGATAGAGAATTACCTAGAAAAGGCATTTTTTACTAAATTAGTAGGTTTTTTTGTCTATTGAAAGCTACCTTTTTTACGACGTCGTGTGCTCTCCACTTAAGGAAGGCTGCCTCGTCTCCTGCGTGGGTCGTAAGATACGACAAAGGGAGTTTTACCCTGGAGACATCTTTGCCATGCTCTTTTCTTTGAGTATTGTACCTAACTCCACAAGGTACCAATAAGAGATAAATATTCGTTTTCGTTTCTACATTTTAGTAAACGTTCATTGTAATAAACATTTTGACCCTAGAGAGAATATAGGCTCCAAATAAAATCAAAACAAAACAATATGGGTGGATAGGTTGTATATGAAAGTTACATAACATTAAGGGAATCCTTATATTTACCATTTCAAATGTTTAGCACTTATTACCTCTTTTATGTTTCAGCCATGTGTTGTGAATAAATATTTAAATCTGTTCGTTTTGGGAATTAAATGTATCTACTTTTAATGGCAAGAATGATAAATAGGTTAACTTTCTAGATACAGATAGCTATACCTAGTGTATTATGATCTGAGTGTTGTGTTCTTTATGTGTGTATTTTTTTAAATGTTGGTATAATATAAACATACTTTTTTTCCTGTAAACATGAAATCTAGAATTACGAAGACGTGACGAGGTACACTGATTGGTTCACGAGAAAATATATTTAGAATCAAATAAAGAAACATTCTGTAAGAAAAACTTCATTTTCCAAACTCTTTAAAGATCTATATCAGTTTTCAATAAGTTGCAAGTGTTGAAAAGACTTGGAAAATCGACGTGTCTTTCACTAAAATGTGTTAAAGCAGTTGCTACTGTGAAGGAAGCTAGCTTTAAATGAACAGCTTGTTCGGAGATGCCTGGAACCTGGTGTTAAGGAAGTATTTAGTGAATTCCTGTAAAAAATTTTGACATTGCTCTAGAAACAAGCAAGATTATATAAAACAATTCCTGAAAGCTATTTGTTTAGTTGTCTAACTTTGGCGGTGAAAAAAAAAATAGGTTATAAATTTAGGTGAACGGGTCAATCGATCAGGCTAATCGATTGCCGCTGTTGGTGCGTGGATGGGTGACCATCTTAACGTACGAAAGCCAGGTCCTTTATAGATTTTTGAGAGTCGTTACGGGTCCTTAGAAGCCTAAACATCTGACAACTTGTCTTACCAAGGCGTATCATATTACCCAGTAATTACATTGTGGAGGTCAGATAGGCAGTAGCTCAATGTAAACTACTGGTATTCAGCTGCATTCGGTTGGACTGGAAGTAGCAGCTGATTATGAAACATAGGCGTATTACGCTAAATAGGTGCTAAAATAAAAGTGTCATCTTATAAATAAATATAACATACAGGATAAGTTTTTATCCAGTGCGCAAACTGTAACCATGAATTCAGCATATCATTCTAGACCCCCCAACGTAGAAATTTTTCGTCGGTTATACAAAAAAAAAATCAGCAGTTCCATACATTTTGACCGCGTATGTATTGCACTTTTCTATGAAACAGCTAATATTTTTTTGTATAACCGACGAAAAATTTTAACGTTGGGCGGTCTAGAATGATATGCTGAATTCATGGTTACAATTTGCACACTGGATAAAAACATATCCTGTATATAGTACCTTCAACATCACATCAGACCAATCTAATTTAATGTCTGAAACATTTCAGTTTTGATTAAATAAATGATACAATCTTCGTGAGCAGAGCTAAGAAAATTAACGCTTTTCATAACTTTTGGCATAAGAATGGAAACATTGTTACGAAAAATGTAATAAAGTCTTTAGGTGAAGGCTAATTAAAATGGAAATCACAAATTTTAATACACGCATTAGCACCCGAAAAATTATAATTATAACATTTTTAAATATGAAATACAAATGCAAATTACAGCAGTATTACAAGTATTCTGACAGGACTCATAAAAAAGTTGGCACACTGTGAACTTTCCCTTTGCATATTCATGGAGCAAACTCACTCGGAAGTTTTTGGTGAGAAATTATGATAATAATTTTATGCTAACTTCATCCGTCTTGGCGCTTTCATAAATTATGAGTTGTATTGAGGTACGTGCATGCGGTTTGTCGCACCCCCCACCCCGAATTCTGAATAGAATTAATTCAGGTAATGAAAGATTAAGTCCATCGGAAACTCGAAATTAATTTTGGCAATTCCGCCCTTTGAACTCTTTGAATCGTTTGGAATTACTGCTGAAATTCAAACAAGGTACACTGTTACCAGGGTAGAGGCTTAATTACTAACGCCCTCTTAGAAATGCTTCGGACTACAAATTGATATTCAAGAAATGTCTTGTTATGAATTAATTTTGTATATTGTTTTTGAGACGGTCAAATGATCTAATGGAAGCCTTAAATATTAGATACACGAAACAATGTTTAGCTAGAATAATGAAACGTTAAATTAGTTAACATAATGCTTGAAAGACACAACAGTATCCGAAAACTAAAGTGTTAAACGCAGCTGCTGAGGCGTATCCTGTTCTCTTAACTATGTGCTAACAGCTCGCATATGCTTCTCTTAAAGTGATTTCTGAACAGGGAATTTCCCGAACCGTGTTGAACAATAAACTTAAGAGCGAATTCATTATCCGCTTTCATGTGATGTTACTATACGTACACACCGTGATACCATTCCGTCCAATTTCTCTAAAGGCGAACTCGAATTTGCCTAAGCCTCGTGGGGTATTCACGCTGGCGGGCTAAACAAAAGACGGCATATAGGAAGATTTATGAACAATTCACGACGCAATGATATGGGGTATCTATTCAAATCCTCCTCTAAATTCGGGGGCAGGTACTCGTATCAAGATGATGTATGCCCACGATACAGTACAATGGGCTCGTAGGTAATTTAGTTCGCTCGTTTTCATTGAATTGAATTTTTATGGGATATACGACGCACCTTATTGTTTATTTACAGCTCTATTGTTACCAATTGTTGTTTTTTTTTGTTTTTCTTTTATCACCTAGGTAGAGAAGCTAAAAGCTTACTTTCTTGCTCAAGTTATAACTCAATAACGGTCGTCTTTGAAGTTAATTAAAGCAAGGTTGTTCCTGATTGTTTAAGGTCCCACGACTTTGTGAGAAATTTATACAACCTTGGCGGAAACTTGAAAGGTTTTCAGTAATGAACAGACAATTTGTAATAATGTACACAACTATTAATAACACCCGCCAGTAATGTTTATTACACGGGGCACGCGATACAGTGATTCCACTAAAAGCATCTCGACATAGGTAGGCCTCTTACAAAACTCTCACAGGGAATGAAACACGCATTTTCTATTGAGAAATTTTTTATTCACTCAGCGTAGTCCACTGAATAGTGTTTTGGATGGTTCAAAGAAATATTTTTCGGGAAGGTATTCGGTGCAGAGCATTAAATATTCACGGCAATATGCCGCGCCGCGTTCCAAAATAACTTATGCAAATATGCGTAAGTTTCTGTGTTTTAGAATGTGTGCTGGTGCTTGAGTTAAACATCTCAAAAGTAGGTGCTAAAAAAAGGGAAATGACGTCGTTCCGTCAAGTCTCAGGTGTCCTTTTTGCGTCGTGTTAGACACATAATGTAATGAATACCTGTTATGTACGTATTTTTTCGTCTCTAGTCTCACACACCAGCCCTATTTATATCCAAAGGGTGTGTCACTATTACGTTTAATATTAACAGGACGCTCCGCAAGCTTGGACAGTTTCAGAATTGGTAAAAAGATAGTAACTATAGGGTAGCTATGTTTTATTTCAGTTCGGGACACAGAATGAAAAAGTTTTATTGAAAGTTAAATTTGTTTCGGCGCGTTTCGTTTACCCGTTGTCCAATCGTGCACAATGCAACTATGGGACACCGGCTGACTATATGAGCGTTTATTTTTCAATAAAACTGGAAGTTGTCTCTGAAAAAACGAAAAGTTTGGTGACACGAGGTAAAAGGTTATTTGGTAAAAAGAATATTGGGTTCTCTCATGCTATTCAAGTGTCACTGAAAGGTCCTTTTTCAACCTAAGTACATTAGCAGGACCCTTTTAACATGGCGTTTGTTTGTCTAGTCACGTCGCCGCCGAATATAAATAACAAACACAATTTATGTAAGCCCAAAGTGTAAAACCTAAGTAATTAATTAAATTACTATAAATTTAATTTATGTCTTGACCTTTTACTTCTGACGCTTAAGTTTATTGTTTAATATATTAATTCAATTAGCTGCGTAAGACAGATACAGATACTAGGCGAGCTTGTGGTTTTGCCCATGTGAAGAGGATTTTATTTTCACGAAAAAAGCGTAAACAAACATACATTTATGTTTTTCTTCGTTCTAAGGAACCTCTTTATCTATATCAATTAGGTACCTACATCAAAATCGCTTCTATGTTTAGAATACGACTAACTCACTGTTGATATTACAAGGTTATTTTAGATAGGCTAGCTTTCTCTGTAAGTGATTTTGTAAACTGCGCTAATGCAATATATAAATATGACAAAACAAAAAATACATTAGTTTTAAGAATTTTCGGTGGAGTCATCGGCCATTGTAGTGACTTGAAATATCAGCTTAATTTTCCTTTTTTTGTAAACTTCACAGACGTGATTGGTAATTGATATCTAAAAACGACGAAACATTAGAAAATAGTTTTTCTCAACTCATACTTCAAGAAACAACACAAACAGCGGTCGTTAATTTCCAAAAAAAAAAAAAACATCAAGTCTTATAACTTTTATCGTTTTTAGATATCAATACTTCTCGCGTCTATAGAGTTTAGTTAGCTAATTTAAAACAACCTTGATATATTGCTCGGTGGATGGTTTAAACATAACTGGCGAACTGTGGGTTTATTATAGGTGTACACCTCCGCGTGACCCATTTGGGAACTATCAGGGTTGCGGGTTGTTCGAAAGAGTTACCGTCGCCCCTGGCACAAAGGCAACTGAGGCCCACACGGGTAGGTGTTAGTCAGTAAAAGTCTGACACGCACTCCTGCTCCACCCAGAGCGGGAGAAGTTATTTGATGAATTCCCACCCTCAAAAAAAAAAAAAAACTCATCTGGAAATACAGGCGTGATGTTATTTAGTGTAGGTATGTGTTATTTTAATAATAGAAAGTCAAAACCACCGTAAATATACAAGGTTAAAACAATGAAACTTGCAAAGATTTAAAAATATCTATTATTATTATAAGGTAAAGTATAATTTCAGAATAAATCATCATCATCATCATTTCAGCCGAAAAACGTGATGGACATAGGCCAAGGCCTAGGACTTCAGGGCCTAGAACAGGGACAGGGACTTGAGCCAGGTCAGAATATTTAAACAAATATAATCTAGTTAAAACATGTTATGTAAATCTTATCTACTTGAAATAAAATTACAAGTTCCTGGAATGAGTCAAGACAAACAAAAATATTTAGTCTACTTAGTTATTTTGAGTTTATTACAATATTTACGTCAGTAAACATTCTAATTATACCCGTCGACATAAATCATTAACATTCTTAAACGAAGATATTATACATTTTACAGACTTTGAACGAAATCTGTTAGTATTCTAGTCTAGTCGTTTCTAGTCTTCATTTTCTATTACCTACTTAGGAGAAAGTTACCTTTGTAGGTAATAAAAACATCGTTAGGTTTAACAACTTTATGTTTACGACTGTACTTTCACATTTTCTGAATAAAAAGTTAGTATCGTACAATGACAAGCTAAGGTTGTTTAAATTAGACTGTGGATAGGTGAATTTATATCAAACTCTTCTACGGGTGTACAAAAATACGCCCTATCTTTAATTACATAAAGCACTGATCATGATCAATGTAGGAAACTAGTATACAAATTGTAGCCACGACTTCAAATATAGGGTGTTTTAAATTATATCCATTCGCAACATTATCAGAGAGCCCAAACCAACCCTAGCTTACCAGATCAGAATTATAAACATCCCACCGATCCTTAGTTATATCCAGTATAAATCTGCGAAAACGTGAAGAGAATTAAACAGTACATAGTTAATGGTATCATAAACTACATTGTTTCAGTGCTATAAATCACAATATTCGAACGAGAATTGCGTCTGAATCCTAAATCGCAACAAGATAAACTGAGCCGTCGCGAAATATCCACATAAAACCGCAAAACATACGAAAATGATTTATAGTAGCCACGATCTGTTAGGGCGGATTCGCGGGGCAAAAACAGATTATCGAAATCCCAGTTATACCCAACAATCGGTTTAGTTTGATGATGTACGAATATTTTGACAAACGACAGTGTGATAACTCAATTAAAGTTACTATAGATTTCTTTTGCTTTTATCCATAATGTTTTCAAAGGAGCGAATAAAATCTTTGTAAGGGTATCTTTTTACATAATTCATAGGATGTGTGCTCGAAACACTAACCAAAGCAATATTTTGGAGTTTTTTGTTCTGGCAATGGGTGTGCTTACCAAAGATGTGAATAGCCGTGATATACCTACCAATAAAATATCAATGAGTAATATTCAAGTGTAACAGTAACATGTATTTATTGACATATTTTAAATAAATTTTTCTCTTCAAATTTATTTAGGCTTTTAAATGTATTGTTTGTGCATGTGATAATTTTATTTAATAAGTAATGTTCAACACAATTTTAATTGTTAACGAATAAATAAATGAAATGAAATTCAAATATCCACACATGCACACTTTCATAACTGGAATTCTATGTTTCGTGCGTCGTACTTGCAGTTGTAGATATGTATACATATATCGTTGTAAATAAATCGTTTTAAACGGTTTAAAACCACGACCACGTAGGCCGTACATTGATTACGTATTACTTTAAAAATCAAGTTGAAAATGCTAATTGAAATCATTCATAATTCGTATAAATTTACGCACGTGAACGTATGTCGCTCTCCAAAAGAATAGCCGTGAAGTTGTGTACAAACAAAACCCTTCATACAGATTAAATTCTCAGAAATTATAGGTTAAGTGAGAAGAAGTAGCATTATTATAATACAATAATAATTTGTACAATGTTTCTGAAGTCTGGCGTTCAAAGCAGATTAAGTGGAAGCTACGTAGTCAGTGTGTGGCAAGAAGGTACAAGCTCTTGTTGAGAATATACTGGCTTTGTTGAGACCTTGCTTTTACGTAATCATTTATTTTGTACACCACACTTAGTCATACATATATTCTCTGTCTTTAAGTACAAACAATAGATTCAACTGGCAATACCTTTTGAAGAGGTATGTAGAGGGTACGTATTATAATCATTTAAGTAAGGGCATTTTAAGTGCAGTGCAAGGCAGGACAGAAGACCGGATATGGTACAAAATTGCTTGACAGAATATAACCCTGATATAAGCGTGTATGCCAGGGTGAGTCCCTGATATTTAACTTTGTATCTTTTTAAAATTTAATTTTAGAATGCACAAATAAAATATGTTTGTTTTCTTTTTTTAGTTAAGTTTACGCACAGTAAATCCTCTACCTATCTATGTGTAGTCACCCAATATTCTTAATCGTATATGGCGTACATTTTATTCCATTATAATGCACCCTCTAATCTTCTTACATCTCAGTACAGATCTGTACAGATTTATATCATAAAAGGCCCGTCTCCCATAAAAACGGCCGGCCAAATCTGGCTGGTCTAAAAATATTACGACATATTCAGTTGAAATTTTATCGCGTTCTGAACGTGTTATCCTGTGAGACAGTTGTATGAAATTAGAATTACGATTTGAACTTTGGTATTGGATGATCTAATGTTATAGGTTATCTTTAATTTCGGTAGTTTAATATGAATAGCGTACAAGTTGCACTTTTAGAATATCTTGTATGAATAATTAGAATTGTACACAGTGTTATGTATTTGTAAATCGTTGAAAAAAAAAACAATAAATCAACTTGAACGGTTAAAAACTTTTTCCAAAAATAAAAAACCACCGGCTTCCGACAAAACACTACAAAGTGAAAAATTACTTTAATTTCGGAAGTCGGTGATTTTGGATCGTATGTATTTAAATTTTTTGTCACCGCCTTCCGAAATTAAAGTTATTTTTCACTTTGTAGTGTTTTTTCGGAAGTCGGTTGTTTTTTGAAAAAGTTTTTATTCTTCCCTTTTTAGTTATAGTACCTACCCCACTAATTCGAAATTTCATGATCCTTGGGGTCAAAACAATGCATATTTATGCGATAGCAGCAATCGCGGTTTATTTACTGGTATTTTTTGAAGAGTTTCGTTGTTTGTCTCCAAAACGCATCATCAGATCTATATGAAATTAAAATAAAACTACACGGAAAGCACCATCTTTCAAATGAAAAAAGAATGATCAAAATCGGTTCCCCCAGTCGAAAGTTGTGAGGTAACAAACAAAAAATACAGTCGAATTAAGAACCTCCTCCTTTTTTTGAAGTCGTTTAAAAAAGAACAAATATTTTAACAAAAATTCGAACTTCGTACTACATTAGCAACGATATTTTCCAACCTGTGATTAAAAATTATCCCTTTTCATTTAGTAGTTAGTCGTCTAACTTCAAAGACATTAATCATATGTTAAAAAAAAATCGTTTATTTTATATCACGCTCTTTTTTTAAAAGCTGGTTGTAAATTTGTTGATGAATACGTCATCTATTTCAGTCGTATTAAATTCCGGCGACGTGGCTTGCCTGCCGTTAGACCTCGCAACACATAAGGAATACAAATTCGCAATACGTAGGTACCTCTGTTATCAGTGCACAGGTGGATGCCGCGTACCCTTATTCTCACGACACTCGTGGGATGACGTGGGGTTGTTTATTCTTAGCAGGGGAATTCGCCTGTATAGAATAATACTTATAAGAAGTAATTTCATAAATCAATAGAGGCTACAGAAGATTTAGTATTCTCATGATGTAGGTTTTATTTTGAAGTTCGTGACAGTAACAATGATGAAAAAAGTTCAGCGATAAAAAATATAAATTGCTGTTTACTTCAACGAAAAAATCGTAGACTCCCTTACAAATTATACTAAAGAAGCGCCATAACTCCAGCAACCCATTTTTTATCTAGTTAAGTCATATCATAATGATGACAATCTGCGACTAAAATCAAGCTACTTTGTAAACGCCCTTAAATAACTTTGTTTTTCGGCTAGCGTTCGGGTGTTTCCGCCGATCGGCGAACGACTCCTTCTGTCTTTATTTGCAGTCGGTGTTTGCACCCGTAGCTGTCCGCGGCGTAGCACGGCAGTTGCGTCGTAGCGCTCGTAGCGGCTGGCCTACGCTCCCCTCTACGACAGTACTGGCGTAGAGATATTTCTCATTTTCATTCTGAGATTGCAGCTGTAATTGGACGTTTTATTCGTAAAATTTCCTAATATATATAATTAGTATTGGTGTTTAAATAATCGGTAGTTAATAAGTGCTTGGAAATACTCATCGCAACAGGTAAGTTATTTTGAAAATACATTAAAATTTTGATTGAATTTTCATTGTTTAATAAAATCTGCAACATCTGGTTATAAATCATTTGGTTTCGAAGTGTTTATTATGCAACACTATTACTATATGCGTCAAACTCCTTCCGTTTCCTTTATGAGCTGCCAGCTAATATTATGGTAATGAAATCTCTCAGTATGATGCGTAGCATTTACATAAACAAAAATGGGGTTTATATCGTGCCAACGCAACGGTGTTTCGTACGTACGTAAGTAATATTTCATCTCGCGATACGAGCTTAACGCCGGCAACAATAACCGTACAAAAACTCTCGCAATTGTTCTAGTTTCAAACTTCCAC
The DNA here is from genome assembly GCA_949091785.1 of Polymixis lichenea. Taxonomy (NCBI): domain Eukaryota; kingdom Metazoa; phylum Arthropoda; class Insecta; order Lepidoptera; family Noctuidae; genus Polymixis; species Polymixis lichenea. The sequence continues at coordinate 14,373,942 of OX420944.1, forward strand.
TTGGTGCCAGAAACAATACGTTTGCGGCGAGAAAAACCGCTTGAATAATTATGATAAAAAAAACGACGTGTTTTTTACGAGCGCTGCTTTTTTCAATTGTAGGTTTATCTTGCCGTCAACGCCTTTCGCGTGAGTCTTTATGACATACTTTATTTTGATAACCATCTCTCGACGTCGTCTTGGAACTTCCTTTCTTTTCCATGAATCGTACCTTAAGTCTGTTGACTAAGTCGTTGGATGCTCGGTGTGTTTCGGGAGTAAATACTGGAATGTGCACAATAAGCTCGCATTACGTTCCTTTTACGGATATACAAGTGTCTATTTGGCGCATACCCTCGCTTACACCCCAGAGTCGTATTCTATAGCGGCACGAGCGCTCGAGATAATTAATTAGCCCCTTTGATACCAACATAGGCAGCCACTCCGTTCCTCGTGAGATCTTTACCGGAGAATGATTCTTGTTTTGTATAGCTACCTTGTTTTCTGACCTTAGCTTGTTTGTACAGCCATAATGAGTTATTTTTCCGCGTTTACTTTCGTTTTTCATTGCATAATGTAGTGTTTCGTAGGGGTGTTTATCTTTTCTCGTTTAATTTTGTAGTTCTAGCACTCTTTCAATTTTCTTTCGTGGAGAGTGTCGACTTGAAACAACTAGTCAGGGACATTATATGTACCTATACCTTTGAATAACTACTTATGTAAAATGAACGGTTATTTGTTTTCTTTAATCACGAAGATTCTAAACTGAAGAAACAACTTCGATCGAACATTAATAAAAAAATTCAATTTCAAAATTTTTCTTCTTGCTTGTAAAGCGGACTTTTCCCCTAATATTTTTTCTTCGATGCTTTTATGTTGGCATTGTTCCATCTCAGTGAAATTAAAAAAGGGAATTCATCATCCGCACTGAGCTTTCAAATAATGCCGAGGGCAGATGTTGATTTCCGACAAGAATATTTCAAAATTCCTTGCGCAAGCAAACTTTCTACCCTGAAGGTATAAAATATTTTGATCTTGTAAATTGGCCGCATTTCCGGCTCAAATATAATTGGACCAACGTTCTCATAATAGGGCTATTAGATAGATTGTCTGAGACTATTTCTATATAATATCTTCTATATAATATATTTCAATATAATCTAATATATAAAATTCTCGTGTCACAGTTTTCGTTGCCATACTCCTCCGAAACGGCTTGACCGATTTTGATGAAATTTTTTGTGCTTATCCGGTATCTATGAGAATCGGCCAACATCTATTTTTCATCCCCCTAAATGTTAGGGGTAGTCCACCCCTAAATAATTTATAAGGCAAAACAACGTTTGCTGGGTCAGCTAGTATTTTCTATATGCTTTTGCATTCATCCTAACAAGTCTACCAGTACCAGTAAAGAGCACAACATTGGCTCTCTATTACTAGTATAATCGAATAGATTTGCTGTCGGGTATTATTCTAAACATTATAGTTTCTCATTATAGGACTATTGGATAGATTGCCTGAGACTATTTCTATATAAATATTGTTTTTGGATTCACAAGTCTACATGTACCAGTAGAAAGCACAAAATTTGCACTTACTAGTTAAGTATACAGATTTACTGTCGGGTATTATTCTAAACGTAATAGTGGATCAAATGAATGAGCCTGTAATTTATAAAATCTATGGAATAAAAATCTATAATTTTAAAATTGTGTGTACCCAAGGCGACCGAAGGTCCCTTATTTACTGAGGTCTGGTATTTTGACTTGATAATTCAGTTCTTCTTCACATCTACAATCAAGGAAGGGTTCATCTAATGGTTAGGTATATACGATTCTATCTAACCATTAGATGGATCGTATTGATATTTATGTGGACGGTCAGTAATCAAAGGTATTGAAGTCTGTCATCAGAAATGCATTAACAACATTAATTGAATGTGTGCGGCGATTGTCGAGAATAAATCGACAGTTGTAAGGTTATCAGATTATAATATTATGTGTGGGTCTGCAACATTAGCCTCTTTTTAACGATAACTAATGCCGAATGTCTCATAGTAGACCAATAAACGAAAGAAAGAAAGAAATAAAAACTGATTTACGTGGTATTCAGTTTTGGGACCAAAATAATACCTAATTAATATTTGAAAATTGGTAGTTAAAATACTCGGACGAACATATTAAATTGATGATTGGTTGGTTTACAAGATTGAACTTTCTTTCGTACTTCTTGAAATTAGTGAACGTTGTTGCAAATTGTTGAACAGTTTTTATGCTTCAGGGCATACCTGATTCCATGCAACTTTATAACTTTTTCAAGCCATTATGATGGTACCTACACTGAGTAAATCAATAACAGAAAACTAGCTGTCCTCGTGTCACTCGGCCTGTTATGCTCAATGCAGTATTTCCCTAATTGATTTAAGTCTTTTCACCAACACTGAAAGAACACCATGCAAATTAATAACTAGCAACCCACGCCTACTTCGCATGGCATGGCCTATTTTAAGGCTTGATTAAACATCGACATTTCTCTATTTATGTAAGTTTTCTATTAATATATCAAATAAATGAACCGTCCGGAACAAATACTATTAATGGTAGTAAAAGCCGCATCAAAATACTTTGCGTAGATTTGAAGCACAACGTGGTCACACAGACACACGCAAAGTGACTAGAATTTATAATCTGCCTCTTAGATTTGATAAGACAGACTATAAATTTAAGTGATCATTATCATCATTTTGGCCGAACGACGTGCACTGCTGGACATAAGCCTCTCCCAAGCTCCGCCACTTCGACCGGTTCTGTGTTTCCCGCATCCAGCGAATTCCTGCTGCCTTCACAAGGTCATCGGTCCACCTTGTGGGAGGCCAGTACGCGGTCGCCACTCCAGAACCTTTCGGCCCCATCGGCCATCTGTTCTGCGAGCAATATAATATCAATGCAATAATGCAGTATACTTAAACATATGTTTAGATAACATATAAAGTAGTTTAATATTAACAAATCATCTGTATCTACAGATACTAATCTTATCATTACACTTTTAAATAAGTTTGAAATGTGACCGACCTAACAATTTTAATTAATAATTTACAAAGTTTAATGCCGGTCGGCGGACTTTATAAATGTTTTCTCGTGCTATTATCTTAAAAGTAATTAAAGCCTGACAAAACTGTGTAAAATAATAAAGGTAAAGAAAAGCTCGTTTATTTTGATCTTTATACAGAAATCTCTTCGTAATCTCTGCTGACAGTTTTAAACGATATCTTTAATAAAGGCCATTTTTATATTAGGTTTAAAACTACAAAATAATAAGGTACGGCACACACCGAAGCCCAGTTTATTATGATGTTCATTAGTACGATATTTTACAAATTTTCGGATCATACTTATGGCCGTTCATATAGTATTTTGTTAACCTAGATCGGGCAGGTCGCTACCTAAGATTCTAAATCCGAAACATTGTCGCTTGCACTTGTAATAAACATATTTTAGAAACAGTTTTATTTTTAGGTACTATAATTGTATGGGAAATTTACTACGGTTGACTAAACGTATTCTTTTTTGTATACGTTTTATTATATAAATAATTATTATTTATTAATAGTATGAATAATTAAACTTCAAAATGATTATCTTAGCGTAACATCACACCTGTGTTACCCAAATGGCGACGCAAAGGTGGTAAGTTTACCACATAAGCCCCATATGCGGCCAACCCACTTAAAATCAAACATGATAGTGTTTACCGATCCATATCAGATATTAAACATTAGTACCAATGCGTACCAGTAGTAACGTTTTTTACACAATTGGAGAAATACACGCGAGATGAATATTTTATTTTAAAGGCACTTCACAAACACACAAAATGTGCCTTTTTATCATAGCCACCTTTGCGTAACCTTTTGGGAAACACAGGTATGATGTTACATACCTGTGTTTCCCAAAAGGTTACGCAAAGGTGGTAAGTTCACCACATAAGCCCAATATGGGGCCAATCCACTTAAAACCATGATAGTGATGTGCGATACATATTAAAGAAATTGATTAATAATACCACCAAGGTGTATCTGTATTTACGCCTTTTTTAACCCATTTGGAGAAATACAGACGAGATTTTATTTATATTTTATTTTGAACACTTCACAAACACGCATGAGGCGCCTTTTAGAGCTTTTAAAACCGCGCTTATGTATTACTTAGTATTAAGGCAGTGAGATAGAAAACGTCGAAATGCGCTTGTAATAATTTATTGGCAGAGGAGGATAGAACGCCCATTCTGTTCTATTCATATATTCTCAGTATACATAGAGTCTAAATATTTTCTTCGAGTAAAATACGAGGTCTTTTTAAGGAGTAAAATAAGAACAAAGAATGTATTGTTTGATGGTCACCAGTTCTGTTTTTCATTTTCCCAAATGCAAGATTCTATACCCCTTGGTATAGAATCTTGCATTTGGATACCCTTGAAGCAAAAAATACATTACCTAGAGTGGAAGATCCTGTTCTAGTCAAAAACTATGGTTTTTTATCTAACGATTTTTATCTCACTAATAGACAAAGACCTTCCATTTCTTTCAAACTTATGTACGTAAACCAGACTCTGCAACACAAAGTCAATCCCTTTCTTAGTTCTGAAACGTACACGTTAGCTTAAGCTAAGTCTTAGCTCTCAAATTCAAGCCCACAGATAGTTGCTTATACAGGACTAATTTTTAGGCAGGATTGCCTAGAGCTACTATTGAGTCACTCCACCAATATGTAGATACCATAAGATTCAAAGAATCACACTACTACGTATCGGCCCGTTTTTAATTGCATTAGGGAATAGGAGGCTTCGTAGGTTTTCGTCGATTTTTTGTTATTCCGGCCTCAGTCGGATATTTCTTTATAAAAAAGACATGTCAGGGACGTATGACCCACTATCCCCAGGGCATTCTCCGGGATGTATCGTATTACCAACTTCAACTTAGAACATGTTTTTTATAGAACACAACTAACTCTTAAAAAGAATATGACATGTGTTGTGTAACAAAATAATGGGTACATGAAACTTTTGTGTTGTTTTCCGCGTTTTTATTCGTAAATAAATTGTATTTCCAAAAGTTGGATATCTTTGCGGAAGTAAAAGTAAGAAGAGACATTAATTAAAGATATCTTGCTGACAAGACCTGGTTGCCTTTTACATTTAGTTTTAGTGATACAAACATTAATTTATCTGACATGGAAATATTATTATGTTGAAAGCATACTGTTAGTATGAATTAGAGGGAATAAGGTCATATACAAAACTCCAATCAGCTTTTTTAAGTTCAGCATCGATACCGAACGTATTTATAGAAGCAATTTGATCTTTACGTCACAAACATCCACTTTTAGAACCCAACAAGGCCATACAAATATTTATCTGGATGCAACAACAAAGCCCTGACCTCAGGTCATGGTTTTGGGTCTGCGCTCGACATAGAAGGCCGCATCTCCGCCACTGCGCCATTCGCTATTGGCATCGATTGCTATCGAGTAACGCAAAGATCCATTTCCGACGATTGAGTCTTACAATCCCGCGAGGTGATGGGCAGCTTGTACTCTTTTCCATTGTCAGTTGAAATGGAACATTATGTAAAACCCTAGTAGATCTTTTGCATACGATTTCAAATTGGAATTAGGTTTTTGTATGGAAATTCATTCTTCATAAATCTTTATCAGTTTTATACGGTTGATATGCTGAAATAATAAATAATATAAGACTTCTATTCCATGCAAATTAAGTTTTAATAAACCTTTTTACGATAAACTTCTACACATTTAAAAAAAATGTAATGAATTCAAATAAACATCTATGAATTTTATATGTATTATTTTCATACATGAAGGAGTTCTTAGATGAAGGCATCCCTTAAAGACTTTCATTTGTTTCTTATTTTTGCTATTTGAACCAATGTAGTTCCGCTATCTTTTTATTTCGTCTTCAGTATGTGTATATAGTCTGCCAGTGCATCTTTTCCCTGAGGGCAAATCACAATATAGGTAAATAATTATGATGAATTCATGCCATGCTGTTTTAGTCAGTCTTCTTTAATGAGTCTAAATAACCTCACGTCGATCTATCTTGAACAAAGTAAACTCATATTAATAGAACGGATCAACAAAACAAAATATGGAACTAAGTATTAGGTTAGTTTTCCCAAATCAACATTAGTCGATAGAAACACAATCGACCTTTCGTCCGTTAATTTGAATGAAAACAGCCAACAATACAACAACTCCAACTATTTAAATTGAGATAAGCAAACGAGTTGGGTCGGCCGTACTTTTGTCACTCAACCGCCCCTAAATGACAAATTAATTAAATGAATGACCCTGAAACAATAAAAGCCCGAATACCAACCCTAAACTCGTTCGGATGGTCCATTGTTCTTCATTGTTATCACTTGAGTGATCAGCAGAAAGAACAACAGGTATAATAGTGACGTCACAAAAGCAAAGGAAATAAAATTATTACGACAGTTTTTTTGTAAACAATGCTGATGGGAGTTTTATGTTTGTAATAGAATTACGTTATGTACTTGCGTCTAGTTTTATTGCGTTATCACGTAAGTAGGATTTTATTGCTGAGGGGCGTTTCGCGTTTCTTTTTGTGTTATCTTTCTGTAATGCTACAACGTTTTATTCCGGTGGGATGATTAGGATAAACAGTATTCTTTAAAAGCCTTACCTTGTGAACTTGATTGTGAAGTGAATGTGTGACTGCCAGAGGTGCGGGTTATTCGAAAGAGATACCGCGGCCCCTGGCACACAGGCAACTGAAGGAACAGGGTTAGGTTTTAGTCAGTAAAAGTCTGACACGCCCTCCTGCACCACCCAGAGCGGGAGAACTCATTTTATGATTGAGTTTCCATCAATGATTGAAACATCCAGATGATTTCCCAACAAGAAAAAAAAAAGTTAAAGTGTGAAAGTTTCACTTTCACTCTGTTGATACAAGAATAGTTGAGATGCATTTCAAAGCACACTTCCTACCGTTTTGTGTTGTAAAATACTTCGTCTCAGAAAAAGAGTTATGCTCGAAAATAAACGGTAGATTTAAATTAAGCAGACTTCTATTTAGTCACGATCTTTCAACGACCGAGTCCTAAATTACGTTACAGAAATAACTCCACCCAGCTTTGATAACTTCAAAAGTTTTCAAACTAAATTCATCCAAAATTATGTAGAGCCATCTTACTGAATCTCTTCAGAATTTCGAATAAACTACGAGTTTTAGATAAATTACGGAATAAATTTTCATGACGTCACAACCGTTTGTTACATCGATTGAGATGGAAATGTTCAAGATGGTGCATTCATCTGACCAAGATTATATCTGGATTTTAAAAGAGTCTTTGACCCAAGGCTTTGTTTCACGTTTTCTTCTCAGGGGTACAGGGTGTACCAGAATAAAGTCTTTAAAGTAGTTTGTTCATAACTGACTACTGAATCGATTTGAGTAAATTTGAATATAGGGATTTTTATCAAAAATTCTGAAATTTGTCATAACTACCTCCGATTGAACCAAAGAAAATTCAATCTTATTTCAAGGCAATAACACTTAATTTAAAATGCATTAAGTAATACTGGGGTCAAGACGATTTTCTTCCTAACAGTTAACTTAAAAAAAATAAGTTATGATCATTTCTATTTTGGATTGGATACTCTAATTTGGTTGTACGAGGTCTTTCGTTAAGTACGTTACAAGTTGTATTTTTTTTCTTTTACGCGTAATAATGATTCCAAAACCCTATTTACAGAATAAACAATTTCATTTCCTAGAAGATCTACAATCGTAAATAAAGCTTTATTTGTAATTCTACGGCGATAATAAAATACGTGTCAGAGGCACGTGACGATGATGGGAGGGGTTCAAAGGTAAAGGTAGAATTATTAGAAATGTTCAAAGGAGCTTGAAATATTGTCTTATTATGTAGTTTTTGTGTTGTCACGTTCTTTGTAAACGAATATAGTTTATATACCGTTGTACATAGCACACTACAAAAACAGTTTATCGATTAATAGTAGAGAGAGGGACGAGTCTGAGGTACTTATATTTGCTTTTATACTCGTTTTTGTATAATGATCCACTATCGAAATAAATCGATCAAAACGTGATCAAGTTGAAATAAATTCATGAACACGTTTCATTGCAATATGATATTAAGTCAAATAATATCTTAATGTTAAAAACATTAGAAAAAAGGACCTAAATTTATGGCTACGATTAGAAAAAAAGCGTTCTTCATAAATTTACAGCGCGCCACAAAAGCCTTTCCGTATCGCGTAGTTACAACCACGGTTGTCTCACAACTCTAATATTAACGACTAAGGGGGTTCTTTTTACCATAATTACATGACCAAGACAAATGGCAAGCGGGTATGAAACACCCTCAGTGTGACAAGCACGTGCTTAAATTCCCAGACGCAAAATGAAAACCCCAAAGCGCACTAAGGGTTTCGTGCCATCAAAACTTTTCTAGTTGGCCTTTTATATTATTTGTAATGAAAGTCTGTAAAAACATCAAAAAGGTACTTACTACCTATGGTTCTTAAGATATAACCTTATAACGGACAGATAGACAGACGAACGGCGTAGGTTTAGTACCTACACTTAAGGTGAATCTAGTTCACATTTTTCCCATACAAACTTCGGGAGTGTATTACTCCACTGTTCGACAATGTACAACAAAAATTAAACATGGTATGGTTTTGTATCCTTATTAATATTGTCTGTATGGAAACAGAATAATAAAATAAAACGCTATTAAAAAGATAGGAGCCAACAAAGATTAGTTTTTCATGCTAATTTAACCTAACTTTGGGCGTGTTTAAGTAATAAAAGAAGTGTAAAATCTGAAAAACCAAGTCGGTACCAAGAAAGCCCACATATCGAAAAATTCAATAAACTTTATTTTATTGGTCATTGATTTATGCAGTGGTTTTTTCATTAAACCCGATCTTCCGAAGGACTATTCTTAATTTATACGAGCCTGTTGTCCTATAAATAATCCTGCATCTCACTCAATAATGTTGTGCAAGTAGACTATCTTTTAACTGCTCATCACTGATACAACCTCTGTCGGACACGATGCCTGGTGAGACAGCGTGCTTTTTAGCCAGGTCCACCAGTAAGTGCGAGCTCGCAACTAGGTTCTCCTTAAGGCTCGTAGCTCACCCTTTAGACGTTCTCGTTGTGTAGGGAACCCTAAAAATACATGGGCACGCCACAACTGCGGCTGTAATTCCCCTCTTTGAGGAGAGGATCGAGAGGCGCCACGGTGTCCTCAACTTGCCGCAGGTCTGACGCAGGTCCTCACCGGACACGGACACAGTTGTTTCGGGAGGTTCCTGTTTCGCATAAGGCGGGAGGAAACTCCCGGGTGTTTCCAATGAGTAGATTGCCCGGAGGACACGGTGGAGCATACGGTGGAGGTCTGGCCGGGTTGGGCGGAGCAGCCCTGTGTCCTCACGGAGGCGATCGACGGCGGCGATCTCTCGCGTCCGGCCCTGTCCCCGGTCAAGGTACGGAGTGAGAGTGCATGGGTAGTTGGGTAGCCGTCACCTCCTTCTGCGAAGCAGTAATGCTCGCGAAGAGGGAGGCGGCCCACGTGAGGGAGAGGCAATATATGCGCCCTCACGGCCCTAGTCGCCGCAGGACCCTTGGCGTCGGGAATCCCAGGCCTATTCTTGGCCACCGCAGGCGCGGCCTTGCGGACGGCGAGTAATGGGTAAAAAAAACCCTAAAAATACCTATCAAATATACACGTGTTAACACTTCATAGAGTTTAACTAGCTAAATTATATACTTGCCTACGTTGAAATACTACTACGTTTGGCATTATTAGTCTAACTAATTAGCCGTTTTAATTGAAATTTCAATTTCTTGACACTTTATTTTTTAACTGATTATTATATCTCAACTGATAATTAATTTGTCGAATACACATAACACAACTTGTTTTTCTGTAATAAAATAAATCATAATTTTTATAAGACTGTTAATCGTATACTTACATTTTAGTAAATACAAAAACAATGACAGTGTCGATTGGCGAATTTGATCATTTGAACGATGATGACAACCTTCCAAATAATTAATTAAAAAGCCAATTTTCTTGACAAAATTTGGTTTTCTAAAAATCTTAGCAGAAAATCTGAGATTATACATCAAGCCAATTTTCTCTAACGACACGAAAACATTACTCACCACCTCTCCAATTTCAACCGACTGCTAAAAACCTAATTTTACCAAAGTAACAGCGTTACCCGGTTTTACCCAGTACTACCCGGAGAATGCTACCCAGTGTCTCATAAACAACATCAATTTGCTGAACCCGTCTAATTGTGAGAGTGTACCTCAGTAACGTAACACCTGGAATGCGAAGCCTTAAATCCGACGAGCTTACGACCTCACCGCACCTGATACCAAGAATTTATTCTCAGAAGCTTTATCATACGAAATTAGTCTTTATGTCTTTGGAATAAAATTGGTTTTAGGAATTGAGTAAGTCTAAAATTATGTGGGCGTAAAAATGATATGAGTGCATTAGACCGTAGCCTAATAATGTTATATTTGATATAAGACCCAAAAACGGGTTTTAGTAAATTCGGATATTTGTATTCAAAAATTGTTGCTTTCTAATAATGTTTAGGACTGAAATACGATGAATGGATTTCTTGAACAGGGTTTTTTCTAATCTACAGGGTGTTTGCCAGAACGTTGAGCATATAAAAATGGTGGATAGGGTGGGGTCATCTGCTACTTACTCAGCCCTAATTTATTTAGCCCTGGCCAAAAAAAATTATGAAATAATTCTTAAAGGTTTTTTTTATAAAAGCAAATTACATACCATTAGAAAGGTCACACACTAGGGATGTTTTGCTAGAATTGGAACTCCTCATTCATTTTTTTTTAAATGCAAGTTGAAATTAAGATTTAAGTATTTTTTACATCTTTCTGTAAGTTTGAGAACTCATAACTTTTTTTCTAGCTAACATCTAACAAAAATATTGCCTGTTTTACCCATTTTTAATAAAAACTAGCTGACTCGCCGAACTTTGTACCGCCATATTTTATTTCTCCAGTCGCGACTGGTAAAATCAAATCAGTCGGTCGATTGTTTCGTCAAAGATCTGTCAAAGTCTTCTGTCACATACCGTCAATCACTTTTTGTATTAAATTGTAAAAATTAATCCTGATCAAATCTATATATTTTTTATACATTTTCTTATATACAAACCTTGTCCTGACAATAAGGAACACAAAAAAAAGAATAATTCAATTTAGCAGCAGCCGCAGCAGCGCAGCGCGTCGCGCAGTCGTTCGGAAGTCATGCGCGTTAATACATTTCGGCGATTAATTTTTATTTTTAAAGATTACACTTAAAAGTTAAGAAAGTGGTGAAACTAGAAGAAATTATATATATATATATATGTATATATTCAGGTGGCCAGGCCCACATAAATTAGGGCTGAGTAAGTAGCAGATGACCCCACCTATTCACCATTTTCGTATGTTCAACGTTCTGCCAAACACCTTGTATATTAGAATAATAATTACAAAAAATTAAGGCTGCTTTTCGTGTCTGTCTATGTGATCTCGTTGTTCTTCTAAACAGCAAAAAAGATTTTGATGCTATTTTCATCTTCATTTACAGAATTTATTCCAAAAGGTTCATGTGTATAATGGATTTATGGCCAATAAATACAGGGTTCATTTTAACAGGTTGAATGATAAATGATAAATTATTTTATTTCTGTAAGTAGGTTTGTACAAACACTTTTACTCGTCAATCATATTTTATTAAACTAGATGAAGTCGGCGTTTCCTATCTGACTATTCTGAGAAAAAAGGCCGAAACAAACTCAGAGGTCACAGTCTCTTTTAAAATCCAGACATAATCTTGGTCAAAATATGTGAAGACCGGATTGGTGTCTGAAATGGTCTTTTGAGGAAAGAACCACACAGATTGAGTGGACCTGTCCATTCAGTGCACGTATTTATCAGTAATCATGCAGCTCAACTCAGAACTTGAAGAGCTCAACGATTTGACGAACAATACCAAAGAAAGGACTTTTGGGTAGGCTGCATAAAGTACTCAAAGTACCAGATTAACATTAAAACTAACTGAAAAAGAGATGAAACACAAAACAAAAAAAAAACAAAAAAATGACCCACATAGTCCTAACATTCACAATAATTAAAACAATAATAATATCATACTTCTCAAAATAAATATTCATGTTCATACACTTTGTATATAATAATTATCAAATGTCAGAGTTTAAGTTTGAAAAAAAAACCATATTCAGTATGCAAAAATTGGAGAAGGTCAATCCTAAGCTTTTTTGTCCTCAATGTAATCTTTAACGGTATAAAAGGCTTTCAGGCACAACTTACGTTTAATGAATGATTTAATTTTACTGAGACTTAGATCTTGAACATGGCTTGGAAGTTTATTATAAAAACGTATACATTGACATCTGAATGACCCACCTATTTTCTTGAGCCTTGTTGATGGTACAACAAATTTTTGTTTGTTCCTAATATTTATACTATGGATATCACTGTATTTTTTAAACAATTCAATGTTTTTATGGGCATATAAAAGATTTTCAAAAATATACTGTGAAGGCAGAGTCATTGCACTAATCACCTTAAATTTATTTCTGAGAGAATGTCTCGGACTTAATTTATAAATTGATCGAATAGCTCTTTTCTGCAAGACAAAGTAGTCTGAATTTCGGTGGCATTTCCCCACAACAGAATACCATACAACATTACTCTATGCTATCTATAAAATAGCGAAAGTACACTAAACGGGCTGTATCTGAATGTTTAATCAATGTCTGTCAGTAAGGTATAGGAATTGGACAACGTTTAAGACATCATTAATCAGCGCCTTTCGTGCAAATCGCTTTTTGCATTTGACATTACACGAACGTAAATACATGATAGCTACATAAGTGATGCTTACAGCCAGTGCAAGGAGACACAACATTAACATACCTAGATTACAAGACGATTCCGAGTAGTTAACGTCAGTTGTGTTTTAATTTATTGCTATTATTACCATCCATTGTAAGTCTTATCTCACTTGCATAAATATTAACCACCAAGTAAGTATGTTTTGTTCCAAAACTCCCTCATGAAAGTATAAACAAACCCTGATGAAGTTAATTTCTAACGCAATCACTCTCTGAGGAAATTATTAACACATTCATCTGTATTTATATAGTTTCAACTTTATATTTCAACACTTTTTCCAGCAATTATTGTTTAAATTAATTTAATGCAATTATAATTGAAAAATCATCAATGAAAATTTCGGTCATAAAATTCTTTGCCAAACAAAAAACATCATTAAGGAGGTGTATAATTAGAATTTCGGGCTTAAGTGCACAATGCAAGTAAGTGGCACTACAAATTGGGATCCACAGGTAAATTTTCTGATCCACTGTTTACATTTTAATCGAATACTTTTAGAACAGACTATACCTTTTAGATTCGTACATCAATTCATTTAGTTATTATTCCCCTAGAGAATGTCGAGGAATATTGTTTAGTGGACAATCTTAGCTCGATACAAATTTACGCCAAACTAAATTCAGGGTATGCTACCAAGAATTGCCTTAAGTCTAACTTTGAGATAGGAAACTCGGTCCAAGCAACAGCCGTTGACGTCACTATCCGATCTGTTACTAGCTATGCTACTAGCAGATGCGGCCAGCTATCTCTCTGCGTCAACTTTGTCTATTTATTGACCTGAAAAGTGTAGTTTTAGATATCTTTAGATACTGTAACGAGCATTCATAGAAGGGTTAAGTTAAGTTTTTAGTTGTTTTACGAGTCGGCACCTACCTGCGGCTGTAGCGTTTTAAACTCCACTGATCACTACATATTATAAAGCAAAGTGCCCCGAGGCGTCTGTCTGTCTGTCTGTTCTCGATAAACTTAAAAAGTACTGAACCGATTTTCATGCTGTTTTCACCAATAGAGAGAGTGATTCATGAGGATGGTTTATGGGTATAATTTGTTAAGGTTTTCTTTAAATTGGTTAACGCGGGCAAAGCAGCTGGCAAAAGCTAGTTTTAGATATTCTGAACTTAACTCCATTTTTTTCACTTTGAATGAATTTGAAAACTTTTCACAATGAGCCTCTTGTTATGCACAGAAAGTAGTTTTTATTTATTTATAGGAGAACCAACAGTTATAAAAGATGGATAACAATTGTATATGAAACATATAGCTAATTACAGGTTCTCACGGAAAAAAAAACAGAAAAAAAATGTAGATATCTTATTACTAACAAGCACGATAGAAAAGAACACTATGCACTAAGATAAGCACATATTTACACTTGTATATGCACTTTAAACAAAGCATACTCTCCCTAATCCTCAATTGCACTATTTACAGCGTCAGAACCCTTTATCTAGTTTAATATTTTATTTTGACAGCACGGTTGGCGCAGTGGTTAGGCGATTGACTGCTGTGCTGCGTGTAGCGGGTTCGATTCCCGCACGGAACAAATATTTGTATGACCTACAAGTAGTTGTTCCGGGTCTGGCTGTTTGTGTATGTGAATTTAAATGTTTGTAAACGCACCCACAATACAGGAGTAATTCCTAGTGTGGGGCAACGTTTTAAAAAAAAATATATATATAAATACCGTACACTATAAAGATAGTGGTAACAATTATGTTTTGCGAGGTTTAGTCGCGAAGAGCTCTAACTAACTTCTTGAGCTCTTGCTTAACAGTTTGATTAAGGACCTGACGGTTCCCAAGTCGAGAGCTTCCTTATAAACTTGAACCACCGTAGCTTGGTTGAGTACCTACTTGTATTCGACTTACAATATAAAGGAGAATTTGTGTTCGTTCTTTGGAGTATACAAAATATGACGAGTGCGTGTGAATTTTTACATATTTTTGCAGTTACAGAGCTACTCTCAAGTCTTGAATTATAAAAAGGTTCCGACGAATTGGGAACCTCCTCCTTTTTGAAGTCGGTTAAAAATGAACATGACACTGAAATGTAAAAAGGGAAGGTTGTATAAGGACTGTTACAATAACCATGAGTGTTGCTGAGCATGATGACCTGGGTTCGATTCCCCGGTCGGGCAACGTGTTATTGTGTTTTTCTATCTAGAATTTCTCATTAGTAGCCCGGATTCTGAATTTGTGCCCGGTTGATGGCAAAAGGCTTGCCCCTACTACATGGAACTTAAACATAACTGGCGAAATATAGATGTACTAGAGGAACATCTCTGCCCATCCCCTCAGGGAAACAAGGCGTGAGGTTATGTGTGTAATAACCATTTTGTTGTAAGAATGTGTGATCCATCAAATGACAGCGTGCTCAACGTTAGGTAGTAAGGTGAAACGCACGTCACTGGTAAGTCTTGAACTACCAAATCCACCCTTACTGCTACAAAAATAAAGTCGCTGTAAAAGGCAAATTGGTACCCTAGGCGAGCGATTGACAAAATGCCTACAATTGGTTTATCCGATTAGTACGAAAAGTTACAAACGAATGTGAGCAAATAGTGCTGATAGTGCAGCAAGTGTGCAGTCTTTAGAAAAGTGTGTTTTAAAATCCATTAATAGAGTGCTATGACGTAGTTAACGAAATTATAAGGTAGGTAGGTACAGTCACCAAAAGAGATAAGTAAACAAGATCGTCGGATATAGTTAAAGTTTAGTGAAAAACTGGTAAACGATTTCGAATGAAATTGAATTTGATAAATAAACTGTGTTTTCTAATAAAACTAAAATAAAAACTGGCTTTATTGGTCTTGGAACGGATTTCACCAATAAAACTGAACGTGATCATCAAAAACAACCACCAGTTTTACTAAATTTCAACTATATCCTACGACTTTGGTTACTTATCTATTTGGTGACCGTAGGTACATAACTGTAGCAAAGCTATGCTTGACTGCACAGTAAAACAAACCATAAATAAATAAGCAAAACTTCATAGCAAAAAATATTACAACAAAACAAAAACTGTTGTTACGCTACTTAGTCGCTTAGCAAGTTAGTTTTCCCTGAAAAAGTTATATAATGCAGTGGTCATTTATCTCGAACGCCAGACGCATATGCCGCCGCGTCTGCCCGTAGCATCGTATTTCGTATTTGTTCCATATCTGTCGTGTGCCGCTATGATAATCGGCTTTATGCAAGTTTGGCGCCGACTGTATTTATTGATATTCGTTTTGCTAGGTCGTGTTGGAAAATGTATTGGGACTTAAATAGAAACATTATTCATTCGTGGAAGCTTTGAAAGCTTTACAAAGCCTACCTATGTTGAAAACGTTTACGAGCCTTGGGTTTCGAACGCTAACATTAAAATGACTGAATGGTTCGTGGCTACATAGTTACAGCCACACGGGTCTATCGAAGGTTAAGCTACGCTTCTTGCGGTTGGATTGTCAATGGTTGACTATCCTTTACATATAGAGACCCCTCCGTGCCTCGGATAGCATGTTAAGCTTTTGGTCCCGGCTGTCATTTGCGGATCTTTGACAGTCGTTACGGGTCGTCAATAGCCCGAAAGTCTGACAACTGGTCTTACAAAGGAATATCGTATAACCTAGTAACTGTGTAGTAGAGGTCAGACAGGTAAACGCCGCCGGTTAGACTGGAAGCTGACTCCAACTCAGTTGGACAAAGGCTAGGCAGATTTTGACCTACTGAAGGTTTTAAAAATCAATTGATGTATCTACGAAGGTAAATAACGACTGCTTTGTTTATTAGAGTTAGTCGATTGGATTTGCAGTAGTTTGTGTATTATGAGGAGCTTTACCACCTCAGTGACATAAATCTAGTAGACACTTCCTTGTCTATCTTGTCTTATGCATAGATTAGTGGATAAGACTAGTTATTACCCAGCTGGTCTGACTGCACGTTATATCCTTCACCGATCTATCTGTTTCATAACTTTCCAGACCAATAAACAAGTTTCCATTCAGTTCATTTGCAACACTACTTCAAAAGCATGCAAAACAAGTGCTCAACATTCTACAAGGGTACCTTGTTTATGCAAACTACATTTTCACCTCTTCCATGTTTCCAATCCCAGGAGAAACTATCAAAACGAACTTGGATATTAACCGTCGCTTCGCAAATTCGATTTACCTTTTTCTATCAATGTTTATCTCGATAAACAAGTTTGGGCTATCCTAAATTGCTGTCTGTAAACCCGAAATAATTTCATATTTTATATCTTGTTTGTTCTTTCTTTTATTTACCAAGTCACTCTTTATTCTTCTTTTTTACATAAAGGAGTATAATATTAAGCTTTTCGTAATTCTACTTTAGTTGTAACTTGAGAAAAGCGGCTTACTCCGCCCGTAGGCGCAGGTTTACCAACCTAATTTCATTTTGTGAAGCACCCAATGTTTAAATCCCAATGTTGTTGCTTTACGTAATTTGTACGTTCATTAATGAGGTTTGAAGAGGGAATACCTTAGCATAATAGGTGAAATAAATCGCTCCGGGAAGCATCTACATCGTCCTACCTGACAAAGGAATTGAAAGCTCACCTCTAATATTACTGCGACATCAGTCCAACCGTTCGGTGTTCGTCAAGCGGGTGGACGACGAAAATGATTTCCCTAAATAACAAAAAAAAACTTACATGAATAAAATAAGCGAATAAAGAATCGAGAACTTTTTAAACAGTAGAATTTACAGCCAGCTCCAAAAATACTGATTATTTGTGTAAAAATGTTAGAGAGTCGCGGTTATTGTAATGATTTAGAGTTCAATATAAATAAAAAGCAAACTTAAAAAAAAACACATTTCCGTCGATCTTCATTTTGTTAATCATGTCCGTCAGTTATTTTTAAAGGATTGTCTTCAGTAAGAATAGCACTGGAAATGGCGTATGCTTAGAAGGCCTATGCCGACAGCGGATTTAAGATCATTCAATAAGGGAATTTCGAAGAAAATGGTATTAATATCAGGAAAGAGAATAAGGAAAATTTATTTGTAGCAACGGCTTCAAGACACCATAAAAAATTGAGAGTTGTGGTGTCCTTCAAAAAGTTAAGTGCAACTTGTACGTTTTGACTTTACGTGACATTATGTTGACGTTCTAGACTCTTGGTTAAGTTGCACTTAACCTTATTTAAATCTTCACAAGAAAATGCCCGAATTAAATACAATTAATAACTAAAAGCTTGTCCTTATTTTTATACGATAAGAATTATTTATACACCTAACCAAAATAAAGCCATCTATCACAATTACTGTTATTTTTGGCCGTAGTCAAACTATTCAATATTATCAATTGCTTCATACATCACAAACATAAAGAAAATGCTGCTATTTTTCTTCTCTTACAAATAAAATACCCATCTATAATATCGATATCTAAGTTATCTAGATGGTAGTGCTGTGACATAAGATACAATATATCCTCAATCCAATTTCGATTGTCTTCAAGAAGGTCTCGGAACGCCAGATATTTCCCTAGTCGATAAATTCAAGTTGAAGTCTAACAACTGGACTGTCTACTTGGATTATCTGATAGCTTGCAGCTTAGCGCTTGAAATTATTGCACAGCATAGACACTTTAGCAACATGTTTTGTTGCTCAGATTGTGAATCTTGAAGTTTTTTTACTCTGTGTACCATTAAGTACTTAAACCGGATTTCAGATTTGATTTGATTTGAGTTGACCAAAACAATTAGTTGCATTCTTCGTCTCAAATTATTTAGGAAATTAATCATTCTAATCTTTCTAAATTATGGTAACAGAAGCTTATTCAGAGCGAAATCAATAAATAATATACATATTTCCACAGTCTAACTTATTATTACGATTCTATTTCCCGAAACATGTATTCGATAAATTCGTAAAAATCCGGACGCATAAAAAAGGCAATGTGTTATCCGTTGAAAAACATGTCCGACCAAAAACGGTTCATTAAAACAAACCTAATCCTATTGCGGAAATTGTGATAACGGTCTGGTGGCGTGTCGGGTGGAGTCGTGCGGTATTCGGCAAAGTCGGACGATGCCGCCGGGCGTGGTGGCGGTGGCCAACAGTGCGGTGTGGTGCGCTGCTGCACTCTCACTTAAATGTCACTTCACACTTGACTTAACATAACCTGTGATTGTCTGATCCTTTGTGTGGGGTAGTTCACCTACTCTGTACGCTGTTGCATACTATCACTGAAGTACGCACTTATTACATAAGTTTTTTGTTGTAAAACTTTAATATGACTACAACCTGAACTATAATTTACCTTACCTTTTGCCCTACCCTAACTGGAATGCGATTTTAACAGCATATTATAGGAGGATTTGAATAATAATAATTACCAACTTTTTTGACTATGATTAATTCGAACTGATCAATTATTCGTGTTATACATTTAAATCGTTAATCTGTGTATGATATGCTCGTTAAAATTATTGTTATTCAAATTATACAATTAAAATAAACAACAGACTGTTTAAAAATCAGTGCTTTTGCTGTTTCAGAATAAATATGCAAAAATATACCTGATTTTATTTACGATTAATATTATGTTAAATATCAATGAATAAAAATTACATATTTTTTTATTATCTTGCGGTGGGTTTTAATAATACCTACATATAATCGAAAATATCCGTGTGCAGCGTACTGAGATAACTGGCTATCGCACAGACAGTTCCATTATATTTGCCGCTCGGCAATTTATCTCCCAGCGCTTTTTGTTGGCGATGCTTGTAAACTATGAATAGCGGAATCAATTCCACTGCCGGCACTCGAAACCAAATGAAAACCAATACATGTACATAAATTTATACTTAACAGCTATCATTTTGAGTTTCTAATTGTTCACAGATTCGATGAAAAGGAAAACATGGGCTGGACAGGGATATACAAAACTATAAGCCCACAGTATGTGACGAAACAGCGGGTAAAGTAAATGTTGTTAGTGACAGCGTGGTTTTAGCCATGTATCGCAAAGTAATATATGCAGCGGTGACCGCGCTGACACTACAAATAATTGGTGCAGCGCGGCTGATGTGCCCGAGTGACCCTAACTGCGTTTGCGGCGGCACGCTCGCCGTTGAACTCAATTGCAACATCGATGGTGAGTGCACTTAAATGTTGACGCTTACGAATGCCTTTTAAAGCCGAGTCGCAAGATTCGCAGCGTGATTTAAATTTTTCTTCACACAAACTTCTTTCCCCACTTTCTATTACGACACTGTAAGCGGATTACGTCATGTTCAGTTTTAAAGTCACATTTTAAGTGCCGTCGTGTATTCCAGCAGTATTTCTACTAACTTAAAATAAACTTTTCAGGTCGAACAGTAAAAATAAATTTACTACCAAACATCTACATAAATATTAAATGTGAGAACGCATCGAGTCTCGACTACAGCAAGTTACCAAAATGTGCCAACAACATGAGTTCATTTAAATCTGTCAGTTTTAAGGATTGTCCATTGCCAGCGTCCTCATTCAAAGATGTGCTGACTAGCATGGGAGTATCGAAGACAATGGCACTTATATTCCAGAATGCAAAGAACCTGTCAGGATACTTCGACAGGAAGCACTTTGCAGGATTACAAGACTTGACAAAGTTACTTTTGTCGATAAATGGAATTACTCATCTTCCAGACAACTTGTTTATGGATATCAACAAGTTAACATGGCTCAATATTCGATCGAATACCATAAACCTCTCTGAAGAGTTGTTCAAGCCATTAGAAAAGCTGGAAACTCTAGAAATTAGTCACAATCACATGACCAATATTTCTTCGAATTTATTTTCCCATTTATCTTTCTTAAGAAAACTATCTCTGTGGCAGAGCAACGTCACCTGGTTTTCTAAAGATCTCTTCACAGGCGTCGACGTGCTCGAAGAATTAGATCTCAGTTCTAATGGTCTTAACGAACTTCCTGCGTCAATATTTAAGCCCTTAAAGAAACTAAAGAAACTGACGTTATTCTCCAACAAATTTTCATCGCTGCCACAGAATTTGTTTAGAAATAATGCGGAACTTGAAACAGTGGTGATACTAAATAATGACGTCAAACTGAAGGAGCTACCTAAATACCTTTTTGGGGATTTGCCAAACTTGAAGCAAATATATATTCAGAGAAGTGGTCTAGAAACCGTGCCGTACGACGTTTTTGCCAATTCACCGCTAATTACGAACATATCATTAGCATACAATGACCTTTCAACCCTACAGGAAGCCATTTTTAACGATCAAATAAATCTTCTTGAGCTGGACCTGAGTTACAATCAATTGACCGAGCTGAAGCCTAAATTGTTTTCATCTTTAGTGAGATTGGAAAGGCTTAAATTATGTCATAACTCTCTTATGGAGATATCTGGGTGAGTATAACTTGTCTGGGCTCCAAATCCTTTTATACGATTATCGGGTATGTGACGTAATTTACTTTTATTACAGCCAAACCTTTTCGTCGCTACTTAGCCTAATATACTTGGAAATGGAGCATAATAATTTGAAAACGATTTCGTCGTATTTGTTCAGTAACAATAAACAGAGAATGTCAATATCTCTGGCTTACAATAAACTTGATTTTGAGGACAAAGAGTTGACAAACAATTCTTGGATGGTGAAAAGGTCCTCGCCTTTTGCCCACACTTATAATTTGAAGTTATTGAATATAAGTCACAATGAATTTAAAGTGGCTTTTGAGGACTGGTGGGTGAACGGCCATGAGAATTTAGATATTAGTCACAATAATATACAAAACCTTTGGGTAAGTGTTTAACGTAATTTAAGTAGCTGCTTTTGTGCGAAATAAACTTTTGTGGGTAATTTAAAATGATTTCTCATGTTACAGACTGACGAGGAGGCTTTAAAGAAATACCGAACCGTCATGAAAAAGCCCATGAAGTACGTATGGATTTCTAAAAATCCTCTCAACTGTGGATGCGAGAACTATTTATTCATTGATTATTTACTAGAATATACAAAAACAAAGGTGGGTTTTAGATTTAAGAAACTATGGTTCCATGTATTTAAATATATATTATGTGGAACGAACGAGAACTAATGCTCAGTTAATTGTTCCAGATTGTCGACTTGAAACATGTGCGGTGCCCACTCTGGGCTAAAGAAGCCTGTTATATGAGATTTACAATTCTGATTACGCTCATGACCATCGTTATATCACTATACACAATTATTCTAATAGTATTCATAATCTATAGGAAGCAAATTAATTCGATTGTAAAGAAAAAATTAAACACTTTCCATCCTCCAACTCCAAAAAAGTGTAAGCGTAAGGCGTTCAGAGTTTACCTGGACTTCTGTTTACAAGATGAAGAATTTGTTACACGAGAAATACTGCCAATCATGAATAACACTCAATGTCTGAATAATTTAATTCCCAAGGTTAACCGAACAGAATATAAAGACTCTTGTTTTAGGAAGTCGGCAAATTTTAAACGATACGTCAAAGATCTCGATCTGAATCCACGAGCCAGAATTGTTGTGTTCTCATCCAACTACTTAATGCAAAGGTTTGGTCAGGTTGACATCAAGAAAATACACAGCGAAATGTTGAAAGCTGAACATACCGTTTATGTTTTTGCCGATGTCGGGCCGGAAAATTCAATATATGCGTTTCTGGAAGAACAACGTGATGTCCGAAGGACCCTAAAGTGGGATGACGAATATTTCTGGACGAAATTGCTTTTTATGCTAAGCGATTTTGC